>CAMZMU010000074.1:80272108-80872108 GCA_947311845.1 Poa pratensis
ATCAGATGGAATTCATGTGACAACATGAGCCCAAACTTTGTTTTGAATGTTCATATGAGATAATTAAAACAAACAAGGAGAAAAGTTCATTAAGTTCAAAACCGTTCGACGACTATGAAAGGTCAACTCGTTAGGGTTTCGGCTCATGTTGTCATAGGATTCCATCCGATGCATCCGAAGTGGAAGTTCACCCGAATTTTGTACGTAAATATTTTATAGACAGATTTCTTCACAAGGTCCCTTTGTTTTAAATGATCAAATTGTTGAAGCCACCCATCACATGCATCCGACGGCCACCAACGTTTCCCGGCCACCGACCAAAATTATGAAAATTTCGCGCCTGGACTGCCCACCCAAAATTTCAAAACCCTTCTTATCCCCTCGCCCCACTCTCGCACATGGCGAAATTTCGCCGGCGTTGAAAATTTCGCGCCTAGACTTCCCACCCAAACATTTCAAAAACCCTCCCTTATCCCCTCGCCCCTCTCGGACCTCACGGAAATAAGCTTCATTTCCGAAATATCCCCTTTCCCCTCCTCCTCGCCGTCCTCCCAAACCCTAGCCCATCCTCCATTCCACCTCGCCGTCCAGCTCGCCCACCCGGTCTTACGCCTCGCCGTATAGCTCGCCTTCCAGATCTCCCGCGTCGCCGTTCGAGGATCGCCGTCCAGGACAGCCACCTCGCCGTCCAGCTCGCCATCGTCCGGATCTGCCACCTCGACGCCGTGCTCGCCGCTCAGGTCTGCCACCTCGCCGGCCTGCCACCCCGTCTACAACCTCGCCGGCCTGCCACCTCGTCTCCAACCTCGCCGCAACATCGATGCCAGATCTGCCACCTCATCTCCAACCTCGCCGCAACTTCGCCGTCCAAATCTGCCACATCTCGTGCTTGCTCGCCGTCCAGCTCGCCGGTCTGCCACATCCTCACCAACCTCGCCATACGTCCAGATCTGCCACATCGTCTCCAACCTCGCCGCAACTACGCCGTCAAGATCTGCTACATCGTTGCCCAGTTCGCCGTCAAGGCCTGCCACCTCGCCGTCCAGCCCGCCGGTCTGCCACCTCGTCACCAACCTCGCCGATGCTGCGAGTTAAGGTTGAAGGAGAGGAGAAACGCAGTATGACAGGAGGGTCTAAATCCGCAGGCAATTTCTCTCTATTTAGTTTCCTGTTTAATTGTATGCTTGATGCTTCTTTATTATCCAGCTTATGTTCGATGCAATTAAACTGTCTAACTTGTTAAATTTTCGAGCTTTTGTGTTCATATGGTCAAACTTTGCTCATTTCCATATTGTATACTACTCCGTGCTAGGTTTAAGATCACTTTACTTGTGATCCTATCAGTCTTAGATCTGTTAAATCGTTTGATAGATGCTTACTTATTATTCTGATCATGTTTGATGCGATTAATCAGTCTTTATTGTTTGCCTTCTTAATCGTTTTATTGACGGTTCCTAATTATCCTGCTATTGTTTCATGCAATCAGTCTGTCCATATTGTTTGTGTGATGTTTGCTTATTATCGTGCTTTGTGTTCACATCTCAAACTTGTCTCATTTCCATTTTGTATACTATTAGGTGTAAGATCACTTTGCTTGTGATCCTATCAGTTTTAGATCTTAATTTACATAACTCATAGTGGACTGTTGTTACATGATGAGCAGCATACTTTTTGATGTTTGTATTCTCTTCTTAGTATGTGTTTTATTTGTAGCTTACTTTGAGTTCTTTATTCATGTTAGGACCACCACTGGTACCCATTGAAGAAGAGCGGCTCAAAACTATCATGAGAAACAATGAACGGATGCAAGAACTGGGTTTTAAGTCTTTAGCGACTATTGCTGCGTCTCCGACTGTATTCACCCCGAAAAGACCAAGAAGGAAGACTCTGCATCTGAGTATGATCCTGAGGGGGAATCAGATGGCAGTGAAGAAGACATGTCAGACCAATCACTAGCCAGTGAGGACAATGTGCTGCAGGTTATTCCCTTATCTGGTAGCTGAACATCCTTTCATGCTGGAGTTTGCAGCTTACTTATCTTTGTGTTGAACTGCTTGAGTACTGTTTTGCCATATATTTTGTGCTACTCTTCTGTTCTATACTATTATACATTTTAGCAAGTAAATTATGACTGTCAAAACCTCTTAGGGTATCTCTCCAACAATTTGTAGTTAGTTTATTTTGGAAAAAGATTCCCATGTCATAAACCAACGCTGTATCAGACAGCTACGCCAATGTTTTTATATCTACAGTACAAAAAAATCTGAAGAAATAAATACCATTACACCTTATACCCAATCGCTTTTCGTATTGCTCTTGGGAACTCTTGGGAAAGGCCAAAACCCAACATTAACTACTCTTTAGTTAATGCCAATTGTTGCTTATTCTTGGAAAAATCTGATACTGGTATTGCATCTATAAACCAAGATTGAGGTAGTACAACTTTGCTCTCTCCTTACTTATTGCATGCCACATCATCAAGTTGTTGAAGTGTATATGTGAATTGTACTAGCCCTTCCTATCGGTTCGAACTGTTAGGATAGTTGGCTAGTGCACGACACATGACATGTGGTATCAGTGCCCAGGGTCTTGAGTTCAGTCCTGGCTTGCGCAATTTATCCTAAAATTGGTACCACCTGTATATGTGAATTGTACTAGCCCTTTCTATCAGTTCGTGCTTTTAGTTTGGCTGGAATAATTAATATTCATTGTTAGTTGGGCTGGAGTAATACTGATCAAGCATAGAACAGGGAGAACATCATTATGTTTTATCTTGATTATTGTTTGTCGCATTATATAGAATCAAACGAGTGAACATACACATGGAACGTGTCTAGATGAAACATAGCCTCGATTATTGTTTGTCGCATTATATAGAATCAAACGAGTGAACATACACATGGAACGTGAACATACGGTTGCCTCGATAGTTGCCTTGTATTCAAAGACAAAAGGAGTATATCAATTACACACGCTTCGCATCTGCTATTTCGTATATGCTTGTCATCTGCTTATTCATTACACTCATGCTTAATAAATTGTCATCTGCTATGTTTCATCTATTTTCTGTACATGCTTGTCATCTGCTATTTTTCATCTATGTTCTTGGCATTGTTGACAGGCAAGCAAGAAAAGGATGTCTCCATGCCCTTCAACTGATACTGGAGGTGTCATGCTGAAGAAAACCTGTGTGGAACCAAGTCTTTCAAAGTATCAACTTGAAGCAGAACTTGATTCTCAGAAACAAGGGAATGACAACCTGCGCAACACAATTGCTGAATCTGAGCAAGTGAGACTCAAGTTTTTAGTTGATATGCAAGAAATGCGTCACAACAACAACAGCTAAAGGAGTCCCAAGAACAGGGAGCTGCCCTACTTGAGCAGTTGGTTGCACAATATTGCGATAAATGAAACTGTAAGGCTGTGGCCTGTGGTGGCTGTGGTGGTGTTGCTGAATACTTAATTTATGCATATTTTCTGGACAATTTGATTTGGTGTTGTATCAAAGGGCCTGTTATAAGGTGTCGTTGCTGTGAAAACGTATTGGGCACTAATTAAGTAGCAGCATAACGTTGACAGGCTAATTACGTCACAGATATAGTGTGGCAAATGTCGTCATATAACTGGACCACGTGTCGCTATATGTATGGGAAATATAGCCACGAAAAATAAACGTAGCGGTCTTGCGGTGCCATAACCAATTTGCGACGAATTATAACGTCCCAGGACAATGCCACGTGTCGCAATTTGGATGGTCCACGTATCAACGTCGAATCCGGGCGTGTACATGACGTCACCACCTTGACATCGACGAACTCAATTCGTCACGGATAAACGCGACGTGGCACTACTCAACGAGTGCACGTGTCGCTATCTCGTTGTATTCATCGACGACGGAAAAAAATCATCGTGGTACATATGACGTCATTATGCTGCGACGATTTTGAACCGTCGTAACTAGCCCCACGTGGAGGCTTATGGTTAGTCCATGTGTTAAAGTGTGATTGCTCAGACGTACGACGAAAAAAAAACGTCGAAATGCAAAAAACAAAACCGTCGTGGATAGAAACCCACGTGTGGTCTTCTAATTGGTCCACATGTTAGCGTACGATTGCGCGGTCTTACGGCGAAAAAAATACGTCAAAAATAAAATGCTGACGTAAAAACGGATAGTGATGTCATAACAGCGAAAAGTAACAGTACATCTACACGACGTAAAAACACGTCGAGGCTTATGATGACGTACGCGGAAATAAGAGTGACATCAGCAGAGACTGTGTGAACCGGTCTGCCACGTGGAAAATCAGTACGACGAAAAGATTAAACGTCGTCGCTTGTTGGGCCTGGGCCGACAAGTCCAACTATGCGCGGACGAATTAACAAACGTCGTGGATGTCTCTCGACGTTTCGCATTTTACGCAACCGTCATAGAATTATTTATGACACGCGGTCCCTGAATTTTTCGAAACGTCGTGGGAAACGTCGAGGATCTCACATCACGACGTTTTGGACCACAATCACCACGTTATGCAATCGTCCCGGATGGCCGAATTTTTGGTAGTGTCAGAAGCTAGCGTACGGTGTCTTCATGAGTTCGCGGAAGGTGGTTCACTACTTCCCTGGGCACCCGATAACTATGGTCAGCTCATCCGTGATCTCACACATTCTCACCAATCCAGACGCGATTGGACGAGTCGCCAAGTGGCTCATCGAGTTAGATCATTGGGACTTGAAATATGCACATCCCAAGGCCATCAAGGCACAGGTGCTCCCCGATTTCACTACCGAGTGGATAGAAGCTCAGCTGCCAGCCGTCCCGGACCTATCAAATGCCTGGACCATGTACTTCGATGGCTTCAAAAAGTTTGATGGCGCAGGAGCATGTGTCATCTTGACATCGCCAAAAGGAGACAAGCTGCGCTACGTGTTGCAGATGGACTTGCCAAGTCCTTCAAACAATGAGGCGGAGTATGAGGCCCTCATCCACGGCATGCGGATGGCTAAGAACTGCAGACCTACTCATCTCATGATCTACGGAGACTCGAACCTCGTTGTGCAGCAAACTATGAAGGACTGCGACGCCATAGCAGACAACATGATCGCTTACCGAGACCTCTACAATGTCTTGGAGGCAGCTTTGACGGCTACGAGCTGCGGCATGTGGGCCGTGAGATAAACGAGGAGGCTGACATTCTCGCTAACATTGGCTCAAGAAAAGCACCAGTGCCAGCCAGAGTCTTCCTTGAGTGCATAGAGCAACGCTCTGTCAAGCTGCGGCAGCCGCCGGTGCCCTCTACACCATTATTGGGCATTCAAGATCCACCTAATAAAGACCCGGAGTCACCTGGCATGGACCATATCGAGGTACTATTGATCGAGCCTACATGGACCAACCCTTTCCTAGCATACATGCTGCGACAGGAGTACCAGCTATAGAAGCAAAGTGCATCACTCGCCGATCCAAGGCCTTCACAATCATCAATGGGGAGCTGTACAAGCGCAATATATCCGGGATTCTGCAACGATGCACCGACCCAGAAGACGACAGAGCCATACTACTCGATATTCACGTGGGTACCTGTGGGCATCATGCCAGCAGTCGAGCCTTGGTAGCCAAAGCTTTTCGAGTCGGATTCTATTGGCCTACAGTGATGCAGGAGGCCGAAGACTTGGTCAGAAGGTGTCTTGGATGCCAGAAGTTTGCCACCAAACCACATGCACCTGCGACAGAACTGAAGACGATACTACTTGCCTGGCCTTTTGCCCAATGGGGACTCGATATGGTGGGTCCTTTAAAGAAGTCATCCCCTGGCGGACACACACACCTATTGGTAGCAGTAGACAAGTTCACGAAATGGATTGAAGCTGTTCCTATTACAAGCTCAACTGCCTCATCTGAAGTAAACTTCATCAGATCCATCATCTTCAAAGTTGGGGTACTCAACAACATCACTGAAAACGGCACAAACTCCACTTCTGCGCGGACCAGGGCATCAAACTCAATTATTACTCCGTCGCACATCCCCAAACCAACAAGCAAGTCGAAAAAGCAAACGGCCTTGTCTGTCGAGGCCTCAAGAAACGCCTATTGGTGCCACTCAAGCGGGCCGCGGGAGCCTGGGTGCAAGAGTTGCCATCTGTACTATGGAGTCTACGCACCACGCCAAACAGATCCACGCAGTATACTATGTTCTTCATGGTCTATGGTGCAGAGGCAGTCATGCCACACGACCTGCATTTCGACACACCCCGCATGGTGTTCTACGACGAGTCTGACGCAGACGAAGCGCTGGAAGATGACAAGGACACGCTCGAGCCATCGCACTTTCCAGCACAGTCGTGTACCAGCAGAGCCTCCGCAACTACCACGACCGACGACTACGTGTCAGATCCTTCGTCCCTGGCGACCTGGTGCTATGGCTCAAACAGAAGAAGGTGCACAAGCTTGCCTCCCCATGGGAGGGTCCCTACATCATCACGGAAGCAATCGGCAGTAGCAGACACACCAATGTAATTGTGCTTACACGCCTACAAGCAGCAGGTTTCAGACGCGCTCTTTTCCTTTCAGGGTACCTAAGGGGACTGAAAGGTTTTTAATAAGGCGGCTTGCTAGCTTAATATATAAAGTGATTTGAGAAACAAGCTCTCTCCTTTACTTTTTGCAGTCAAAAAGCAATCAAACCTAGGCCGCACTCGAACACTCGGGGGTTGCGCCATACAGGTCCTTAACAAAAATCCTAGGCCGCACTCGAACACTCGGGGGCTGCGCCATACATGTCATTAGTTAAAACCTAGGCCATACTCGAACACTCGGGGGCTGTGCCATACATGTCCTTAGCAAAATCCTAGGCCGCACTCAAACACTCAGGGGCTGCGCCATACAGGTCATTAGCAAAAACCTAGGCCGCACTCGAACACTCGGGGGCTGGGCCATACAGGTCTGTAGCAAAAACCTAGGCCGCACTCGAACACTCGGGGGCTACGCCATATGGGTCCTTAGTAAAAAACCTAGGTCGCACTCGAATACTCTGGGGCTGCGCCACATAGGTCCTTAGCAAAAATCCTAGGCTGCAATCAAACACTCGAGGGCTGCGCCCACAGCTGAACAAGACATACATATAGATACTCGGAGGTCACCCTCATAGTTACAAACTACTCATGTACAAACAGTTTAATCTGCTCCTATTCTACAGTCTCGCCTTTTGGTGCATCCAGCAAACCCACAAGCTGCTCCGTCCTATGTTGAACCTACTGAATCAATTGCCTAGCAGGCGCAAGAGTCTCGGCATAATGTTCCTCTTCAGGCAAGCCATCAAGAATCTTGTGGAAGTGGGAAATTCGAACGATGCTTTCGAAGATAAGCCAATGCAAGATTGGCTCCACCAACAAGTTGAGTGTGTGTCATCTCCTTGATGGCACTACCATCACGAAACCTGTCTAGCAGCGCAGGTATATCTTGAGGCTGCTCGTTGTGTGGAAACATCACTCGATGCACCCGCGACAAGGTCTTGCTGCATCCTTCCAAGAGGATCCCAACATGCCAAGTATGATCCAGCATAACATCCAATATTCTCGCCTTGGACCTGTCAGACCAGAAGTATTGAGAGTCGGATGAAGTACCTGTCGCTTCCTGGTCTAGATGTTTCTCTACACGAGTTCGTTCAACCTTCCAGTCTGGGTTTACGCCTGCAAAGCAAAATAGAAAGGAAGTAAAGTTAGAATCAGCAAAAATAAGAGCTACTGAAGTCGCAACCCGAGTCCAGAGCACTCACATTCCAACTGTCGACAAATCAGATCCATCTCGCCAAGAAAATATTGTTCACGCTCAGACGAGGGAGCAGGCCCAGCTTTCAACTTGATAAGCTCCTCCTGAGCATCCTTCAGCTCCTTCTCCAGTTCCACGATTCGATTCTTCATCCATGACATGACCCTTTTGTCATTTTTGCTACGAGCAGGAGGTGGAGGTTGCATGACTACTGCAGGAGATGCTTCTGGTACTTAGACCATCTCTGGCACTTTGACCGCCTCTGGTACTTCGACCATCTTCGGCTGTTCAGAAGCAAATAATAGCAAAGCATAAAGATCCAGCAATATAAGAGTCAACAATGGAGAAATACTTGAGGGCTGAACCCCCGACATCATAAGTCAAGAAAAAATCGATTGCAAAGCAGTTTGCTACCAGACAGTGCATTCTTAAAGGTTCATTACAGGCAAAAGACAAAGGGAAACTCCTAGCTGTCGAGTTTACGACGTCGACTACGACCTAGAACTATGCTTGTGTGCTGTAACTTGATGACGTGAAACACACATTCATTGGGAGACCCAAGAGAAAGGTATGAACTAGTGTAGCAGCAAGTTTTCCCTCAATGTGAAATCGAGGTTATCGAACCAGGAGGAGTAGTAGACCTTCAGAAGGTTGTCAACGGTGCAAGAAAATTAGCGTTGTAGGGGAGATTCTGGACTGTTGACGTGGAACCTGCACACAATACAATCAAACTACTTTGTCCCAACGAAACAGTGAGGTTGTCAATCTCACCGGCTTGCTGAAAACAAAGGATTAAATGTATGGTGTGGAAAATGGTGTTTAATTGCAGAGAGTCAAAGAGAACAATGATTGCAGTAGGTTGTTTTATCAGATGTAAAAGAATGGACCGGGGTCCACAGCTCACTAGTGGTGTCTCTCCATAAAGATAAATGATACGTTGGGTAAACAAATTACAGCTGGGCAATTGACAAATATTGAGTGCATGACAATGCATATAGATGACATGTTGACTACTACGATATTTATTTGGGCATTACGACAATTTACATAGACCGTTATCCAACTGCATCTATGACTAATAATCCACCTTTAGGTTAACATCCGTGTCCCCCGTTGGTATTAAGTTGCAAGCAATGAATAATTGCATTAAGTAAAGTGCATAATGTAAACAACACATATGACCGTGGACATAGCATTGTTATGTTATCCCCCGTGTCAACAACACATCCACAACCTTAGACGTTGTTGTCACTCGCCCAGATTATTGGAGGCATGAACCCACTATTTAGCATAAATACTAACTCTTGGAGTTACAAGCATCTACTTGGCCAAAGCATCTACTAGTAAGGGAAAGCATGCAAGATCATAAATAACATATAAAGATAGACTGATAATCAACTTGACATAATATTCAATATTCATCGAATCCCAGCAAATACAACATATAGCGTTACAATAAGATGATCTTCATCATGTTAGGCAACTCACAAGATCTAAACATGATAGCACAAGGAGGAGAGACAGCCATCTAGCTACTACTATGGACCCGTAGTCCAAGGATGAACTACTCACGCATAAGTCCGGAGGCATGCATGGTGATGTAGATTCCTCCGGTGATGATTCCCCTCTCTGGCAGGGTGCCGGGAAGACTTTCTGAACCCTCCCGAGGTAGGTTTGACGTCGGCGGCGCCTTTGGAACTTCTGGTGGATTTTTGCTCAGGTACTTAGGGTTTTCACGTCGAGAGGAATAAATAGGCGAAAGGGCGGCGGCTGAGGGCACCCGAGGGCCCCACAAAAGGGTAGGGCGCGGGCCCACCCTTGGCTGCGCCGAGCCCTTGTGAGGGCGCCTCGTGGCTCGGCTCCGTCTCCCCTTTGGACTCCGTGTACGTGTCGGTGAAATAGGACCTCCAGATGAATTTTGGCCAATTCTGAGAATATTTCTAGAACAACTTTTCCGAAATACAAAACAGCAGAAAACAGAAACTGGCACTGTGACATCTTGTTAATAGGTTAGTCCGGAAAATGTATAAAAATGATATGAAGTGTATATACAAAACATGTAACAATTGGCATAATATCAACATGGAACATCAAAAATTATAGATATGTTTGAGACGTATCATAACTTCAGCAACTCGACGCTCTATTGTGGTCACCAAGGTTTCAGCTAGTCGACTCGCTTCGGTCTTTACTGAGTCAGAGAGGCAGTCTTTCCGTCGGCCTTGTGTGAAAAGTCAGACTCAACACTTTCGAATTCACCTGAAACACGATGACCCAGCAAAAGCTGGAAGGTGAGCTCCGATCCGCATACTGTCTAAGCTCGAGTGAAGTCAGCCATTGTAGACGACTCGGGACCAAGAACCGAGACAAGTCCAGCCATATTGTCTGGTGAAGCATTCCCTGGGAAGACAGCCTTGTGGATCGCGGCAAGGGCGCCCGTCGACTTAGCTAAAGCGTCCTTGGCTCGAGCGCACGTCGCGTCAAAGAGACTAACTGCCTGTTCGAGTGAAGTATTATCACTCGAAGTGTCACTGGCAGGCGCCAAGCCATAAAAGCCTGCAATGTTCAACATGCTATACATAAGCACGAGTATACAAGGACTATGAATCCTAAAGCAGAGAAAGGATCGGAAGCTTACCACTCAAGGCATCAGCAATTCCTAGCAAGCGATCAATCTGTAGTTTCTCATGACTCTTGGATTCTTCGAGTGCTTTTTCAGCCGCCTCACGTTGAGTCTTCAGGATATTCTCAAGCTCCTGCACCCGCGTTGTCGCGGCTTGCTGGTCACTTGTGGAAACAACTAGGTATCCAACAAAATTCAAGCAGACAAACAAGCCTGACGAAACACAAGCAGTACTTACGTTTCGCCTGTTCCAAGGCACCGCTTAGCTGGTCTTTCTCTTGTTCCATCTGAATATATGCTACAGCAGACTCTTTGAGCTGGCGATAGAAGGGCTGCACAGGATAGACATAGGAAATTACTTTGAGCCTATGACCAACTATACTAGTTACCCATAGCCTCGGGGGCTACTCCCATCGGGAGCGCTGTCGCGCCAACAAACAAAGACGGCAGAAGCTACTTACATGTTCCAGAAGCGCAGTTTCACTGGGCAAGGGTGCATTGGGCATCGTCGCTGCTGCAGAAGTCGAAGCTTTGGTAGCATCAGTGGCAGCCATCCTAGCGGCTGCAGGGGAACCTCCGTGACCGGTGGTCGTGACTCTGCACCACTAGGATCAGAGACCTCTCCGCCACATGGGATGGAGACAACGTGGCACCATGATGGTCACCGAAGACGAAAATAAGAAGTTTTGCGGTCGTAGCCAACCAAACTTAGAACAATATTAAGTACTTACCTCACTTCTTCATCATCCTTGCTTCCAAGCGAGTCGACCGGACAGATCCCGCTGAACTTCATTCACTAGTACAGAACGACACATCGGAAATGGGCCAAAAACCCCATCGAAAACGGAAAAAGGGTCCGTGTCCCCGACCCTGTCACTGATGTGAAGCTCTCATCGGCAACGGACAGGAAAAACCGTCACCGATGAGGCATGATTTTGGCTACGGTTGCCATCCAGTCTCCGTTACCGATGTATCGGGACATCAGAAACGGAGATTCTGTTTTACTCGTTTGCATTGAGATTTTTTCATAAGCCTACAGTAGCAATACAGTTGCCAATTGACATTCAAAATATCACAGCAGTAGCACAAAATTGCTAGCAAAACCGTTCATCATGTATATAACAATTGTCACCATTACATAGCATCAAAAGATGAGTTACACATGCTTCGCTAATCCTATCATTCTCATGCCTCCCTAAACTGCAGCTAAGGCTTGCTCCCTAAACACACATCCATAAAATAGCCGGAGAAACTGAAAAAACAGAAACTACACCAAGCCAAATTGCCAAAATCTTCGTACTGAGGCTTGCTCCATCTTGGACGGTGTCACCAAAATATAATAACGTCACAGCAACGATGGTTCACGGATATGATCCCACTTTATAAGTAGCACATTTAAAGTTTGTTCGAATCAGCTTTGTGCTTCTGGATAAAAATACATGGATTGATAGTTAGAGAAGAGCCAAAATATGATGCTACATGACATAGATATAATTTAATGTGAAAATAGTTTACACCTTTAAGCGCCTATATCCGTGTGATTGCAGTCTGATCAAACGATTTGGAGGCATAACTTGAAGGTGATGTTTCCTTCAAGAGCCTCACCATTTCCGATCAAACGATGCCGGACAGCGATCATCCTTTCCATGGAGACCACCACCGGCTCTGGATTTTTTATGCAGTGTCACCGAAATCTAATCTAATACGTCACCGATGTGACATTTCGGCGACACTGTATAAAACACTCTTACTTAAAAAAGTATTTTATGCAGTGTACCAAAACGTCACAATAGCGACAGTGGATATGTATGGTGGAGTTTGAAAGATAACAGCTTGATATCCCTAAATGTAAATAAGGATTTATGTTAGTTCTGACACTACTAGATAGAACGAACAATTTAATGTGTACTGACCTATGTATATAATTGGAGGATATTATGGGAAAATTAACAAACACTACTGTCTTGAGTAATGTTTATTGTTTGTTCTGTGTCTCCGACTTTTTTATGCAGTGTCACCGAAATAGACTCCTGTTTTCACATGGACTAGTTAGCTAAACTACAACCGGTTGCAAATGCACAATAGGCAAGTTAACTACATCAAGAAATTATCTAGATAGAACTACCGGATGTGAACTGAACTACTATCAACAAGTTAGCTAAACTACAACCGATTGCAAGTGCACAATAGGCAAGTTAACTACGTCAAGAAATTATCTAGATAGAACTACCGGATGTGAACTGAACTACTATCAACAAGTTAGCTAAACTACAACTAGTTGCAAGTGCACAATAGGCAAGTTAACTACATCAAGAAATTATCTAGATAGAACTACCAGATGTGAACTGAACTACTAGCAACAAGTTAGCTAAACTACAACTAGTTGCAAGTGCACAATAGGCAAGTTAACTACATCAAGAAATTATCTAGATAGAACTACTGGATGTGAACTGAACTACTATCAACAAGTTAGCTAAACTTCAACTAGTTTCTCTAGATCATGTGCACAATGGGCAAGTTAGCTACATCAAAGAGTGGATCCGATACCTTCTTCACGTTGCCGTTGGATCGATCTAGCAGATCCGGAAGTGGTGGAGGCAGAGGAAGCGGACAGAGCGACGACCTCGCCGTGTCGGGCGAGATGGCGAAGACCTCGGCGTGTCGGGGGCGATGGCGAAGACCTCGCCGTGTCGGGGCGATGGCGAAGACCTCGCCGTGTCGGGGGAGATGGCGAAGACCTCGCCGTGATAGCCGTCGTCTGGGCGGAGAAGGCGCCGCCACGGCGCCGGCGATGGTCGCAATGCCAGGAGCCACCGCCACGAACAGATCTAGCATACTGGGACAGAGTGAGGAAATGAGTGAGTGTTAGGTTTTGCTCTGTACGCCCATATATATAGGTAAAACATAGGAAACGGTTCTTTAAAAGGACCATTTCCTTTGTGTTTCTTCCACTGAGGTGTGGGACCTACGCGCCCACTCTGTGGAATTTCTACTACTCTCTGGAATAATATTTTCCTAATCTCTACTATATGGAGAAAACCACTTATAGGATACTTAAATTAATATTAGTGAGTACAACATTACATACGTAGTACATATTAATAATAATAAAGTAAATTACAGATGGAAAACTTATAGAACTACTACTAGCTACTTCTTATTTTTCTTGCGCCCTGCTTCCGCGCAATCCTCCTCCTTCTCCGTCGTCGGGGTTCCCTTCTTCGGGACCGGCGCCTCCGCCTCGTCCTCCTCCCCCTTCTCACGGCCTCGCTTGTTGGGGGCCATTGGAGGTGGTGGCGGCGGTGGCGGCAGCATATCAGAGGCGGTGGCGGCGGCTTTCTTCTCCGTCGCCGAGATTCCCTTCTTCGGGACCGGCGTCTCCGCCTTGTCCTCCTCGTCGTCCTCCTCCTCCTTCTCCTCTTCGGTTGACTCCTCATCAGAATCAACCTTCGGCGGGCCCAGCATCAAGGTGGGATCATGGAAGTTGGCGTATTCATCGTCGCTCGACTCCGGCGTCGGTCCTTCAACGGACTCGCCGCTGACGGGGGGACTGTCCCGCGGTGACTCAGTGTGCTCCTGTGTGTCGTTGCTGCGAGGCATCTTCGCTAATCAGTACGAGGGAGCGAGCGAGCGAGAGAGAGAGAGCAGATTCTGTGGCGTCTTGAGCTAGCAAGGATTGGGGTTTTTAAGGAGTAGTGGGTGGTGCCACTACGCCATGGCATTTACTCGCCTCACTTCGAATTCCAAGAAGCTTGAACGCGACCACATTGGAAACGGACATATCAAAATGACCGTTACCGTAGAACCACATATCGGAAACGGAGGCGCATTGGGAACCGTTGCCAATAATATGGGTAACGGAGTTTATACTTTCTCCGTTACCTATGTTGACGGGCCAGCCGCGGCCCAGGTCAGGTTTGTATGCACCGGCCGCGCGGAAAGCGCGATTCTCCGTCGCCTAACGCCTGCCGTTTTCATAGAGGGGTATCCGATGTGTCGTTCTGTACTAGTGATTGGAGGCGCGGAATCGAGCGGGACCACGTCCATTGAGACCCATGGATCTTCCACACTCGGAGAGGAAGACCCCGAGTCGACCTCTTCAGTTGCAGATGCCTTGGCAGGCAAATTCTCTAAGGCAGATTCTCCCTTGTCCTATCGAGGGCGTTTTCGCGGCTGCTTATCTTCTTCATCATCCTCTATTTCTTCCATCTCCTCGTCCTGAGAGGTATTGGCAGTTGGTAAAGAATCTTCCTCATCGGCCAACTCCACCTCAAGAACCTCAGCCTCGTCACTCGGCCCGTTCTCGGGTAACGAAGGAAGGCATAGAGGACTCAGATGATCCTGTAACATAAGCACAACATGAGTACAAAGTGCAAAGAGGAGATGCTATAGAAAAGATAGCACAACTCACCGCAGGTAATTGGTTATCAACCCCGAACGGAGTCACGGGGCAGTCGAGGTCGACAGGGTCCGAAGCTCGAAGGCTGTTGATAAGCTTGACCTTCTGGATGATCTCTTTGTTGGATAGCTCAACCTCGGATAAAAGGGTGGGGTCGTTCACACCCTGGTAGTCCCACATGGGGTGGACTCGTGCGCGCAGCAGTTGCACTCGCAACTTGATGAAAGTGGAGATAAGATGAATGCCGCCAGACTCCTTGCCTAGTTTTTTCAGCAAATCAGCAATCGTGCTCACCAAGGGTTTCACAGCCTCCTTCTCGTCCTTCGATAGCGAATGAGCCCAAGCATTCGACTTCCTCAAGGCCTTGTCAGCCACGAAGTCAGGAAGACCCTCCTGCTCGCAGCTTACATAGAACCACTTCTTCCGCCAGCCTTGGACGGAATCAGCTTTCTTCGGCGCGAAGTAGGTGGTGTCGCCACGCACCTGAATGACAAAGCCACCCAGGGGGAAGACGCCCCTCCTGCCTACGTTTCTCTTGACATTGAAGATGGTCTTCGAGAGGCCCCGGTGTGGGTGCACACCCAGGAAGCACTCGCATAGCACGATGAAGCTCGCAATGTGCAGGACGTCGTTCGGGGTCAGATCATGCATCTGAACCCCATACACAAACAGTAGTCCGCGCACAAAGTCGTGAAGGGGGAATGCGAAACATCAATGCAAGAAATCAACAAAACAAACGCGTTCCCCGGGGCGAGGTGCGGGGAATACCTCTTTCCTAGGAGCGTGTGTCTTCAGCTTGTCTGCCGGAGGAAGCAGCCCTTCTGCCTGGAGGTCACCCAGGTCCTTCGCCTTCACCGTAGATTTGGCCCAATCGCCATCGACCTTCTTCAAGCCACTCGCTCTCACCACCGTGCTCCCCATCTTGGTCTTCACGCAAGCTTTCTTCATGGTCGATGGCTGGGGAAAAACTCGGCAAGCATGAGCAATGGAGCGACAGCGAGAGGATGGAGAAGCAGCACTAGAAAGGAAGCGGCGAGAATGGAGATGAGATCAATCTCTCCACACTGTACCGCGGAGCCGCCCAATCTTCACCGTCCAAAAGGCATCTACGACATTGGCCTCCATATAGCCCTACACGTGGAGGGCAGAGAACGCAACCATCACGAGCCATGTCGCCCACTACGCACGGGAAAAGGGGAAACCATCATCACGCCGCAAAAATTTCGCGCCGAGCGATCAAATCGAGCACTGCAACCGTCATCTCTGGTCAACACTAACAGCGGACCACGGTGTCACGTCCCATCGGTGGCAGTGCAAGCAAAAAACGTCAGGCATGACATCATCCCCATGAGCAACTGCAGTAGGCCACCAGGCTGAAAAAGGACTCCTGCATCTATCGAGTCCTCAAAGTAGGCCATCAGGCTAAACACACAAAAAAGCAGTAAGCCAACAGGTTGAAGAAGACTCCATTCATCATCGAGTCCTTGAGTCACTCCCAGCGGGAGAGCATTAAAAAATTTCCTTCGACTAGAAGATGTTTGAGATTAACCTCAATTACAAGCAATTCAGCTCAATCTCGGGGGCTACTCCCATCGGGAGCGCTATCGCACCCCCAATAACACAAAGTTCAGATACAGTCGAAGCTTTACCGACTAAGGCTACTCAGCCATATACAATGTACCCGAGATGCGTTCGCCGCATATGATCCTCGGATGCTCTATAAGACCTCAACTGCCGGAGTCGAAGGTTATCAGCTATTTTCCGGGTTTGAATCTGGGGATTCGAATTTGAAGTAGGCTAGCTAGGTTTTTCCCAAGTGCATTTAACTGATCTCGATCCGTCGAGTGAATCAAGCCAGCTATGTCATTATCCCTAGCGATTGTCAGCTCGACAACGAAGCACAACATGTACGGCAGTCGACATACTCTCGACTCTGACCGGAGACATCTTGCAAACAGGTGAAGAATGGCGTGCACACAGAGGGGAGTCCTTACTCGACTCTCCGACTCGACCAAGTACTCGGGTCTCCTAACATGGGCCTACCTTTCGGGTGCCCCACGATGAAGATACCTGGTGCATGCAAGGACTAGGAGTCAACATTGAAGGCCCATGAAGGGCCCAAAGAGGACAACGTACGTCCCAAGGCAGTCAAAGATTAGGTCGGTAGATACTTACCTAACTTGTAAACCTAATCGGTATCGAACTCCCGAGACCTAGCCTCCCATATAAAGGCTAGGAGGGTCCCCTATCGAGGGGTATGTTCATACTCGACCACCAAAACCCTAGCGATATTCCTATCTCGACGGGATCACCATTGTAACCTCTCGATAATATCAATCTCAGACAAGCAGGAAGTAGGGTGTTATCCTTCGGGAGCCTGAACCTGGGTAAATCGCCTTGCTTGTCAGCCGTGGTAACTGCCAGCACTCCCTCTTTCTCCCTCTCAATCAACCTGGGGTACTCGACCCTAGGACTTGCCGAGGTCATACCTCGTCAAGTACCAACACTCCCAACACTCACTGGTAAATATCTACACAAATAACATCACTGGAATGTCTCATTGGCGACGGTTTAAAGGTCTGTCCCCATATATATTTCATGTCACTGATTCGGGGACCTCAAACTCAAAGCAAATAGTTTCTAAACCGTTACCACATCTGAGTATGGGCAACGGTGGAAAAATACTCCATCAACATATTGAGTTCAATAACTAACTAAAAACATTCCTTTTGTAAGTGAAACATACAAAATAAAGAAAAATATTGGTGCCACCGATTTCAATGCACCGATTACTTGGGAGGGATCGTGTCATTTAAGCTGCAATCGCCAATGCATAGAAACGACTATATGTGATAGCAGCATTGCATGGAGATTTATTTTAGCCAGGGCAATATTGAATGATCACACAGGGTAAAAATTTGTGTGTGTGATGTGTTTGCACATGTTGATACTAATAACACGACTGAAGTGGCTCATTAGCGACAGTTTTGGGCCCCCCCACCACATTCCTGTCACTGGTCGGGGCTATAGCCCCGGCTGCCCTGGGTGCAGTTCCGCCCCTGGTCACAGTGTAAAATGTATATGTGATGTGTTAGCATGAGGTTGTGGACCAAGACTTAGCCCTGGCTGGGACAAGCTGATTCGTCTTGACATACCCAAGTTCGAGTCTCCACACTCGCAACTGGTGCCGTACACACCTCTCTTCTTAATTGAAATAACGAGGGGCCTCTTCCCCTCCGGCATCATTTTTTTCATAAGGTTTTCAGCCGAAAATTATGTGCGGTGGAGCAGGCAATTTCATGCACAATTAAAAAGTAAAAAGTGTATGTGATCTGTTTGCACGCGGATGGAGGAGGCAACACACAGAGTTAAAATGTCGCACTGTGTGTAATCTTGTTACCGTTTAACTTTTTACTTTTTTTTGGAATTTTTTCATTTCCCATTGTTTAATTTGTTAAAAACTGGTATCTTGTGAAGCAGATATTAAAAAATATGATGCAGAATGACTATTATTCTTTCATATACACTAGACCATTTAGGGGAGAATTGAGAAGTTTTGAGTTGTTTTGTTATCTTGGACATTTAAATAATTAAATTTCTGTTATTTTAGTTATAATAATTCAAATTTGAACTAGAGTGTTTGCTAAACTAAGATGAAATTGATGCTATCTTATATAATCCTCCACGCGTGCTAAAGACTAACCGTCTGAAAACGTGTTCAGCTCCTGTAAGAAAAATATAGAGGGAGGTGTGGTGTGTTGGTTAGATGTTCTGGTCTGGATCATACAACATTCTAGTTTCCTACAACAGTAATGACTTCTCTTTACATCGTCAGAATCAATGTTCACACACAAGTCTTCAGAGCTCGCAACAGCAGGAGGATGTCTGTTTTGGAACCAATTAATATGCAGAATCATGTTCCTCCCATTTTGCAAAATGAACAGCAGAAATAAAGTGCGCTAGCTTATCAACAGAACCTGGGTGTCATTGTGTACCACAAATCCACAATCATGCAAGGACACTTCAGAATGCATCAGTTTGCACAAGATCAAAGAATATACTACTCACAAAAAGTTGTTTCAGCTTGTTTCTCACAGAAGTATGCAACAGTTTCCAAATGCACGGAAGAAAAAGAGAAAAATGTATATATACATCCATGTCATAGCTTCGAGGAACCTAGCAACTGGCACGGTAATCTTCGAGGAACCTGGCAATGGCAAACCACTATGACTGTAGCCAATCTGACAGCGTGATTGTTCTCACCAGTTGGGTTGGGTATCAGATTTTACGCGCCGAATGGTACAATTCAATGTAGTCCAGCGCAGGCCGGTTCCATGACCAGTCCTGCTCCATGACTCTCTTGCAGAGGGAGTGGAACCAGTCACGGGCATCAAACCAAGAAGCGATTGCTCTGAAATGAGGTACCGAACAGAAAGTGAATAATGTAGCATTACTGATTCACGGTTAAGTTTATGTGCGATTGAGGAGCGGTGCTTGCCTGTTCAGGGCATAATCCACACCGTTGCTGTCAGCTCCGTCGAAACTGAATCCATTTGTCTCAAGACCAAGAGACCGAGCCCGATCCTTATCATTGTCTACATCAAAGATAGTGTCGTAGAGTCCTGCAATGCGAAAGGACAAGTTCCATTTCATGTCCAGCTCAAAATATATGCAAAGCAGTGCAGCATAACATCGAGAAACAGTTTAGCCAGTAAGCTGTATATATGTACACACCTCCAGTTTTCCGAACTATAGGGATTGCTCCATAGCGCATGGCAACGAGTTGAGTTAAGCCACAGGGTTCAAAGATAGATGGAACAAGAATGAAGTCGGAGCCAGCGTATATCTGCAGCATGATCATCGACCTAAATTATTAAACAAGTCTCCGGCTCATTTAATTGCTAGCTAGATAGTGTAGGACGACGGAGCTTACCAGATGGGAAAGAGGCTCATCGTAGGTTAGTACAAGCTTTACCCTACCGTGGTAAACACCGTGAAGTGAATCAGCCAATCTACAAAAATCACCTTGTATTCGATGATCTGGAGCTGAACCAAGCAAAACCACCTAAAACCAAATACGTCAATGCCACACTTTTTGTTTTGAAGAGAACAAAAAAGTATTCACAAGGAAAGCATTTTTCTAAGGAAAAATTAGAAGTTCATTATTCACATGAGACAGACCTGGCCATTGCTTTCCAGAGTCTGATGAATTGCATGTTTGATGAGGTGGATTCCCTTCTGGGCTGTCAGACGGGAGATGATTCCGACAATCGGGACATCAGTTTGCTGTAATCCAAGCTTCTGCTGCAATGCCTTTTTTGCAGCAGTCTTCCCCTCAACAACATTCTCAGGGGTATAAGGGACCTGAAGTAGTATGAAATACTGAGGTAAGAAGAAACTCTTTGTGACTTTGGTATCTAATTTCACTTTACAAAATTAGTACCGGTATACACTTGTCAGTGTACGGATCCCAGATATCTGGATCAATTCCATTGAGAATGCCATAGAATTTTCCAAGATGGGGAGCGATGGCACCATGGCCTGCTACTTCCCTTGAATATGTATGAGAAACCTGCAAAAAAAGTACAAAATACAAGAACATGACTCATTACAATCTGAAACAATATTATCCGTGATACAAATTGCGCCAAACACAATGATTAAAATTTACAAGACAGTAGGGTACTCACAGTTGTGGCTTTATCGCAGTATGTCATTGCTTTACCAATATAAGGTACTCCAAATTCAAGATTGTGGATGGTAAACACAACCCGAGCACTTGCCAATCTGGATTGGGCATAGTGTTCCTTGTACAGCCAGGCAACAGGAGCACTTGTCCAATCATGGCAATGTAGTATATGCTGTCAGGAGGATACAGATATCAGCTCTTTTAACTGACAAGTGAAAGGGGAGAAACAAGTAACTGTTGAAAATAGTAAATAAACAAGCAACATTCAGTTTATAGAGTAGAACAGGAAAGGCTGGTTTAGCAAATATGCAAGTATAGAAACCTGCAAACACGACTCATAAAGAACATGGTGCAGTACCGACATGGTAAGCAGGTAGTGTCCCAACGAAAGAAAACCAATTTAGTATTCCAAATAACACTTACTGGAGAAGATCCATTCTGGAGGATAAATTCTAGAGCAGAATGACAGAAGAAGCCAAATCGGCGGTCATCATTCCTTCCATATACACATCCGACCGCAAACATCCTAGGAAAATAAATATCAAATGATTAGTTTGTGAAGCATCTACATGCAAAATCCTCAGCATAGTTCAACCAAAAGGAGATAATCAGATTAGTAAATCGTTTAATTTGATATATGTATGATGAACTTGTGCAAGTGATGCTGATTTCTTGTGTACTGTAAGATTTAACAATCACGTGAAAGATTTTTTTTCTTCATTCATCGTTTAATAAGAAACGGGTATTCAAGAAAATTATACACCACACTTGAAATATGTAACTGCAGTCTAGAGAAATTGAAATGTGCCTATCATTATTTTAAGCCAATTGTCGAACATTCAAAATTGGTCGGACTTATTGACACATCTAGCTAATTACTTTAGCTCAAAAGATACCACCGACCACTAGTCTTTCATATCATTGTTACAACTAGCTCTCAGCCAGTGAGCTGGAGCACCAAGGCCAGCATGTTTCAAATAACTATCTTCTCTAGTCTATAATACGACAATACTTATATGTATTGTAAAAAGCTAGTCCGATATAATGACAACAATGCACATTAAACCAGTATAAAACTCCAGCTCAATAATTTTGTGAAGACGAGTAATATGTTTTACATAATTGGTGCTGTAATCAGCTGATGCATACCCATTTTGAGGCTCAAGGAAGTAAACTGTAAGGTTTTCGACTAGTCCAGTCCATACTATTATTTCTGTACCACCCCAGGAAAAACTTCGATATACATGTAAATTCTTCACCTGCATTGGAAATTTGGAATAGATGTAACTTAGATATATACAATGGAAATTAGTTAGTGACAGCTGATCTCGGCATCCGATCCGTGCCACTCCAACGTAGTGAGAGGAACGCTAAAAGATTCTTAACTTTAACTGAACATTTGTGGCATTTTGAGTTGGAAGTTTGGAGACTTTGCGAGTCAAAGGGTGATGTGTAAATATACTAGTATAAGACTATATTTGGATGCTCATAAACAGAGATATTAACTTTCACCTTCAGTGAAAAAAATAGACAAAGCCTCTCAGAATGATGGGGGCAGATAAGACAAGAACAATAGAAGATTTAGCATAGAACTTCAACTTACATTGCTTTCGTTTAGAAAGTCGTACTTTGGAAGAATAACCTCGACGGTATGTCCTAAATCTTGAACAGCACGTGAAAGACTTGTAACGACATCACCGAGACCTCCAACCTATGAGAGCATTGATCATGACAGAATTTGGTATTGTGGTATACAAAGAAACATGGGCAGAAGGTGATGACAGATCGACTCTAATCACAATGATTAGCCTTAAAAATAATAATTACCTTTGCAATAGGGGCCATCTCGACGGCAATGTGGACAATATGCATGTAAGTTTCCGTTTCAATTGAATCAGAAATAGGAATATGAAAGTCCATCCCATCCCTATTGTCATAGATCCCACCTTCTTCCGACTCCGAGAAAACAAAGTCCATCATATAAGCATCCGGTGGAACGTTTACTGGACAGGGGATAAATAAAACTAATGAAGCAGGAAATACACAGCATCTAGGCCTTGTTCTGTATTATACTCAGAGATAACAAGGGAAGTAGGATAAGTAATGCCCCAGTTTAGGAATATTGTGACACAGTTTCCACAAGTCAGTTAAACAGTAAGCAAATTTAACAGCGATTTGGACAAGTTTGGCCACTAAATTTATGCCTTTTACCAAGCTTGAGTGACTACTAAAACATAAAGATATCAAAGTAGAAGTCTTATATAGACCTGACCATACAGATTCTCCCAGTCACGCTCCCAAAGAAACTAGTTACGAGCTTATATAGTATTACCATATCTGTTATGTCAATAAAGTAGCTAATTCTAATGAATAATAGAACTATATACCTTTTGATCCAGGTCTCATGAGGCAGATTAGATACCATATGTGGATCATTAGTAGAACTTGGCCGTATTGATTGCATAGATATGTGCATTTGTACACGTAACCCAGAATAATTATCTGCTAATAACATTGATGTAAGAAGACAAGCTCAAACCTGTTGCTTTCAAGAGACATCCATCTCTTGATTTCACCATCTTCTGGGGTGGTAACGCACCACCTGGATGCATCCAGAGGTTAAAGGAGCATCTAAACCAAACATCAGGCTTTCCATTTAGCACTGTATTAGAAGGATTGTATAGCACATCCACTGTGGTTCCAGCACGTATTTCAAGTGGCTCAGTATAAACAATGTGTTTCTGGGAGAGCAGAAACCTAAGCATAGTTTTTGCCTTCATCTCAGCTTTCATTTTCGCACTTTTTTCGGCCTGTGTAAGTAAAAAGAATAGGAGTCAACCTTTTTTCAAATATCAGATATCAACCACAAAGAACACCTACTCTTGTCTTTGGTAATATAAAATGGTAACCAATTTATGAAGATACAGTGCCAACTGTGCGGGTTGTCACCAGTAACTCGTTAAGCCAGCAGATCCAATAGAAACTTCAAAGTTTCAAGTAGGAATGGCATGATGTAAAGTAAATTCGGTTGTGTTTTGAAGATTGTTCAGTGATATGGATAAATGATGAGATAATTTATTCAGCACTCGCTGGTTAACTGCCAAAAATGACAAATTATGGGTGACTTTGCCCATTGATGAAGTTTGAACAGACAAGCGTAGTGTGGCACTAGTATGCTACAAGTGGTTCTGAAGTACACCGGAAACAAGTAGTGTATCCTAGTTAAATTATAGCCTTGCATAGATTTTGCACATATTATGTGGCAACTGACCTTTCTTTTGATAGCCTCCTCCGTTCTCTTCTTTCTTGCAGAAGCCTTGCATAGATATGTTGTTCCTCTTGCTCCCAGTAACCTTCCTCAGTCAACATGTTTGGAAGAATAGCATGAAATCTTTTCGACCATTGTTGTCATAATTCCTTGCCTTCCCAGGTGGCCCGTCAGCAAAAACCCAGTCTAACACTAGTGCAGTGTCATGTTGAATAACTGTAATACAGAAAAGGTAGGTGTTACATATAGGATTCACAGAGTACAATACAATCTTTAAGCATATACGGTTAAATGCTAAGTTTACATGGCCTTCAAGTTAATAATGTATTTTTATTACAAGGAAAATCATGCCATATGAGGAACACCATGCCAGAATCAAAACAATGTTAACCATATAAAACCAAGTTGGTGATGTCGTACCATCTGCGTACCACCAATCACCATCTTTGTCATTGCACTTGACAAATCTTTCAACAATAGAGAGTCCATCGGTCCAATTGTTGTAGCCACCATGCATCCAAATCTCAGTACTATGCACAAGTGGTGTCGAGTTTATGTTATAATATATCTGACAGTTCCTCTTCTTTCAGTGCTAGCCTCTATGTACCACAAATTATCAGCAGATGTTCTAGCTAAACTCAACATAGTGCGCAATTTATTCTTCTTCATCTCTATCTCAGCCTTCACTTGTGCCCTGACAGCTTCAGCTGCAGCCCTTTCTTCCTTCTTTCGACGTTGTTCTACCGTCTGTGTCCTCCTTTGAGCTTCTTCAATGGCAACCATCTCAAGCTCCCTTTGCTTCTGTTTAACCAAGAAATCCTCAAACAGATCTTCATCCATAGTGTTTTCTATTTCTATGAAGAAATCATTTTTTCCATTGTTTTCATAGACTGACCGGCCGTTAAAAAACACAAAGTCTAATCTGTAGGCCTCCTTGGGTATGTACAGTTTGCAAGACCACCAAACCCCTCCCAGTTCACTCTTGTGCAATTTTTCAGTGAAAGGCTTCCATCTCCAACCATTGAATGCTCCTTTGATGACGACATCCGGTTCATTTGCCAAAGCTGTTAGGTCACGATTCAAATAGAGATCAATAACTGAATCAGCTTTTACAACCTCTGGAAATACGAAAAGTTTGTTTCCATCAAATAATTTTTCTCAGCAAGTTCTTGAAGCATTTTTTGTTGATCCACAACACCCTGTACTGATTGTATATCCGGTTCAATGGACATAGAGATCTCATCAGCTTCATAATGTTCATCATCCTGGATTAACCCCACTTCATCTTTGTCCCATGAGAACTCTTCTGCAGAAAGCAGGTGTTCAAATTTATCACCTATCCTAGTTTCATCTTCAGTCACAGAAAGTCCATCCTCTGTAACTATCATCTGCCCTTCAACAGCACCTATCTTATGTTCAGTCATGGAAAAATGTACCTCATCTACTTCCTTGCTAGTTACCAATGCTTCTTCGGTTCTATCTCCCTGATGTTTCTGCAACACATTTTCAATATCAAACTTTACATGAATTGCATCCCCATCAGTTTTTGAGGGGTGTAATTTCCATCCTTAGCTTCCACTTCCTTCGCAAGTGATGCATCCTGTCTATCAAAGACAGGGACTTGCTTTGTTTGACCCTCTCCCAAGGTACCAACAATGGATAAGTTTGTTTATAGGGACCAACAATTGAAAGATCCTGTTTACGGAATGCAACGATGGGCTGCTTTTGTTTAGGGACACTAACAATTGATTGGTTCTGTTTGCGGGAAGCAACAATTGATCGGTGTTGATTACTCGGACCAACAATGGGCTGGATCTGTTCAGGGACATCTAGAACTGATTTATGCTTATTATGGGAACCTATGATTGATTGGTTTTGTTCTGGTAAATCAACAATTGATCGCTCTTGTTTATTGAAAGGAGCCATGGATTTGTTTTTCTTAAGAAAGGCAGAAATATATTGGTCTTGTTCAGAGAATGGGGCAGTTGGCTTGTTTTGTTTGTCAAAAGCAATAATACTTTTCTGTTGCTCAAGAAAAGTTAATGGAGGTTGATTCTGTTCACTGAAAGCGGCATTCGGTCCTTCCTTCACGTGAACATAAGGATTTGATTTGCCTTGCTCCTGGACCCTGACAAGTGGCAGCATGGGCTTCAAACTCACACCCGTTTTATCTATAGCCTTGCTCCACATAGATATTGAAGACAGTGCTGGATATTGCTGCTGGTAAGTCTCTTCTTTGTCAGTGGCTTCATCCACAGAGTCCACTGTCATGTGTTTCTCCTGGCCTGAAATACTTCCTAACATATCGTCTTCAAATATTTCTTCTTCCACGCTAGCTTCATCCACCGGATACACCTCCACATATGTTGCATGGCTTGAAGCATTTCCTGACAAATATGGTTCAAATGTGTCTTGATCACCCTCGGCTTCAACCACATCCACTTCCCCAATTGCTGCACTGGTTGAAACATTTTCTGACGAAGTCGCCTCAAATTTGGCTTGTATAGGCCTAGCTTCGTCAGTCACATTCACTCCCAACATTTTTGCACTGGTTGAAACATTTCCTGACGATGTCGCCTCAAATGAGTCTTTAAGGGGCCCATGTTCATCGGCATTATCCACTTCCCAAGTTGTCTCACTGCTAGAAACATTTCCTGACAAATCCGCCGCAAATGTGCTTTGTATGGCCCCAGTCGCATTCATCACATCCACTCCACCCATTATTGCACTTGCCGTCAAATCAACTTCAACTATGTCTTCTTCAACTCTAGTTTCGTCCACTGCATCCATTTCCCCCTTTGTTACACTGCTCAATGCATTTACGGTCAAATCTATCACAAACATATCTTCATCCACCACATCTAGTTCCTCTACTATAGAACTCTTTGAAGCATTTTGTGACGGATCCGCTTCAGCAGTTTTGGCTTCTCTGCCGTCAGTCCATTCTGCTGTGTCGGTACTTAACAGTGTATTGTATGTGCCAAGAGTTTCTTCATTACCATTTGTGTGTTCTCTCTTCTTGGTGCTCGGTTCGACAGTGAGACTTGACATATATCCTCCAGAAGATATGACTTTGACCTGAGGAGATACCATCCTCTTCGATTTCCTATTTGAAGAATCTGCATGATGCAAGTTGAACAAACATGAAATTAACAGAGCATCCAATAGAATTAATAATCCTTTGATAAATTAGTGCCTAGACCTGAACTTGGTAACATGCATCGGACAATCCTGCTTCGGGTAAATCTGCTAGTCATCAGGAAAGTCTGTAAAAAAAGGGGAAGTAAGTTTTGCAGAAAAACATGTTTGAACACAAATAGAAAATCTTCGTCTGGATTAATGCTTCAGCGATTCAGAATGGCATTTATGAACAACCAGAACAGGAATGTAAACATCGTTTAATCATACAAAATTATTTCTACGATGCAACAAATGGATATATTGCATAGTACACTTTGGCGCAATTCAGACTACTAATTCACTCGCTTCACTGGCAGCAAAAGATGAAATAATGTTAAGTTGGTACTGCTCGCACAATACACAGAAATAACTTCTCAGAAAATATGCAGAAATAACTGAAGGTGTGCACAAACATAGAAGGTGCAGACATAACAGATTCACCATATCCCAGTATCCCTCCACCTTTTGGGCAACGATTTTCTTTCTCTTTTTTTTTGGAAAGCTTTGAACTAAAATTTTCACTCTAAATTAACAAGCAGTAACACTAAGACGAAACATTTCCATGATCATGCAGATCGAAACACCAAAACCTTGAAACATTGCAACGAATAGAGCAGAATTCACGTTCTCTACGTTTTCCAACAATAACTCAGCCAGTATGCGTCTCGGCCTCCAATTAAGCAATATTTTCCGAAATGCACATCAAAATCCAACCAGGAACCATACGAAAACCCAGGAGAGAACTCCGGAGCCGAGTTCCCCTTGGTTCCCCAAACAGAAATTTAACAGATCGCCATCGGCCCATAACAAGAAACGAGTAAAATCATCACTCATGCGGCCATGCCACTTGAAATTTCCAGAACAAAGAACCAACCCGTCGGGTCCAATCAAGAACCGAACCACATGAGCAGCAGGGAACACGGGCAAGAACGTAGTCATACCTGCGCGAGGCCGGCGCCGCCGGCGGCGACCGGCCGGACGACGAGCGCCTTCGTGCTCCAAGGGCACAGCGGGCTCCGCGGCCGGAGAGCCATCTCCATTTCCTCCTAAAACCCGCAAAACCCACGGCGCTGCAGCGCCTGCCCTCCCTCAGGCCCCTCCCCCACCCAACCCTACCTTCGCCCGCCCACGAGGAATGAAGTAACAATGGAGCACGGCGCGGCACGCCTCTTGCTCGGAGATCTGCACGCCGGAACGGCTCCTCCGTCCTTCAACCTTTTTTCTCAGATCAATGTTGATCCCTTCTTTTGGTTTTGTATTTGTTCGGAGGTGGTTCTGGTGCACACATGGAAATGCAAGTGCCAACTGTGGGCAGTGTGGTCCAGTGACGGACGGTGGTGTATGCAGGATGAGTTTTTTTTTCTTCATTCGAGTAATCTTCTTGTGGGGTGAACGTGCGTGCAAAAGCCTTAGGCAATGACAATGCAAGCTTAGCAAGGTTACCAAAATAAACCAAGTTTATATTTCATAAACAGCAATGTTTATTCCTATACAAGGGTTGGGTCTACTTGCTGTCTTATGCACAAATAAGTACAAATGTTTAATCAAAAATTGGTTTACTTTTCTAAACACCTTGCCCGGAGCAAAAAAAAAACATAAGTGGAAGGTGATGACCACGACAACCTTGATGGCGCCGTGGCGCATGATAACTCGATAGCTAATGGACTCCCTTCGGTGCTTAGAGGGATGGCTTGATCACGGCGTGTCAGACCAGTGGCCAAGTTCAGTCACTGGATGGCAAACGTCGACAATAGTAGGGGAGTAGAGATATGAAGGGGAGAGGATAGTGGTAGTGGACGGGAAGAGGAGGGGAGTGTGCAATGTGAATTCGTTGCTGATGTGTTTGGAAGGAATGTGGGCGACGGAGAGAGCATGAAAGTATGAAAAGGTTAACGATTAGCAATCAAGATGGAGGTGTTGATAAAAATGTCAAAGTATGATCCCATCTGAGAGGCCATCCAGTCACCAAATTAGTTGGGAGTATGTCTTCTGTTTGCGAAGTTGGAAGCCATATAAGATTTTACAGAAACACCTTTGACGAAAACCAAATTACAACCATGTTCAAGAGAAACTACTTGCCGTCTCTGACTTGCATAACCCGCCGGCGCATCGCGAGCCTAGTATTGTAACTTCAGTTGGAAAGTCACCAAACTTTTACAAGAAATGTCACTGACAATCTTCTAAAGCATAGATCCTCCGTCTAAGAATAAAGGCGAAGATCGGCCAAGTAGACCCAACCCACGTCGACGCCAAAAGTTCCATCACGAGATCTTGTTGACGATACCACCGACAATGTCGCAATTTGAGTCGGAAGCATCATAGTAGATCAGCACCCCCCGCCCCCACATACACACACATAGTATGTTCGATCAAATCCAGGGAAACCATACCTAATGTGTCCCACTGGAACTAGCCATGCCACAACAAAGACAAGGCTAGAGGTACTTATCCCATTGCATCTGCCTCCGCACCGGGAGAAACGACACAAGGAAAAACAAACTAGACAAAGACTCCCCATGAGGGCATAAATCTATGCTCTCACTCGCCTCCACCCTCCGGTTGTCGGAACCAGTCGCTGGAAGCACGGAGACCGTTGGAACCAGCATACGATGAAGAGGGTTTTGTGGCTGCAACGGTCTTCGGAATGGAGATGAGCAGAGAAAAATAATATTTATTGACTCGTCTCTAGATTAATGTAAATGTTGCCATTTTTTTCGGAACACATGTGTGTTCAAAAAACCGATGAGTTTTACGTATTAGTTTTTTTTTTCCGGTTGTTTTATAACATGCTAAAAGCACGCGGGTTCAGTGTTTCAGAGTTAGCAATACTAGACATACAAACTTTATGGTTTCCAATTCTTCCTTCGATCAAAATTTCATCATTTGTCCCAAAAAAAAATTGGGGTTTGGAATCGTCTCTCCCGCTTGTCTAGTCTATTGTGCATGTCTCACGGGGCCAAACTAAGTTGCCCGTTTCATAATTCTTGGTGTGGTTTTAGTTTGATTGGAATTATATATGAAACGGTGAAGTACAAGTTAATCTCTTTTCCATTGTATAAGACGGTTCAAAAGACCCTTAAAGAACCTTAACATAATTCTCGATGCTTGCACAGACTGGGGTCGCATGCAAACTCATTTTCGAAAAACAAATTCATGCATTTGAAAAATCATGTGAATCAAAGAGGCATTTAACACGCACGTTAATGTTGGGGCTAGCTGTCAGCAAGCTTCGAGAGCAGCGAACGTACGGTGTTTAATCTGGCGCAAGCTGGCGATCGACAAACGAGCAGCGCTGAACTGCTCGCTCGTCCGTCCATCCGTCTTGGCGTCGGGAGTTCGTTTCTTTGTTTCCATTCCAAGTGATGATGAAGAACGATACAAGCAGACTAGCAGAGAGACACAAGAGAGGCGAGCTATAGAGTTGTAGGTGGTTGAGCGCTCCTTTGCCGGAAGTGCACACGCTCCACGCACCAGCTTTCTGGACCGACGAAACAATGGCTCGGGAGGCTCGGGAAACGGACAAGTTTGCCATCCGGATACAGTGAAAGACGTCGGAAGACGTCAAAACTTAAAGGAAGAGGTCGAACGACGTGTGTATTGCTTCATCCCTCCGGCATATACTTCGTCCATAGAGCATCTCCGCCGGCACTCCCACAAGGTGTCTATCAACGACGCCAAAATGATTGCTAATAGGAGCATTGGCACATATTGTTTGAGTTCACCTGGTTTGAAACTCCAGCGGACCTGACTAAGCCTAATTAGAGCCAAAAACGAATAACTAGTTGAGTTTGAACTTTTCCTAACAACCCTACCTTTTATTCTACTAGGAAACGTGCCCGTGCGTTGCTACGGGTTGAGCAAGTCTAGCACCTGAATCAACCAGTCTGAACTGCCCACATACCAACCCCAGAGAGAACTTCTGCACCGCACACCCCGTTCGTCCCTAGCCTCTACCTACCATCTGGATCGCAAGTTGTATCGATTAAATAATATGAAGTTCGATATGATAAAAGAAATATCAACAAATGAAAGACTTGAAGTCACAAAGACGGTTTTTCCGGAAAAGAATAGCAGAATGGCCCATTAAATTGAGCACATAAAAAATATCTCGGTTTTTTTACAGAGCTTTAAAATTGGTATCTGAACTTTAATCTTAGATAGCATGAAACTACCAAGACGAGTAATGCATCAAATTAATTATTACAGAGGAACATAAGTTTTTACGTGTGATTGAGAGAATTTTTAGTTGAGTTAACAAAACAAAATCAGAAATGAATGATGTTTGCAGTTAAGAACGTAAATTCATCTAACCCTGAAAATTAAACTACGTTGGTGGGCCACAATATGTCACTGCACTCAAAATTCGTATCAAAATGTGCTCCAAGTCAGGTTATGTTCTTCTCTGAAATACACGGAAATGCTAGACAAAACTTCAGTGTAACAGCAAGACATTTCAATGGGCAGGCATGAAGTTAACGAATGAGCTACTCCATCACAACTTTCACTTTGTAAAAAAATGAGGTGCTTTGGTGTTTTTTTTTTTTGGAGATAATATGGCACTTTATTGATTAAGCAACATCAGTACAGAGTACATCCCTAACGCAGTCCGGGATAACAGAAAATGAAAGATTACAAATATCAGGCTCGCTACATCTAGCTAAGGTGTGAGCCACTAAGTTCTGCTTACGACCATAATGTTTGAAAGAAATTGTGGCGAAGCCAGCAGCGAGTTCCTTGATATCACCCACCACTGCTCCCACAGAAGACCGATCTTGCACCGGAGAGCAAATGCGTTGTATCATACTGAGACAGTCAGAAGCCAGAATAACATCTGAGAAACCATTGTCTCTCGAGATCGTCAGTGCCCTCCGAATGGCAACAGCTTCAGCTAACTCAGGTTCAGTTACCCCAGCGATGCCTTAGTTACAAGAAAGCTTCACCGATCCATAATGATCACGAATCACCATGCCCATTCCCATCCGCTGATCAGCAGCAGAGGTGGCCGCATCGACGTTGACACAAACAGAACCCATCGGTGGTGGAATCCATCTAGGAGAGATAGAATCACACCTTTTGGCCGATGGTGCAGTGAAGCAAAACTGAATAATATTGTCAACATACCCTTTGATTTTTGCTGCTAGGCGAATCGGAGGCAAATGTCCCTTCCCATGCCTTGTGTCATTCCGCGACTCCCAGATGTGCCAGCAGGTGACAGCCAAGGAGGTAGCTTGGACAGGGGAAGCACGCCCCAGGAAATCAAAAACCCATTGTTTCATATTGGAGAGAGATTTCTTGTCGAGTTTCATGTAGAAACATTCCTTGACTGAACTCCAAACAGCCGATGCAAACGGGCAGGTCAAGAACAAGTGCTCCACATGCTCAGTTCGACTGCAGAAGAAGCACCGATCATCAGCTGGGATGTTGCGATGCTTCAGTTGGTATCCAGTTGGCAGGCAGTCATGTACAATGCGCCACAAAACAATCTTCATCTTGCCCGGTTCCATTGTTTTTCTTGGGTCAGAATATCAGAGCCGTCGCCCGGTTAAGTTTACTCCGAGCAGTAAAGAAGGTCTCAGTCCTTGCCAGATTATATGCCGATCTGACTGTGTAGACCCCAAACTTGGCATTAGGCCATGATGCAAAATCCTCTCGCCCATGCTTACTAATCGGAATCTGCTGGATTGTTTTGGCCATCTCCTCATTGAAGAAAAACCGAACCACCTCCATGTCCCAAGCTTTAGTATCATGATCGATAAGAATGCTGACAGTAGCATTGGCCGGAACAGGTTGGTGCTTTGGTGTTGAAACTGTAGTACTTGTAGTACTGTACCAATTAAACAGGGTAGCAGCTGTCTTCTCCAGTAAGCATTTTGTCGAACAGATCAAATGCGCTGCTTGCCTAATCGTATTGGCTACAAATCGGAGGCACCGAGGCAGTGGTGGTTTTTGAGTCGACGAGTCGACGAGTCGTTTAGGGGCAGCGACTCTTGACTAGTCGTGACTAGTCGAGACTCATGTTCGACTCATGAAATTACCATATTATATGCATGTATATAATTATATACTTATTAATAGTTTAAAATACAAACCTGGGCATCTCCATATAGTGTGAGTGTCCAAGTCCTTCCTCTTCTCCATGAACAAGCAACCTACAAAACATTAGAATCAATCAGATTTGCATACAAAGTAAGAAACTAACAATGAAGTTCCACATTCAGTCCAACACAATGATCAAATATCGAACACAGCAAGAATATGGTAGCAAACAAAGAAGTTCAACAATGAAAATTAAGACACAACAGTTCAGGTCCAACGTTAAGTACTTAAGTTACATATCCAAATGCAAGTAAATAAGTTCAACACTTCAACATCACATGAATGAAACAACACATCTTCAAGCAATCAAGCCTCAAGTTCCATCTCATCAAGCTCAAACCCGTCTTCATGACCATTTGCTTCAGCATCTTCATCTTCATCTTCATCGTCGCTGTCCATGTCTTGATCATATTCTGCCGCATGTAATTCCTCCCTCAACTCTTCATCATGCACAACCAGCCTTGTTCTTGAGTGGTTACGAGTGTAGGTGATATAAGGGCCTATGGGTCGTGCAATAGGCTCGCTAGGATCACCACGGGCTCTCCTAAGAAAGCTGCGACTTGCTATAGAGCTCGACGCACCCATAGCTTCATCAACTTGAGACCATGTTAGTGGTGTATCACCGTCCATGACTTGAGCTTGATGTTCATGGACCAATTCAGAATTGATATCAACCCATTCATTATCCCATTGGAATTCTTCTAGGATAAGTGGAGTAGATCTGTTTGATTTAGAGCCTTGCTCACGCAGATTTTGAAACCTAGCTTCCATTTTTCGGTTGTAGGAGACATATGAGAACTTGTTCATTCTCTTGTACTCTAGTCGGTTTCTTAATCTGCTGTGGATCTGCAAGCACACAAATATGTGAGAAGCTGCTGAAATTAGCCTATCAAACCACTAAACCAGCCAATCACTTACATGAGCAAACACACTCCAATTGCGCTCGCAGCCGGATGCTGAACAACATAGACTAATGATTCGCTTTGCAAGAGTTTGGAGGTCAAAAGCAAGGCCACCGTAAGCACCCCACCAAAGAACTACAAAATTCAGCAAGTCCAACATTAATGATAGGGCCAAAAAAATCAGCAACTAGTGGAACAAGTGAGCTAAAAAAGGACACAAGCTGACATAAAATTAATACTTACGAGGACTCTTTTTTGTGCGGTCTTTAACAGACAATGGCTTCGAGAAACATTCACCTTCTGTCCGCTCATAGTCATCAGCTTCCTTACTTATAGTTGCTTGTAGTTCATCATCGGTGACCATCTTCCATAGCACATCATTGAACATTGAACGGAGGCGGCTGGCTAGTCTTTTGTTGGTCTCCCTAATGACAAAGAACTTATTGGGGTTCAAGAACAGTGCAGCCCCATGTAGCTTTTGTTCCATCTGATTATCCCACCTTCTATCAATAATGGCTAGCACTTGAGCAAGGAGGGTTGGCTTTTGTGACAAAGCTTCTTTTATCCGTTCCTTTGCATAATCCATGGCTGCCAACATTTCGGCCATAGCCGGAGTCTCGTCACCATCAGCAATTCTCAAAGCTCGAAGTAGTGGATTTGTAGCTCGCATGCAACACTCCACCGAATTCCAAAACGGCACGGAGATCACAGTTGCTTCAGCTGTCTTCCCTCCTTCGCTGTCTTTTAATTTGCTTGCATACCATTCGGTGCTAACAAACATGCTTTTTAATTTTTGCCTTTGCTTCCACATGCTGGCCAAAGTAAGGAATGATGTAGCAAAACGAGTTGCTCCTGGCCTCACAATTTCCTCCTTACCATTCACCCTTCTCATTAAGTCAAGAACCCTTCCATGGGCATAAATAAATCTGGTTGTTCTCTTTGCTTTAGCAATGCAATTGCTAAACTCTTTGATCTTCCCAATGTCCTCTAGCATAAGGTCCACACAGTGGGCAGCACATGGTGTCCAATACAATGTAGGATACTTGTCCATTAGAAGTTTGCCGGCTGCCTTATAGTTTGATCCATTATCACTAACTACTTGGACAACCTTTTCAGGGCCAATTGCATCAATCTGTTCACTCAATAGCCTTGCCACCAGCTTTGCATCAACTGTTTCAGAAGAAACATTGGCTGTCCCTAAGAAGAAGGTACCTGCTGGACTATTGACAAGGAAGTTGAGCAAGTGTCGGCCGGTCATGTCCGTCCAACCATCTGACATGAGTGAGCAACCGTATTCTTTCCATGCAACTTCATGCTTCGCTCTCAAGCCATCAGTCTTGACCTTTGCCTTCTCAAGCAATGGTTCCCTCACTTGATGATAAGAAGGAGTGATATAGCCAGAACCATACTGCCCTATAGATTCCAATAGAATCTCCCAACTCCTTGAATTGACAACATTTAGTGGAATACAATTCTCATACAAAAAGTCTGCCACATGATCATCTACAACATCTTTTTGCTCCTTTGTCTTCGGTATGTAATCCTTCATTGTCATTTGAGTGCCCTTTGACATATGCCTCTCAGCAATCACCTCTTCAGGTGTCTTTCGGATCTGATCTGCAATTGACTTGCCTTTCTTCTTCTCCCCTGATGTTGTCAAATGAGTATTGCTCACTGCAGGTTTCCTTTTCCCGGAGGTGTTGGCGTTGGAAGCTTTTGAACTTGCTTCACCCTTCTCTTGTTCAGCATCTTCGTCACCCTCTTCTTCTCTAGCTTCAGCCCCCTCGAGATTTTTGAATGCGAATGAGTGAGTCTTCAAGTATTCACGCATCTCTTTCTGAATTGCAGGGGTTGTTTTGGGGCACATAGTCACAACTGTATAACCACCAGCAAGGTGCTTCTTCATCCTAAGAGGCCCAGAACTAACTCTCTTCCCACACAAATTACATTGCAGCAACAACCTGGATCCCTGCAATTCTGGCCAGAATGCGTACTTCCAAGCTGGATCCTTGCTCCTTGATGGTCTCCTCTTAGGATCTTTGAATGGATCATAGTGCTCATCAGCTTCTGCTGCAGCTTGAGCTGAACAAACAACCTGGGCTATCTCTGGCTGGGACTCGGGCATGGTGTTTGCTGTGAAAGAAGGAAAATAACTTCACTCAGTTCACCTAATCTGAGCCCTGAATCCTCAAGCAGAAGCACTAATAATATCAGAACTACGAGTTACCTGTAGCAGCGGCCAGCAACCGGCGGAGGGAGAAGCAGCGACCACCGTTGAAGGAGCAAATCAGCAGCAGTAGCCGGCGGAGGGAGGAGCAGACCAGCAATCAGCAGCAGCAGTAGCCGGCGGAGGGAGGAGCAGATCAGCAACCGGCGGAGGAAGAGGCAGACCAGGGGAGAAGCAGGGGAGAAGCAGGTCGGGAGCTAGGCGACCGTGCCATGGCCTTGCGGTGGCCGGCCGGCTGGATCTTGGGCGGCGGCGGCGCCGGCCGGCTGGACCTTGGAGCGACGGCGGGAAAGGGAGATGGCCACGAGGGGAAAGGGAGATGGCCAAGCCGCCAGACTGTTTTGGCTCGGGGGGGGGGGGGAATTTGGGCAATCTAGGGTTAGGGGCGCTGGGAACCTTTTGAGTCGTGGTCGACTCAAAAACGTGGACTAGTCGCGACTAGTCGAGATTAGTCGTTTGAGTCGAGCGACTCAACCAGGGAGTCGAGTCGACAACCTGAGTCGGACATTGGTTTGCGACTCATCGACTAGTCGTCGACTAGTCGCGACTAGTCGAGCGACTCAAAAACCATGCCGCAGTGCCCGTGGCATCAGTGTTGGTTGGAGCCAAGGAATGAACCCCCGCTATCACTATGGCACGATCATCCAGGGCTCTGCAAGAACCCAGCTGGAGCATCACCAAGCCACCGGCCGGATCCGCCATGAGACAAATGCCGCTTCTTCTCTCCCTCTGCCGTCGTGGAACGCTGCATCCTCGAGCTGGCCCCATGCCTGTATGGCTATTGCTGCTCACGGACCACGGAAACATCGGCGTACAAACAGTCAAGAACAGAAGACACTGGGTCGCCTCACCGATCACCATCGACAACGGACTCGAGCAGGGGTAGGAGCTGGGCCTTGCGGAGGGTGTCCCGCGCCAGCAAGGGGACGGCAAGGGAGTGCTTGGTGGAGCGGTGGAGCTCGACCACGTCGAAGAACCTGAGCCGGTTCTCCGGGTAGCTGCTTCACCGCCGAGATCCGAGCCGGCCGCCTCGGCCGCCGCCCGTATTGAGCGTGAGGAGGAGGTGGAGAGGGTATTGTCCTGCGGACGCCTAGACCCAACCTCCACGGCACCTAGACGGCCACGTCCTCGCGAGGAACCGGGCCGAGGGCCACGGTCATGGGCAGTTGGGCACCACCTTCCCGGAAGGAGGAACGCCGGGGATGGGGTCGTATCTGCGCCACACATCATCCACTTCGCCGGTTGCCTCCACTCCAGGTGCCCTCCTCGTCGCCATGGGCGCCAACGTGCGCTGCTCGCGCCGACGCTGCTCTTGCCGTGGCAAACTCGGGATGGAGGCGTCGAGAGAGCAGAGGTTGCGAGGCAAAGCACTATTGAACCGATTCCGGCGGCGTCGGAGCAATTCCGGCGGTTGGCGGCGTGATTCCTGCGGCGGCGGCGGCGAGCTCGGCCGGCTTCGGAGGAGAGAGCAGGGCGGCGCGCTGGGGGAAAAGCCGGAACGTGTACGACGGGAAACGTCTCTGCTCTGGTGCGGATCTTTTTTTCGAACCACCCTTATTTCTTTTGACTTACCAGTGGCATAGGTGGGTATTATGTGATTTGATGGGAGGGTAAAACCGGAAAGAAAAATGACGTACCACAAGAAACGTTAATGCTTTTATCTCTACTATATATATCTCTATCTCTATTATATAATATGCCTAGAGGTGGTGATGGTCATGGTCATGGTACGTCATAATAGAACTGCCCCTGTAGTATATACTATATAATATGGCTTGAGGTGGTGATAGTATGGTACGTCATTGTAGAACTACCCCTGTAGTTGATACAAATTACACACCATGCCACCTATAAATGAAAAAACGTTCGGATTAAAAGAGAGCCCACCGATCCCCTTCTATCCTCACGACGCGTGCCTCCAGACCGCGCGTCCTGCTGCGTCGCTCGTAGTCTCTCTCTCGCAGATTCCCGTGCACCTCCTCTCGCCACCGTCCCATCCAGATTCCTCCCTAACCTATATCTTTCTCTGTTGCGCCCACGACGAGTAAGACCAGGCGAACATCCCCCGCACCCCCGTATCGACGCCTCCCGATATGTCCGATGCCGTCGGGGCTGCCAACAACTCCGCCCCCGGCCGGAGCTTTCAACGGCTACCGGAATTTGAGGGTGGCCTCGTCAGCCGGAGGTAGGATCCTACCAGACGGTGCTGCGAGAGACTTCGCAACGGGAGCTGTGGCATCTGCGGGTGGGCTCGTCGGCCGGTGGTAGCATCGAGGCAGGCGGTGCTGCGGGAGTCCTCGCGGCATGGTGGGTGGCCTGTACCGCGTCAAGTGGCCGGAGGGGGGCTTCCTGGCGTGGTGGATGGCCTGCACCGCGGCAAGTGACCTTGGCGGCGTTGAGAACTGACGCGAGTTTCCCCAACCTCCAGATCCCATCCCGAGCAGCGGATTTTCGGGCGAGGCACCTTGGGGAGTCTGCGAACCTTCTAGCGGTGGGTGGCCTCGGTGGTGTGTGGAGCAGTGGAGCTGCGGGTGGCTTTGTTTACGGGCAGCTGCAGGATGCTTCGACGCGAGCGAGGCAGGATGGTTTGCAGTAAACGATTGAGAACTGACGCGAGTTTCCCCAACCTCCAGATCCCATCCCGAGCAGCGGATTTTCGGGCGAGGCACCTTGGGGAGTCTGCGGACCTTCTAGCGGTGGGTGGCCTCGGTGGTGTGTGGAGCAGTGGAGCTGCGGGTGGCTTTGTTTACGGGCAGCTGCAGGATGGTTTGCAGTAAACGATGTCCAAGAAGCATCTCTCTCCAGTAAAAAAAGCTCCACGAGGACGCGCCAGTGGCGCGGTGGTAAGACACGGCAGTGGCCGGCTTACCCGCCCAGGTTCGACTCCAGGGGAGCGAATTTCTAGGTCGCCTCACTCGCGGCACTGTTCATGGATGAACAGTGTCGAGTTGCTTCATTCCCTCCTGCGGTTTGGTCAGAGGTATTGCAGTGCTACCCACTGTCACAGGGTTTATCCCTGGAGTTGTCTAGGCTCGCGGTTAGTACTAGTGTATGGTCTAGCTTGTGCACTAGGGGCGTGAGTGTGTGTGGTGTGCGTGTGGTGTGAGTTAGTGCATAAGTTCAGATACTACAGCTGTACTAAGTTGAGGGAATCTCAAAAAAAAAAAAGCTCCACTAGATGTCCTCGCTAGCTCGAAACTCATGACTTCGAGTTATACAACTCATCAGCCCATGAAGAATCTAAGTGGCGTTACTAGATTAATCTGTTTTGCTGAATTAATCTAAGTGGTCGGGTTTATTGCTGTGCCGCCTCAAGATTTACACATGTCTTTGAGCCAGGTTGGTTGATTGCGTTCCTAATAATCTCGTTGATGTTCAAAGAAAATTTGTTTTTGCTTCTACCACGTATGTTGCTCTTAGTCTTAGTGTTCTACGGAGTACGTGCTAAATCCGTTGTTGATATGTTGCCAGGTTTGCAATAGATAGCGCTTTGCTACGACCATAAACAAGACACTCCAAATGTAGTATTCAACCTCTCTCACGTCAAAAAAAAAGTAGTCAACCTCTCTGATCGTATTCCTTTTCCATGCACAGTTGTATATGGCTCTCTTTCTGGAGTGAGGAGTCGAACAACATTCAGAAACGACCTGAAGTACTTGGCACGGGCAATGGATGATAGTTATATTTGTGCTCATATCCAACACGTAAAATCAATTATATTTTTGTTTTTATTTTGTAACACATAATATGTATGCATCAGCTATGTATTTTTGCCCTCTCATTTTCAGTACGTTGTTATTCTCGATATGGAAAAATGAGTGTTGCATAGGAGGAACCATGTTAATTTTCTGCAAGGCCACTATTGGAATAAAGTAAATTTACACACTGATTTTCATCTAAGAGGGGTACAGTAGACTGGTAGGGGTATTTGGGTACCTTGAATTTTCACATGCATTATTTGAAATGTTCGAAGGGGAAAGAAATTTGAAGAGAACTACACGATATTAGTTGCAAGACAGTAAATGCAACTCGGTATTTGTCGCAACTCGGTACTCTATGTGATGCATATATTAATGTATCTAGCTCTATATTTTTTTCGCCCGTGGCAACGCACGGGCATTCAACTAGTTATTACTAACAAAGTGCCCGTGCGTTGCAACGGGTATAAATATTTGACAGTGACATCAAACGGAGCCTTGAAAATATATTGGCCACATACATGATCTCCTACAATTCCATTATACGTCTATATGCCAACCTTTATGAAAAAGAGAAATAAAAGTTGCCACTTATTTTTCAGTCTTATTTGTTTGAATATGATGGATATAAAAAAGAACTGAAATGGCACGCATAGATTATGAGTCGGACAACAAAATCATCATGACAAATTTGTTCAATTATGCAAAAGTCAGTAAAAAAATCTTGTTAAATTGCTAAAGAATTAGGTTGAAGATGTGCTGACACCTGACATCACATGTGACATAATCACGTGCAAGAGAACTTCCTGAAACGCATTTAAATATTTTTTATTTTTTTACTTGCCTCATATCAGCATTAGCTAACTCCACTCGTCGCTAGCTAGCTAGTACAGCACAACAGAAAGAACAAAGTACAACGGTGCTAACGCATTTTAGAAAGCACGTAGAGTCATCTGTACAAAGTTGATGCTCGGAGTACAGTCCTGCACCTCATCTCCGTAGTCGAGCAGAAGATACCTGATCATTCTCAACTTCTCCTGCATATGAATTTCTCCTGAACTCCACTGGCCACACAACGAACATATAGCTACAGACCACAAACCAAGAAAAAAAAACGAAATACCAGAACTATCTAGACTGCACAAATCAAGCAGCCCTGCATGCTGATGCAGTGCAGTGCTGCCCGTTGCCTCGCTTGAAGAAGTTCAGAGCAGTCGTCTTGAAATTCAGACGCGGTGGACATGAAGTCGTCCAGCACGACGTTCGTATCGAAGATGACCGGGAGAGCGTCGCTGGCGTGCGTCCTCTTCCCAACATGAGAAGCATAGTTCCTTCGCTGGTAATGGACCTGAACCGCGGCACGCGCACCGGAGAACAATCGGCCATTGGAGGAGGGACGGCCGTTGCTAGGACACGCCGCTCTGTTCTGGGGGACGCTGGAAAGCCCGGAGGACAGCGCTGGGTCTTAGCGGCGAGGGAAGAAGCTGGGACGACGGGCGACGGCGCTGGAGCAGGTAGTCGGGTTCAACGGCGCTGGTGCGGGCAGGGGTACTTGGTGGCGCTGGTAGGGGCCGCGGGAGTAGGGGGCTAGGGGCGTCGACGGGCAGCCGCGGCGGCGGGGTCATGCGACGACCCCTTCCTCGCGGTGGTGTCGCCCTTTTTCGTGCTCTCTTCCTCGTCCAGGGCTGAATAAAAGAAGCAACGTGGTACGTCGTGCGTAGCGTTGGTACGTCACCAAATCAAGAACCGGTACCACCGAATTGAAATAACCAAGGCGAAACCCCCGTTTCCAGGTTGCCCGTTCCCGTCCAGCCTCCGATCCCATCGCCGCATGCTCCTTTCGCCGCCGCCAGGGATAACCCACTCGTTATCGCGGCGCTAGAGGTGGACGCGAGGCCGGTGCTGGTGCTATGGGGAAACAAGGCATCTGAGACTGTCTAGGAGCCTCCACCCAAGCCGCTGCGGAAGGCGGCGGAGGCAGCGCGAAAGAAGCCTCCGGCAGCCGCTCGAAAACATTGGTTGTTCTACAACTGGGCCGGCCCATGCCAAACGATTGATCGGAGACCCACACGATATACGAATACGAATACGAAACGAAGACGTACGACGTACCACGTACCACCAAACGGACGAAGGAAGAAACACTACTCGTATTATAGTAAAGACTAGTAAACACGCCCGTGCGTTGCTACGGGCATTTAAATTTCTTTCTTTGTTCTTATATAATACATGTGAAAAATTATGTGCATATAAAAATAGTCACATAGTGTTTTGAAAAGAAAGGTATGGATTAAAGTATCATTTGAAACTACACATGATATTGTTATCTCACGCTTCCCATTGTCTACCTGAGAAGGTAGTGTTCTATAGTACAGTTTGAAAAAACATGTACTACTCACGAAAAATTACAAAAAATCATGTTTAAAAGTTATGACTAAAAATGCATCGTGTTGAGAAGGTAGAGTTCTATACGCATGTAAATTTGTAAGTATAAACTCATAATTGTTTACGAGTTATAAAAATGACAAATTCAGCAACGAATAGTACAGTTTACAACTACTATCCATTTTGCTATTATTCATTACTTAATTTTTCATTTTCATAACTCCTAAACAAGTTTGATTTTCAAACGGCAAATTTACACGTCTATAGATCTATACCTTCCTAACGCAATGCACTTTTGTTAATAATTTTCTAAAACTTTTGAGCATAATTTTTTCATGGTTTTCAGAGGTTTCTAAACACGCCTGTGCGTTGCTACGGGCTAAAAAAATCAACTATTGGTCTAAACATCGTCAGGATGTAAACTTTTCTTTTAGCACTAAACATCTCACCCACGGACATAACTTTTGTTTGTTAAATATCGGAACAACTGATATTTTTTTGAAAGAGACCAATGCATTGAAATTTTCTCAAGCATTTCAACTTATTGGTATATTTTGTGGTGGGAAGATAAGTAAATATGCAATTACATTCATAAGATAATGGCTTTACTGTTTAGAGTCTGCTTTATTTTCAAGATGACTATTTCGTAAAAACTAAGCCAACCTACAAATTTTGATAACCAGAGCCGCTGACCATCGGAACGTTACAACATATTCAACGTTCGCAATTAAGACAACCATATTTAAGTCAGCGTCTAGAATAGGAGGACAAAAAATCGTATACATGATTCCAAAAGGCAAAGTATAAATAAAATTTGGCTCAGTAAGAACAAAAACTGAAAAACAATGTGGTGGCATTGGTACCGTCAGTGACAGGCCTGGTCAGTGACTTGTAGTGACGGTAGAATCAGAACTGAAGAAGTATCGTACCGTCAGTGAAATATTACAGTTTCCAAATAAAACTGACATAAGCAAAGGATTGCCCGTCTGTAGAACTGAAGGTACATCATTGTGGCCGCTAATCCACTACAGAGTAGTAGCTAGCCCAGGCATGAGCTTCGCTGGAAATCCTGGAGCATGATGAATGCTAGTTAGCTAATGTAATCAAGGCCTTCCCATCTCAATAAAGCATTCTCCCGCCTCCCATCTCATCCTTCCTTGCTCGTTCCGGTACCGTTTCGGCTTGTAACTTCTAAGGGGCCTTCTTCTCGACGGACTCGTACTGCTGCAGTTTGAGCTTCAGCTGCCAGTTCTCCTGCAGCGCGCCATGAAGCTGTGTTTTCAGCTTGGCGGTCGTGCTGTCCATGCGCAGGCGCCGACGCCGCCAAGACCTCGCCGGCACCGATCGTGACCCTGCGCGCACTCACCTCCGTCCAAGCAGGCGCGCCATGTCATGGTGGTGGCGTCCGAGCAGTCCACCGCGCCTTGCCACGCCAAGCAAGTTCCTCAAGTTGGCCACCGCCCTCGCGACCGGCATGATTCCTGCGGACGAGCTGCTTGGCGTCATCCAGATCAACGCCAAGACGGGTGCAGAGATACCTTTGTGGTTATCTTCTCTCTTTGGCTGATGGCCTCCGACGACGACGGCGGCGCCCGTCCCTGTCAGCTAGCTGAGCGTGGCACAATCAAGCCCGCGCAACCTGCATGTGTGAGCTGCAAGCGACACCGAGGCGGCGAATTTGAGCGTGACCGGGACTTCGGCAGGTGGCCACTTCGGCAAGGCGGCAAATCGGCGAGCGGCGAGTCGAGCCTATGCTGCCGCCGCCGCGCGCATCTGCCAGAGACGACGAAGGGGTGGTCCAATGCTCATCAAGAGCTTCATGCATGGCTGTCGCCGCCGCGAGTTCTCCAAATCGATCTGGTAGTACTTGATCAGCATCTTCCGCTCATCCATCTCGTCGCATCTTTGAAGCTGGCTTGAGCCCAAGGACGTACGCGAGATCAAGGCCAGGAAGGAGCGTGGATTCTAGGGATCGGAATTGATCGCGCCGGACTGGGACAGATTTGCAGGTTCTTATATAAAGATGAATAAGGACGCTGGTCACGCTACATGCGGTTCGAAGACAGATTGGATCGATCGTATCTCAAACAAATTCTAAGCGGGCGACCGAACAGAAATTAGCGATGGAGGAAAACGTAAATCAAGGATGGACGAAAAGGTAATGCGATGACGGACGAAAACGGACGAAAAAACAGGAGGAAGAAACCTTCCTCCCTTTATTATTAGGTAAATACTAGCAAACGTGTCCGTGCGTTGCAACGGGAGACAAAAAAAATTGTGTCGAAGAGGCGCAGAAGGATGTTTTTCCACTTTTCTTACCAGCGTATCAAGTAGTATGATAAAACAGCCTACATGAGTATTCACACGCCTACATGAGTATGTAATTGAACGAACCTGCGTTTTCGTATGTAATTGGAAGTATCACGATTTAATCGCCAATGAGCAACGTTAGCAGCACCATGCGCTTGGCCTGCCCGATTGTGGCTGTGAAGAACGTCATAACACAGATGTTTCCTAGAGCGTGCCGTGCAGAGGAATCGGTCAGATTGAGAGGAGCGATGGTAGAGGAGCTCACGGTCATCAACACGGAGCTGATCTCACCATGACACTGCACCACCTCGACCTCCACGAGGAACTCCGGCAGCAGCAGCAGTTTGACCTTCAAAAGGATGGCGCTGCTGGGTGGGGGTCTGCCAGATCCGTACATCACCAAATATACTGTGGCAAAGAGTAGAAGGAAAAGAAGAAAAGATCGAATACGCGATCTGGATTATTTGGGGATTGCAGGATGCAATCCCGTTCGGCAATCCCTTGCCCGTGCCACATGCCGGCGGAGATGAACCGCGCGGCATGGTCATGCGGCAAGAAGCAGCGCCGTCAGAGGACGCGCCGTCGATGGAGTCGTCGCGGGTCTCGGCGATGCTCCGCCCTCCCTGTCGGCTTCCTCGGGTTGTTCGTTGCCGTCCTCTGGTCCGCCGCCGTCCTCCAGGCCGGTCGTCTTGTTTTTAGCCGCGGTCCTAAACATTATGGATTGGTTTTTTTTTATTGGGCCGTGCCGTGCGACGTTTCTGGGCCTCGGTAGGAATTAGAGTTTAATACGATTTACAAAAACCAACCAGCAATCGATCGGGAGGATGACGTACGTGAACGGGACGACGTATCAAACCAACGTACGAAACAACGAGAGGAAGAAACACTACTCATATTATATAGTAGAGATTAGGTATAGGTATAGAAGAGCTTTTGTTGAACCACGGCACGTCGTGTTGTAATCTTCCGCCTTTCTTGCCACTAGTGTGTTCTCGTGTATTGTCGATGTCTTTTTTACTTCACCTATGTCGGATCCGCCAATAGAAAGCATGGCGACTTGTCTAGATGCACCCACTAAACACATGAACGAAGAGATTTTCTTAACAATGTCATTGATGCATAGTTCTAAGGGATATGCTATTATTTTAGGGGGATTCAATCTCGGAGGTTGATAAAACACTTTCCATGTTAGTTGACGTGACATGTTTTTGTTGAGAACTTTTGCAGTACCCCGATACTTCTCAAGTGGAGGTATGAGCACCAAGAGAATCTAGCACTCCATTTAAAGGGCAATTTAGCCATTTTCTCTTGGCCTTATCTCATTCCCAATCTGAAGAAAAAGCTCATACGCGAAACATGATCGTCTGTTTGAGCCTTCACCTTTTGCCGCCAATCTCCTCAATACGCATCTTGTCCTTCTCACAAATTGTTACCTTGTCCTTTTCACCAATGGGGAATTTTTTCCGTTGTCTTTTGTATGATCATGGCTGGCGTGCAAAATGGCGTGGGGGCGCTCTACAAAAACCGAAGAATATGGCTGCCTTCCGGTGCATAATTTTTGTTTTTTTAGGGAAAAGAGAGCATTACAACATATTGGGCACACTCGACAGGGAGTCCCGAGTAACATAATCAACTACAACATCTGGAGGCGCGGTAGTCCAGATGCAGCTTCCCGTGAACCTGGCAAGTTTAGCAAGTGCATCAGCAGCACGGTTGCTCTCTCTTCTAGTATGAATGATACAGTTCTCTTTGTAGCTCATCAGCAGGCATTTGGTTTCATCAACGCATGCCCAGTGCTTCGATCTGTCCTGACCAGGGAGATTGAGAGCCAAGACCACAGAGGCACAATCCATCTCTAGAATTACCCTGTCATGGCCCAAGCCAGACAGTGTACGGACACCAAACAGGGCTGCCACAGCTTCTGCTTCTTCGGCATCAGCGCAGGACGGGATGGGGCAGCAGGCAGCAAAGATAATCTTACCTCGATCATCTCGGGCGATTGCTCCAGCACCACCAGGAATGCCTATGCCAGTGAACGAGGCGCCAATAGATAATTTTTGTTTTTGGAGATAGAGGATCTAAATACTTATTCTTCTAAAATCTTTCCTATCTCTCCTACTTAATATGAACATAGTGTTCCCTATTCCGCTCCCCTTGGAGGTACCTACTATCTCAACACATCCAAAAATCATAGGTAAACTGCACGTCCGTCGCAATCCTCGTGCCTCAAAATACCGAAACATGATCCTCACGCCTCCAAATCATAAAATCACATGAACCCTTGTTGCAAGGGCGTGATGCGTGTTGATCGATCCAGACCCATACGAAAAGGTCCTTACATTGTTTTTGTTTGGAGAGATTTGGAGGTGCACAAGGAGAGTTTGAGTGGGTAGAGACTTGTTTGGGGACATAGGAGTTCACGAGAGATGGTGAAAGGTAATTACGGGAGATGAAATTGCCGTTGAAATTTCTTGAGGAAACAATGTATTTGTTGCCGACGTCTCTTATCATATGCCTAGTCTTAAACCTGGGAAAACAACTTCCCCTCAAATTCTCACTCATTATTCCCATCACACACCAAAAAAGAGATCATGACTAGTGATAAACTTCTCAAGGTAGTACCCTAATAAATCCCCTCCTAATCTCCCATTCCCTAACTTTGCCAAACATGTTGTCAAAGTGTATGAAACCAAAAAAGGCTTGTTTAATTAGCATCGGCGTCCTGCTTCAAAAGATCCACATTGGTTAATATCCACCATTGGATAGTCTAATTTTAGTTAGAAAAATGTGTATAATAATAATAGATGGATAGATAAACAAAAGTGTCTTTTGTCATAGATGAATAGATATCTAACAAGTTTCCATGACAGAAAGCTATTTGGTAAGAACCGAAAGACTGAGTAGGCTCAAACTTGGTACTAATGAGATGATTCGAGTTTTAGTGTGAGATCACTCACATACCAAGCCCGCTAAGCTTGATCGACAACGGTTTCCCCAAATATGGCCCATGCATGCATTTGCATATTATACTGTTGGTGGTTGTGTAATGGAGTTTGGTGCATACTTGCGTGTCTCCAATTTTTGTTCACCATGTAATCAAATTAGAACAATTTTGACTGATGACATTAATTTCACACACATGCTAATTTGTAGAGAGATTTTCGAAAGGTACCTTGCCCAAGCACTTTTTTTTTTGAGATCTCACACCCTAACTATATGGAGCCATATTGCATACAAACACCTTCGGGTGGAGTTATGAACCACACATGCCAGCCTAAAGCTCTGTTAACTAATCCCCTTGCCAGGCTATGCGCGTCAACGTTCGCTGATCTTCCTTCATGGACAAATTGAACGAGTTGAAACTCTGTCGACCTCATTTTCAGCTCCTGTACGATATGACCGTAAGAGCCTTTCTCCTCTCCTTCGATGCTTCGAATGACGTTTAGACAATCAGAAGCCAATCGACATCGCTGCAGTAGTAGGTCTGAAGCCAAAGCCAACCCCTCCCTGCAAGCCATTGCCTCCAACGTTTCAGGATCTGTGATACCACGCAACACAACCGAGGAAGCACCTAAAAACTCGCCAGCTGAGCTCCGAGCCACAGCTACGATCGCTGCTGATGGATTGTTCTTCGAAACGGCAGCCTCCACATTCACCTTGACCATGCACATGGCGGAGCTATCTGGTAGACCAGGTGGGCTGTGGCCTACCCTGGATTTTGGGGAAACATAAGGAGCATGGGTTATTTTAGAGCCCAATAGATACAACCCGCTAGAAAACAAACAAGTTTATGTCCAGAAACCCAATACAACCTGTAGAGGTTGAATTGCAAGTCCACAAGCAGCCTCGTGTGGGCGCGAGAGACGAACGACGAGCAGCGGTTGGCCGGAGCAAGCTATAGGCACGGCCGTGTTCATTGGCGGCGACCGTCGTCGAGCACACCGGTGACCGGTGCCAGAGAAGAAATTTGAAATTTCTTTTCTTGGACTGAAGAACGAAGACCTAGGTGCCCAGCTAACTGTACGCACGAACGGCCTCCTGGTGACCGTGACGATGATGCAGATCCAAACTGTAACTTGATGATGCAGATCCAAACTTTGGAATCTAAAATGATTCGGATCCCAACAGAATCACATTGACTAATTTGGAATCTAAATTGAGCTGTATGACATGCATGTTACGTCGATCGTGTTCTTCCATCTCCCCTTCCCTTGATCTGTACTAACTAATGCTTAATTAGTTTATGTGGCAGATATGTGATGCTCCAAACCTCGTGTACCACGGAACGAGATAAGAAATAGCTCCAGCCTCCAGGGCTGCAGGAGACCATCGCAATTGGCTGCTGGTATGTCTGGTGGCAAAGGTGTCAAAGGAAACCATATGTTGCTTCACCGAAAAGTCCAGCGTTTGTGATTACTGCTCTAGCGGCGAACTATGGACTCTCGGTCCACCGAGCATCTAAAGGTGAACCGGCATGGTCTAATCCAGTAAGTGGTACACATATAAGCTAGTAGATACATATAAATGATGGTTCTGGTGCAGTCGATGCGGTTTCGTAATTCAAAAGGTGAAGCTATCGCGGGATGTTTCGGCTCTCTGGATCATGTGTTAAACATTGCGACATCCCTTGCCCTGCTATAGGGACTAGACTTCTCTGGAATATGGGTTGTGGGCATTTGATAACATAATTCGAATCTGTGGAATTGATCCAATCATGTAATGAAATTAAATTTTGGAGTCAGTATGCTGATAGAAAAATATACATACACAGATCAACATCCACACTCTTGTCATGTTTGTGTAGCTCAGGACACACAGTATTTGAAATTAATATTTTGCACGTTTGTGGATACACCATTGGCAACAATAAAAAACATTAATATTTTGTTTGAAACTCGTAAATATGATTCTCGATTAGTTAAAAAAAATCAGGGTAAGTTTAACTCGGGAGGCAGAATCTCCACCGTTGAAATACATGGCACGGATTTTATACTTACTAGATCATTGCTGGCTCGCATTGTTGCGCCCGTTTATTTTTAGGATAGATGGTTGAAACTGATATGAAGTATATACAAATACAAATGAACATCAAAATTAAATTTGCATAAACAAAACTATTGGTTAATAGTAAAATATATTGAGCTATACATTGATTAATAGTCTAAAGTGATGGATGTTAATAATCAGTTTAGACGAAAGTTGTGGGTTCGAAACTCGAAGGAGACGACAGTGTTTATATGTTGTATATAACAAATTTTTGGGTCCCAAATCTTGATGCACATATTCTCACAAATTCATGTTGTTGGGTGCAACTGCAAACAAGTTATATTTTTCTCTAAAAATACACAAATATCAGAGAACTACAGTACATGATCGATATGATAGCTTATCCACCTCTCCACACAAAATTCTTGCCTTCGAGTATGTATCAAGTGGTACGCATATCTCTAAAAGAAGCTTGTAAAAAAGTGACAGCCGGCCAATACACTTATCTTAAGGTGGACTGGGAAGTGAGCACGACATTGGTTGCTCCTAGCTCCCTGAAACATGAATGAATGCAATCAGGAGTAATATTGAGAAATTCAGGTGGACTGGGAAGCTTGTAAAAAAACATTGGTTGATTGCATAACTTAGCTAGGGACAATATTGAGAAATTCAGGACACTGGAGCTTCTTGTTAGTGACGTATGGAGGCACTCTCAAAGTTCTTAAAGGTATGTCAATTAGATATTCCATATAGGGAAACAGATGTACCTTTAGTGAAAGAAAACTTTAAATATTGTGTTTCTATAGACAAAGCTGACAAATCTCGTGTATAGTCTACCACCCATAAATGTATATCTGTATAGGCTTTCATAATCTACCGTCAAGCAAATCAAGTTACACCTTACACCGCAAACAACTACATGGTTCTTTTATATGGTGTCCTGAATAGCTAGTACAATTAAACTCTTGTAGATAACTTAGGTCCTACTGAAGAAACCAGAAACCAGATTAGAGGATATTTTTTAATCATGCCTGCAAAATTAGAGTTAATAAATCTTCAGACAATTTTTATTTCGGAGTAACTCACAACACAGATGCCCTATATGGCTTGAGATATTGGTGAGGGAAAGTGTGTTTTATCGGCCAAAGCCACTTACAAAGTACAAATATTTCAAGTGGTAAGAAGAACAGACTACACATCCATCGATAGCTAGAATACTCAAGACCAACCATTACTTGAAAAATCTAAACAAACTTCACGTAGACAAAAGAACAATGGGGAAAGTGAAACATGAAACTTCAAATAAAATTGGCACATAATTAAATGACTTCTCCGGTGGTAATCCCTGTTTTTATTTTCGGTTATTTTGATTATGTTTATATTTGAATCAATAATTCTGCTAAATACAAGCATTAGGAATCAAAGATGATCGGCTAAATAAAAGAAAGACACCTTAGCTTTAAATTTTTCCTAGACCTTGTATTGAACTGAAGCTTCAACCAATTCAGACACCTATGTCGCCCCATAAGCACTTTGCTTTTTTGTCGAATTTGTGAATGCAACAAGACCTTATTCTTAATTTTTTATGAAGTGGGGATAAAAAAAAGGTTTCATTATGTAATCAAGAAGGTAGGTGCATTTTTTCTTATAGACTTGCAAGACGCTCGTACAAATGCATAAGCGATAGACAACCTTCTCTCCTCACAACATACATATTAGATGGAGCACTTTCCATAGTGAAAGTTTTTGCTGTTCTTGTTCGCCCATACATGAAGGTACAAATCAGACATACACTGAATTACTGACACCACGAATCACTGATCTCACGGCTACAGGTTCTCAACAAATAATACATGTATACAGTATACTAATCTTACATTAGCCATAGAAAATCAGCGGCCCTAGAATTCTTTTAACCAAACGAGCAGAACCAGTCGCCAACTCCTCCAGTTTACAGCATACCATCGGAAAAGACACTGAACAACTGTAAAACCTACTCCCTCCGTTCGGAAAAGGATGTCACAAAAATGAACTATAGATAGACCATTTTTGTGACATCCTTTTTCGAACGGAGGGAGTAGATTAGTTGAATGAAAGGAATGGGGGACCAGCGGCCAGGGAGAAGATATAGCACTGTACGCCAAAGAACCGATCTTTAATCCCTCGACCTATAACACCTTTATAAATTCAACAGAAGAGAATACAGTCTCAATAAAAAGGAATCACGTATTGGAGAGAGAAATAATTGGGGGATCATGGCATGGTTGGAAGGAGGGAGTATTGGAAGAAATAGGAAGGTGGAGCAGCGAGGCAAGGCAACGTTCAACCATGGCTGATGCATATTCTGTGGCCAGATCACAAGGGAAGGGACTTATATGTACCCGTGAAGACTGAGGAGTAAAGAAGAATACCAGCGGGGTTGTAACTGGCATGCACCATCGCCATCGCACTAGGGTGGCAATAATTGGCTCCTAGCAACGGTGAATCGCTGGCGAGGGGAACTTAATTGCCATGGATCCTTCGCCTTCCGCACCCCGCCGCAGCGAATCGGCCGCATCATCTCCGCTCTATCCTCATCGCTAACCCGATCCCCTGTATCGTGGGCTTTGGTACCGATTTTAGGCCCGGTTAACCACAGTGGGCTAATTTGACGTCCAGAGCAGCTTCCCTAGGGATTTCGGGTCCACTTTGGCTTAGACAAAACTAATCAGACAAGATTAAGTTTTTTTTTTTTGCGGGGAATAGACAAGATTAAGTTAAGACAACGATCGGACAGTCAAAAACGTTGATACCCTGCGAGAGCTCTCTTTGGCTCAGTTTTAATATCCCTAATGTTACATTGATTTCATACTATAAGACTATTTCATCCAGTTGACTATTTTTGCATTGTTATTTTTGCAGTTGAAAACATATGTGTGAGGTATGATATCGTGGCACGGATGAAATTATCTCTACTATATAATATGGCTTGAGGAGGTGTTGTTACGTTTTTAACTTTCCGGATTTGCCCTCCCACCAGGTCCCATACCACGCACTTATGCCACGGTACCGGTTTGTTTTTTTTCCGTAAGTTGACCCAGCCTTTTCTCGTTCGATCCCCAGCCCTTTCCCTCGCCTCCTCCTCCGCGGCATTCATTCGCTTTCGCCCCGAATCCGACAGAGGGAGAGGAAGATGGATTCGGACGCGTCCGTGTCCCCGCGGCGGCGGAGCTGCTACAGCGACAGCGGCGACTCCTCCTGCTCGGAGCCCTTCAGCGAGTGCGGCAGCGACGACCTCTCCTCCTTCAACCCCGCCGCCGCCGCGGGCATCCACCGCATGCTCCTGTCCTGCGTGGCCGAGGCCTCCGACGACTCGATTTCCGCGCTCGTGGCGGAGCTCGAGTTGCCCTCAGCCTCCGTCGACTCGCTCCGGCGCGCGGCCATGGAGCTCCGGCTGCTGGCCAAGCACAACCCGGACAACCGGGTCCGCATCGTTCCCCTGGCCGGATGAATTATCCGCATCGTACATCTCCGGCAGTGTCACACCACCGAAAAAAACCATCGCCACGGTCGTCGAGACAGAGGAGTAGATGCTGATAGCACCTCCTCTCACAGCGCCTGTCCAGCTCCTGCTGTGCTACCTCGGCCAGATCGACCAAGACGCCATGGGCTCCACCGCCGCGCCCCCGCTTGACCCCGTTGGGCCGTCGCTGTCCAGCTTCCACAAAAGGAGAAGAGGAAGCACATCTTCGAGATTGCCGGGTACAACCTGAAGAAGGGGACGTCAACAAGTTCGTCCGCTCGGCCGCCTACACCGTCGATGGGTACAGCTCCCCGTTCACTTTCCTACCAGGAGATCCCCGCTGGAAGGCAGAACTGACCATATGCTCCCGTGCGGCCCTCTCTCTCTCTCTCTCTCATCCATTCTTTTCTAATGTAGGTCAATTCCATTTCGTCAAATCTACAGCAATCAGACTATTTACCATTGTATTCTGATTTTATTATTATTAGATGCAACCGAATTGAGGCATGGTTTTTCTAATGTAGGCCAATTCCATTCCGGCAATCTACAACAATCAGACCATTTACCATTGTATTCTGATTTTATTATTATTGGATGCAACCGAATTGAGGCATGGTTTCTGAATGTCTTGTGCTTAGTCAAGTGTACTACTACATTTTTCACTCTGAATGCATCACTCATGAGTCCAAAGCACCACCAAATGATCCAACCAAGATTATAAACATCAAAAAGTGTGGCAAGGCTTTCTCGGGTCGCTGTAGGTGATGATGCATGTTGGGCATTTGTTTTCTTTATGTTTCTTGCAGTCAGGAACGTGTTATCTCTTTGTTACCATCAGAAAATATGGAGACACAAGAACAGTAATTTCAGTATGTGCATCTTACATTATTTGTCATCTAGAAATTTAATTGTCCTCTCATGTAAGTGACAACCATTTCAGTGTTTCACTTACAAATCAAAAATATAGGGTCATCATGTCTCGAGTTACATGAGGGCGACTTCATAGATCTCCTAAGTTTAAGCAAGAGGCTCAATCGATGGCAAGACCAGATATGACTTTTGAAACGATGACAATGCTAGAACAAAAACAGATAGAAAAAATGGAATTGTAAGGAAGGAGGGATGAGAAGTATAATGCTCCGTCTTCTTACAAGGTGACAAGAGTGGTAAGTATGTGGTCTATTTGTCGAGGTTGGCAAAATATTCTAAGTTTTTATTGTCTAATTCTTGCTACGGGCACATCTGCTAGTTTACATAGTTTAGGTTGTCATGTGTATCGTATGTGATATCATTTTTTTTTTAGTGTGGGTGGCAAGCTCGGCCACCCGTCGCGGTTTGGTGTGGTGGCGATGAAACCGCCCAACCCGTGGTGATGACGTGGCCTGGTGCCGAAGCCGAACGGAACAACAATCCGGCACATCCCCACGGCAAAAGGTGGCAGACGCAGGAAGCAACAAGCCGCGCGCGCGCCAGCCACCACAACCGATCCCGAGGTCACACGCTTCGCCCCATCTCCCCGTCTCTATCTATCCGTTGCGCGCGACACACGGCTCCGTCCGTTGAGGATAACGACGATCAGATACAACAAAGAGCGACCCGCACGGCTCCGGCGACCTGCCGCCGGTTCCGTTTCCCGCTTCTCCTCCGACCGATCAACCGTGCGTGCGCCAGTCGACCTGGCCGTTGTGGCCGCCGAATCCGCGACGTGACGGAACGGTGCTTCTCGGCGTCGTAGCCTTTTTCTGCTGGGTTTGTTACGCTCGCGACTTTGTCTCCTTTTTGCGAATGCAAGCAAATTCTTATCTCGGCCCGTCACCTCCGGCCCATCGGGAATGTCGTTGATTAAGCTGACACGCTCGTAATTATGATCACCATCCTCCATCGTCAGTTCAGTTCGTCACCATTAATTCCCATCTAATCCACTGGCTCGTGAAGGACGGGGCCCAGGCACCGCTAACTCTCAGTTGGGGCCCGCACGTCAGCCACCGGGAAATCCGTGACCCCGTGGCCCCAAACTTAACCTCAGCCCAGGGTTACGGCGCTCCCATCCACCTCCGAACGGAACCCCATCGCGCCGCTGCAGCAGGCTGGCCTCACACCCACGCCACCAACCCCCTCGGCGCGCCCCTGAGCCAACCTCCTCTCCATGTATAAAGCCTCCTCCTCCGCCCGCCTCCTGCTCAGATCCCTCGCCTCGTCCCCGTCCACCGCATCCTCCTCCTCGCCAGCGTCGCGCCTCGTCGCATCCAGGTGCCTCGCGCTGCACCGGGGGCCTGTCCTGCTCCTCGTCGGGTGTCCGCGACCAGATCGGGGCAGTCGTGCCTGCCGTCGAGCGGTTCCAGCGCAGGATGGCCACCTCAGGTGCGTTTCCTGCCTCGACTTTGCCGTCCGCTCGCTCGTGTGATCCGGAACATCCTTTGCCTCGGCGCTCGTCGATGCCGTGTACTAGTAGTGGCATCTCTCACTGCGTCCGTTAAGTGGAATTGTGGTCGCTTCTGTAGGCTGGCTTCACCTACGACCCAGACTCCCAGAGAGAGATTTCAACCTCTGGGATAGGGACGTCGTGCTCGTCTAGAGTCGATTCGGCGATGTTGATCAGTACTAGCTGGGATCGCAATTCACGTTTTTCTCGAGATTTATAAGCCGCCGGTGAGATGCACCTGATTCCTGCTGTTATGTGGATTTGGTCCATTTGCCGTTAGCATCAACCAGCATATTCGAGTGGATTCAAGTGACCTCGTGCTGGAGCGGGCTTTTAGTGGAAATGACGTGCTGGATTCGCTCTGCTTTAGTGGGAATAGATTCTGGTACTTTACTCGGTACATGTGTGCTTTGATTTGATTTGTTTGAGATAAACCTCCTGTTTGGCTGTAAGCTTAGTTCTGCGTGCTTAGACCTTGAGGCAGAGTTGTGCCCCAGATTGATCGTTTGTGGCTTGGAGTCAGTTGCCGTACCCTGTATTCGTTATCTCCACCGTTTCCTCTGAGAGATATTGTATACTTATCAGATGGGTGAACAGTATGCTTATATTGGCGTCTTTAGTGCGATTTGAGATGATACTGTGATGTTGTTCTTGAAAAGAAGCACCCATTTAAGTTTACTGTATTAGCTACAGTAGAATGAGCTGTCAAGGATACTCTTAATATATTAATCCTATGATGAATCAAAAAAAAATCCTATGCACTATATGTGCTTATACCCGCTCCACGAATCTCAGTCCTGGTCTTCTCGGGATGTTTTAGAAGTTCCTAAAAATGTGGACTCATATTAAACAACGCATCAACTTGAGGACCTACACAACTGACCTGGAAGTCGCTTCGTTTTAAAACCCCCTTCACTACTAAGCTGCCTGTGCATGGAAATTCAGCTTTAGCAATTTATTGCATGCCTCCATTTTTCAGACAACCAAGTAACTAATGGACTGCTGTTTTTCCTTATGCTATTATTGATCTTGTTGCTTGTTTGTGCATGCAGCTACTGAGCATGCCTTCAAGAATATTTTGACCAGCCTCCCTAAGCCCGGGGGTGGCGAATATGGGAAGTTCTACAGCCTTCCTGCACTAAATGATCCAAGAATCGGTAATTGCACTGTTTGCTTTTGGAATGTGTTTTCTCCCTTCACTTTGTTCATTACAATTTACATTCTTATTTGGGTGGTCAGTTATCTCCTGTATTCAGTTCTTGCATCATCCTAGACTTAGTGAAAACTATAATACATGCTAATTGTGTAAGTCAACTCTGCATTCTGTTACTTCCTTTCGACAAGTCTATAAAAATACTGTTTTTGAAAATGAATTGTCTCGGTACTCATTTTTGGCAACGTTCAATGTTTTCTTCAGAAAGCTATACTTTCTTCATTAATATTTGACTTAAGAATATGTTATGCATGCCAGAAATGTTAAGTTGTCAATTGATGGCGCCCGTTGAATCTATATTGTGTGTATCTCAATTTTCAAGCAATTGCTAATCTATTGATGTAGCCTTACACAGGCATATTAAATTTATATCAGACTTACAAGTATTTTGTTTTTCGTTGTGTCAGATAAGCTGCCCTACTCTATCCGTATTCTTCTGGAGTCAGCTATTCGTAACTGTGATGACTTCCAAGTTACAAAGAGTGATGTCGAGAAAATCATTGACTGGGAGAACACATCTCCGAAGCTGGCTGAGATACCTTTCAAGCCAGCACGCGTTCTTCTTCAGGTTTTGAACTGAAACATCACACAAAATCACCTGTTTCGATTTGACTTTTCCTTACGATTGGTGCTTCTCTCTAGGACTTCACTGGAGTCCCAGCAGTTGTTGATCTTGCAGCTATGCGTGATGCGTTGGCCAAGTTGGGCAGCGATGCCAACAAGATCAATCCATTGGTACATCTCATCTTCAAGTTATCCGAAAAGCTCTGGACCATCTTTGATTTTGACAGGAACAACGTTTGAGTAACCCGTTTCAAATAGCTGATATATATGTATTCATTTGGTGCATAGGTTCCGGTGGATCTTGTTATCGACCATTCGGTTCAGGTGGATGTAGCAAGGTCGCCCAATGCATTGCAATCTAACATGGAGCTGGAGTTTACCCGCAACAAAGAAAGATTTGGTTTCCTTAAATGGGGCTCAACTGCTTTCCAGAATATGCTGGTTGTCCCTCCTGGTTCTGGTATTGTTCACCAGGTAAATGCTTTGGATCAAAGAATTATTTTTATTGCCAGTATGTCTTGTACCTGAACAAGTACTTATCTTCACTTTCTATTTCTATGCATATTTCAGGTCAATCTTGAGTATCTTGGTAGAGTTGTTTTCAACACAAATGGCATCATGTACCCTGATAGTGTGGTTGGCACTGATTCACACACCACTATGATTGATGGTCTGGGAGTTGCTGGTTGGGGAGTTGGTGGTATTGAAGCAGAGGCTACAATGCTTGGGCAGGTAAATTGGCAGTGAAGCTCTACCAACTTGAACAATATTTGTAAGATCTTGTCGACGAGAGGGACAAATGAACGAACGATTATCTTTTTGAAACACAACTATGTCCCAACACTCTTTCTCATACCGAAATCATAGTGCCTTTTTCCTTTAAAGAGTCTACATAAATTACTGTGGTAACTTGCAGAAGTGACTTGTTGGCTGTACTGTTATATCCTTTTGGTACAATGAGTTCATTCGGAATTTGTGGGTTGTTCTGTTTGAGGAATTGGATGATCAATGAAAAAACAACCTAGCCCACTTTCTCTTTTCACATTAGAGGAATGAACTAGGTTGGTTAACTACCTCATACCCCATAAGAATAAGAGTAATGGAAAGTGAGGAATACATGGGATTATCCCATCATGGAACAACCATCCTCTAGGATATGGTGGTCCCTGAAACCAACAACCCTATAGCCTATACGTTTAGTAGCATAGTCTGAAATGCTGACTTTTATTTTAGTGCCTTTTGATGTACATCAAGTTGATTCATGTGTTATTTCCTTGTACAGCCGATGAGCATGGTTTTGCCTGGTGTGGTTGGGTTCAAGTTGACTGGAAAGTTAAGGAGTGGTGTCACTGCTACAGACCTTGTTCTTACTGTTACCCAAATGCTAAGGAAGCACGGTGTTGTTGGCAAGTTTGTTGAATTCCATGGTAAGTATTAATGTTAAAGTATCGGGTACTTGTTGTCTCAACATAATTTGGCTGTATCTTATTGGTATTTTTTCCATTGTTTTAATTCAGGTGAAGGTATGGGCAAACTTTCTTTGGCTGACAGGGCCACAATCGCAAACATGTCACCAGAATATGGAGCTACCATGGGCTTCTTCCCTGTAGACCATGTGACATTAGATTATCTCAAATTGACTGGCCGAAGCGATGAAACTGTAGGTTTCTCTCTATCAGCGAACTCTTTTACCCATTCCATCACTTTGATATTCTGACAGCAAGTACTCTTTGATACCAAAGTAAGCATAAAATGGGTGTTAAAAGCAATTGATGACAGTTTTTCATCGCATTGCTTCGTGGCGACAAATCCGCTGTTTTCCAATGGGGTGTGGATGTTTTTTTTAATCCCCATGTGTATTCATGCCTGAGTGGTACGAATATGGTCTGTTCCATGCGCAATTCTTTTGTCTAAGGATGAAACTTCAGCTATATCTAAAGAATTCTGTTGTGTTGAAGAGCTATAATCTGAGAGAGAAACCATTCCTTGAGTTTTTTTGTAACTAGTCCCACCGTTTTTTAATATAAGATGTTTTAGGTGTTGCACATGTTGTCTATATTGTCTATATACATACTAAAGTGAGTGAACATGCACACTAATACATATACATATGCATGTGGACAAATGCTAAAACATCTTATATTAAAAAAACGGAGGGAGTAGCAATCTAGCATATTGCAGCTGGCTTCTATTCCCACAACAGGTATAGGGATGAGGAATGTTGCACAATTAGGGCTATTGCAGTGAGGGACACAGCACAGCAGCTCCTGATTTTCCAAAATTGTCACGACCCTGTTGCCATCCTTGCCAAGCTGCAGTTCTTTTGCCCTGCTCTCAAGTTTTTGAAATTGACATTTAGTTTTAAGCTATCCTCACCATTATTTCCTATTCATTGTTGTTGCTTCTTCACCATTTTGATATAGTTTGAAATGGATAACATGATCTTACGAGCCTTATTTTCATTTGCATAATATGTTATATCTAAGCTGTACCCGCAGCATTCTGTTAACTGTATCTTGAATTTGATTTAGGTGTCAATGATTGAAGCATATCTACGAGCTAATAATATGTTTGTGGACTATAATGAGGTGTGTTTTTTGTTATGTTATGTTGCTTCGCTTTCAGTTATTTATTTACCACACTCTAGACATATTTGCATTCATGATGACAGCCTCAAATAGATAGAGTTTACTCTTCATATCTTGCGCTGGACCTTGATGAGGTGGAACCTTGCATTTCTGGCCCGAAGAGGTATGGATATTTGTTTCATCGTTAAATACATTTTCCGCTAAATTGGATGTGCATCATGAAGTTTGAAGTGGTATTTGATCTGTCAACCTGTAGGCCTCATGACCGTGTCACTTTGAAGGATATGAAATCAGATTGGCATGCTTGCCTGGACAACAAAGTTGGTTTCAAGGTGAGCTGCTGTTTATATATACCTTCGGATCTCGGTATTGGAAATGTGCAGTGTTGTATCTGACATCGCTCCTACTACACAATAAATGTCACCTTCGGATCTCGGTATTGGAAATGTGCAGTGTTGTATCTGACATCGCTCCTACTACACAATAAATGTCAGGGTTTTGCGGTGCCAAAGGAACAACAGGATAAGGTTGTGAAATTTGACTTTCATGGACAACCTGCTGAACTGAAACACGGCAGTGTTGTTATAGCAGCAATAACTAGTTGCACAAACACATCGAATCCCAGCGTTATGCTTGGTGCTGCCCTTGTCGCAAAGAAAGCTTGCGAATTGGGTCTCGAGGTTTGTTCTTCTCTAATGAGCTCAGATCTTGTTGAACTTCCTGTTTTTATCTGCTTCCTGTTAACTGTGGAGTAATACTTCTCTTCAGGTCAAACCATGGGTAAAGACAAGCCTTGCCCCTGGATCTGGGGTTGTCACTAAATACTTGCTAAAGAGGTATCTCGTTGTCCTTCACTAATTTTACTGTCATATCTGATGGCATGCTTAAATATGGTGATTTTTCATCATTCAGTGGCCTACAAGAATACTTCAACAAGCAAGGATTCCATCTTGTTGGATATGGATGTACCACTTGCATTGGCAATTCTGGTGACCTTGATGAATCTGTATCAGCTGCCATCACAGAAAATGGTATGCCTAGGTTGTATGCACATTGAATATTTTTAGCTGCAAGGACTTAGTATAATTAATTCACGTTTTTTTTTGCGTAGATGTTGTTTCTGCTGCTGTGTTGTCAGGCAACCGTAACTTTGAGGGTCGTGTGCATCCTTTAACTCGGGCTAATTACCTTGCTTCACCTCCTCTGGTCGTTGCATATGCACTTGCTGGCACTGTAAGTCCATGACATATTCTCCCGCTTCGATGCTCACATAGTTTTCATCAAAGGGCAAGCGATGTCATGTGTTTTTTTTGTGTGCTTAATTGCGCATTACAACCTCTACTTTTCAGGTTGACATTGATTTTGAGAAGGAACCCATTGGGATTGGAAAGGATGGCAAGGAAGTTTACTTCAGGGATATATGGCCCACAACTGAAGAAATTGCAGAGGTATATATTGCACTGTAACTTTAATGTCTTTCATCCCTCTGTATGTAATCACGACTTGTTGATATCATGCCTACACTTCATTCTTTTGTGAGTAACAATTATAACTTAAATGGTACTCAACAGGTTGTCCAATCTAGTGTGTTACCTGATATGTTCAAGAGCACATATAATGCTATCACGAAAGGCAACCCAATGTGGAATGAGCTTCCTGTTCCAGAAGCATCGCTCTACTCATGGGATACAAACTCCACTTACATTCACGAGCCCCCGTACTTCAAGGACATGACCATGTCCCCACCTGGCCCACATGCTGTGAAGGATGCTTACTGCCTACTGAACTTTGGGGACAGCATTACCACAGATCATATTTCACCCGCAGGCAGCATACACAAAGACAGCCCTGCTGCCAAGTATTTACTTGAGCGCGGCGTGGACCGGAAGGACTTCAATTCTTATGGTAGCCGACGTGGTAATGATGAAGTAATGGCAAGAGGAACATTTGCAAACATCAGGATCGTGAACAAGTTTTTGGGTGGAGAGGTTGGGCCGAAGACCATTCATGTTCCTACTGGGGAGAAGCTTTCTGTTTTTGATGCGGCCACGGTATGTTGCCGGTTGTTCTGTGAATAATGTGATATCTGTCTCATTGCTATTAATACTGCACATATATAACCTTAGTTTTGTCTGTTGCTTAAATGTAGAAATACAAGTCTGAAGGTCATGATACAATAATTATTGCTGGTGCCGAGTACGGGAGTGGCAGCTCACGTGATTGGGCTGCAAAGGGACCGATGCTCCTCGTAAGTTGCAGATTCAGTGACCTATTCCCGTCCTCCTATTTGGGAAACAATTGTATCAAGTATGTTCTTGTTTTCAGGGTGTGAAAGCAGTGATTTCCAAGAGCTTCGAGCGGATCCACCGTAGCAACTTGGTGGGGATGGGAATCATCCCCCTCTGCTTCAAAGCTGGGGAGGATGCTGATTCATTCGGCCTTACTGGACATGAGCGGTACACCATTAACCTTCCTACCAACGTCAGCGAGATCCGTCCTGGTCAGGATGTGACCATCACGACGGACAATGGAAAATCTTTCACGTGCACACTTCGCTTTGACACAGAGGTACATACATTTTAGAAACTTGTTCGATCTTATTATCAGTCGTACTTTCTTGTACTCCGTATTGTTTTAGTTTGGAACTTCTCTACGGGATTGTCTCATTATTGATTGTGCTTGCAGGTGGAGTTGGCCTACTACAACCATGGAGGCATCCTACCATATGTGATCCGCAACATGGCAGGAGGACAGAACTAGGCGAAAGCACACATACACCCTTTCGTCAAGAAGACAGCCGTGCAGTGTTTTCAGCGCCAGCATCAACGTCGATAGTTCGTTTGGAATTCCGGCCTTTGTTCATCATTTAAATAAATCAAAAATAATGCCGCCGGAGAGAGGAACCACAACAATAACATTTGCACATCTGGTTGTGATTATGAAACGTGAGGTTGTCTGAAACATATCTTCAATGTTGGATTAAACCATTCAGTCGTAGTCTCAGACTGAGAGCATGGTGTACATTGAGTTGTGCGAAATATATATGGACCGATATTAATTTCTCATTCTGCATTGGAACTGGTAATGGCCTCTCGAATCTTTAGCTCGATGAAACGACTTCCCGGCTTTAAAATATGTGGTGTCATTCACTTACGTTGTGCAAACATTCGTTTTGCATAAATCACTCTGCTATGTTGGGAGAAAATGACACTGAGTCAATGGAGATTATCCAGATGATTTGTAGGTACTGGTGGAGCCAACAAGATGGAAAGTACACATGTCAATGGATCAGGTATGCGAAAATGGCACGGTCAAAGGAGAATGGTGGAATGCCTCATTGCATATTTTCAGTATGTCTGTTACAAAATCCAGATTCTTTGTGCTGAAAGCTGTTCCCTCCGTTTTTAATATAAAATGTTTTAAGCTTTGTGCACATTCACATATATAGAGATAAGTTTTAGTATGGCATGTTACATTAAGAACAAAGGGAGTATGTACTTCCCGAATACCATTATTCTGGAGGCAACATTATCATTCACCTCGAGAAGAGTTTAAAGATGGATGGAGTTGATGAAAGTGGGTATAATATTGAGAGTAGGATCAGGAGAGGGTATTGATGTTTAGTGTGGCCCTTGAATTCCGAGAGGAGCAACAAGGCGTGTTCGCACATGAAATGAGATGGAAGAACCTCTAAAAGTTTCTAATTTGCTACACCTGCTAGGCAATAGGACCAAGAGGGCCTAAGAGCTATTTTTGCTCCGGAGGATGTAGACGATTATCTTTGTTCATGTTCATCAAGTGATGGAGGATATCATCGCTGAGCATTCTGACTGGTGCATGCCCCTGTACGATCCTGGCCGAGCTACAATGCCAATTGGAGGGATGTCACAGAGGAGGAAGATGCCGCCACACACGGATGCCCTACCCAGTATCTCTGCACCGACGCCCCACCCCTAGAAGCCACCGCAACACCGAGGATACCGGCCTAACCGCTGCATCCAACCATCCCTCTACCCGCTTGCACCCCCCTCCCACTTTGGCGATCCAAACCTTAACCCCTAAATCGTCGGCACTGCACGCCCCCCCCCTCCATACGACACACACAGTCGCGAGTTGGAATCCTTTGTCGAACACACAATACATTTTCCTATAGGACGTGTTAAACATTTTCCGTACGAGACTGTTGTAAGCCAGTAGACTAGTTCGCCTCATGTAGGAAAAAACAATGTTGTGCACATAATTTAGTTGCCCACATTTTTATGCATGTAAGCAGAAATATAAGCACATATTTAGAGCCATATATGTGCTTCTCTTTGCAAATTTAGGGTGTTTAGTTGTGTTCACACTAATGGCTTCTCTCACATCGTCCCCACATGGTGAAATTATCTCACTCCACCGAACTTGAGAAAAAAACTCAGGTGGTATTTGAAATTTAGAAGCTACAACATGGAGTTGCGTGTAAGAACAAGATGAATCTAGTGGTTAAAGGAAAGTCAAAATGGTCGACCGTGTATAATGAATCAGACAAAATTCGTCTAAAAAGGACCAAACTTAAACATGAAATTAAGAGGAATCTCCATAATGGAATCACTTTGTCAATGTTCATCTTTTCTATGCATACCTCAATATCAAAAGATGAACTGAAAAACAGTAGAGATAGTTAATACTTGATAGATACATAGAGGCACAACCACTACACATTTAAACAAAGTTAACACTAGTGAGATAAAGAACTCCACACTAGTTCGTTTGTGACACTCGAAATAAATAAAAACTCAAATATAAGAATGGTGTGGAATGACGGCGGCGGGAGGGTGAGGGATCCCCGGATCTGCGCTCCGGCGTGTAGATAAGGGGTCTTGGGGCGGCGCGGCTGAGGCGGGGTGGCCGGCGTCGTCGTTTTGCAGCTCTGTGGCTTCCCCTCCATGGCGTCGTCCTCGACGGCGCTCCCAAGCTGCAGGTGCGTCTCCGTTCTACCGCTGCTCCTTCCGGCGTCGGTGGCAGGCTAGTGACGAGTGTACAGGAGGCCGGAGGAGGAGATGCGAGGCGGCTGCTGCGTGGTGGTGTGGCGTGCTGGTGGCGGATCTGGCCACCTCCGGTGAGGTGGTGCGGCGCAGTCCCAGATCCGGGGCAGAAGTTGCTTGGGGCATGCCCCCGGCCGATGGACGACCTCCGTCTTCAGATCCAGCTCGTCGGAGCTGGTGGTTGATGCGGCTCTTCAACGCCTTCGGGCAAGGAGCTCTCCTGCTCCATGGGTGTGAGCTCCGGGCGGCTTCTTTCTCTGTCGTCTCCAGCGATGGAGGTCGACCGTGCTGGAGTTCTTCGTAGTTGAAGACGGCGTGTTGCAGCTGTGCTGCCCTCTGTATTCTCCTTGTTTTTTTCTTTGCTTGTATCTGGCCTTGTACTGGTTTCCTCTACGTATGAATACAAGTTTGAAAAATAAAAAAAAAAAGCTCCGATCACCAGCGGCGGCGGCGATGGTGTGCACCAAGTGTAAGAACCCTTCTCCCTCTCACCCCCTCTACGCCCTACCTGCTACTGTATCAACCAACCCTTCCACTCGATTTCGCCAATTTCTTCCGCCCTAGATGACCTAAGTCGTTCGCTGCTGCCCTTTTGCAGGCGAGAAGAAGCTGGGGAAGGTGATCGTGCCGGACAAGTGGAAGGAGGGCGCCAGCAACACCACCGAGGGCGGCGGCCGCAAGATCAACGAGAACAAGCTCCTCTCCAAGAAGAGCAGGTCCGTTCACGCCCCCTTACCTCACCCGATCCGCCTTGTTCCTTTCACGTTCAGGCTATAGTTATCTAGTTTGAGCGGAATATTTCTGTTCTATCTATGGTTCTGTCCCAGTCGGCATCGGCGATGGGAATCTGGTTGCTGGTGTTAATTGGTCGGATGGAGGATCTTGGGGAAGTTCAATAGTAGATCACACCATGAATTGGTGATTGGATTGGTCTGGGGTTGATGGGCATAGTCGATGCCACTGATTTCACTTTCTGGTGTTGAAGAAACTAGTACTGGGATGGCAAACACCAATTTCAAGAGTCTTAACCTAGGGCATCGACAATATGTCAAATCAGTTGCTGTACAGTACTAGGAGATTTTATCTTGCAATCAAATAGAAGGGGGGGATTTGTGGGTAAGAAATGCTGCATATAAAGGGGAGGAATACTGTGTTGAGTTTGTGTTACACAAGAAGAGGTAGGGATTCATATGGACTAGAAGTGCTAGGCGCGCTTTGCTGCGCCTGGCGGGCTTTGCTGCGCCTGTCGTACAGTGGAAAAACAGTTGATGTAGAAAACAAAGTGATTTACATGTTCGAAATCATCTGAAATTCGCAACCACATTTTCTGCCATAATCAATCAATGAATCACATATTCCATTTGATAGTTTTTTACTTGTATACTCAATCTTGCCCGCCTTTCATGGGGATCACCTAAAATGTTGTTTGAAACTCCTCCTAAGTTCAAGTCTCCGTACGTCAAATCTAGGTACCTCACCCTCCAATAAGAAATCCTTAAGTCCCTCCTCCGCAAGTCACTACTCTTATCTACATCCGCCCTTACCTCCGTGGAACAACATTATGTATCATGAGCTTGTTCTAAGAATCTTTCTCCAAGCTAAGTTTCTACCCCCAAGACAGAGCAGCCATTCGCGCTTAAGAATACTTTTTGTCGAGAACTCCCAATGCGAGCCACGATCAGCATGTAAGCTCCTTGTCAAGACCTCCCTATGGCAGCCCCTCTTCTGAAACTCAACAGAACAAAATTGTAAAGCAAACAACCTCCCTGCCAAAATCCCTTTGGCAACTCCCTTTTCCAAACTCAACATTATACAAAGCTGTAAAACAAACACAACCAATCAATCAACACAGACCACAAAAATAGACAAAGATGAGCAGAGACCTGTACGTGTAGGTCCAAAAGTGCTACCATCCTTCACCTTTTCATGTTTTAAACTTAAAAACCCTTGAAACAATATAAAGAGTGTATCATGTGTCGATCTGAATCTAGTGTGCTGAAGTCCTTGTTATCCTGTTGGAGATGGAAAAAAATTTACTGGCTCAGAACAAATAGAGCTTGACTGAACCAGTGATATATATGACCAAAGATTACCCTCAAAACATGAGTAAGCTTACACAACTGTTCTTCTCCTCCTTCATGTCTAGTTTTCTTAAACATATGCACATTACAGCCAGTATAACATAGTTCTTTTCTTTTCCATGGATTCTACCTCGAGGATGTAGATAATTCAGTCAACCTAGTTAGACAAAGGAAGCTGTAAATATAGTTCACCTTCGACAGATGGGGGCATGGGGCAATCTGTGACCTGTGGTCTGCACTCCGAAGAATTCTGCAGGTAGAAGAACATTCATGGACCGTTGGAGAAGTGCAGAATAACCCGCCAAATCAGTCAAAGCTTCATTAGTGCTAAAAATTCTAGCCTGATGACCACAACCAAATGCCATGTCCGAGGGTTTGGAAAGGCAAAGTGGGCAAAGCTGTTGGATATCCACAGAAATACATGTAGGTTGGTTCAAGTTCAATGAAAACATTTTATGAAAGCTCTGGTAGAAGAATAAGAAAATATAAACTTCACTAATTATGACAAAATGGGTGCTTTTGGATTTTGGGAAAAAAGTTATCTAGCCTGGCTTGGTTAGGCTGGCCATTTGTATAAGAATGCAATATTTCATACCAACATGACCTTATAAATCTACTCGTCTCTCACAACATTTGAACTGAAAACATTGATAGTTAAGATCAGTAGAACAAACGGAATTTTCTTGATCCTTAGTTTAGCAAACAAAGCATACCTGACGTCTAAATTCCTCAATGCACAACAACCCAACAGAATGATCCAAACCGCACGTAAACAGAAAGAATAGCTACGAGCAGTACAACTGCAAATACCTGTCGTGCATTACATCAGATAATTCATGCAAGGGGTTCCACCTTGAGTAGTTTGTTTGGCCCGTGCTAGTAGGATAAAAAGGAAGGAAAGAGAGAAACGGATTGGAAATTTGAGGGCAGGAGGAAAAAATCGGATCTGCAATCTCACCAAGAAATCGTGTTTCCTTCGTCCAGCAAGCCTCCCGACCTCGGTGCACCATCCTGCTGGGACGACGATGCGCTCCAGATCCGGCAAGAGACGGGATGAGTCGGCTGGATCCGGCGGTGGTTGAAGTCGGTCCAAATGGATTTGGACGCGCACTTCTCTTCCCTCCCGCGGCCCTCCATCTCCGCGCTCCTCAATCGACACCCGCAGATTGGGGAGGAGGGCTCTCGTGGAATGGTAGACGGTGTTCAGCTTGAGGACGGCGGCGCTCACCTTCGGAGGACGACGCTCGAGGAAGGGCAGGACCGCTGCTCCTTCAGGGTCTGCGCGCCGCCGTCGCCACCCATAACCTTTCTGCGTGAGTGACAAGCTCACCGCCTCCCTCGTCGTTGTCACCCGCAACCAGCGCCTCAAACTGACGCCGTCCGGCGCTGCTGCGGCGCAGTGCTGGACTTGGACAAAGAGAGGAGGGGTCGAGAAATTCGAGGAGGACTGAAGCGAATAGGAGACGACCAGGCGGTTAATGCGGTGCGAGAAAGGAGTAACCGACTATTGTTTGAACCGACCAAATGGATGGTTAAGATGGATTATGTGTTTATCAAACAAATCACGAACGTCTAATCCGGTGGAGCAACCACAGCTCGCTATTTCTTGTAGGATTGAAGTTGTAGAGATATGGAGAAGGAACCACAATTCCAGTTATTATCTTTGACGTTTTCAACTTAAAACTTGAGTATGGCTCTATACGTTCAAGCAAGGTAGTGTCGTTCTATCCGATATCTCCATTTATAATCTGAGATCCTTTGTCTGCTCAGCATCTATAAGAAGCATAGTTCAGATCCACTTGCTGCAGTTCATACCTAACCTCTTCCATAGTGATTGATCTTGACACACCGTGCTGCAATGACCAATTTGTGTCAGCCAGGGTGAGATGTGACGGCATGTGCGGGGCTGTATGAAAGAGGATAGATGATACAACTGAATAATGCAGGGGATGCCATCCCTGTGAAAGAGTTGTTTGTATTTTTTCTTACAGCAAATAGAGATATTTGCAGCGAGAATACATCTGCCTTAGGGTGCCACATCACCGGAATGAGATGACACATCAGCTAAAACTGGGTTTGTTTAAGATGTAGGTCGTTATTTCTGCATGTTTTGGTAGTTTGGAGGTGTAAAGTGAACAGTTTCCAAGTCTTTTCCAGATTTGTGCTTGTCTTAAGTAGTGTTTATTTCAACATGAGTTTCTCTGTTCCCTCTCTTAACTTCAGCCTACTCAAATTTTTATTATAGAAGATAATATGATGTGAATGTGGTTTAACTCTGTGGTGCTGCTTTATATCAGGTGGAGTCCATATGGAAACACCAAATGCGTAATCTGCAAGCAGCAGGTGCACCAGGATGGCAAATACTGCCACACATGTGCATATTCAAAAGGTAAACAGTGAAGCTGTTAAATCATTTAGGAATAGCTTCTACAAGTGAGCTGTTGTTTTTTCCCCCGATGTGGTTGTTTCCTGCACATCAAGTTTTTCTGCTAACAAATGCCGTGGCTATTTTGCGATCTTGGTATCTTGTACATAACCCTTTAATTTTGTACAAATATGAAGCCATAATAATAGTTATTATGTCATAGTACTGCACCTGTTAAAATTTGTTTAAAAGGAACAGCTTATGCCTCCCTTGAGAAGAGTTTATGGAACAAGCTTACCTTTTAAATTCCCTAGATTTTGATTATGTTAATGGCTTGTTTCAGGGGTGTGTGCAATGTGCGGGAAGCAAGTTCTGGATACGAAGCTGTACAAGCAAAGCAATGTATGATGCCTCGACATTGTCAAGTTGCAAGCTTATAATCCGTCAAAGATAATCTTGTAGCGACCTGTCTATGTTTAACTTGTAACTTTGTAAGGTCATGTACTCAGCGACATAGCTGTGGAAAGATACTTGTACGTGTTAAGAAAAAAACATTTACTTGGCTAATAGTTCTGTAACATGAGCGGTTGTCTCCGAAAATCTAAATCCAGGTAATATTATGACAGAGCGATTTGAATTTGTAGTTCTTTCAGCATTTTGCTAGCTAGGATGTGAACGTCTGCTCGGTTCATATGTCAGCAGTTTCATCCTGGCTTCGCAACTGGCATGTGACATGTTGTTGAAGCACCATCAGTTTAATAAGGTAAGCCACGACATGAATGGCACAGTAATAACGAAGAAAATAGATGCAAAATTGTTGCTTGCCTTGACCTTACAGTTATTGCGAATCCGTTGCAGAGAGAAAGATAACTGAAACGCGGTACTTGTGAAATGTGTAAATGAAAAAAAAAAGGATACTTGATTTCATCAATGCTTGTAAATGACACTGCTGTTATTTCGTGAATAAAGTTGTATTCCCATAAAAAAAGAAAGGAAAAAAATGATTCATCATCAATGGCAGTTCATTTGAATAATGCAGTTTAGCGCTACAATTACACAGCAAGGACGACAAGTTACTACAGCCAGTCAAATGTACCAACACAAATGGGACAGCATCAACTACAGCTAGATCAGGCTACATACGGCTAGCTAACGAAGTAAACTACGTTACAAGAGAGAATTGCAGGGCAGATCGTGTCCTTGACTTATTTCACGGTGTAAACTGTAGGAGTCAACAGCGCATCCACTCTTCCCTTGCCTGTTACAGCTTCAGGTTCTTTGGTTGAGCACGTGGCGGAGCTGGATCTTCTGGCTCTCCATCCGGGCTTCTAAAATCTTTGCTTTCAGGCTCTGCCTCTGGACCAGCTCCATGCAACCTCTGAAGCCGCGGTTGAGCTGGCTGTTCATCGAGTCCGGTGAGCTCCATCGCTCCATGCTCGGGGAGCTTAGACCCATTCCCCTGTCTGCACCTTCGGCAGCATAATACATACCACCATTTGATAGCCTGCCAGTGGATGAGTTCACCGGTTCCACGGCATTTTCCTCGCGGATTTCGCAGTTTTTCCGTGGGGAAGACCTCCAGAGCTTAGATATTGCTGACTGTTTCTTTTTGTGTTGCTGTTTCATGTCGGTCAAGTGCACATTGCTCAGCTCATTCAGCCCATCATCCGAATCGTTTCCGCTCGTCCAGGAAATTCTGTCACATATCTTGTTGACTGAAGGTTCACTTCTGTTCCCGTTCTGAGAAAAGCTTGAACACTGCAGATCTTCGTGGCTTGTAGTCTCCCAGCTGCTGCCATCTTCTGTTTCACTGTCTTCGCAATGGCTTCTACTTGAGTACAGTTTGGTTGGGTTTTCCAGGAATATATCAGTCATTGGATTGTCTTCTTGGATTTCTGATTCGTGTACTGAAGGGCTGCGCTCCTTACAGCAAGTCTCCTTTTTCACAATCTCTTCGCTCGGGCGGAGCTCCTCAAATATGGATAGTATGTCCTCTGATGCTGCAGGCGGCTCATACTTGAATTCAACCGGCTGTTCCCTGGCCGATTCAATTGCCCTTATAATGTTCTCTGCTTTTCGTACTATAGTAGTATCTCCTTTGCCAGAATCCAAAGATTTGACAAAGACCTCGACATCCTGCTGCAGTTTTCTTAACTGATCATATTTGTCTTCAAGAGTGAGCCTTGCATCGACAAGTTTCATCTGAACCCTCTCTTCACGCCACACCTCAGCCATCTGGAGCAATTTTCTGTCCTCGTCCACCTCCTCCCGGAGTTTCAGAGAATCTCGCTTTAAGGCTTCCATATCGGATTTGTATTCCTCAACCTCCCTCACCAGTTTGTTGCACACCTCCTCCGTGAGTTCCCGCGTCTTCCTCTCGTTATCATACTCCTGCAACAGATTATTGGCTGCCATTTTGACCTCCTTCAACTCATCAACAAGCTTCAAGTTAATCGTCTCTAGTTGCCTCCGGTTCTTCTTCTCATGGTCGAGGTCTGCCTTCATGTCTTCAAGAATGGCCTGAGCTTTTTTGTGTTCTCTCCTCCGCCAGGCTGCCTTTTCCTCCCTTAGTTTTTCGAACAAGCGGTCAAGTTGCTTCTTAGCTGAGACCCGCTCAGCCTCTAGCTTGCCCACCCTATCTTGTGCCTGCTGAAGCTCCATCTGGAGACTATCAGCATGAGTATCCCCTTGCTGTTTATCAATGAGATTAAGTTGGCTGGCGATGACGTATGCACCATCCAATTCAACCCCCTTTATGCTCTCAGATTCCCACTTTGTTGCATTCTCCAAGCCGGTGATAGGCATCAAAGCTGAGGCAAGGTGAAGTTGAACCTACACAATCAATCCACAAAATTAACTTGCTGCATAGCACAAATAACACCTATTTAGTTGCAATTAATTTCTAGCCTTTTACCTTCTGGAGCTCTCCGCTGTGCCGCTCCAAGACGGAATTTGGGCTTGAAGTTTCAACCTTCAGACCATGTTTGTGACCAAGATGATCCTTTCTGAGAAGCTGGGCTTGCAGATGTCTCGGTATATGCTGGCATACAAGTAAATGTGAGAAAGTGAGTACATGACTGATATACTGTCAACGGCTAACAAGTAATTATCATTCATTTTCATCTGGCTGGGGCAGAAAGATGTTTGCCCGCAAAAAGAAATGAGCATCAATACGTTACATTGCTTAAAATTTAAGATCACGCTAACATGTACATCGTATCATAATTTCTGGGTAAAGACAATACGAAGCTTCCAAAGACATCAGCTCTATAAAGATGTGACCATAAACAGCAGGCAGTTTCACTGCTATGGGTCAGCCAGACTTTTTCACCAAACCCCAACCAAGAACAGTCTCTTAGAATGGCATAGCACCCTCCAAATTAAATCAACATGAGCCAACTCACGGATATCCACAACTCGGACATTTCTGAATCCCAACATACACAAGGAAGCATTTTCTGTTCACTGAATCGACTGCAGCAACATGGTAGCTGCAAACTAGTTATACTTGGGCACTTTTGCATAATTAACTAACTAAACTGTCAAAAAGGTCCTACTGCATTGTACTAAGTAGGCAATTTACACACAATTTCCTACCATCATCGTATAGACATGAGTGGAGAAAAGAGTGAGAGAGAACTTCTCAGCACAATTTTTCTCTCAAGTAATTCAACAGTACTTTACACTAAACCACCTGGTGAGGTGATAGCAAGTTAGCAACTCCAGTAAGCACCCAATAAAGTGATAGCCCCAGTAAACACCATGAGACAAACCGATTAATCCTGCATAAAGAACATTGGGAGGACTAGGTACAAGCGTAGTACAAAGTGACTCATAATGTCGAGGCCGGGGCCCACCTAGGTGGGTGTAGAGGGGAAGATCACATGAGCAAAGACTAGCTCACAACTTCACAAGAAAGGCGCCCATGGGCGGGCGGGCAATAAATGCCACCCCTAACGATCGCTCATCACATGGCTAACAACAATAAATTTGGGGATCTATGCTTCGATTTGGAAGCACCGGACGCCTCAACGGCCGGCCCATTAACTGCTGCCCGCCACGGGCGAGAGCGGGAGGGAGTACGGTGGTGCACGAGATGGCGCGCTTTAATGCGGGGAATGCATCGGCCGGCGCCCCAGATTCGCCTCCGGTAAGCGGCCAGATCAGCGGCGACATTAGCGGGAATTCGAGCATACGCTTAGCTAGCTAGAGTGGCCTACTAGGGGTTAGCATTTTGGCGTGGTGCTGGAGAAGATGCCGTGGGATTGATTGTGTACCTCGAGGCCGACGCGAGTGTCCGGCCGGCGCTCGGCGGCGGGATTCTCCTCCGGTGGCCGAAGGCGCCACACCGCGGCGGCGAGCCGCCTCACGGACGCCTTCTGCTCGCGCGCGCCGCCCACGTCGATCTCCCGGACGCTCCATCGCAGCTTGGGAGTAGTGGGCCCGCCGCGGCGGCCGCTGGCGGCGGAGGCAGATGCGGGGGCGATGGGGGTTTTGAGCACGCGACGGCGGCGGCTGGGAGCGCGAAGCGGGGCGGCGGCGGCGGCGGAGCGCGGCATTGTGGGGGGCTAGGGTTCAGGCGGCGGTGTGAGCATGGGGGGAGAGCCGTTGGAGGAGGAGGGGCGGCGGTGAGGGAAATGATAGGTGGGCGAGGAAGGAGTGTGAGAGGAGGGAGGGAGTGAATAAAGGACGAAGGAGGAGGAGCACGGTTTTTTTGGGGACTTGTAAGGAATGTGGAAATAACGAGAGGAGGTCTTTTTCAGCACAGCAAAATGGAGACACGAGGCAATATGTTTTCAAAAGAATATATTTTGCCATGCTAATATAGAACGATGGGTCTACGTTTTTATTTGAATAAGGAAATTTCTGGTTTACAAGTTAGGCTTTCTAATACCAAAACTTGTATTTCAAATATGTCTGAAGCACAAATCTGTTTGATAAATAAAATGACAGCTAAGGCAGAGATTGCTGACAATAATACTTATCGAACTGCCAATGCTATTGTTGCTACTATTTCTACTTCCAAACATAGAACTTTGAGAACTAGTAAATCACCTACTATTAATGATAACGTAATTGGTGTCGGAAGGATCTCTACCTTGGTTGAAAGAAGCTCTAAATTGCCTGATAATACTAAAACTATCGCTGATAAATGTGTTAAAAAATTCGAGGTGTAGGAGATAATGGTATCATTAGTTTTGATAATAACTTTGACTTTGATGGTTGTAATCTCACTGAAGTTATCAAGTTCTTGCAAAAACTAGCCGAGGATTAATGCCGTCAAAACAAACGTTCGTTGGGAGATCCCAAGATGAATGTATGATGTAGTGCAGCAACAAATTTTCCCTTACTACAAAACCAAGGTTATCAATTCATGAGGAGTTAGAAGCACTTAAGAAGAAGGTTGTCAGTGGCGTCGTTTCTTGATCACCGATGTGGAACCAGCACACAACACAATCAAACTACTTTGCCCCAACGAAAGTTTTCAATCTTCCCGGCTTGCTGAAAACAAAGTATTAAACGTATGTTGTGAAAATAGTATTAATTGCAGAAAATAACAGAGAACGAATGATTGCAGTTGGTGGTTTTATCAGTGTAAAAGAATGGACCGGGTCCACTGTTCACTAGTGGTGTCTCTACATAAAGATAACATTTTTTTTAATTTCTCCATAAAGATAACTAACATGCTAGGTAAACGAATTACAACTGGGCAATTGACAAATAGTGAGCGCATGACAATGCATATATATGACAAGATGATTACTATGAGATTTAATTGGGCATTACGACAAAATACATAGACCGTTGTCCAACTGCATCTATGACTAATAATCCACCGCCAGGTAAACATCCGTTTCCCCCGTTCGTAGTAAGTTGCAACAACAGATTATCGCATTAAAAAAAGTGGACAATGTAAACAACACAAATGACCGTAGACATAGCATTGTTATTTTATTCCTAGTGGACAACATCATATCCACAAACTCAGACGTTGTTTTCACTCGCCCAGATTACTGGAGACATGAACCCACTATTTAGCATAATTACTCCCTCTTAGAGTTAAAAGCATCTACTCGGCCAATGCATCTACTAATAATGGAGAGCATGCAAGATCATAAACATCATATAAAGATAGATTGATAATTAACTTGATCATAGTATCAATATTCATAGGATCCCAGCAAACACAACATGTGGCATTACAATAAGATGATCTTGATCATGATAGGCAGCTCACAAGATCTAAACATGATAGCATAAAGTGGAGAAACAACCATCTAGTCCAAGGATGAAGTACTCACGTATCACTCCGGAGGCAGGCATGGCGATGCAGAACCCTCCAGTGATGGTTTCTCCTCCGGCAGTGCCCGGAAGAGCTTCAGAACCCTCCCGAGCTATGGTTGACGATGGAGGCGGCTCTGGAATTTTTCGTGGAATAAGGCTCCATTCTCTAGGGTTTTCGGAGCAGAAGGAATAAATAGGCGAAAAGGCGGCGTTGGTGGGCGACCGAGGGGCCACACCACCCCTCGGCGTGGCTGGCAGGGGGGCTGCGCCCAGGCATGGTGTGGCGGCTCCCTGGCTCGCATCCGTCTCTCCTTTGGACTATGTGGACGTGTCGGTGAAATAATGACCTCCGTTGATTTTTGTCCAGTTCCGAGAATATTTCCTTAACAGGTTTCGTGAAAAGGAAAAACAACGGAAAACAGAAACTGACACTGTGGCATCTTGTTTATAGGTTAGTTCCAGAAAATGTATAAAAATGCTATGAAGTGTATATAAAACATGTAGAAATCGGTATAATATCAACATGGAACATCAAAAATTATAGATACGTCTGAGACGTATCAAGGATCCTAAAGCTAGTAAAGTAAACATGGTTTTTACTAAACATATTACTAATGCTCTTATTCATGCTAGGGAAGAGAAACTTACATGCGAAGCATCTATGATTGGAAAGTTAGAAGATGGTTAGTGATGACGTGAAACACACGTTCGTTGGGAGACCCCAAGAGGAAGGTTTGAAGTAGTGCAGCAGCAAGTTTTCCCTCAGTATGAAACCAAGGTTATCGAATCCAGAAGGAGTAGGAGCTCTTAAGAAGGTTGTCAACGACGGAATATGATGCGGCGCAACACCAGCGAATCAGACGGTGATGTGGAACCTACACACAATCAAACTACTTTGTCCCAACGAAACAGTGAGGGTGTCAATCTCACTGGCTTGCTGAAAACAAAGGATTAAACGTATGGCGTGGAAAATGATGATTAAGTGAAGAGAGTGAAAGAGAACAATGATTATAGTAGGTTGTTTTATCAGATGTAAAAGAATGGACCGGCTCCATAGTTCACTAGTGGTGTCTCTCTATAAAGATAAATGATATGTTGGCTAAACAAATTAGAGCTGGGCAATTGACAAATATTTAGTGCATGACAATGCATATACATGACATGTTGACTACGATGATATTTATTTGGGCATTACGACAAGATACATAGACCGTTATCCAACTGCATCTATGACTAATAATTCACCTTCAGGTTAACATCTGTGTCCCCCGTTGGTATTAAGTTGCAAGCAACGGATAATTGCATTAAGTAATGTGCATAATGTAAACAACACATATGACCTTGGACATAGCATTGTTATGTTACCCTAGTGGCAACAACACATCCACAAACTTAGATGTTGCTGTCACTCGCCCAGATTACTGGAGGTGTGAACCCACTATCTAGCATAAATACTAACTCATGGAGGTACAAGCATCTACTTGGGCAAAGCATCTACTAGTAACAGAAAGCATGCAAGATCACAAATAACATATAAAGATAGATGGATAATCAACTTGACATAATATTCAATATTCATCGGATCCCAGCAAACAATACATATAGCATTACAATAAGATGATCTTCATCATGTGAGGCAGCTCACAAGATCTAAACATGATAGCACAAAGTGGAGAGACAACCATCTAGGTACTGCTATGGACCCGTAGTCCAAGGATGAACTACTCACGCATCACTCCGGAGACAGGGATGGTGATGTAGAGCCCTCCGGTGATGATTCCCCTCTCCGACAGGGTGTCGGGAGGAGTTTCTGAACCCTCCCGAGCTAGGGTTCACGACGGCGGCGCCTCTGGAACTTTTCGTGGAATTTTTGCTCAGGTACTTAGGGTTTTCGCGTCGGGGGGAATAAATAGGTGAAAAAGCGACGGCTGGAGGTGCTCGTGGGCCCCACACAACACTAGGGCGCGACCCACCTCCTTGCCGCGCCGAGCACATGTGTGGGCGCCTCGTGGCGCTCCTCCGTCTCCCCTTTGGACTCCGTGTACGTGACGGTGAAATAGGAACTTTAGAAGAAATTTCGTCCAATTCCGAGAATATTTCCAGAACAACTTTTTTGAAATACAAAAACAACAGAAAACAGGAACTGAGACTGTGGCATCTTGTTAATAGGTCAGTCCCGGGAAAATGTATAAAAATGATATGAAGTGTATGCAAAACATGTAACAATTGGCATAATATCAACATGGAACATCAAAAATTATAGATACATTTGAGACGTATCAAGCATCCCCCAAGCTTAGTTCCTGCTCGTCTTCGAGTAGGTAAACGATAAAAAAATAAATTTTTTGATGTGACATGCTACCATCATAATCTTGATCAAATAGTATTGCGAAGCACATGTAAATGAATGAAGTGATCCAAGTCAATGGTCTATAGTTTGCTACCAAATAGATAATGAGTAAACATTGAATCATATAAGCTAAACTTTTCATGATTAGTACTTTGGAGACATGTATCCACGGGTTTACATAAGAGTTAACTCTAAAGCACTAGATTCTAGTAAAATGTATTTAACCAACACAAAGGAAGATCTAAGCTTCAGCATTTGCTTCAACTTTCAACATATTTATCTCATGGATATTGTCAACACAAAGCAATATAATAAGTTCAATATCAAGCATATAAAAATTGTTGTACCAAAGTTGACACTAGTGTTTGCTTGTGGAAGACAGAAGAAGTAGGAAAACTGACTCAACATAAAAGTAAAAGAAAGGCCCTTCGCAGAGGGAAGCAGAGATTAAATCATGTGCTTTTTAAGTTTTTGAAATCATATAGAGAGTAAAAATAAAGTTTTGAGAGGTGTATATTAACTGTCAACGAATCAGAAAAGTGAAGAGAGTACTTTATGACCCCTGCCAAACAGACTATAAGAGCGGCTCCCATGAAGCACGTTATTTCTACAGCAAGGCAGATCATCCCTCTTTTCTCTTTGGTTTACACATACTTGACAGATAAATCAGGGCAAAAATATGAAGAGAATTAAGCGGTTAAAGTTGTAATTAATTGGGACTGGGCACCCATTTGCCAGCTCTTTTTGCAAAATTAACGGATAAGCGGATGTATATGCCACTAGTCCGGTGGTAAAGTCTGTTTGACAGTTGACATAAAGACATTCACCCGTCCTCATGAGTTTGGTAAACATTGACACAAAAATGAGTAATAAAGTTTTGAATAGTTTAAAGGTAGCACATCAAAAATTTACTTGGAGTGGCAAGGAAATACCACATATAGGTAGTTATGGTGGACACAAATGGCATATATTTTGGCTCAAGGATTTGGATGCACGAGAAGCATTCTATCTCAGTACAGAGTTTAGGCTAGCAAGGTTATTTAAGCAAATACAGACTGTCAACAGGTACACCAAGACTTATATGACAAGCATATTGCAAATATTATAAGACTTCACATCGTCTTCCTTGTTAACCAAACCCTTTTAATAGAAAGTATCTAGACCTTTGAATTACCACCCATGCAAACCACATTTCACAAGCTTCACGGTATTTCTCCACTAATGGGTTTAAATTACATGATGCAACAATTTAAACAGTACCTACTTGTTAACTCAAAACAATTGACAAGCATCAAATTATTCAAGTTGTGATCTACAAGAGTATGTAAGTCTTTTCATTATGCCATTTACCACATGCAACATTTTCCATTCCAACCAAACACCAATCAACTTATTTCAACCAACTCTCCAAACAAGTATAAGTGAAGCAATAGAGAGTACTTTCTTTAAAAGAACTAATAGCTCTGACAAGAGATACATGAAAAACAAGAGCTAAAAGCTTAACAGCGCTTGACAAGAATACTCAGCAAGTATAAGTGAAGAATAGGAGTATTCACATGAAAAAACAGAGCGTGTCTCTCTCCCAATCAACAGTGCTAGGATCCAATCAAGTTGACTTAAGAAAAAAATATTAAAAATAAAAGCACACAGACGCTCCAAGAACACACATATGATGTGAAAGAATTAAAATATAGTTTCACTAGAGATGACCTGATAATTTTGACGATGAAGAAGGAGATGCCTTGGGCATCCCCAAGCTTAGACGCTTGAGTCTTCTTGAAATATGCTGGGGAGATCCAAGGGAACCTCCCCAACCTTAAGCTCTTCATTCTTCTCCATCCTATTATATCACTCTTCCCTCTTGACCCTTGAAAACTTCTGCCACACCAAACTCAGAGTAATTCTCATTAGAGGGTTAGTGCACAATAAAAAAAACTCACATGTTCTGTAAGGACGCAATATGACCGTTACTTTAAACATTAGCTACAGCCACTGATGTTATGTGAATCTCTTCCACCCAAAAAAAATCCACTCAATACTAGTAAAAGAGAGAATGCAAAATAGAAGGCATAATCTGTCTAAAACAGAACCGTCCGTAAAGACGAATTTTTTCGAGGCACTTACGTTGCTCAAATCAAAAACTCAAAACTGATGAAAGATGCATACATATATCAGGATTACGCACAAAATGTTTCATATTTAATTCACCTTGTGGGAATTTTAAACATTTAATACGGTGAACAACAGAAATCTGTTCCTGCGCAGTAATCAAATTTTTAGCTTCATCTTATCACTAGAGACTATTCTTGGCACAACAATGAGAAAATAAAGATACAAGGGCATTGCTACAGAACTAAGCAAGACCTTGACTCAAATAAAGAAAAATTACAGAAATTAAAATAATGGGTTGCCTCCCACAAGCGCTTTTCTTTAACGCCTTTTAGCTATGCACAAAGCATGCATCAAGTATTACCAAGTGTAGAAGCATCCACATCATAATTTCTTCAAATAATAGAATCAAAAGGTGGCTTAATCTTCTTCCTAGGAAAGTGTTCCATACCTTTCTTGAGAGGGAATTGATATTTGATATTCCCCTCTCTCATATCAATAATAGCACCAACAGTTCTAAGAAAAGGTCTTCCAAGCACAAGGGCAAGATGGATTGCATTCAATATCCAAAACAACAAAATCAACAGGGACAAAGTTGTTGTTAACCATAATAAGAACATCATCAATTCTACCCAAAGGTTTATTTATAGTATCATCAGCAAGATGAACATCCAAATAACAGTTTTCCAAAGGTGCTAGATCAAGCATATCATAAAGTCTTTTAGGCACAACAGAAATACTAGCACCAAGATCACACAAAGCATTGCAATCAAAATTATCTATCTTCATTTTTATGATGGGCTCCCAACCATCTTCCAACTTCCTAGGGATAGATACTTCACGTTTCAACTTTTCTTCACTAACTTGTATTAGAGCATTAGTAATATGTTTAGTAAAAGCCATATTTATTTCACTTGCTTTAGGACTTCTAGCTAGCTTTTGCAAGAACATAATTAATTCAGAAATATTGCAACCATCAAAATCAAAATCATTATCATCAAAAGTAATAGAACTATTATCCTCATCATGACTAGAAATTTTAGCATTTTTCTCAAAACAGTTTGAGAGTTATTAGGCAATTTAAAACATTTTGCAATAGAAGCAGAAACATTGCCAACACCAATTACTTTACCATTTATAGCAGGAGGTTTGTTAACACTAGAGGGCAAAGCATATTCAGTAGTAGAAATAGTACAAACTCTAGCAATATTATTCTTTTCAGCAATTTCATCCTCTCTTGCCCACCTAGCATGCAATTCAGCTAACATCCTCACATTATTATCAATTTTAAATTTAATAGCATTAAGTGTTTTGCTCTCTTTAATATCATGAGGCATAATTTTAATTTTAGCAAATCAACATCAAGAGCAAGACTGTCAACTTTAGAGACAAGAACATCAATTTTCCCAAACTTTTCCTCAATAGTTTTATTGAAAGCAGTTTGTGTACTAATAAAATCCTTAAGCATAACTTCAAGATCAGAGGGTATTGTACGAATTGACATAAGAATTTCCATAACCATTACCACTATTAGAAGGATAGGGCTTATAATTACTATTACCAAAATTATTTCTATAAGCATTGTTGTTGAAGTTATTACTTCAACATGCTCTTCTTGAGCAACCAAAGAAGCTAAAGGTACATTATTTGGATCAACATGCACTTTTCCATTTGCAAGCATAGACATAATAGTATAAATCTTATCACTCAAGGAAGAAATTTCTTCAACAGAATTCACCTTTTTACCTGCTGGAGCCCTTTCGGTGTGCCATTCAGAATAATTTATCATTATATCATCTAAGAGCTTTGTTGCAGTACCCAAAGTGATGTACATGAAAGTACCTCCAGAGGACGAATCCAACAAGTTTCTTAAAAAAAAATTTAGTCCTGCATAAAAAGTTTGGATGATCATCCAAGTAGTCACTCCATGGGTGGGACAATTCTTAACCATTGTTTTCATTCTTTCCATGCTTGAGCAACATGCTCATTATCATATTGTTTGAAATTCATTATGCTAGTTCTCAAAGATATATTAGCAGGAAGATAATATTTACTAATCAAAGCATCTTTGCATTTAGTCCATGAATCAATACTATTTCTAGGCAAAGATAGCAACCATTCTTTAGCTCTTCCTCTCAAAGAGAAAGGAAAAGGCTTCAATTTAATTATCTCACTCTCTACCTCCTTATACTTTGGATTTCACAAAGTTCAACAAAGTTATTAACGTGAGCAACAGCATCATCAGTACTAACACCAGAAAATTGTTCTTTTATGACAAGATTCAATAAAGCAGGTTTAATTTCATAAAATTCTGCTTTAGAAGCAGGTGGAACAATAGGTGTGCTTATGAAATCATTGTTGCTTGTGCTAGTGAAATCACACAGCTTAGTGTTCTCAGGAGTACTCATTTTAGCAAGATTAAAAAAAGACATAAAATAATAATTTGAAAATAAAGTAGATGCAAGTAACTAATTTTTTTGTGTTTTTGATAATTAAAGCAAGCAAGATAAAATAAAAATTAACTAAGCAAGACAAATAACAAAGTAAAAAGATTGGAAGCGTTAGACTCCCCTTGCAGAAGACTTCTATCTCTCCGGCAACGGCGCCAGAAAAAGTGCTGGATGACGTGAAACACACGTTCATTGGGAGACCCTAAGAGGAAGGTTCGAAGCAGTGCAACAGCAAGTTTTCCTTCAGTATGAAACCAAGGTTATCGAATCCAGGAGGAGTAGGAGCTTTTAAGAAGGTTGTTAACGGCGGAATATGATGCGGCGCAACACCAGGGAATCCAACGGTGACGTAGAACCTGCACGCAACACAATCAAACTACTTTGTCCCAACGAAACAGTGAGGCTGTCAATCTCACCGGCTTGCCGAAAACAATGGATTAAACGTATAGTGTGGAAAATGATGATTAAGTGCAGAGAGTGAAAGAGAACAATGATTGTAGTAGGTTGTTTTATCAGATGTAAAAGAATGGACCGGGGTCCTGATGGCCCTTCACGTAGTTACCTGTGTGAAAAGTAAATGGGTTAGGTTGAGACTCCAAGTGGAGAGTGTATAGTATATGGAAGACGTGTTTTCCCCACGAGGGGTGACTCGAGGGTTTAATATCGAACTCTCGGGGAATCAGTAGTGAAAGATTTATCTTCCTATCCTTCTCTTGGTTACCTACAAAACAAAGTAAATGTTTTCGTCCTCAACCTCACCTAGTGGTTGTCAAGCACAAGGTGTGAGAATGATATCAAGATAATATGCAATGCAAACAAGAAATAAATATGCAATGGTGGTAAATAAATATGCAAGGATGGTGATAACAATGATAAATTATATTTTTAAGTTTTATATGAGTAATGCAAGATGTAAAAGTGTTTTTGTATTTTCGGATTTTTAAATGGCAGAAAATGGAAAATGGATAAATGTGGTTGGAAAGGTGTTTCTTATGTTTAAAAATGGACCGGGTTCATGGTTTCTCAAATGCACTCTCTCTTTAATAAAGTGGTAGACAATGGAACACTAGAGTTGACATATGAGATTGCAACACAAAAGTTTAGTGACAAGTTACTAATTATATGGGCATCACGTCCTAACATAGAGACCTTTTGTTTATTAGTCTCACTTATACTCCATCAAGATGCAAACTAAATCATAACACCTCAGTAATTAAGATAACTCAGAGTATAGCTTTAAGTATCATGACATGAAGTTAAAATAAGAACATGCTAGATCTAGTCATGGAGTAGTGGCAATGGTCACACCCACATCTCCGGTAACATGGTATTTTTCTTTATCCCTAGTGAGGCAACAAAGTAAGGTAACCATATCCAAGTGGATCGCAGAACTATCTCTCACGTTCACCGCACTAGCCACCCCCCGTTACTGCAACTAATGCACACATCACACCCACACACGCTCTCATAAACATGCTTGATCAAAACAAGTAAATAGGAACGGAGTACATAATATGCATCTACATTCATAACTGAAACAAAACTATTGCAATCTCAAACATATATTAAGTCATAAAAGATCCACCACATAGGTATTACATAGATGACCGTAATCATGTTCAGCAGCTCATACGGTACTAATTAGTGAAGCTCAAAGAGAGGAGAGATACATAAGTTACTTCCACAAACCCATAGTCCAGGGGTGGACTACTCCCTCTTCATCATGGAGACGGTGGAGAAGTCGTTGGAGAAGATGGAGACCATGCCAGCAGCGCCCCGCCGAAGTTTTCCCCTCCAATCTGTAGCTCCAGGTCTCTGTTTCGGTGTTTTTGTGTTTCGGCGGCGCTCCTTTCCGAAGGGCGTCGGGGCTATTTTTATAGTCGGTTTTAGGTCAAGACGGAGTCGTGGGCGAAAATATCGACGGCAACGGAGCCTCGAGGCTCCAGATGGTGGGTCCCACGTGGTTAGATTCCTTGACCGCGCGGGCCACCCTCTTTTGGCCTCAGGCCTCCGCTTGTGTGCTTCCTTCGCTCCCAAGTCTACTTCTTTCCAAGAACTGATGCTCGTAAATTTTTAGGTCATTTGGACGTCGTTTGGGTCCCTGAAACATTAAAATATAAAAAATAGGGTTTTCTGCCCGCGCAGGGTTAATTCCATAAAAATAGGAAATAAATAAAATATTCCCAAAATCATTATAAAACATTGATATAACCCTTATATGATACAAATATGATTGGAATATAAGTAATATAGTGCAAAGTTCATGTATGCATTTTACATGCATCAGGTCCACAGTTCACTAGTGGTGTCTCTCCATAAAGATAAATGATATGTTGAGTAAACAAATTACAGCTGGGTAATTGACAAATATTGAGTGCATGACAATGCATATACATGACATGTTGACTACTATGATATTTATTTGGGCATTACGACAAGATACATAGACCGTTATCCAACTGCATCCATGACTAATAATCCACCTTCAGGGTAACATCCGTGTCCCCCGTTGGTATTAAGTTGCAAGCAACGGATAATGACATTAAGTAATGTGCAAAAAACACATATGACCTTGGACATAGCATTGTTATGTTATCCTAGTGGCAACAACACATCCACAATATTAGACGTTGCTGTCACTTGTCCAGATTACAGGAGGCATGAACCCACTATCTAGCATAAATACTAACTCTTGAAGTTATAAGCATCTACTTGGCCAAATCATCTACTAGTAACGGAAAGCATGTAAGATCACAAATAACATATGAAGATAGATGGATAATCAACTTGACATAATATTCAATATTCATCGGAACCTAGCAAACACAACATTTAGCATTACAATAAGATGATCTTGATCATGTTAGGCAGCTCACAAGATCTAAACATGATAGCACAAAGTGGAGAGACAACCATCTAGGTACTGCTATGTGATACGTCTCAAACGTATCTATAATTTTTGATGTTCCATGCTGTTATTATATCAATTGCTACATGTTTTGGTTACACTTTATATCATTTTTATGCATTTTCTGGGACTAACCTATTAACAAGATGCCACAGTGCCAGTTCCCTGTTTTCTGCTGTTTTTGGTTTCAGAAAATCTATTAAGGAAATATTCTCGGAATTGGACGAAACAAAAGACATCGTCAATAATATCACGAGGAGATCACGGAGTCCAAAGGGGAGTCGGAGCAGACCCACCAGGGGGCCACGCCACACTAGGGCGCGGCCCAGGGTGGGCCCGCGCCCCCTATGGCGTGGTGGCCCCCCTCGGCCACCGACGCCGCCTCTTCGCCTATATATTCTCCGCGACGCGAAAACCCTATTACGGTCGATCATATTCCACGAAAAGTTCCGTCGCGGCCGTCATCGTCAATCTCAGATCGGAGGAGTTCTGAAGCTCTTCCCGGCACCCTGCCGGAGGGGAGATCATCACCGGAGGGCTCTACATCACCATGCCTGCCTCCGGAGTGATGCGTGAGTAGTCCACCCCTGGACTACGGGTCCATAGCAGTAGCTAGATGGTTGTCTCTCTACCTTGTGCCTCCATGTTTAGATCTTGTGAGCTGCCTAACATGATCAAGATCATCTTATTGTAATGCTAGATGTTGTGTTTGCTGGGATCCGATGAATATTGATACCATGTTTATTCAAGTTGTTTATCTATGTGCTCTTGATCTTGCATGCTCTCCGTTGCTAGTAGATGCTTTGGCCAAGTAGATGCTTGTGACTCCAAGAGGGGGTATTTATGCTCGATAGTGGGTTCAGTCTCTAGATATCTGGATCAGTGACAGAAAGGTCTAAGATGGTAGATGTGCTGTTGCTACTAGGGATAAAACATTGGTGCAGTGTCCAAGGGCACTTGTATTGATTACATTACACACTTTACTTCATGCAATAATCTGTTGTTAGCAACTTAATACTGAATGGATGCGGATGCTGCCTTGAAGGTGGATTATTTAGGCATAGATGCGTTGGAATAACGGTCTATGTACTTTGTTGTAATGCCCAACTAGATTTCATAGTAGACATCTTGGCATGTATTGCATTGTTATGCCCTCTCTATTTGTCAATTGCCCAGCTGTAATTTGTTTACCCAACATGCTAGTTATCTGTTCTGAGAGAGACACCACTAGTGAACTGTGGACCCTGGTCCAATTTCCTCATACTGTTTACACAACCTGCTGCAATCATCTGTTTCCTGTTACTTGCTGTTTTTCCTGCTGTTTTCCACACCATACGTTTAACTCTTTGTTTCTGCAAGACCGGAGAGATTGACAACCTCTCTGTTTCGTGTTGGGCAAAGTTCTGGTTTGTGTCTGTGCAGATTCCACGTTGGTGCAAGCTCCCTAGCGCCAGGGGGAGTCAACATCAACAACCTTCCGATAGATCGTCAAGTCCTACTGGATTGATAACCTTGGGTAGATTTCTCAAGGGAAAACTTCTGCTGTCTACATCATAACCTTCCTCTTGGGGTTCACCAACACGTAGCCATCAAGCTGTTTTCTGGCGCCGTTGCCGGGGACTTGGAGGCTATTGGAAAGGGGAGTCTCTCAGTTCCAATCTCTTTACTTTGTTTTTTGTCTTGTTTTATTTTGTTTTGCTTGCTGTTAAAAATCAAAAACCCAAAAAAATTAAATTCCTGCATCTAGTTTTTAATTTCGAGTTGCCCTGTTGCTTGTTTTAGGCTTGCTAAAATGAGTAATCCTGAAAATACTAAGTTGTGTGACTTTACTAGCACAAACAACAATGATTTTATCTGTACACCCATTGCTCCACCTGCTTCTAAAGCAGAATTTTATGAGATTAAGCCTGCACTGTTAAATCTGGTTATGAAAGAGCAATTTTCTGGTGTTAGTACTGATGATGCTGCTGCCCACTTAAACAACTTTGTTGAACTTTGTGATATGCAAAAGTATAAGGAGGTAGAGAGTGATATTATTAAGCTGAAATTGTTTCCTTTCTCTTAAGAGGAAGAGCTAAAGATTGGTTGCTATCTTTGCCTAGAAATAGTATTGATTCCTGGACTAAATGCAAAGATGCTTTCATTGGAAAATATTATCCTCCTGCTAAAATTATCTCTTTAAGAAGTGGTATTATGAACTTTAGGCAACTTGATAATGAGCATGTTGCCCAAGCTTGGGAAAGAATGAAGTCTTTGGTTAAAAATTGCCCCACTCATGGACTGACTACTTGGATGATCATCCAAACCTTTTATGCAGGACTAAATTTTTCTCAAGGAACTTATTGGACTCGGCTGCTGGAGGGACCTTTATGTCCATCACTTTGGGTGCTGCTACAAAGCTTCTTGATGATATGATGGTAAATTATTCTGAATGGCACACTGAAAGGGCTCCAACTGGTAAGAAGGTAAATTCTGTTGAGGAAATTTCCTCCTTGAGTGATAAAGTTGATGCTATTATGACTATGCTTTCGAATGGACATGGTGTTGTGGATCCAAATAATATTCCTCTTGCTTCTTTGGTTGCTCATGATGAGAAAAATGTTGATGTAAACTTCATTAAAAATAACAACTTCAACAACAATGCCTATAGGAATAATTTTGGTAGCAACAATTATAGGCCATATCCTGCTAATGGTAGCAACTCTTATGGTAATTCTATGGTAATTCCTACAGTAACAATAGAAGTGTGCCCTCTGATCTTGAAGTCATGCTTAAGGATTTTATTAGCACACAAACTACTTTTAATAAAACTGTTGAGGAAAAGCTAGGAAAAATTGATACTCTTGCTGCTAAAGTTGATAGTCTTGCTCATGATGTTGAAATGCTGAAAATAAAAGCTATTCCTAGTGATATTAGAGAGAGTAAAACACTCAATGCTATCCAAATTAAAATTGATAATAACATTAGGATGCTTGCTGAACTTCATGAAAGATGGGAGAGAGAAGAAAGAGAAGCTGAAATTGCTGAACAAAATAGTGTTGTTAGAGTTTGCACTATTTTTACTAATGAAACAAATGATGCCTCACATGCTAATGCGCCCCCTACTGTTAGTGAAAAGATAATAAGTGTTGGAAATGTCTCTACTACCTCTACAAAAAGTTTTAAATTGCCTGATAGCACTACTTTTGTTCCTAGTAAAAGTGCTGAAATTTTTAGAGGTGTTGGTGATAATTGCTCCATTGTTTTTGATGACAACAACTTCAATTTCGAAAATTGTAACATAACTGAAGTCATCATGTTCTTGCAAAAGCTAGCTAAGAGTCCTAATGCTAGTAAAATAAATATGGCTTTTACTGAACATATTATCAAAGCTCTCATGCATGCTAGGGAAGAAAAATTAAAACTTGAAGCTTCTATCCCTAGGAAGTTAGATGATAATTGGGAACCTGTTATTAAAATGAAACTGAGTGAGTTTGAATGCAATGCTTTGTGTGACCTTGGTTCTTGTATTTCGGTTATGCCTAAAAATTTATATGATATTCTCAAGCTTGCACCTTTGGAAAAATGTCATTTGGATGTTCACTTTGCTGATTCTTCTATGAAGAAACCTTTAGGAAAAGTTGATGATGTTTTGATAATGGTTAATAACAATCTTGTCCCTGTTGATTTTGTGGTTTTGGATATTGAATGCAATCCTTCTTGTCCTATTGTTTTGGGAAGACCTTTTCTGAGAACTGTTGGTGCTGTTATTGATATGAGAGAGGGGAATATAAAATTTCAATTCCCACTCAAGAAAGGTATGGAACACTTCCCTAGGAAGAAGATGAAATACTCACATGATACTAGTGTCAAGACAAATTATGGTTTTGGATTTTCTGGTCTTGACAATACTTGATGCATCTCTTCATGCCTAGCTCAAAGGCATTAAAGAAAAGCACTTCTGGGAGATAACCCATGTTTTTATTTGCTGTTTTATTTTTGTTTTCTTGAGTCAAGGATGCTTGTTTACCTCTGTAGCAACTCCTTTGTATCTTTTATTTGCTGTTTTGTTGTGCCAAGGAGAGTTACTAATGCAAAGTTGGTTTTATTTTCGGGACTGCATTGGGACAGATTGCTGTTCGTCACCGTTTAATTCAGTAGAAAATCAGAAAAAATCGAAAAATGCTGAAATTTTTGTGCATGTTCCTGATGATGTTACGCAACTTTCATTATTTCAAAAGTTTTTCATCTGAGCATCGTAAGTGCCTCGAAAAAATTCGTCATACAGACTGTTCTGGTTTGACAGATTCTGTCTTTTATTTTGCATTCTCTCTTTTACAAGTTTTTAAGTGGTTTCTTTTCGTGTAAAAGTGCCCACTTGAGCCTAGTAACAGTGGCTAATGTTTAAAATAGTTGGCTTGTGAGTTTTGTCTTTGCTAGAACTTTGAAGTATTATCTTTTAGTGCACTAACCTGCTAATGAGAAAAGCTGTTAAGTTTTGGTGTGAAGGAAGTTTTCAAGTGTTGATAGAGGAGAATGATATTACATGATCAAGAAGAGTGAAGAGCTTAAGCTTGGGGAGGCTTACCTCCCCAGCATATTTCAAGAAGACTCAAGCATCTAAGCTTGGGGATGCCCAAGGCATCCCCTTCTTCATCTACAAATTATCAGGTCATCTCTAATGGTGCTATATTTTTATTGCTTCATACTAGTGTACTCTTCCTTGGAGCGTCAGTGTGTTTTTGTTTTCAGTTTGTTTTGTTTTGTTTGCTGTGCTATACTTGTTGGATCCTAGCATTCATGTTTGGGAGAGAGACACGCTCCACTTTTTCATTAGAATACTCTTGTGCTTCACTTATACTTGTTGAGTATTCCTGTCTAGTTGCTGTTATTGCTGTTAGCTCTCAGTTTTTCATACATCTCTTGTTAGAGCTTTCAGTTTCTTTTGAAGAAAGTACTCTCTTGCTTCACTTATATCTGTTTGGAGAGTTGTCAAATAAGTTGATTGGTGTTTGGTTGGACCAGAAAAATGCTATGCATGTGGTAGTGGTATAAAATGCTTACATGAATCTTTTTAGATCGTTGTCTTGAGTAATTTGATGCTTGCCAATTGTTTTGAGCTGTCAAGTAATTAATGTTTAAGCTTGTGCATCATGTAAGTAATGGCTATTAATGAAGAACTACTATAAGGATTTTCTGCTATAATAATCTGTTGCATAATTGGAAGTCCATAGTAGTCTAGATAATTTTTGGATGAAGGCTATGTGTTAACAAGGAAGACAGTGGGAGTCTATGGTTCGTCAAACCTTGTGTTTTATGTACACTCTTGCTATTCCAGTTGATAATGATGTTTGCTTATAATAACTTGCTAGCCTAAACTCTGTACTAAGAGGGAATGCTTCTTGTACATCCAAAACCTTGAGCCAAATCCATGCCACCTGTGTCCACCATACCTACCTATTATGTGGTGTTTTCACCATTCCAAGTAAATTTCTTCATGTGCTATCTACTAACTACTCAAAACAATTTCCTTTTTGTGTCACTACTTGAAAAGCTCATAAGGACGTAGTAGTGAGATTTGTCATCTTCCATGCTAATTAATTTACAAGGATTGGCAGCTTCATCTGCTTCTCCACCTTTTATTTTGCATTAAAGAGCTGGTTAGTCCACCCTATAAATAAATAAATAGACACTCCTCCATGGTGAATGTTGGTGGGCACCCGAGGATTCGGTTAGCCATGGTTTGTGGAAAGTAAATGGTTGGGAGGAGTGTCACCAATAAGTGCTTGTTACAAGTGCAGTCCTAAAAACTCTCGGAACCGCTCTAAAAGTTAGTTAGCCATGGAAGATGACAAGTACCTGCTATTTGATTTGTTGACACCTGTATACACCATTACCTTACAAAACAATATTTTATGCTCTCTATATGCCTTCGGGAACTACAGCTCTAGCACATGATGTTAATCCCTGCTTCCCTCTGCGAAGGGCCATTCTTTTACTTTTATGTTGAGTCAGTTTTCCCACTTCTTTCTGTCTACTTAAGCAAACATCATTGTCAACTCCAGTATAACAGTTTTTACATAACTTTGTGTTTGGTTGATCATATTCTTTGCATTGACATTATCTATATGATATACATGTTGAAAGTTGAAGCAAAAGCTGAAGCTATTATCTTCCTTTGTGTTGATACAAACACTTTCATGTTGAGAATTATTGCTGCTGTGAACTAACTATTATGTTAGACTATTATATCTCTAAATGTTTTATAGTGTTATTCATGAAAGTTTGCACTTGTGTGATCACTTATGTTTACTCTTTATTTACTTGCTTGCAAACTATAGACCATTGGCTTGGATCACTTCATTCAGATCATGTGCATTACATTGTTATTTGATCAAAGATTGTGTTGGTAGCATGTCACTTCAAAAATTATCTGTTTTTATCGTTTACCTACTCGAGGACGAGCAGGAACTAAGCTTGGGGATGCTTGATACGTCTCAAACGTATCTATAATTTTTGATGTTCCATGCTGTTATTATATCAATTGCTACATGTTTTGGTTACACTTTATATCATTTTTATGCATTTTCTGGGACTAACCTATTAACAAGATGCCACAGTGCCAGTTCCCTGTTTTCTGCTGTTTTTGGTTTCAGAAAATCTATTAAGGAAATATTCTCGGAATTGGACGAAACAAAAGACATCGTCAATAATATCACGAGGAGATCACGGAGTCCAAAGGGGAGTCGGAGCAGACCCACCAGGGGGCCACGCCACACTAGGGCGCGGCCCAGGGTGGGCCCGCGCCCCCTATGGCGTGGTGGCCCCCCTCGGCCACCGACGCCGCCTCTTCGCCTATATATTCTCCGCGACGCGAAAACCCTATTACGGTCGATCATATTCCACGAAAAGTTCCGTCGCGGCCGTCATCGTCAATCTCAGATCGGAGGAGTTCTGAAGCTCTTCCCGGCACCCTGCCGGAGGGGAGATCATCACCGGAGGGCTCTACATCACCATGCCTGCCTCCGGAGTGATGCGTGAGTAGTCCACCCCTGGACTACGGGTCCATAGCAGTAGCTAGATGGTTGTCTCTCTACCTTGTGCCTCCATGTTTAGATCTTGTGAGCTGCCTAACATGATCAAGATCATCTTATTGTAATGCTAGATGTTGTGTTTGCTGGGATCCGATGAATATTGATACCATGTTTATTCAAGTTGTTTATCTATGTGCTCTTGATCTTGCATGCTCTCCGTTGCTAGTAGATGCTTTGGCCAAGTAGATGCTTGTGACTCCAAGAGGGGGTATTTATGCTCGATAGTGGGTTCAGTCTCTAGATATCTGGATCAGTGACAGAAAGGTCTAAGATGGTAGATGTGCTGTTGCTACTAGGGATAAAACATTGGTGCAGTGTCCAAGGGCACTTGTATTGATTACATTACACACTTTACTTCATGCAATAATCTGTTGTTAGCAACTTAATACTGAATGGATGCGGATGCTGCCTTGAAGGTGGATTATTTAGGCATAGATGCTGTTGGAATAACGGTCTATGTACTTTGTTGTAATGCCCAACTAGATTTCATAGTAGACATCTTGGCATGTATTGCATTGTTATGCCCTCTCTATTTGTCAATTGCCCAGCTGTAATTTGTTTACCCAACATGCTAGTTATCTGTTCTGAGAGAGACACCACTAGTGAACTGTGGACCCTGGTCCAATTTCCTCATACTGTTTACACAACCTGCTGCAATCATCTGTTTCCTGTTACTTGCTGTTTTTCCTGCTGTTTTCCACACCATACGTTTAACTCTTTGTTTCTGCAAGACCGGAGAGATTGACAACCTCTCTGTTTCGTGTTGGGCAAAGTTCTGGTTTGTGTCTGTGCAGATTCCACGTTGGTGCAAGCTCCCTAGCGCCAGGGGGAGTCAACATCAACAACCTTCCGATAGATCATCAAGTCCTACTGGATTGATAACCTTGGGTAGATTTCTCAAGGGAAAACTTCTGCTGTCTACATCATAACCTTCCTCTTAGGGTTCGCCAATACGTAGCCATCACTATGGACCCGTAGTCCAAGGATGAACTACTCACGCATCACTCCGGAGGCGGGCATGGTGATGTAGAGCCCTCCAGTGATGATTCCCCTCTCCGACAGGGTGTCAGGAGGAGTTTCTGAACCCTCCCGAGCTAGGGTTCACGACGGCGGCGCCTCTGGAACTTTTCATGGATTTCTGCTCAGTTACTTAGGGTTTTCGCATCGAGTGAAAAAATAGGCGAAAGGGCAGCGGCTGGAGGTGCTCGTGGGCCCCACACAACACTAGGGCGTGGTTCACCTCCTTGCCGCGCCGAGCACGTGTGTGGGTGCCTCGTGGCGCTCCTCCGTCTCCCCTTTGGACTCCGTGTACGCGACGGTGAAATAGGAACTTCAGAAGAAATTTCGTTCAATTCCGAGAATATTTCCAGACCAACTTTTCTGAAATACAAAACAACAGAAAACAGGAACTGACACTGTGGCATCTTGTTAATAGGTTAGCCCCGGAAAATGTAATATGAAGTGTATGCAAAACATGTAACAATTGGCATAATATCAACATGGAACAAAAAATTATAGATACGTTTCGTTTGAGACGTATCAGTTAGGAACCACCATTAAAATGAGAGAGTGATTTTGATTGCCATGCCTTGTGTGATATTGTGATATCGATGCTAGTATTTGTGTTATGCCTAAGAAAATTTATGATATTTGTGATCTAGCCCCATTAGAAAATTGTTATTTGAATGTTTAGTTTGCTGATTCTACTATGAAGAAACATGTGGGTATCATTGATGATGTTCTTATTACCTGTTGATTTCGTTGTTTTGATACTGAATGCAAATCCTCTTGCCCTATGTTGGAAAGACCTTTTCTTATAATTCTTGGTGCTATTATTAATATGAGAGAATGTAATATTAAATTTCAATTCCTAAAGGTATGGAACACTTCCTTAGGAAGAGCGGATGAAACAACCTTTTGATTCTATTGCTAGAACAAGCTATGATTTTGATGTTTCCACTCTTGATAATACTTGATTTTTGCTTCGTGTCTAGCTAAAAGGCGTTAAAAAAAGCACTTATGGGAGGCACATCATACCTTCATCTTGGGTTCTCCCAACGAACGTGTGCTTTCACGTCATCAGCAGCCGGCCACACTCGGATCTGGAGGCGGGATTTGTGTCGGGGTGAAATCTTCCCGGTGTTACCTTGGCTGACGGCGGGGACGCATGTGGGTGTCGTTACCTTCTTGAAGGTGCCGTCACGACTCTTCCTCACTTCCTCCCGGTGCTCTGGATGAAAATCCCGATCCCTCCGGATCGGGCGGCGACGGAACTCTAGTGTCGTATACTTCCTGAAGGCATCGCCATGGAGTCTATGGTCTGTCTCTCCTCCGATGGTAGTGTGGTGGCGGTGACGGTGATGTTGGAAAAGGCGGAGCGCCTCTTTGTGGTTCTTCCCTTCTCGACGGGCTTCACCGTCCGTTGGTGTGATGGCCCGAGTTCTAGGGTCAGCTCTAGCCCACTAACGCCGATGTCTCGTGTTGGCCAGGGATAGGGGTCCCTATTGGCGATAGAGACTGGATTGGACGACGCGTCTATGTCGATTGGAAGGTGTTCAACCTTATCGGCGTTGGCGTCTGCGGCTCTTCAAGTGTTGTCTGCCTCTGCCTGATGAGATCGTCGACCCAGCGTGCTTGTAGCTCTGCCTACACCAGTTTTCATGTACAAGCCTTTGGCTTATTTTGTTTGTGTGTGTGGAGGTGCGTGTAACCTGATCATTAATTTAGCGCTGGGTACGGCCTATTGTCTCAAGTCTTATGTTCTAACAGTTGTTGAATACTGAGGTAGACAAAAAGAGCAGACGTCAAATGAACAACCAACCATGCTGTCCACTACGATTTACATACAACGTTGGACTGTGCTAACATGTTTTTATTCATACTGTCAGACCTCTCATTGATACTTTTGTTGGCATTTTCAATAAGTTAAAACAGCCGGCTAGCTAGCTAGCAGAACATGGACGAAACATGCTGGTGATTGAGCCTGTATACCTGTATACAACCCGGCGGGGTGCGCCTTCTCGGCCTCCCCCGGATCCGTATAGGCAATCACAAACATACAAGTGTTATCAAACTCCAACGTCCGACTCCATTTGTTTTGTTTGGTAGGTAAATGGTCCGAGGCAATCCTCCATTCCAATACGCGAATAACTTCGGCGAACAAGATGGTTTCAACATCGAACGTTCTCATTTAATCTAATGGTTTTCACAATCGAGCCAAAATATCTGGTAGTATTTTGAGGAACCAAATGTAGACAATAGCAATAGAAGACTGGCTGAAAATGAGAACTTGCCTGTGGCAAGATGGTTAGGAGGGTGGTTGTACCCCCAGCCCACCAGAGTTCAAACCCCAGGTTTGACGTTGGTGTTTCTCATTTAGGCGGAATATTCTTTCAGTGGGAGGCGATGTTTCCGTTGACAGCGAGACGTCCGTGGTGACTTCATCAATCTTAAGACCCAACCGCCGGCTCAGTCTTTCGGAGGTGCTCATAGGGGTAGGGTGTGCGTGTGTGCGTTCATAGGGATGAGTATATGCGCGTATATGTGAGCGTCTACGTTGTAGTGTGTTTCTCAAAAAAAAAGGCTGGCCAAAAATGAATATTTATCTTGATAAAATTAGTAAACGACCAATGATGATCGTGATTAAAAATGGGTAAAGGGTGAGTTCATGACAGGCACCGCAGTCTGGATCAAGATGACTGAAGAAATGTTTGTTGGCCAAGTCCTACGTTCTAACAGTTCATAATGAATTCAGATGGTTGAAATTGAATAATGGGAGCATCAAAACGAACAACCAAGCATGTTGTCCACTAGGATTTATATACAAGGGTTGGAGTTTGATTAGAAGTATATAATCATACAGCCAGACTTCTGATTAATAATTTTCTTGATACTTATTACTTCCTCCGCTCGGAAAAGGATGTCACAAAAATGAGCTATATTTTTGTGACATACTTTTCTGAAATAAGTTAAAGCAGCTGGCAGAAAATGGAGGAACGGAATCAGTTGACCTCTGTACCTGTATAAAAACGGACGGGTTGCGTCGTCTCCCGCTCTTAAAGACAATCGCATTCGCAGCCAAGCACATACACAGGAGCAGCCATGGCTGACAGCTTGGTGAACACGGCGACGCTCAAGCTGGAGGGGATGGCGTTCGACACGGTGAAGCAGCAGACGGAGGTAGGGAAGAGGGCGCAGGGGCTCAAGGACGACCTGGCGTGCCTGCAGCTGCTGCTGCGGGGCGCTGACCAGCGCCGGCGGCGGGAGATCAACGAGTACATCGATCTGTGGGTTCGGCAGACGCGCGAGGTGGCCTTCGATGCCGAGGACCTCCTCGACGAGTACCTCCACGAAGGGCAGCTGCATTGCCGCGGGTCCTGGACCTGCCGTCCTTGCTCCGGTGGCTCCGCCACTCCGCCACCGGCCTCTTCGTCCGCCAGTCCATCTGCTCTGACATCGACGCCATCAAGGCCAGGCTAGAGCAGATAAAGAAGAAGACGGAGGACAACAACGTCCAGCTGCAGATCGGCCTCCCCGCCACCGCCATCAGCGATAAGCGCCAGAAGCGCTACGTCGACTGGTACGACTCCCTCCTTCTCAAGATATATGTTTCAAAGTTTGGCCAACTATATTTATATCTATACCTAATAATAAAAGCATTACGTCTTCTTCTCGTACGTCGTTGTAACTGCCCTTAAAGTTGACGAAAATTACCCACATACGCCACCCATAAGTTAAAAAAACGTTTCGATTACCTGCAAACCAGCGAAACGGTACGTTCATCCATCGCTTCAAGAGCCAGGGCTACACACGAGAATCGAGATGGATGATGCTAGGCGTCCCCCGGGGGATTATTCCCTTCCCATCCTCCTGCTTGCATGCGTGACACGTGTCCCTCCAAACAGACCACAATCCCGTTTTTGCTGCCGCCGCAGCAAATAATCCCGCTTTTGCTCCCTATGTAGCAAAAAACGGTTCGCCCAGAAAACAGAAAAGAAAAGACCGATTTCGCCGGAGACCTCACCGGACTCGCCGGACCTCACCGGAGACCTCGTCGGAGATCCTGTAGCAGAAAAAAATATGCTATTGTAGCAAAATCGATTTCGCCGGAGACATCGACGGAGACCTCGCCGGAGACGTCGTAGCAAATGTTTTGTTCTATTGTAGCAAGACCACAAAACAAATAATAGCAAAAAAATTGTTATATTGCAGCATCGTAGCATGCACACGCCGCCGGAGAAAGGTCGTCGGAGAAAAACGCCGCCGCAGCTTCGCCGGCTAACGTCGGTAGCAACGTCGCGCGCTGTCGGGAGCATCGTCGGCTGCCGTTGGTAGCAAGCAACGCCGATGGGTAGCATCGCCGGCTTCTTCGGCAGCAAAAGAAAAAATGCTACTCAGCAGCACAAAGATTGCTACAAACGATCTAAAGATTTGCATAAAAAATGAAAGAAAATTGCTACGAAACTTTCAAACATTTGCACCAAACGAAAAAAGGTTGCAAAAAAGAACGTCTGTAGCATAGTTCTACGTATGATGCAAAATCCAAAAACGGTTGTAGCAAAAAACGTCTCCTATGATGCAAATCCACCAAACGTTGGTAGCAACGACAGCATCAGCTCGCAGCACCTGACTCCAGTGGGCACCACCGCCGCCATCCTATGGGAGCACCGTCCAGCTTCGTCAGCAGCACCGCCGCCCTCCTATTGGAGCACCGTCGAGCTTCATCGGAAGCACCGCCGCCTCCATGGGAGCACCGCCCGCATGCTCATAGCACCACCGCCCTCCGTCAGCAGCACCGCCGCCCTTCTAAGGGAGCACCGCCGAGCTTCGTCGGGAGCACCGCCGCCCTCCCACGGAAGCATCTCCTCTCATGGGGTCAGCGTCGTTGGGCGAGGCGCCGTGGTCCCGCGGGAGCTCCGCCATGGCCGCATCGGCCTCCCGTGGGCCGCCGGCGTCCCGCTGGTAGCAGCCCCACGGTCGGGTCCCAGGTCGGCGGCCATGACGTTTAGGCGTGCGGGCCGCGGGAGCGGCGACCTCGCCGAGGAGGCGTGCTGCGGCGGCAGAGGAGATAACCCAGCTCGTGATGGCCTGGAACACCTCGAGCAGCTACGCCTGGTCCACGAGGCGCGGCGCATGGGCCATGAGGACGGGTGTGACGACGCGCAGCAGCTCGGCTGGGAACACCGCTCGCAGCAGCGCCACCGCTCCTCGTAGCACCGCCGTCCTCGGCTGGGAGCACCGCCGGCAGCCGCTCGCCGCCGCTCCTCGTAGCACCGCCATCCTCGGCTGGGAGCCCCGCCGGCAGCCGCTCGTCGTCGCACCGCCATCCTCGGCTGGGAGCACCGTCGCAGCCGGTCACAGCAGTGCCGCCTGTCCTTGCATCAGCGGGGAGGAGGTGTACGCACCAAGGCATGGGATTGCGGGGAAGCAGCAGGGGCGGAGGTGCAGGCAGCAGGGAGCAGCAACGGGGGATTGTGGGGAGGAAGGAGAGGACGAGTGGAGGGGAATAGAGATAAGGTTTAGGAAACGTGCGTCTCCGTTTCGCTTCCGTCACGAAGGGACGCGTGTCACACGTAGGATGCGGGGGACGCGAGTCGCGCGATCCCCCGGGTGATCACAACCCTTTCCCAATCGAGATCGTGTCCTACTCAAATCAATTTGCTAAGAAAACAACTTGGCCTTTAAATGTGGAGCGATGGATTGCCTTGCATCAAATCGATCCAAGCTTACGATCAGAATCGAGCAGGCAGAAGCAAAGCCGTCGAGGTCGCCGCCAGCACCCAACGCCCAACCTTTCCGTCTCCATCTTCCGCCGCTGACGGGAGCCCACGCTTTCAGCGTGCCGAACCCATCGTCGGCCGCCGGCAGCCCAAGGCTATACAATACGTACTTCACGAGTTGGAGTAGTATAGGACTACTACTTCAAAATCAATCAAGTCGCGTGCGTGACGTGCATCTATAGCTGCTAGGAGATCGATATAACTAGCTTCATGAGCCCCCACGGCATGACACTACGTGGCCGGCGCCCACGTCAAGCTACAGAACGCGCTGAAGACCGCGGAAGCGTACGATGCGGTGGCCGACGGCTGGGACCCGTTTCCGGACATGTCGGAGGAGGCCGCCTGGGCTTAAGGCCGGCACGGCGGCCGCGTGCCGTAGGAGGGTCACCTGGCGCCATCGAGTCGGGAGGGCACGGGCTTTGGGTGTCCGCCACCATGCCGCTTGGCGGTGCAGATGCTCTTGCCGGCGTCGCCGCATGTATGTTGTCGAGAACGTGATCTTCGTTCCAATCGGCGACCGGCCGTAGGAGTGCAGCTGCATGAATCAGTCATGCCACCGACGTCGCAACTCGTCGGCCTCTCGCCCTGCAAGTGGTCGAACAGCCGCGGCCGCGCGCTGTCCGGCGTCCCAATCTGCGTGCTCATCAGAGTAAAGCAAAGAGCGAGGGCCGAACCTGGGTTACCCACTACCCTACCAATAGCGGGTCAAACCTTGATCCTCGAAATTTTCTAGAGGTTCAGCAGTCCAGTAACAGGGCCGGACCGGACCGCTCATTTCGCATCTTGAGCCATACTCGGCGCCTCCTTCCTCCGTTTTCGTGTTGCTGCCCATGACGACCATGGCAGCGGGAGGCACGTGCGGTCACCGGAGCGCATCCGGAGGGCCAGCCAGAGCGACGGCGAAGCCCACGTGGAGCTGAGAGACACACGCAAGCCTCCCAGGTCGCGTGACCGGCAAGTGCGCATGGCCACGCGCGCGATCCCTTACCGAGTGCCCAGGGCGATTTCTCGGAGACTCGGACACCTCGATTTCATTGAACTCCCATCCGTGCTCCCGAGACAAGCAAACACGACACGCCGTATACTCATCGACGGTGATACTCGTGTTAGTAAGCGCTCCGGTGAAGATGGCCAGTGTCGGCGGCACCGCCGGCCGGGGACCACGCGCTTGAGCTGCGACGATCGGGCCGATACTTGTTGGGTCGATGACCAAGCGTTCGACCTGCCACAATCGGGGCCTGCCTTTTGGAAGATCGGAGTGTCGACCAGCCGGAGCACCGACTGTGTTCTTCGCCCTTGAACCCAACCCCAGGTATCCCAGCAATCACACGGGCGAATCCGGACAACGCCATGCGAGACGACGAGCACGGTATGTGTGGCTGAGCTTCAAGTTCAGGATCAAGGGGTTTGTTTCGTATTTCGGTGCCGTATTTGTAGATTTTTTGTCGAGAAAAGAAACGAGGGAGGGAGAAAAGGTGGGACATGCACATGCTTCCGCTACGTACCGGGGAGCACGGATCGAAGCAAGGTGCAAGGCATGCATGCAAGCTGCATCCATCCGGGACGCTATGGACAACCCCAATTTACTGGTTGCTGCACGTGGCATTCTACCAATAAATGCATTAAGTACTCCTTCATTTCTATTTACTTCTCGTTTTGCTTTTTTTTTAAATAAAACTTTTAAAGTTTGATCAAGTGTATACGAAAATATCAACATATATAATATTAAATATATACTACTTTTGAAAATAGAGCATATTGCATGCGATTTTTTTTCTCCCGTTGCAACGCACGGGCATGTGTGCTAGTATAGATAAAAAGAGTGTAAATATTCATAACCCCAAAGAAATATAGATATAACCATCATGAAATATACTGTCATATACTTTTGTCAATATAGTTGGTCAAATATTAAAAAGTTTGATTTCAAACAAAAATTATAGACATCCTATTTTGAGACACAAGAGTACGTCCTCTTCCAGAGGAAATTGTGGCTTGAATATATAGTACAACCCTTAACAACTCAATCTGATTTGCACTGCAATGACAGGCCCAATTCTTAGATAGAAGGTCGATCAGAACTCAGGCTTTAAATTAATATAAAACCCATCGGCAAAGTACACGACAGATAACAAGTATAAACATAGGGATTGACCCTTACAAATAGGAAACTGAGTCTAACAAAGCAGGATCACGCCCCAATCACAAGTTATCAACAAGATAGACATCAAACCCCCTACTCCTGCATGTCTCTCACATTAGCACGAAGATCTCGAATCTTGCCAACATCTCTAAGGCCCCACGGTCTTGTCTAGCTTCCACACCTGCTACTCCTGCATGTCTCTCACATTAGCACGAAGATCTCGAATCTTGCCAACATCTCAAAGGCCCCACGGTCTTGTCTAGCTTCCACACCTGCATATACGTAGACATTTTGTAACTCTGTCAGTCGGCAAGATAGACATGCCCAATTCTTAGAAATCACTTGACTTGATGTCATTCACGTTTGCACTCTCGTGGACTTTTAGGACTATGTACACTGTTTTCATGAGATATTAATTTGTTTTTTATTAGTTTGCACTTCCTAAGCTGACAGAAGAATCCTTGTTCGTAATTAGCCAGACCAAATACTTTCTCCGGTCCGTTTTATTTGTCACCTGGAAAAGAGCCGAGGTAGTACAACACTACAACTTGGTAATATAACTGGCGACATTTTTTTCATATCAAAGGGAGTTTCTTCTGTGCTTACTTCAACACACTAATGTTGGGAGCTTGTAAGAAATAATTGTTTTTCTTGTATTACACTATTGGTGAATGCTACTTCCCATCGTAGAACGATAGGAACCTTTTCAATCAAAATTAAGAGCAACTCATAAAAAAATCCTAAATTTGACTGTTTGGACTAGGCCAGTTTGTTTGACTTTTCCTAGCTCGGGAGGAAATGTGCCGACGCTACGGTGAAGCATCGCTGCTCCAGAAAATGACGTCATTCCGCAAATACCATGCTCGCCACTATAGAGCAGAGGAGTCTGCTGCGAGTTCTGTCAGGCACTTTCTTAAACGTAATCAGTATCAAATCCTTCCCTTCCACTCTAGCTCGCTGTCCCATCTTTTTAAAATTGAAGGCACATAAGTGCCCGGATTTAAGTTAATAAACCGCCATACAGCCAGGTTTTATATGATGTTGATGAACAAGTTACAGCAACAAGGACAGCAAACAAAAGATACAAAATAGAATTCTAGCTGGAGTCGTCGATGCTCTCTACCGCGACAGGGAGCGAAAAAGGGAGATCTTGAGGGTGAAGTTGATAGTGAAGTGAATTGTCACTGTCTGAACTAGGAGTGGCGAGTCATCGCCTAGTCATTCTTTTCCTTTCCCTGATCGGAGAGGGACCCTTGCCCCCTCGCCCTACCTCGAAGGCTGCCGTACCACCGTTATTGGAGACCCTCACTCCGAGCAGAGAAGGAGCCAGGAACCAGACCAAAAACTGATCCCAAACATTGCTTCACCGAGCTCACCTTGAGAGGCCTTGCCTCCACCCACGAAGACTCGAAGCTGCATGACAAAGACGCTGATGAGAAGATGCTTTGCAGAAGGATAGTCGTGAAAGTGAAACCACCGAGCCTCGGAACATCACTTGCAAGGAAGAACCACCGTTCTCCGCCGTCCCGCCGCACTGGTGCAAAACCCTCCCGGGCACGAGGGCACCGATCCGCGGAAAGCATAAGCAAAAACAACCAAGATTTGCAAAGGACCTAAACCAAAGACTCAGCACCGCTACCACGGTTCGGACCACGGTGCCGCCGCCAACCACCTGAAACAGTACGACAAACCCACACACACCCCAACTCACCCTAGGTGGCACCTTCAGCAAGGCGACGACGCCCAGAGCGTCGTTGCCGCCCAATCCAAAGGATTTGGCCTCTAGGACCCACCAAGCTCCGGAGGCTACCAGAGCGCAATACCGGTAAGGTGTGCCGTTCGAAGAGTCAAAGTCGCCTACCTTCAGATCTAGTCCGGGGAACCGACGCCGCCACCCCCGCACCTCCTGTCTGTCCACACAGCTGAGGAAGAGGCCCTGCATCTTGCGCGCTACTCGCCGTCAAGCTAAGCCAACCTAGACACTCCACCGTTAAGCTAAGCCAACCTAGACACTCCAGCGGAGGCTGCCGCCTCGATTCCATGGTCCACCACGAGCGAGCGGAGCATCAAGAACCTCGCAGCTACCTTCATCAGCTGCCACGCGGCTTCTGGCAGTTTCCTCTCGTAGCGGCAAGGAGAGGAGATACGGGGGAGGGGACCATCCACGCGGGGTGCCAAGCATTTTCCAGCCCTCCCAGTTCCGGTTGCAAGCTTCCATGCCAATAGACAAACTTTGGACACAACCTTTGCTTTCCAGATTAAATTCCAGAGTGGTCTCTCTATTTTTAGGTCAAAAAGGCAGTCGATCCTGCCGTCCCACCATGCCAATGTTTGGAGATTTATTCTGAGAACAAAGTTGACAATGTTGATATCACCCTTTCAATCCTGAAGCAGCAAAAAGAACGCACATACTCTAGATGGAATTTTGATGTCCTACGTAAATGCATTAGAAAATCCCACTGCTCGCAACCTTCTATAGAAATAGCTCACACTAAATTGAATGTCCTTGTTAAGTTTCCCGATTAACGTGACTCAGTATTAAGTGAATATAATTCTAGAATCTTTTATTTTAAGCTCACATAACATCCGTATTCATCAAATAAGTTTCTCCTGAACTTTAGAGTTATTAAAACCTGATGCAACAATGTGTGCCACATTAGCTTATTCTAATCTACGTTATATAAGGAGGCATTGTCGGAGGACAGAACAAAGCTTTTGAACATTTCAAATTACACCCTTGAAAACCCAAATAAATCAAACCCTGCATTATCAAAACCGGATACAAGCACAGCTTAAAAAATGGAACAGAACCCTTACAATCTCAAAGCGGTTCTGACCATTTCAGGGATTATAGATGACTTGGTGCCTACATGTCTGCCACATTATCATAAAAATTAGCAATAAAAAAATAAAATATAATGATACCAATAACTTCCAATTTCAGAAAATAAAAAATATCTACGTGGGCATGAAATAGACGCTCATTTCTTGGAGCCTAAATATGTGGTGCATTTCACACAGAAATAAAACTGAAACCAAACTGTGCTTTATGGCCTAAGAACTTGTTTAGGCTATCTTGAACCAAATGTTGCAGCTAGTTTAAACTTGCGAGTGCTATCATAATATCATACTTCATGTGTACCCATTGATCCCTCTGTTTTCACAAGTTTGATTTAGTTCTTGTTCAAGGGCGCTGATCATACACTATACTCTCATATATGCAGGGATGCGCCAAATGGATGCAACGTAGACAACCTGGTTGGAATTAATGAAAAACTGAGGCAAATCAAAGGCTATCTGAGCAGACCAGGAGAGACAGGGAAAAGAACTACTGTTGCCATTATGGGAAAAAGTGGGGTCGGCAAGACAACATTGGCTAGATGCGTCTATGAGAGCAGCGAGCTCAGGGCCATGTTTCACTACATCATCTGGGTTCATGTGCCCCAGAAATTCAGGCTGGTGGACGTTGTCGCTGACATGACCAGGCAAACCACATTCCCAGGAATGGTGTTGGATCAGGAGCAGAAGGAAGCACATGACATCAATGAACTTACAAAGAGCCTCACTCGAAGACTCACCAGCAATAAGTACCTGATCGTGCTGGACGATGTGCGGACCCTGGATGCATTGAAGTTATTCTTGTCCGTGATACCTGAACGCACAGGTAGCACAGTGTTGATCACCACAGAGATTAAACCCCACCATACGTATTCTGGTTCCAGTTCAACTATGAACGACACAGATAACTGTTGGAAGCTGAAGCAGCCATTTGATCATCAGGTGGTGCTGCGGAGACTGGAGAAGAAAGAGGCTAGAGAGATGTTCAGCAAGAGAATATTTGGAAAAGCAAGTTTTGACAACAATGTCAAGAATGGTACATATGCAAAAGCCATCGAAGACCTGCTCGACAATAGCCTTCCATTGGCTGGCACTCTGTTAGCAGGGCTCCTAAGAACCAAGAAGCAGGAAGAGTGGGCTGTTGTAATTAATCAACTTATGCAACAAAGGCACAAATTAGAGCAGCAGAAACAGAACCAAGAAAAGGTGCAGAAAGAACAGCAGCAACAATTAGAAGGACAACAAGTTAATCAAGACCCAGCAGGGCGACAGGAAGTCTCGGTGCAGACAAATCAGCTGAAAAATAAAAAAGAATCCGTGCAAAAGATAGGCTATTGGAAAAGCAGCAGATGATAGAAGAAGAGCAAGAGGTTAACCAGCCAGAAGGGAAGCAAGAAGAGATGAAGAAGCAACAAGGAGAACAAGAAGAAGCAATAGAGTATAAAGAGCTAGAAGGGGAAAAAGAAGCAGAGCAACAGCAGGAGAAACATGTATACCGGCAGATGTCTCTACTGGACCAAATACTAATGTTGAGCTTCGACGACCTCCCTCCTCAACTCAAACAGTGCTTCCTCTACTTTTCTGCATTCAAGGCAGAGGAGCCTATCAACGCCGACAAGCTCATCCGGTTATGGGTAGCGGAGGGGCTAGTTCGACCCACTGATGGACGAACGGCAGAGAAGCATGGCCGAGACCATCTCAGGACACTGATCTCCAGGTGCTTGGTCAATCTGGTTAAGAAGGACTACAACAACAACATCATCAGCGTCAACATCCATCAACGTGTCATCTCCTTTGCAAGGTCAGAGGCGCATGAGATCAACTTCCTCCAAGTCCATCACAGCACCTCTGACCTTCCTAGCACAGCCATACGCCGCCTCTCTGTCCGCAATGCATTTGATCCAAACACAAGGTTGGCCCTCGCAACCCCAAAACTCCGATCATTGTTGTGCGAGTGTCCAGAAGCACCTTGTCCCGATGACAGCACCCCTCGCTGCACTCTATACCTCCGCAAGGCATGGGAGTACATCGCAGGCCGCGTGATCAGCTTGAACATCCACCAATGCAAGTTTCTGCGTGTGGTCGACCTCCAAGGAATGGTGCACCGGTCAACTTTGCCATACGAGATTGGGTGGCTCATCTATCTCCAGTACTTGGGGCTTGCACGTACTGGGTTGAAGAAACTTCCTAGGTCTATCAAGAATCTTCACAGTCTGCAGACACTGGATATCAGCAGCACCAGAATTAAACAAGTTCCAAAAGGTCTTTGGAAGATTAAAGCACTCCGGCACGTGCTGGCAGGACAGCTCGAGAATGGCCCAACCAAGGCCAATGCTTTGCACAACCTCCAGACCCTCCATACAGTGCAATGCAAAAACTCTGCATTGAAGAAGATGGTCAACCTCCGGTCCCTAAGACTGTGGGGAATTGATAAGCATCTAATCCTTGAAGATTGTCTCGGGAGAATGGAGTGCCTCAAATCCTTGGGTTTGGAAGCAAAGGATGGGGTCGAGCTCCCATTGTTCAGTGTGCTGACCATGTTTGGCCTGCGCAACCTTCAACATCTCAAGTTAGATGGCAAAGTCAGTAAATTGCCTGGGAGAAAAGAGGAGCAAATTCACGGTTATTTGCTTCACAACCTCACCAAGCTCGAGCTCGAAAACTCAGAATTGGATCAAGGACATATCGACCTGATCGCCAAGGTGCCGAATCTGGCTGATCTTATCCTTGGGAGAGGTTCATACCGTAAGAAAGAGATGATAATTCCAACTAATGGGTTCACAGAGCTCAGAGACCTCCAGATCAACAACTTGGACAAGCTGACAGAATGGACTCTAGCTGAAGCAGAAGCTGAAACAGAAGTTGAAGCTGCTGGATCAGCACTCAAGCAGCTTCAGCGAGTGTCCATTCTCAACTGCACTGAACTGACAACCATTCCCAATCAGCTAAAAACGCTAGAGCATCTGGTGATGTTGGTTGTCTACAACAGTCCAAAATTTGTGAACTTTCCACCGAACGGCGACGACTTCCAGTCGGGGGAAAAGCTGTTACTATTCAAGCAAGAAAATGCAGAAAATTAAATCAAGAAAGCGGCCTAGGATTAGAAAAGTTGAAATCTTAAGGAGTTTGACATGAGTATAATGGGGTTTTTTGTCCCGTAGAAGGTTTTCCCTGTTGTGTTCAGGTCTGAGTAGGTTGAAGAGTCATTCGTTTCCAAAAGGCATGTAATCCATAGGCTATACAATGCCACGAACTGTATGCAGAAACTAAGCAATAAACAAAAATAGAAAAGACAATTTCTTCAGGAACATAGGCAGTTACTCGCCTGCTTAATCTAGACAAATTTTACTTCAAATGGATAACATTGTCCCTGCTTCTTTTGTCCACACTGATGACGGCGCAACACCTAATGGGCTTACCCAAAACAGACAAGAAACTTGTCCACTTCAGTCGTTTGGGTGGCAAGGCAGATCAGGCCCTTGTCCGCCCTTTCCTGGCCATGACACCGAACATGGCGACCGATTTATTTTTTTAGATTTAAAATAATTATACATATGACTTGAAATACATTGAGAACTCGACCACTAAACATAAGTTAAATTAGCCAATAACTAACTAGGGTTTCTAAACCCTTGTTTTCCTCGGGTTCGATGTTGATCCTGGAGCAGTCAGCTTGGTGAGAGACGGCGGTGCCAAGAACGCTTCAATGACCGACTACATGCCAGGCCACTGCAAGGTCTCGGAACTCCTCTCCCTCCTCTACGGGTGGGCCGCCACATCGTCCGATTACCGCTGGTACACCTTGCCGGAGTCCTGCGTAGCTTCTGAGTTGTCGGGGTCAACATGGTGATGCCGTCGCCCGACATAAAGTACCCCTCAGGGGGCTCGCAATCCTCAGAGGTGGGGAAGAAGCTGTGGAGGCGGGCCTGATACTCCGCCTTCACGTGTCATCCCAAATAGGCGACCACATGGCGTACCTGGAGCCGCACAGTTGCTCCCATGACATGGCCGCCCACGTCCTTTTGATTAAGGGCAGGCACACTTCGCCCGTGACTGGCGGCGCCACCAGGACTTCGACGATCTTTGGCATCCAACCGTCAGGGAGGCGGCAGTCAATCGGCAACGTAATTTGGTTGCGCATGTGGTCGCGCGCCTCCCGCGGCGTCAGATGTGCCGACAGGATGGAGCGGTGAAGATGGAGACAACGCGTGGGATGAGCTCGCCTCGCTGCAATGGTGCACATCGCTGTGAAGTTGGTGGGCGCGTTTTGCTCGCGGTGAATTGACGTGTTGGGTTGGCTAGACATACTGGTGAAGTGTGGGAGAGGACAAAGCCAGTGGTGTGTCATTCCCCGGGGAACGGGGTTTCCGTCAGAACACCTCGAGCGCGCAACTCCCTACAGCGAAGGGACACCTAGGGCCCAGGAAGGGGCTCTCTACCCCTCGGGCTGGTACCGTGGACGTTCCTGTAGGAAGCGTGGATCTCGGCCTGCCCCGCCACAAAACTGCGCCCGAGTCTGTTCCGCCAGTTTTCAAAAACCTTTTGGTATTTCTCGCCACAAAAATCAAAAATCATGCTGAATCCTTTTTGGGATCCCCTCCCCCACCCCTGCATATTGCTTTTGAAAAACCTTTTTGGGAGTTCTCCCTGCAAAAATCATGCTGAACCTTTTGGGACTTCGCCCCTGCATCTTGAAAAAACTTTTTTAGAGGCTTATTGAAAAACTTTTCGGATTTGTCCCCACAAAAATCTTGCAAAACCTGTCTGGGACTTTCTCCCCGCAGGGGCTTTTCGAAAAAAGTGATTCAAACACTCTCGTATGTTGCTCGTTTTGGCCTTCTGCCTCGGTTTATTTTTGCCAAAACATTTGCTTTGCAGCCTCTTTTTCCTAACAAAACCTCAGTTTTCACTTTGCAGAAGAACAAGGGCGGGAAGGTGCCCCGCGCCAGACAGGATAAGTTCACGCTCATTTCATCATACAAGCAAGGTTTTTTTTCTCCTTCCCCGTTTCAAGGGAAGAATACCATACATCACTAGGATGGAAAATTGAGTTATGTAGCAATAGGCTGCTTATGTGGTTCGACATGGCATGTAATAAGCATGTTGTATTTTTTTTTCTTTTGCTCAAACAGACAAAACACGTAGTAGATAGTGTCATTTTTTATTAGAAGACGTTTAAATGATGCAAAACTTACGTTAGATCTTATTCTCATGTTTATGCATTAAGAATCACTAAAAGCCTCCATTGTTTGTGCCAAAAAAAACTAACATGCAAGGAAACGAAATTCCTTCATGATCATGTAAATTACTAACATGTTATATTATGTTACTTATATGTAATCTAACAAAACCCAAACTTAATTTTATTTGTGTAAATCTACCATTTCAGATGAAACACTATTTACATCAGGATGAATGATCTAAGAACTACAACAGGTGCTTGCAAGAAGCAGAGTGGAAGAACGGAATGTAAAGCAAAGAAAGAAGAATTTTTCTTATGAAAATCAAGGAAGATGAATGGGAATTAGTGAACAAATGGAGCAAACAGGGCGGATTTTTTTTTGATGCATCAATTTCACATTCCAGATTTCCAGGAAAACAATTATACAAAAGACGATCAAAGTAAGGGTGGGATTTTATCATGGAGAGTCTCACATAGGACGCTGTGTCCAGCACCTCCGAGCAGGGAATTCGAGGTGCGTAGAGGGGGTTCAGAAATCAGGACACACCTGGAGAAACACGGGAGATGCCAGACCTTCTGCCACCGCCGGGGCAGTACGCATGTCCGCACAGCGTCCGGAGGTGTATCAGCTCGTCCGGGAGGGTGCTGATCCCGTCACCGGCGCTCGTGTGGCCATTAAAACCTGGCCATGTCTATTTTCGTGCTCAGGAGCATTCAGTCGAGCAGGTGGTGGGCGAGGATGCTACTGCTGCCTCCTGTACACAAAGAATAATGTCTAAGGCCTCACTGCAACGAACAGGACTGCATCGCAATACCGTGTATGGCGTTCAGAACATCCTTCCAGTCGCAAATCAACGCTGCATTGTACATAAATATGGAAAATATGAAGTAAATCGGATCATCCAAGTTTTCCATCGTACTAACCTCCTTAATTTGCCTAGCAGGGGCAGCCGGGGGATGGGATATCGTCGTTGGCGGTCCTAGCAGGGATCATGGAAGCCGAGATGGTGGAGTAAGGGTTTGGTTGTGGCAGCCGCGGCGACCTGGAGGTTCTCCCGATCGTCCGGCGATCGTGAATAACTACAGGTCAGTTACAGTATATCGAATAAATGGAGATTCGGCGGTGGTCTAGTGGTTTTCTTCCGCCCGACTCTTCGATCTACTCCCTCCGTTCCAATGTTTTAGGTAATGTTTAGATTCTACCAAAAATCACACCTATATATAAGTATGTGAATGTGGAAAAGATTTAAATATCTTATACTCACTCCATGTCAAAATACAAGGGGTGCTACTTTTAAGATGGTCTTTAACGCTCAACTTTGATCATCAATATATAACAAAATAAAATGAAAATGTATATATATGTTACTGTTGGATTCATCTTGCAAAATTCTTTAATTTCATATATCTTTAGAATAATTTTGGGTATATAATATAAGTAAAAAATCATGGTTAAAAGTTATACGGCGTTGACCAGTGAAATTAAAGGACGCCTTATATTTTAAGACGGATGGAGTATTGTATAACGAAGGGAGTACTTGTTGAATCTACAAGTTTTATGATGTCTCCGCTGGCGACGTGCTCAGAGCATCTGACCTAAGCCAATAAATAACTGAATTTTATACCACCAGGAGCAAAAATGTCTCCAACAGCAGCTGGTGATATAAAAATAGGCAAAGAAAAATTTACATCACCACATCTATTTTGCCTTCGATGATGTAAATATCACAGAAAAATAGCACTATATATACCCGCTAATAGCATGCTATAGTGTGACGGAAATAGTACCGCCAAAAAGATCCGTGTATAGCGTCTCGCTAATAACACGCTATAGCGTAAAATAGCACGCTAATAGCATATTTTGAGGACGGCGCTATTTTTCTGCAGCGCGCTATTTTTTTCCTTGGTAAATATACACCAGTTGGCTCGTGCCCTAAATGCCACACACGCACGCGTGTAACTTTCGTCTGGAATGTTCCCCAACGCCTCCGGCCCCTTCTTCTCCACACGCCACCGACGCTTGCTCGGCGAAATACGCCGCCTGCACCGCCGCATCCAAATCCGCCGCACGCGATCCAACCGCCGCCGCACCAGTTCCCGCCGCCGCCGCTTCCAATCGCCGCCCTAGTCTCCGATTCCAAATTGTCGCCGCTGCCAATTGCCGCTCCCAAATCGAAGCATCCACCTCCGCCGCACGTCGTCCAACTGCCGCCCAATTGCCGCCACCCCACCGTCTTGCCCTTATCGTGTGTCACCGCGACATCGCCTCGCCCTTGTCATCTGTCACCGTCGCATCGCCTCGTCCTTGCTGCCGGCCGCCATGACACTGAAAAAGAGGAGCCACACCGGCTAGAAGGGCATGCGGATGCGCCAGTCCGGCTCGTACGCCGCTGAGCTGAAGTGTGGCGGTGTGCGCTACTGGCCCGGCGCCTTCGCCACTGCCAACTTTGCCGCGTGCGTACGACATCGCCGGATGGAGGCTCGGAGTTCCACGCTTCGAGCTTAACTTCCTAGAGATCGAGACGTACGAGGATGCGGTGCACGTCGGGCCGTCAGTGAAGAAGATGAAGACTCGTGCGGTCACGACGAAGAAGGAGCTGACCATCGAGGCGGGGAGATCGACGAGGAGGCGATGGCGAGGTTTGCGCAGGAGAATCCCACGTACGTTCAGTACGAGCATGAGTTTTTATGGAAACGCGACCTCGAGAGGAAGAAGACGAACTCCGGAGATGGACCATCGACGGTAAAGGTGAAGAAGGAGGACAAGCCAGGACCGCTGACGGTGATCACCGTTGACTCTTTGTCCTCCTCGTCCGACTGGAGCTCCGACTCCTCCTCTTCAGGCTCTTGGTTTGATCTTTTGCCCGGTGATTGTTACCTTTATGTCTATTTCAAAAGGTAGTTCTACATTCTAGTTTAATGTAGTTCGAATATGTATCAAAAATTCGAATGTTTCAAGTAATTGTAGGGCAGTTGTTGGATGAGTCGTGCCCTATTTTACATCACCTGCTGGAGTTGGTCATTCTCGGTGCCCTAAAAAACACGTTTTTGATGATTTATATTTTACATCACATGGTATTTTTGGCTGCTATTTTAGTGCACCTATTGAAGATTCTCTCATAAAGCTCTGATTTGGGTAGGAGTCGGTTGTGCACGTCTACAAAGCTCGTGGGGCTTCAAAGGGTTACGTCGTGAAACTCCACTTTCCATTGACACCATGTAATATGTTGATATTTACGATTTACAAAGTGTTGGGTGGAGGCACGGAATGTCAAAACGGTTGTGATTGAAAGAACCGTATTGGCAGGGGCGAGGTATTGGAGGCGGCAATTAGTGTTTTGCAGCGGTGGTAACGAGGTGACATATCTCGGGAATTGTAGTTTTGTTGGTGCTCTTCGAATGTTGACTCTCAATATCCGGGTGTAAACTCTAGCTATCTCCTTACATTAGCATTTTATTTGTTGAGGCATTGTCTGGAGAGTTTGATTTTCTCCTGGCTGAAAATCTACAATCTTTGTCTTGGTGATGAAGGCACTTGTTCACAGTTGCCTTCTAGAGGCGTCATTTTTGGAGAATCTTCTTTGTAGTCTTTTTTTTTTCAAGAACACGCGCGAGTATCACATTTTTGGAGAATCTTCTTTGTAGTCTTTTTTTTTTCAAGAACACGCGCGAGTATCACGTGTCTTTTTTATTAAGATAGGCAAGAAGCATCACAAAATTTTACATCAAGCCACAGCCACAAGCGACTGGGCTCGCCACACACACACAAGATCACTCAATTTCTCTCAATCTCCCGCCTACACCTCCCAGCCGCCAAAGTTTGAATTCTCGCTTAATGCGATCACACACAATGGCCGGCAAGGACGCAATGTTGTCGAACACTCGACTATTGCGCTCCAGCCAAATCATACGCGCCGTGAGAATTATGAGCGCGTTGATCCTCTTCCTCTCCTTCTTCGGTGCCGCCGCGGCCAGCATTGTCCACCAAACAAGAGGCTTTGAGTTCGCCGTCGGCGTAAACCTCTCCAGTCCAATCTGCCGTAGGATCAAGAACCAAACCTCCCTGGCATATACACAACACACAAGGAGGTGGTTCCCGTCTTCCGGCTCCTGGCAGCACAGGGGGCAAGAAGCTGGGTGCTGCAACCCTCTTCTCGCCAATCTATCCGCCGTCCAAAGGCGGCGTTTGAGCGCTAGCCACATGTGTATCTTGTGAAGCAACGGGCTGCAGCCGACCAGAGATCCACGGCGCACGGTGCCTCGACTCGCCCCAGGAAGAAAGCATCATAAGCTGACCTCGCCGTGTATTGGCCAGAGGCAGTTAGGCGCCACCTGACCGTATCCTCCTCCGTCGTGGGGGTTTGCTGCTGCACCGCATCCCACAGGTCCAGATACTCAACCACAGCCTGTACCGTGAGAATTCCTCGAAAGCCCGTGCTCCACCTGTTATCGAGCCGCGCTTCTTCTACCGAGAGACCCTTGTCTCTATTCTTAACCGACAGCCAGAGTGTAGGCGCAATCTGCTGCGCCGTGCGTCCCGCCAACCACGGATCGCGCCAGAAACGTAAGCGCTTCCTGTTCCCCGCTGTGCAATGTGCAGCTGTCAAGAACAGAGCTTCTGCTTCCTTAGGGATCGAGAATTTCAGGCCCTGCCATGGCCGCTCGTCGTCAGTTAGCTCCAGCCATCTCCACCTTAGCCGCAGTGCCAAATTCATAATCTTCAGGTTCTTGACACCCAATCCGCCAAGCTCCCTGGGGGTACAGACTGTTTTCCTCGCGACCGCACATTGACCTCCCCGTGCTTCCTTCTTCCCGGCCCAGAAAAAACCCCGCAGTATCTTCTCGATCTTCTCCAGGAACCAGGGCTGGAGATCCAAGGCTAGCAGAGGATAGATGGCCGTAGCGACCATCGTTGCGTCGATCAAAGTTAGCCTGCCGCTTTTCTGTACCATCTTTGCAGCCCAAGTAGGAACGTGCCTCGCCACTTTGTCGACCCAAGGTTGCAGCTGATTCCTCGATAAGTTTCTTGGGGATAAAGGCAGTCCCAGGTAGGTAATTGGGAATTGCTTGGACTGACAGGACAGGATGTCGAGCAGCGGCGCCAAATCTACCTCCTCACAGCGAATGGGCGAAACAGAACTCTTCTGTAGGTTACAGACTAGGCCAGAGGCGCCCCCAAATATCCTCAGCAGCTCCATTGCTGCTCTTGCCTCAACCTCTACAGGTTTGATGATCATCACAACGTCATCGGCAAACAGAGACAGCCGGTGTTTCACACCCCAACTGACCAACGGCTCAAACACACCAGCCTCCTCCGCCAATTTGAAAATTGCATTCAGCACATCGATCATGGGGGATGCAGGATCTCCTTGGCGGAAGCCCTTCGCGTGCCAGAATTTGGGGCCAGGCGTGCCGTTGATCAAAACCTTGGTATTGGCCGAGGCCAGGAGAAGACCGAACCTTGCCAGCCACCGTGGACCAAAACCTCGGTGCCGCAACACCTCGAGGACAAAAGGCCACGCCACCGAATCAAATGCCTTGGCCACATCGAGCTTGAGAAGCAACGCTGGTACCTTCTTCCTATGCAAAGTTCTGACAGATTGATGCACCATGAAGCTTGAGAAGCAACGCTGGTACCTTCTTTGTAGTCATGGCGGTGTACTAGAAATTAAGATCCGGCTCTTGCAAGTGACTGATCATTGTGGCGGATCCTTTTAACTTTCTTCTTCTTTCTGGTTGTTTGAATCGTCTCGACTAGGTCTTGACATTATTATGTTAGTGCATAGGTTGTATATAATTGGTAATTTTAAATATTAATATATTCTCTTTATAGCAAAAGGTAGGAATTTTCTTTGCAGCCGGAGTGTAAAGACCCAATCCTTAATTAAAACAAGGGAGTTGTCGCAAACCAGACAAAACTGTTACAACATATCCACAATCGTCATGGAACATGACAACACACAAGGGCACCTGCCAACACAAAATGTACACACCTTTGACAATAACACATTATCGAGGTTCTACGCATAGTTATCACGGATGAGGCCATTTCTATTTATCTTTTCTTAGAGTTTTACTTTTTGGTTTGTTTGTCTTTTTCTGTTCTACAATATGTTAGAAGTGGCCGGCCAACGACGTCAATGGAGGGGGTGTGTGTGTGTGTGTGGGGGGGGGGGGGGGGGGGGGGGGGGCAGTGGATAGGCGCGCGGGATTGTTGCTCTTCCGTGCGGTAAATAATAGACGGTTAAGAATATGTCGGCTTATGGATAGTTTAAAAAGGGTCTCCTAAATAAATATATGTATTGGCAGGCATCGTAGAGCAACATATTTAGCACGGAATTTTTAAAATTATTCGGAGCGAGTTTTCTCCTTCCACTGAAGATGCTCTAATTGCTCAAAGGTGACCAAGGAAAATATCTAGTTATGGACAATGTTTTTTAGGGAGTGTATAGATGAAAAAATAGATTTTTGACCTCATCATGTGTCTATCAAAATTTAGGAAGTCAGGACAGTAGCTGGCTTTTTGTATTTTTTGAAATCTGGGCAATGGGCACGACAGTAGCTATCCAATCCAACTGTTCAAACAATGCATGCTGCGAATTCTATGTATAATGGCAGAATCTTCCATTCGAAGGTCAACCTTCTAGAATAATTACTGGTCGACCGGGCATATATATATACGTGGCGCCTTCACCGGCGGCCGGTGGCCACGCATATACGGCGTCTTGGGTGTACGGGGTGGAAGTAGAGCGACTTCTTTTCAACGTCACCGTCACCTTGTGTGGCTCAGTCTCTAAAGTGTTGCCATAGGACGTAGTAACGCCCATATGGGATCTTTAGAAAAATAAAGCATACACATGAGTGCATGATAGAACCGTAGAATAGCCCGCCGGTGCGTTGATTTTCCTAATGGGTAGAACGTAACCCTAGTGTGGTTGCCATGTTTTGCCGAGTGTCGTGAAATTTCCAAAAGTCTGGATAACACTCTTCGTCCCCTTTTATGAAAAAAACTAATGATCGAACCGATACAAAGTTATAGAAGAACCTCTTATGAGCAGATCAAATATAGGAAAAGAAGTAGAAATAGACCCAAGACTTGCCACCGAAGACACCGAAACAAGCCCAATGGATATCGAAACTCCGTGATGATGTTCCCAATAAGGTAAGCATATTGTGACAACCCATGGGTGTTCAAGCAACAAGAGACCGTTTTAGTATTTTCAAAGATTTTCTTATAATCACCCATGTTCTTAGTTGTTGAATTTTATCCATTTTGAAAAGTAAATCTTTTGAGAACCGTCAAGTTTGTTTGGTGCACTTGCATTATCTGCTTCAAAACAATCTGTCCAAAAAGGTTGGCCCCGTCAAAGTTAAAATTTCGGACCCGTCACATGTGTCCAAGAGGTTTCCGAGTTTCCATGAAAGTGCGCACTCGGCAAAGTATTATATCTCTCTTTTCACTAAGAAATATTAATTTCAGTCTTTTCAAACTCAAGCAATGAAGACCGTAATTAGCATCTTAAAACAAAAATATAAAATACTAACGCCGGTCTTGGGTGCTTACTGATTAGATATCAAGCATTGCATGTTAAGATCAGTACTCGTAAACCGCGAGGACTAAACTAATGGACTAGACGCAGTGCCACCTGTAATATAAATAGGCTTTGTTCTATTTCTTCCCCTGCCAAAATATAGATATCCGGAGTTCCATACAAGCAGCGAATCGGAATCAACATCTCGAGCTAGCTAGTAGCAAAGGAAAAGGATGGACACCACTGGCATGGCGGCGGCCATGGAGGAGACCACCCGGTTGGACGACCTCCCGGAGAGCTGCCTTGCGCACGTGCTCGCTTTCACCTCCCCGCGCGACGCCTGCCGCTGCGCCGCCGTGTCACCATCCTTCCGCGACGCCGCCCAGTCCGACGCCGTCTGGGAGTGCTTCCTCCCGCCGGACTACCGTGCCGTCCTTCTTCACGCCGGTTCCGGCCTCCCGCCGCCTTCGTCCAAGAAGGAAGCATACCTACGCCTCTCCGACAGCGCCGTCCTGATCGGCAACGGCGACACGGCAGTGTGGCTGGCGAGGGGGAGCGGCGCCAAGTGCGTCGCGCTGTCGGCGAGGAAGCTGAGCTTGCCGTGGGAGGACGGCGAGTTCAGCTGGAAATGGATGCCTCACCCGCTCTCCAGGTACATCGTCAACCTGAGATCTTCTCACCATTTTTCTTGTCCTGGTTAATGTCCTGCCCATTACAGATCATGCACCGTATGCTAATACATGTGCTTGATCGAATGCTCCATGCCATATTTTTATCTTAACACCCTTTCGAGTGGTAGATACATGTGCGTCCAATCGTACTGTTTCTCTGAACAACAACATTATATTCGATCGTGTCAACGAATGCTTCCATCACCGATCGAAATCTTACCTCTTGTTAGGGTACGAGATAATCTCGACAAAAACAACAGTAACACCATAAACACTTCTCAAAGAAAACGGATTTTCTTCTTACGCGTCCAGCACTGAACCCACGAACAAGCTGTGAAGTGATTCATAGATGTTGCACAACAAAAACTTATAGAAGTATGATTAGAGAAAATAGATGCGAATATGACACCCAATTGCATATGCAATTGAACCCCATGTGCAATTGCAACTTAATAATGATGCAAAATCAACAGTTAAAAGGATCGACGGTCAACCCAGAATTAGCAAAAGTATTTAAAAAAATCCTCCATCCTAGCACACTCATCTTGCTAGCGTGCCGGCACGAGAAATATCACCATTAGACATGCTATCGCTGACCCTTCTCCTTCGATTGCTTCCAAATAACCAAGCCCTAAAGTGACATTTTATTAAGAGAAAAGTCCCACCATTAGACTCGATTTTCCGCCACACAAAGCACTCTTTTTGACGGCCCGTAGAAACTACACGTAGACGTCAGAGGCGCCGGGCAGATGCAACTGCGTGTCAACGTCGAGAACGGTTCCGCTCAAGGCTATATATATACACGACGCATAGACAACGATTAACTGCACGATCCAGCGATCCTCGTCAGTGCTGTCTGCATCGGCGTGATCCGAGTGCCACTCAAACCAGTAAACGAACGATCTCCTGATTAATGAATTCTAACAACTGTATGTATCTGATGATCTCCCTGCTGGCCATGCATGCATGTTTGTTGTCAGGTTCGCGGAGGTGGCGCAGCTGGTGTGCTGCACGGACCTGGACATCTACGGCCGGCTGCCGATCTCGGCGCTCACGCCGGCGACCGACTACACGGCGTACCTGGTGTTCGGCGTGGCGGACGAAGGCCACCGCGGCCTGAGCTTCCCGGACCAGGAGACCATGGTGGCGGTCGGAGGCCGCGCGGCGTCGCGCCACGCAGTCTGCCTCTGCCCGAACGACCACGACGAGGCGTGCAAGTTCAGAGGCGTGGTCCGCGCGGACGCCGTGGGGAGGCGGCCGGCGCGACGGGACGACGGGTGGTGGGAGATGGAGATGGGGCGGCTGCGTGTTGACGATTCGGCCGTGGCCACGGAGGAGGAGGTGGTGGTGAGCTTCGAGGTGTTTGGGTGGCAGCCCAAGCGCGGGCTCGTCGTCGAGGCCGTCGAGTTTAGGCCACTCTGATGTACTCCTACAGTACATGTAAGCATTGTTGCCTATACTTACCTTCATGCCTTTTGCCCTTTCAGTTTCTGCACGCACACTGTGCGACTACTTAGGACTCATTGACCCTAGAACAGTACGTGTATCTGCGTTCAACAATTGGGACCCCTATGGTATGTCTGGTAAAATATCTGGTGCAAATCAACTTCCAGTATAAACCGGTGAAAACTACAAAAATCATATCTAGAATTTTTAGAAATCATCTACAAATTATAATACGTTTAGAAAGTAGAGTTCTATGGACTTGTAAATATAGCAGTTGAGACTCAAAATTGTTTAGCAGCTGTGAAAAGGACAAATTCAGCAATTAATAGTAGATTCAGCAAAAAATGTCTATGTCTCGCTCTTAGTCTTTTCAAACCAATGTCTCGCTCACAGTGTGCCGTACAGGCCACCTCGCCCACATGATCCCCTCGGCGCTGCTCTTTTGGTCCGGATTTGGTCTGGCACATCAATACGTATAATTCTTATTTTATGTTAATCTCGGAATTATATTTACCGAATTAGTTTTATGCATTCATTTTGCTATTTTTTTAAAAAAGTTCACCAGTTCCAAAAATGGCTCACCTATATAAAACATTCATATATTTTTGAAAAATGCTTCACATGAGTTTAAATTGTTCCTGAGGTTTCAGAACATTTTTTACATACTCTCTCCGTTTCAACATATAAGTCGCAGCTTGTATTTGTTGCACAATTTTGATCACTAATACTTTCTACATTACATGGATTAAGAATCAATATCGCTAGTTTTTCATCTTACTGAATTCTTCATTTCATATATCTTTACTAGGCAACTTAGCGCGGCGATGCCGCGCGTCTGTGGGCAAAATTCGAAATTGAAAATTTGGGCATCTTTTTTGAAATGAAGTGGGAAGAAAGTTTACGCCTAAACGGTTGTATAGTTTTTGTAAAATTGGGCGAGTTGGTAAGTTATTTGGATTTGAATTGTTTTCACGTTTATTAAATGGCTAGGTTTGAAAGGCATTTAAAAATTTAAAATATGCAAATTTGTATTTTGCGAATGCGTGGTATAATTCAATCCGATAGTGTACATATTTAAAAAACGTTTAGGTTTGAAAATTATTGAAAATACCGCGCATGTGTGGGTAAAATTTAAATTTGTAAATTTGTGCACTTACATTTTTTCAATGTTTTGAAATTAATGAAATTAAAAGAAGGCCTAAAAGACTGTCTAGATTTTTAAAATTGGTCAAGTTGGGAAATTATTCGGATTTGAATTCTCCTAACATTCACACAAATGGTCGGATTTTATGAGAATTTGAAAATCTAAAACTTTAGCACTTGAATTTTGATCGTAGCATCTATTTTTGTGGTGATTTTGATAAGTTTTTAATATTTTTCTGATGCATATATTTAAAGTTATTGAATTTGCAACTTTTAGTCCCAAAAAAAAGGGGAAAGTAAAAAAAACTGACATCCCGGTCCCACTGTGACGTCGTGCTGACGTCACAGCGGCCGGGTCCGCCGCGGCGGCGTGGAGCTCGTCGGTGGCGCGCCATCGCGCTCTAGGACGTGCGCGGACGCGAGGCGGCCGTAGGTTGCAGCAGCGCCCCTTCTGGGTCGTCAGAGCACCGTCGGCGACGCGCGGACGCAGTGGCGGGCAGCGGGCGCGGCGGCGTCGATTCCGTCACGGCTACGGGCGTCCCGGCAGGCGATTCGCGGTGCGGAGGGAGAGGATGCCACGGCGGAGCCACCTGTGTGCTTAGATCTGTCCAGGGAGCAGCGGTACAGCGGCGCGCCGCGTCGGCGATGGCGGCGGCGCCGCGGCCGCGCGGGAGAGAGGAGGGGGAGGGGGTCTGCAGACGGTTTTTCACAGAGGCCCTTGGATTGTCGGCAATTTGCAAAAAAGGTCTTTGGTGGGGGGTTTATTGTAAAGTGGCGGGGGTTTTCCTGTAAAAATGTGTTTCAAATATCATACGGGGGTGACGTGTCGTCGCATGATTGGTAGAAACTCGGCTGCTACAGTAATACTTTTTTTTAGACTTGCTGCTACCGTAATACTGTAGCAACTAGCCGCGCGCACATCTGGGCCGTCCGTGGGCGCGATCGGACGGCTGTCGTTTAAAAGGCGCCGTGGCTGGCGAAATGGGGAGTGAATCCAACGTACTTATATATACTAGGCTACTGAGCGCGGTGATGCCGCGCATGTGTGGGCGAAAGTTGAATTTGGAAATTTGGGCATTTTTTAAAATATTTGGAAACTAACAAAGTTGGAAAAAAGTTTACGTCTAAAAGGATATATAGTTTTTTTTTAAATTGGTCGAATTGGTAAGTTATTTGGATTTGAATCGTTGACACGTCTATAAAATGGCTAGGTTCGAAAGGCATTTAAATTTGTAAAATATGCAAATTTGTATGTCGTGGATTTGTGGTATAATTCAAATTTGGTAGTGTACAGATTGAAAAATTGTTTAAGCCTAAAAATTATTGGAAATGCCGTGCGCGTGTGGGTAAAATTCAAATTTGGAAATTTGGAAATTTATTTTTTTTTCAAATATTTGGGAATTAACGAAATTTAGAGAAAGTTTACGTCTAAAAGATTGTCTAGATCTTTATAATTGGTCAGTTTGGAAAGTCATTTGGATTTGAATTATTTTCAGGTATATAAATTGGCTAGGTTGTAAAGGCATTTAGTTTTTTTAAATATGCAAATTCGTATGTCGCGGATGTGTGGTATAATCCGAATATGAGAGTGCACATATTAAAAAATCGTTTCGGCTTGAAAGTTACTGAAATTGGAAAAAAGGTTACGGTTTAAAATTGTCCAGATTTTAAAACTGTTCAGTTTGGAAAGTTATTTAGATTTGGATTTTTTTTACTTTGTGAAATGGTGCCATTTGAAAGTCGTTTTAAGTTTGAAAATATTTAAATTTGAATTTATACCATATGCCATAAGTGGTGAGTTTTTTAGTTTTTGTGATATTATTTTTTTTCGTTATTCAGAAAATATGTACAAATTAGTAGGGCCCACATGTAAGAAATTAATCATTTTCTGATTTTTTCCAAAAAAACTGAAAGGTGGGGCCAGCGATGACGTCACCTATTCCGATACAAATTAGTAGGGCCCACATGTAAGAAATTAATCATTTTCCAATTTTTGTTTACCGAAAAAACTGACAGGTGGGGCCAGCGCGTCCCAGAACGCGGTGGCGCGGCCTCGCCGTGGTCGTCGCTTCCGCGGCAGTGGGAACCCTAGCGATTGCTGACGTCACCGCGGACGCGCGGGCGCGGGGCGCCCGTAGGTGGCGGCGCCGCCCCTTTTGGGTTGCCGGAGCGGCCGCGCCGTCGTGTGGACGCGGCGGAGGACGGCAGAGACGACGGCGGGAAATCCGGCGCCACGCGGGCGTCCCGGCAAGCGGCGCGCGACGCGGAGGTGGAGAGCGCGGCGGCGGTGCTTCCCGTGGCCGCCGATGCGTGCGGAGAGGGCCGGAGCGGCGGCGCGAGGCGTAAGCGGCGCTGGCGGCGAACCGCGGCGTCGCAAGAGAGAGGGGGAAGGGGAGGGATTCGTGAAACGTTTGTAGAAAATTATTGTAGCAGCGCGAGCGCATCTGGGCCATCCGACGGCGCGATCAGACGGCCAACGGATTTCGGGCGACGTGGATGCCCGATTTGAGGGCCAATCCTACCAACTTTTATATATAGTAGGGATAGTACGGATAATAATTAGTTCTTGTTTTAAAAATTATGAGTCGTTGAAGATTTAAAAATATGGCGGGGCGGGTGGAGGTGTGTGTGTGTGTGTGTTATGTTGGAGTATACCTGCCTGGCTCCTACTGTGAAGACTGCGTGGAGATGTTTTTTTTTGTTTTTTTACGGAATCAAGATCTTTGATTTACTTTTTTTAGCAGAAAGATGTTTGATGTACATCTTGCGTACACAACGAGTTATATATGCAGGGCCCAAATTTTTTGAGGGGCCCAAATAATTTAATCAACACGCAGCCCATCATCTCATCTGCTAAAACAAAAACAGGCAGATAGGCCATAAGTCGGGCCGGCCTGCAGCTGGATTTGCTACGCGAGAAGATTATGGCTGACTTCTTTTGGGCTTAACAGCCAGCTTCTGGGTACCAAATCGAAGAAGCCCAAAAGAAGTCTCTTGCTTCTCCCCACCGTAAAACTCTCCAAAAGCCCATTTCAGTGCAGTGGCGAGAAACTGCTCGACACCAGTTTCCCGAGCTTCTCCCAGCGCCAGTCAAAGCGTTTTGCGGAAACGGACATGTCCTTGACGCAATTTACAGGGAAAATGCCACCCCGCGCGATGTCCTCTTCCTTTCCTTCTCTGGTCAACGAAGAGGTACGAAAAAGAAAAGAAAAATCCATCCCCGACCCGCTCACCCACCCCGACCTCACCCCAGCCCGGGCGGCGCTCCCCACCCTCAGCCGGCGCTCCCCATCCCCGCCGCCACTCTCTCACCGCGCCACCGCCGGATCTTGATGCGCCGCTGCCGGATCCGTGTCACCCGCCCCCATCCCCGCCGCCACTCTCTCACCGCCGCCACTCTCTCACCCTCAGCCGCGCTCCCCATCCCCGCCGCCGCTCTCTCACCGCCGCCACTCGCGAAGGTGCAGCCCCTGTCGCCGGCTGTCTTCCGCCCCGCCGTCCGCTCTTCGTCCGGGCAACCTCGAGGTCCTGCTGCTCTGCTCCGCCGCTCACTCGGGTCCACCTCCGGGCGACGTCGACCTCGTCGTGCTCCGCTCCGCCCCACGGTCCAGCGACCTCATGTCGACCTCCCATGCATCAGCGAAGGTAGCCTGCTCTTTCTCCCCCAAAAATCATGCACTGCAGATGTTCTTCTTTTGTTGATGGTAGTAGATGAATCATGCTTGTTACTAGATGATCTGTACAGATGGTGCTATCCGAAAATCATGCAATGTTAATAACAACTGATAGTAGATGATGCTTGTTGTTTGATGCTAGGAGTAGTACTGATGATTTTGTTGTGCTGATTTTGTTGTACTGATGATGTACTGTCTACATATCATGTACTGATGTTGCTGTCCAGTAATCATGTATAAAATTGGTGGATAAAATTGTGTTGTTGTGCATCTAGATTGTCAAGCCGAAAGCACCAAAAGCTTGTTGGGATGCCGTAGCGCATCGTGTTTTTCTTGACGTGTGCATCGAAGAGGTGAATGCAAACAATCGTCCTGTGCATGTTTTGACCAAACAAGGTTACGCCAATTTGGTTAAGAAGTTCAACGAACGCACAAAGAGAAACTATGATAAGGGTCAGATGAAAAATAGGTGGGAGACACTCAAAAAAGAATACACTGTTTGGAAGGGATTGCTTCAACACGCATCCGGTTTGGGTGTAGATCCTGTCACTCATACCATTGATGCTAGCGATGATTGGTGGGAAAATGAGATACAGGTAATGATAATTCTTTGTATATTTTGGTCATTGTTGTTCTTCTCTTGATTTGCTCTAACAACATTTTGTAATTTACAGATGTGTCCAGATGCAGCCAAGTTTCGGATAGCTCCATTACAAGATGAGGAGGACCTGAAGATACTTTTTGACAAGAATTTTGTCACCAATGTGGCTGCTAGGGTGCCCCCCACTTCTCAGATTCAGGTTGCAAACAGTGAAGCTTCTGGGTCTAGGATCAACATTCTTGAAGATGGTTCAGGTGGTGAAGCTGAAGAGGAACCTCTTGCTACACCTGTGCGTCCACATGGACAGAAGAAGAGAGCATGCCCCTACTCACCTTCTCCCATAGCCACACCAAAGATGAGTACTGGTAGTAGCAGTACCTCCAAGTTTGACCGTATGTTGGAGCTTATGGAATTGAGGGAGAAAAATAAAGAGAGTATGAGGCTGATGGAAGAAGAGAAGAGGCTGATGGAAGAAGAGAAGAGGCTGAGGATGATGGAAGAAGAGAAGAGTAAGGATTCTGTGACATCTCCGGATCGAGCTAAGAAGGAGTCTTCGAGGGATGAGATTAGGCGGTTGGTTGCATTAGTGTATCAGGATGGAGCTAAACCTGGGAGTGTTGAATACTTCTATGCGACACAACTTTTCCTTTTACAGCAATACCATGAAATGTTTGCTTGTTTGGTGGAGGATGCAACGCCTACCCAGAGGATTGATTGGATTAGGATGACCTGGGAGCAGCATAACAAGAAGTAGTTATTTGCTATTTGTTTACAATTTGTATCTCTCGTGAACTATGTTTTTTGCTTAGAACTTGTATTTCTTCAGTGAACTATGTTATTTGCTTACACCCTGGAGTTGTCATTCACTTGTTTCTATTACTGAACTATTATTTTTGCTTACACCCTGGAGTTGTCATTCACTTGTGCTATTTGATTCATACTTATAAATGTTTGCTCTTCTCATATTACAGATGAATTCTTCAAATGATGACTCTGACGATGAATTTGATATGTTGATTATGCTTGCGGCTACTCTAGCCGAGAATGAGAAAGTTCCTTATGCTCCTAGAAGAGACCCACCTTTGATATCAGGGATACAGTGGGTTGAGGCGAGGCTCAAGGATCCAAAGAGATTCTACAAATCTTTTAGAATGAGAAGGTCAGTCTTTAGAATGCTACATGCCATTCTTGTTGCACGTTATGGCCTCATGTCCACTATTCAGATGTCGAGTGTAGAATCACTAGCTCTATTTTTGTGGATGTTGGGGGGCCTGCGACCAATAGTCAAGCTGCTGATCGTTTTGAGCGCAGTGTTTCTACCGTGAGCAACAAGTTTCATCATGTGTTAGATTGTGTAGACCGTATGGCAGGTGATTATATCAGACCTAATGATCCTACTTTTACCCAAGTTCATGATAAACTTACAAAACCTAGATTCTGGCCCCATTTCAAAGATGCCATTGGAGCAATTGATGGAACACATATTCCTGTGATAGTTGCTGAGAAAGACAGACAGATATACACTAACAGGAAAGGTTATACAAGTCAAAATGTGATGGCCATATGTGATTTTGACATGAGGTTCACATTTGCTGTTGCTGGATGGGCTGGATCCGTTCATGATACACGTGTATGGACTGATGCTCGGCCTCATTTCCCTAATTATCCACATCCTCCTACTGGTAATCTTCTCGCATATGTACCATGTACAAAAAAATATTTGCTAACAAATACTATAACACTAACATTTTATATTTTACTACATGCAGGAAAATACTATCTTGTTGACTCTGGATATCCAAACAGAGTTGGTTATCTCGCACCTTTCAAAGAGCAACGATACCATGTGCCGGAATTTCAGGGGGCACCTCCACAAAACATGATGGAGAGATTCAACCATCTCCATTCTTGTCTTCGAAATGCTATTGAAAGAGCATTTGGTATTCTGAAGATGAAGTGGCGCATTCTCCAAGGTATACCACATTTCCACGAAGCTTTGACGCAAACGAAGATCATCACCGCGTGCATGTGTTTGCATAACTTTATCCGTGACAGTAATCTGTATGATCAACATTTCGATCAGTTTGAGCGGTGCCCATATGTCCATGAGGAGAGCGCATCTGTTACCGGTGGACCCAATCCATCTTCATCTGATAGCTTCATGGCAGCACTACGACAGAGCATCGCTGAATCCATAGTAGCTTGAGTAGTTCTTGTTATTGTAATTTCAGAATCATTATGACATTTCTTTTATTTTGGCATGTAATGAATTATACTTATTACACCATGCTTTTTATTTTTATTATCATGTGAGGAGTAGTTCATATTATTTTTATTTTATTGCTAGCTCTTTTTTACTGCAAAACTAGCATATGTATCACTTAGAATGGTCATTTTAGTGTACATATCAAATTTAGGGGCAAAACAGACATCTCACAACTCATCACAGGACATAAGCTAAAACAGTACAAGCCCAAAAGAAGTCTCCTGAGGAGTTTCTGGAGTTTCTGCCCACCGCAGTTTCTGCCCACCGGAATCCATAAGCAGGCTTTTGCATAAGCAGGAGCCCAAAAGAAGTCAGCCTATAGAGTTTTGCACAAGTCCCAGAGTAAATGCCGGCCCAGCCCTGGTTTATAGATTATAGAGTACTGCCTAATCTGAATATTACAGCCATTGGCTTACTGGTTCGTGAGACAAATGAGCTCTTGCATCCCTTTGAAGAATGTGGTCCGGAAAACTTATTCAGATAGAGATGTAATTATATGTTGTATATTAGCAGCTTTTTGCCATTATATCTAATGCATGAGAAGAGATTTCTGTCTCCTGGGACTAAGTGCTTCTTTTATCTAAATCTATTTAAGAATCATATTTCTAAGTTCTAGAAAATACGAAAAAATTATGCATGTTGTTAATGATTTGTTAGACAAATATGCAAATCTCAGTTTGAAATACTTTATAGTTTAACATACACAAGAATGACAAATGTGTGGATCTGAGTATACACACTCTTAAATCTCCAAAATATACAAGATTTTATCCTTTTTGTGTAGCCCATAGTAAAAGATATTTGCATTGTGATTTTGCATGCTTGTAGGATACATCTTTTTCTGCACCCATATTTGTTTTCATATTTTCTTTGAACTTTTAAGTATAATTCTTGTTTTTGTTAAAATAAAGGGATCACCGGATCTCGGGAGCCAAATGATTATCTCATCTCTTAAAAAAAGCTTTACATATATATTATAATTTTATCTTTTCATAGAACTCATTTTCATCAAACAAAATATTTCTTCCAGCACACCAATAAAATGGTTCTATGCTATAGTGTTTGTTATTACAAGGAAACAACTGTTTGTTACAACAAAACAACTTAGACGACAACTTCCTTTATTATATCTCCATGAGTTGCATATATATAAAAGCATAATTGGGATAACGTTTTTCTATTGTTTTCAGAGTGATCGTTAACCTATTCCGAGTAGTCTGTGACTTGTTTAACTTTTGCACATTAATTGACTTAGCGTTCAGTTAATATTTATGGTTTTAACAAAATATTTGGAGATATTCATTGCAAGGTTTTTCATATCTACTCAGACAATGTATTAATACTTGATATTATGGGCACTTCTCATGTACTCGTGTTAGCCCTGTCTTTTGACACATCATTAGTGATATCCATTAGGATCTGCTTATATTTTGAATGTAGAAGGGGTTACTAGAATTAATTGGAATGGGCGCAACGGAAACAAAACAGAAACAACATATACATAAAAAAATGCACACTGGAGGTACAAATGTCATAAATGAAAGAAAAAATTCTGAATATGGAATTACGCTATTTGTGGATAATTAACTGTGAATATTGTACTTCCTTCACTTTCTTGTAAAGTCATACTCTTTATATTTCTTTATATTCATGGCTAATATTGTTGGCACTCGCTGCATTTGACCCTGGCTATAACATAAATACTTGCTCTTTATACAATATTAGTGATATGACTACACTTCCCTTATCTTGCACCCATAGAAGTTGTTCCAAGAAGGAATGAGAGTGGGAATCAATGAGAACAGTTTACATACGATGCATGAATTAAAATATAGTACACACTGATTTTAAGAATTTCATCATAAATGAAATTTAGGAATACAGTCCTTTCAGTTTGACATGAGCAATTGTAAATGTTGTACTTCGTTTCACATGTATGGTATACAAACAAACACTATATATGTGCCATTGCATCAAACATTCTGCGGTCAACGTCAAAAGCAATCAGGAGATAGGACACAAGAGTTAGCAAATGATGTGAATATGACAAAACAAATATTATTAATTATTCAAAAGGTAAAATTACATTCATACTTCACAGACCCATAAACTAGCCTGACCATAAACTAGATCTTCCATGACGGTCAAACAAATTCTGACTTAGTTGTGGTTGTTCTCCCAGAACTGAGCTTGGAGCCAGTCTATCGTGTTCTTCTCCACCTGAAACGCCTTGGCAAGAACATCATCTGAGATTGGTGGCTTTGATCCAAACACTGCATTGGCAATGGTGATAGCCCCTGGGTTCTGGCTACTGAGTGCAGCAATTGCAACCGCTGGCTTGTGCGGGTTGGGGTTGAATTGGAAGTGGATGAGCCCCACAGGGAATACAAACACATCCCCTTTGTTGAGCACCTTGGAGAGGAACCTGTTTTCCGGGTTGGACGTGACAAAGCCAACGTACAATGTACCCTCGAGCACCGTGAGGATCTCGGTGGCGCGAGGGTGCGTGTGTGGTGGGTTCTGACCCAAAGGTGCATAGTCGATGCGTGCTAGTGAGATGCCTAGGGTGTTGAGGCCAGCGATCTGCATGACATTGATCAGGGTGATGTTGGATCCAACCTTGTTGGTCATCCTAGGCTTGTCAAGGTTGGCTGCCATGAAGAAGTCATCTGCGTTGACATCCATCGGGTTCTTGCAAACAAACCCATTGACAAACACTGTATGGATAACATATGTAAATTGTAAGTACGGATATTACAGCGCTATTTGGACATGCATATAATCTCTAGAGAGTTGTTTCAACATATGTATTTGGTAATAACATGACAGACCAGCCATGAAGTGAATAATACCTGGGGAATTCTTATCGACGACACAAAAGTCTTGGAGTGGACTAGGATCAGAGGCTATGGCCTGCCATGAGACCAGCGCAAGAAGAGTAGCGAGGATAAGGAAGGAATAAGAGGAAGCCATTTATCTTTAGGCTTTTGATTCTGGTTCTCTTGTGTTGCTGCTTGTGTGTTTGTGGGTGGTTGATGCTTTGAAGATGCATGGGGATGGATGTTTATATAGATGCAGTAGGCAGTTTATACGACCAGCAGGAGTCAAGTAGAACCAACCAACTCACTGAAATGATCTCCGGCTGCTAGAACTCCCTGATTAAATTGTTTTGCATCAAGTTTTCAAGTTTCGTTTGAATATGTCTTAAGGAACACTTTGAAGTAAAGGTAGCAGGTAGCTAGCTAAGATATCTGACGACCGAGTAAGAAAGTTATCTGACGACAGAGTATTACTTATGTTCCTCATATTTTCCATGTCTACGAAGTCCAGGCATGCACGGTGGTTCCACGAAAAGTCAGCACCATCGCCCGCAAGAAGATTTAATGCATGAGAGAAAAATGTGCAAATGCATGAGTATTAAAGTGGCGCCAAGAGATGGCTGCTGGTGCTGTAGTTCACAAGCTGGGTTTACAATCTACATTTTGCACCTAACACTTGCCGTTTCAGATATGATAATTTCCAATCTTTACTTGGTCGCCGTTTTCTTGGAGCATAATGTAGATGACTAGATCAAAACTATTACTTCGACAAAACCGTACACTGCTATAAGAAAGCAGCTACGTACACGACTCCTTCACAAGTTTAGAAAGGATCTTCCAGAGCTAGTTAATGGATTCATCAGCCTGTACGTCACAGGAACAAGTTGTCTTCATGGCTTCACTGGTACTCTTCCATACCTAGCGCTCTATCTTGAAAAGCTTCTCTCTTCCAAAAAATACACTTTCATAATGATGGAGTGAAACCACTAGAAACAGACCAAGTCAAGTTGATCCTAAAAGAATAAGTCAAGCAGAAATCGACTACCAGACTGAAATGGTCTCTTTGGTGGTTGGTTGTGTTGAACTTTCAAAGTGCTTTAGTTTTCTATTATCCTTGCACCATGTGCTAATATATCTGACGTGTGAGGTAATTGCCGACTACAACTGCATAAATATACTACAACGGAATGGTAGTTGATTTTTCTTGCGTGTCTCTCAACAATGAATCAGTGTTGCTTGCATCACCTTGCTAAATAAAGTAGCACTGGTGAAAATGGTAGTCGTGAGAACACATGTACGGTACGGAGCTGACAAGGTCAATGACCAGAAACCGACAGCAACATCCCTCATCAACTAAGGGGAAAGTTATGATAATCTGTAACTTACTCAATGAAAGCGAAACATATCTTCTGGCTTATCAGAGAGGTAATCTGATAAGTAACAAGTATTTTATTTGTCAACTCAGAGTACCAAACTAGCATTTTGCATCTTTTAAATTCAGACAATCTATTTCCGCCGTTCCACGATACCGCGGTGCACAGACGCACAGGACGCGATGCACGCATTCGCATCTATGAACCAGCAAAGGCTGTCAAAATCCAAACTTGGTTGTTCATATGCAAGTATCAAGATCAGTCCAGTTACTCCACCTAGCCGTGGCGCCTTCTTGACCTGTTCACCACATATCCCCACCTCCGCCCTACTACAGAAGGCTTAAGGTGTATATATATAGAGATGCCTCCTTCTCCTCCAAAGCAAAAATAAGCATCATCACCTGGCCATCTAAACTCAAAGATCAATCGAATGGCAACCTCCTGCATCCTTCTCGTCACCCTTCTTGCGTTGGTCTCATGGCAGGCCATGGCTTCTGACCCGAGTCCTCTTCAAGACTTCTGCGTCGCCGACAAGAACTCTCCTGGTATATATATACTTGCACGATACAGCTAAGCTGGAATTCTCTTTTGATCATATTTGCCAGGAATTCTGTTTTGAAATTCTGTATATGTATTAATCATCTATTCAGTGCTGGTCAATGGACTTGTGTGCAAGGACCCGAAGGTTGTGAGCGCGGACGACTTCTTCATGGCAGCCAACCTCGACAAGCCCATGGACACCATGGCCAGCAAGGTTGGCTCCAACGTGACCTTGATCAACGCCATGAAAATCCCTGGCCTTAACACACTCGGCATATCAATTGTGCGGATCGACTATGCGCCCCTAGGCGAGAACCCACCACACACACACCCTCGTGCCACCGAGATCCTCACTGTGCTTGAGGGTGCTCTCTACGTCGGTTTTGTGACTTCTAACCCGGAGAACAGGCTTTTCACCAAGAAGCTTGAGAAAGGTGATGTGTTTGTGTTCCCAGAAGGACTCATCCACTTCCAGTTTAACCCTTGCCCTAACAAGCCGGCAGTAGCGATTGCCGCACTCAGCAGCCAGAATCCTGGTACAATCACCATTGCCAACGCAGTGTTCGGATCAAAGCCACCAATCTCAGATGATGTCCTAGCTAAGGCTTTCCAGGTGGAAAAGAATACAGTGAAGTGGCTCCAAGCTCAGTTTTGGGCGGACAACCAAAACTAAATCAATTAACCATATAGTCAATGATATATGTTGACAACACTTATGTATGCATTTTGATATAATAACAGCATATATGTGTGATGTTTCTACCTTGCAGTATGTGTAAACAGATGGTCTTGTATTTTTTTTCTCGGATGACAAATTAAGAATATGTGTTTTACAATTCAAATGTTCCGGTTCTGTTCTTGCACTGACTATTATATATACTACCTTGGATTATGTCTCACTAAGTTATTGATCCAAATTAAGAAAATTAATCCAAGGAATAAGATTCATGATTTTCCTTTGGTATTCAATCATTTATACTCATGAATAGTGAAGCAAATTATATACTAAGTAACAACAGTATTATTAGTCATGTAGGACTTGGACAAGAATTAGAGAAAATCTCTACCTCTCACTGTCAAGTGTAGACAAGACAGAGCCCGAAGAAGCCCCCTTCCTGTGGGCGCCTTGCAACATAATAAAATCGACGAGCATGGTCTGATGATGTGGCGCCCACTTGTGACGCATGAGTCCTGCCACAGCCGTCACAGTAGTAGCCCAAGAGCGCCCAGAAGCGGCCCGACACTGCCCCTGTTATGGTCCAGCAGCAGGGGTCTTCAGGTTGCAACTGAAACTGTTCACGTCTGAAATAATCAGATCACAGACACACTACTGCAGCTTCGTGAAAGAACTGGTGGGCAAAGGCTGCAAAGGTGGGGACTTTATATGATGATCAAATACTCAGTCCTAATAGAATGAAGACTCGTTCACTCTGCAATTTTAACCCTGCTCTTCAGCATCCAACCACTTAAAATGTATGGGCATAAATCCACATGTCCAAATTATCACAGGCACTCATAGCTTACACATGGAGAAGAACCATACTACTACTAATCTTAAGGCAGTGCAGCATATTTATGAAGAACAGCTATTTATTCCAAAATGCTACACCAAACGAACCGAAATCGGGAAGGCTCAGAAGGCATGATGGTGTAGCCGCAACTTGCCGCTGGAAACTTCCGCCATGGAAATAGTGATGCTGCTGTGTGTGCATTGCTGGTTGCAGCGCACAACCTTGACATATCTTTGGTGACCAAGGTGTGAACACTGCATGTGCACACCTGGGAACTTCTTGGAACACCAGAAACCAGAGAAGGCTTGCCTCCTCATTTGGACTGTAGTAGCAATATCACAGAGTAGCAGTGCCAACAGACACCAGTTCCAATCCTGCCATATCCCACGTGACAAAACTTGCCATGCTACATCAGTATATAGATAGATCAGTAGCAGCCGTTCAAGATGAATCATCACATTTGAGCAGACCTCCAATCGTCAAACTTTTCAGTGAAAATGCCATCATCAGGATGAAACTGGAACCGGTAGCGCGCATGCTGCAAAGTGGGAAGAATCAGCGTCTTGATCCTTGAACATTTCGCTCGCAGGGCTCCATCGACAACGATATTGCAACAGTTGCGCACACAGAGACGCTCCAAGTGAGGGCAGCAATCGATGATGGAAACCAGCTCCTCCGTCGTGATATCGCTTCCGACAAGAGTAAGGTATCGCAGCTCGTGCATCGTCTCTATTCCAAGTGGCCCTTCTCTCTCACCCCCATACGACCCTTGGCGCAACATGAGACGCTTCAGCTGCGCGCATGCTCTGCTGGTGACCTCATATGCGTCGCCGTCAACAAATGGACATAGGGAAATGAGAAGTTCTTCGAGAAGAGGCAACTTGATAATCAGCTCGGTGAATGCTTCGTTTGAAACATTGCAATAGTCGAGACTGAGGCTCTTAAGGGAGGCCGATCTACAGAAAGATGGAAAGGAGATCTAATGTTATTATGGCGTTAAGGAATAAAGAGACTCAACATGTTCCTTCTTGGCAATGATCTCCCTACAGATTTTGGCTTTATGCTTTTGCCTTTTTGCATGTAGAGCAAGTAAATACTTAAGCCACTAAACAGCAAGTACTCACATATTTTCTATGACCTCGTCTATATGAATTACAGTTTTTACTGCATTCGCTCAGATTTGTTTTTAGAAAAATAGGGGTCACCCCCTGGTTCGCTCAGAAATCTGTGCACATACCTCATTTATATGAACGACTTGGACTACATTAAGTTGACAAATCAGAGAGCAGTACCCAATAATATGGTTGCAAGATTAAGAGGTGGCACACTTTTTAGCTTATGTAATCTGATTTAGACTTTATGACAGAAATCGCGTACTGAAAAAAGAGTACCTTTCAGCAATATACTTGAGAAGCTCATCAGTAACGAACTCACTCCCCGCGAACACCTCAAGCTCCCCACTGGAACGGTCCACAGCCGCTTTTGCCATAGCGCACAAGACATCCCGGGTCTTTTTCTTCTTTCCACGCAAGACATCATGGTGCTCCATGTCGACGTAGCGCCATAGGCTAGGCAGTTTTGCCGCCGCTAGCCATGAGTGGCACACAAGGCCTGCACCCATGAGAACTTCGACCGCACCGAGTTTGATGAAGACCAAAGCAAGCACGTCAAGAGGCAGTTCGGACCAGTCCCTGAAAGTGTCTTGCTGCACCTCCATTTCAAGGGAATGACTGCAAACAAAGGGAAGTAGTATTAAGCACTAACGGACTACTCAGATGGTCAATCAAAGAACAGAAGTCGGTCATCCTCTGTAGTATGTACCTCCGGCGACGATGAAAAACACCTGATGTGACGCCTTCCATGGCCATTGGGAACAATGGAAGCTTGAACCGTCCTTCTGAAACGCCCTATCTGTCCAGCTCGTAAAAGATCTTTTCGTTGTTACAAAAAAAACACCAGTGAAATCTAACTCCCCAGACCAACCTGTTTGGGGGAAAAAATATAACAAGCGACCTCTGTGAGTTGAGCAGCTAGAATTTCTTATCAGTTCACCAAAATGAGTGCGCCGATTGCATCACACATTGACGTATCAGATTTAAACAACAAACTGGAGCAACGGAAATGGAGAAACTGTTAACAAAATTCGGATCTTTCATCAAAACGCTGGCTCACAGCCACATCAGGGCAAGGTAAAGCTGTCATTTTTATGGGTAAGAAAGTAAAGTTACCTACTCACAGGAAACGACGAACAGGAGGCGAGTGTGATCTCCTCGGCGGCCCTCTTCGCGAACCGCCGTCGGCCACCCGCCGAAACAGGGCCCTGAGGACGCGCTCGAGCACACCCACGGTGACCCGTCGTGCCTCCACCAGCGAGCAGCCGTTGTGCCTCAGAGCCAAACCGCGGAAAAAATGCTTCTTTACATCCGCGCGCACCTTCCTGAGCGAGATCAGATCTGGCGGCGGAGTGCCCGGAGGATGCCGGATCTGGCGCCGCCGCCGAACACACGAACAGGCTGTTTGGAGGAGTAAGACGGCAGTAGGGTCGTCACTTGGCCACCGGCGAAGCCGCCGCTCCTCGCCGTCTTCGTCTCGTCTGCCGAGAGGTCTAGTCGCCGCTGCGGTGCGTAGGCCAGCCAGTCAGGCACGCTAGAACATTGGTTGGAGGGAGTTTTAGGATGTGTTCGGTTTTTGAACGAAGTTGAATGGAATGGAATGGAACCATCAGAATGAATCACTCTATTCCTATGTTCGGTTGAGTTGGAAATCGGTGGAATGGAACCCGTCAAATTAATGTAAACATTCAATTAATTAGAGGCAATCTAAATTAATTAGATCCTAATTAACCGGACTCTAGTTAGAGCCAATCACCGGAGAGGAGGACCGCATCGTCTCGGGAAGATTGGGCCAGCGAGCTCCTGGCCGTCACCGCGCGCCGCAGCCGCGCATGGCCGTCGCCTCATGGCCGCCGCTCATGGCCGCCATGCCTGGCCGTCGCCTGCTGGCCGCCGCGCCTGGCCGTCGCCCGCTTGCCGCCGCCGCGCATGGCCGTCCCGCGCCGTCCCTCGTCCACCTCTTCCGGTCGCCCCGCGCCGTCCCTGCTATCCCGGTCGCCGCCGCGCCGTCTGCTAACCCGGCCGCCGCCGTGCTGCGAGGAGGGAGAAATGTCGGACGCGAGGAGAGAGGAGAGGGATGACGCGAGGAGAGAGATGAGGCTGATGATTAGCAACGCGTTCCACTCGGTCCGACCGATTTTGCCGGACGGGTTGGTTCCGCATATTAGGCGAATATTCCAGAGGAACGAGTGCGTTCCATTCCACCACAAAACCGAACGCAGGAATGAGCTCTGGGGGCGGAACGGTTCCATTCCATTCCACTTGGTGCTACAACCGAACACACCCTTAACTACGGAATGGGAATTCAGAGGGGGTAGATGCTCGTTGAGGAAGAGAGAGAGAGAGCAGACCTTAACGGTAGATTGAGCGTCCTGTTTCGGGAGCGGGCAGGGTGAAACCCTAGCCATCCCACCTTCGGCCCCCACCCCATCCCCTCACCGTCGCCAGAGGACGTCGCCAGGCAATGCCCGGGAGGAGTCGACGGCGATGGGGCCTCTCTCCCCTCACGCCGCAAGCGTCTTGGCCGTGGGGTGCGGCGTTTTTCGCGGGGCGTGGCGGCTCTGGCAACGGCCTGGTGGCTGCGAGGTCCGGTACAAGCGACGATAGTGGCGGTGGCTCGCCAGCGCGGGTGGCCCGGCTTGGCCAGCCCGTGCGTTGGGCGATTCAGGGGCGCAGACATGGTCTCGGCGATTGGGCGGCCTAGGCGTGTGTGGAGGTCTTCTGGGAAGGCTGTAGGGGCAGTGTGGCCACAAGATGGGGCATGGGTAGGGGCTCAGCTCCGTCGCCGAGCTCTGCGGCCTCGCCCCAGATTTGGCACCGTCGGTAACCATGAGAGTTGTCGGTCGTCGGTCTAGTGGAGGATCCCTCTCCCCTATCCCCTCCTCATCGTCGGGGACGTTGAGCCTGGATGTCGGGGCGGCGACCCTGGAAGGAGAGGAACCTGTGGGTTGGCGGGTGAGCCTGAGATTCTGTTGGTGCTAGCTAAGACCGCGGCCGTGTGGACTAGTGGTGCCTGGCAAGCTGTAATCCCCAGCAGTGGTGTGGTCGCCCGTGGCGGTGCCCCTTGCCTTTGTCAGAGGTGGAGAGGTCATGCCGAGGGGAAACCTGAAAGTGCATGTTGCCCCCATGCGTGGTTTTGGTAATTAATGACAATCCTTATGGACTAATGTTTACATTGAGATATTCTTATAGATTTTGTCCATGGGAAAAGATAGGAGTTCATGTGTTGAACTCTTGAAGATGACACGATGACCAATACTATATTCAAGGGTTTATATGAAGAATGGTCATGTGTAGAAGATGAAGTGCAAGTTCAATATGATACATCTCAGAAGATATCATTTGATTGAAGCTTGCAATGGAGACATGAGATGGAGCTTAGCAAGTCTCTCCCATAATGAAGTATGGGGGAGCATTTGGAGAAGTTTTCATCAAGCATGTGCTAGCAAACACAATCAAGAAAGATGTTCCAACTTGAGAGAGTCAAGATCGTCATCATCGAGCTCAAGTGGAATGCGCAAGGCAAAGGTATGATCTTGATAGGTTTTCTATTTTACCGGTCTCATGGTATTAGTGGGAGACCGGGTTATAGGATAGACAGCGTACTATCAAGAGGGGCTCTCAAGTGAGTAACTAGATCGAATCTTTGTGGAGAGCTCAAACCGTTGCATACTTGCATATCGTCTTTCTTGGTTCTTATTTGGCTTTTATCCATGTGATAATTTATAGCTTGTGTTCATCGCCATACCAAGCTCTAGTTCATCAAAAACGGATTTCATTCGAATATCTTGTTGAGTTTTTGTTGTTGGAGGTTTTACCGGTTTGTCTTTTATAAAGAGGTCAAACTCTCTCCTTGTGGATTCCTCCTCACATAATGGACTATGATGTTTCTCTGCATAATATTGTCGTGCTCGTTGTGGTGATTCCAACAAGCCCAAAAACATCAAAATCGGAGTCCGGATGAAAAAGATATTGTAGTTTCCGTTTTGCTGTTTCTGCCAGTTTTCAGCAAACCGGATATTCCGGTTTTGTCTTGGCTAAAAACATGAGTTGTCTCCCATAAGCGCTTTTCTTTAACGCCTTTCAGCTAGGCGCAGAAAGTGAAAATCAAGTGTTTCCAAGTGAAGAAGCATCCAAATCATCAAAGGCTTCATCTAAAACACAACTTGTCACAACAGGTACTTTAGGTATCCCCGAAGATGTTCCAATGTGTAAGTCACCATTAATTGTATTAAAGGTTTTATCAATTTTAAGCGCACTAGGAAGCTTTGGCTTATGCATCTTGGGAACATAAATGAATGTTTGCTCTTTACCCACAAAGGCTTTCTCCCTCTTAGTTTTAAGAGAAGAAAAGTTGAACTTAACGTTTCCATAGCCTCCTCTAACTCACCAATTTTATGATTTTGAGTATCATGAGTATTACTAGCCTCTAAAACAACGATTCTTTCATTCATGCTTACTATTGATTCATTAGTCTTACTAACATTTTCAAGAAAATTTGGCAAGTTTTTATCCATAGCATCCAACTTCTTTATAACATATTCCAAAGTAATCTCAGTTTTAATATCTTTAATAGGTGGTATCCCTACCAAACTTTCAATTAAATTGCAGGCTTCCAAAGTAGGAGTACCTAGAAAATTACCCCCTATAAGAGTGTCCAGAACATACCTATACCAGCTAGTGACACCAACATACAAATTCCTAAGAAGGATCAAGGTAGAATATTTTTTAGTACATCTATAATGAGCATCACTTATCCAATACCAGGCATCTTTCAAACTTTCTCCCCCATGTTGCCTAAACGAACGAACTTCAACTTCAGGAGTATTCATTTTGGCAAAAAGAACACTAGGCCGAAATAACAAAATAAAAACAAGTAACTAATTTTTTGTGTGTTTTTGATAAAGAGAGCAAACAAGACAAAATAAAAATCAACTAAGCAAGACAATAACAAAGTAAAGAGATTGGAAGTGAGAGACTCCCCTACCAGAAGGCTTGATCTCCCCGGCAACGGCGCCAGGAAACTTGCTTGATGCGTGTAAACCACACGTTCGTTGGGAGACCCCAAGAGTAAGGTTTGATGAGTGTAGCGGCAAGTTTTCCCTCAGTAAGAAATCAAGGTTTAATCGGACCAGTAGGAGATCGAAGTCACTTCTGAAGGTTGTTGGTGAAAGAGTGTAGTGCGGTGCAACACCAGGGATTCCGGTGCCAACGTGGAACCTGCACAACACAATCAAACTACTTTGCCCCAACTTAACAGTGAGGTTGTCAATCTCATCGGCTTGCTGAAAATAAAGGATTAGACGTATAGTGTGGAAAATGATGTTTGTTTGCAGAGAATGAAAAAGAACAATGATTGCAGTAGGTTGTATTTCAGATGTAAAAGAATGGACCGGGGTCCACAGTTCACTAGTGGTGTCTCTCCATAATAAATAACTAACATGCTGGGTAAACAAATTACAGCTGGGCAATTGACAATATTGATAAGTGCATAACATGCATGTGCAAGTTGTGGTGTCTACTATGAGATTCATTTGGGCATTACGACAAAGTACACAGACCGCTATCCAGCATGCATCTGTGCCTAAATAGTCCACCTTCATGTTAACATCCGAACCCCTTCCGGTATTAAGTTGCAAGCAACAGACAATTGCATTAAGTAAAGTACATAATGTAAACAACACATTCATCCTTAGACAAAGCATCATTAGGTTACCCCTAGTAGCAACATCACATCCACAACCTTAGGGGTTGCTGTCACTACCCCAGATTAAATGGAGATTTAACCCACTATCTAGCATAAATACTCCCTCTTGGAGTCACAAGCATCCACTTGGCCAGAGTATCAACAAGTAATGGAGAGCATGCAAGATCATAAAAGACATAGACATAATATTCAGTATTCAACTTGACATAGTATCAATATTCATCGGATCCCAGCAAACACAACATGTAGTATTACAATAAGATGATCTTGATCATGATAGGCAGCTCACAAGATCTAAACATGATGGCACAAGAGGAGAAGACAACCATCTAGCTACTGCTATGGACCCATAGTCCAAAGATGAATTACTCACACATCACTTCGGATGCAGGCATGGCGATGTAGAGCCATCCGGTGCTGATTCCCCTCTCCGGCAGGGTGCCGGGAAGAGCTTCAGAACCCTCCCGAGTTAGGGTTGACGGCGGCGGTGGCTCTGGAACTTTTCGTGGAATATGACTCGGGTACTTAGGGTTTTCCCGAGGAAGGCAATTTATAGGCGAAGGGGCAACGTCGGTGGAGACCTGTGGCCCCCTCACCACGTCACGGCGCGGTAGGAGGTGGGACCAGCCACGTGGTGAGGACGGCCCACTGCCCCCCTTCGTCTCTCCTTCGGTCTGCGTGTACATGTCAGAAAAATAGGGACTTTGGCTTTTGTTTCGTCTAATTTCGAGAATATTTCCAGAACAACTTTTCTGAAATCAAAAACAGCAGAAAACAGGAACTGGCACTGTGGCATCTTGTTAATAGGTTAGTCCTAGAAAATGCATAAAAATGATATAAAGTGTATATAAAACATGTAGCAATTGGCACAATATAAGCATGGAACATCAGAAATTATAGATACGTTGGAGACGTATCAGTATGTCATGCTCATTAGAAATTCAAATTCTATAATGTTCATTAATTTCTTGAGTTGGTTTTATTTGCCTCTTGTTCTAAAAGAAATGGATTATCACATTATGGGGAGTAATAAGCTATTTGCATATTACAAACCAAGGAAATGTGAACATGTGAGGTTTTGCCACCTAGAATTGATATTGTAATTATCTTGCTCCTATGTGGCATGTTTCTCAAACAAGTTCCATATTTGCTTAAATGTCTTTTATCTCTCATCTTTTGGATCTTGTGTGTGAGAGAGTTTTTTTGGTGCTTTGCATGATCGTTGATCAAATTGAAGCCGTCAAGAATCTCTATCTAAGCATACGTTAAATTCCTATCCTTTGACATATGCTTATTTGTTGTGAAGTTGGCCTTGAATATCCTTTGTACCACCGAGAAATATCTCCATACTCCTTGTCCATGACAAGTGATACTCATATTTGTGGTGAAATTTGTAGACCATCTTCACTTTGGCCATTGCTTTGAATTGCCTTATTTTGTTGCCAAAATGTGTTTTATCAAACTCTTTTTGTCTTCCTTGTATCCTATGGATCTTATTGTTCTTCTTGAATTTGACTAGTGTTTGTATAATATATGGTGTGTGATGATCCCATTGGTGTGCATTTGTATTCAAATGCAAAATCATAAATAATGCACACATATTGGGGGAGATATCCTATATGTTTTTGAACACTTTTTGTCTTTAATTGGTTTTAGATCCCGATGATAAGTCTCTTTGAAGACAAGCATTTTCCGTCTTGGTACTTTGTTCCATCATGAAAAATGTAGAGGGTTTGGTTATTCCTTGACCATATTTTCATTTGGTATCTTTTCCTTTTGGTATCTTCAATCATGTGTTGATTTGGGTATTTGATATAATTTGGACAAATTCTTTTCGTGTCACACTAATGTGTGCTCTCTTGTTTAAATTGGTGTTTTACCCAAATTGTATCTCTTTTGGTTCTTGAAAGTCTTGTGCATGCATATTTACTATACGTATTTCTTTGGCATGCTTACTTTCGTTGATCCAATATATAGGATAAACTCCATCAAATCCTATATGGCTAAGATGTGCATGAAATTTAATTTCACATTAATATGCACATATTTATGTGGAGTTTGTCCTATGTATTGTAGTTGCTCTAACTACTTTGGACCCAATGAGTTGGGTACCATGTTGTACTTGAATTTGTTTTAGCTACATTGGAGATGCATTGGAAGCTTGTCTCATTTACAAGGAAGGTGGTGTCACCATGTGTTCATTGGAGCCAAGTTTGGATGATCGTTAACTCTTATGTTCTACATCACCAATGCTATCTCGGTAACAAGTATCTACCTCATGCATACGTTTCTAGCTTCCAACCTTGTGTAGGTTGTATCTTGGCATGAATCTCTTTTGTTGCAATTAATTTGGTTCTTGCAAAACGTCTTTATTGCAAATGTGAGTAAGCCGGGATGATTACATATAAGGGGACTATATATTCATTTCTATGATTCATCGATCCCAATTATGTCAATCTAGCACTTTCTACTTAAAGTCTCTCATGTGCAACATTGATGAATTTTCAAAATCATTTGCGTTTTGTGATACTTGTTATCTTACTCGGAGCATCCATTTGTTAACGTTTATCCCTTGTGGATAGTTTTTGATGCTATGATGAGTATGTGTTGGAAGTTCATTTATATTCTGTTAAGATATAATTCAGCTTTGTGCTATGTTCTTAAGCAAAGATCTTATTGGTGTATTTATGACTTCTTCTTGGATATCATGTTCTTTACCCTTGTATCTATCTTGTGTGTACATGTTTATTTGTAGACCCATATCTTAGTGATTCGTGTCTACTTAGAAACTTATGCACATGAGAATAGCACATCTTTAATTGATATTCCAATTCTTTAGTTACCACCTCTTATTGCTTTTAATTCTTTGGTGGTTTCTAAAAGGCACAAGCTTTATTTTTTCATGTGTTATGCTTTTTGCATTTTACTAAGCTTGTGAATCTTTTTGCTATATCTCTCTTTTGGTGTGTGGGTATGGGAAAGACATGATATGCACTATGTGCAACTCTTCTTGAAAGACTATGTTGATGCTCTCATCCTTGTATTAGTCTCCCATAATGTCCTTTTATCTCACACCCATTATTTTATTTGCCGCTCCTTGCTCTTGTTGCAAAACATTTTTGTTGCAAGTTGTTTTGCCTCACTTCTCATTTATATTCTCTTGCATGTGCTCGTGTTCGAATTTATCTAGGAGGGAGTGAGGATTCCATGTTGTGCACACTATATTGAAATACAAATCCTATTTGTGCACGTATGTTGGGGAGTTCTCTCATGATATTTAGAACACTTTTCAGATCCTTTTGATTGCTTGCTTCTTTCGTTGAAGTATCTTTCTATTTGATATTCTCTCGGCAATCTTTGGATCCTCAATATAGTTTGATCTCCCTCCATCTATTCTTCATTGGATATGTGCATTTGATTTCACTCACATTATGAGAAATGCACACTTTATGGGGGAGCTCTTATTATATTGGCCTTCTTACTTTTCACCCATTTCGGCAATCGATGCCAATGGGGGAGAAATTTAGAGGGTTTAAGGGAATATGGGTTTGTTCTCTTGCATCATTGCTCTTTGTGTTGCACGGGTGCTTAAATTCATTATATAAACCCTCGTAAAAGGGATTGTCATCAATTAACAAAATGGGGGAGATTGAAAGTGCATGTTGCCCCCATGCGTGGTTTTGGTAATTAATGACAATCCTTATGGACTAATGTTTACATTGAGATATTCTTATATATTTTTTCCATGGGAAAAGATAGGAGTTCATGTGTTGAACTCTTGAAGATGGCACGATGACCAATACTCTACTCAAGGGTTTATATGAAGAATGGTCATGTGTAGAAGATGAAGCGCAAGTTCAATATGATCCATCTCGGAATATATCATTTGATTGAAACTTACAATGGAGACATGAAGATGGAGCTTAGCAAGTCTCTCCCATAATGAAGTATGGGGGAGCATTTGGAGAAGTCTTCATCAAGCATGTGCTAGCAAACACAATCAAGAAAGATGTTCCAACTTGAGAGAGTCAAGGTCGTCATCATCGAGCTCAAGTGGAATGCGCAAGGCAAAGGTATGATCTTGATAGGTTTTCTATTTTACCGGTCTCATGGTGTTAGTGGGAGACCGGGTTATAGGATAGACGGCGTACTATCAAGAGGGGCTCTCAAGTGACTAACTAGATCGAATCTTTGTGGAGAGCTCAAACTGTTGCATACTTGCATATCATCTTTCTTGGTTCTTATTTGGCTTTTATCCATGTGATAATTTAGAGCTTGTGTTCATCGCCATACCAAGCTCTGGTTCATCAAAAACGGATTTCATTCGAATATCTTGTTGCGTTTTTGTTGTTGGAGGTTTTACCGGTTTGTCTTTTATAAAGAGGTCAAACTCTCTCCTTGTGGATTCCTCCTCACATAATGGACTATGATGTTTCTCTGCATAGTATTTCTGGGTTTAGTTGGGACCGGAATATCCTGCCGGGCCAGATTTTCTGGGTTTAGTTGGGACCGGAATATCCGGTCCTTCCAAATTTTTCCAGAATTTCTGCTACGGACTTCATGATGGCTACGTGTTGGTGAACCCCAAGAGGAAGGTTATGATGTAGACAGCAGAAGTTTTCCCTTGAATAATCTACCCAAGGTTATCAATCCAGTAGGACTTGATGATCTATCGGAAGGTTGTTGATGTTGACTCCCCCTGGCGCTAGGGAGCTTGCACCAACGTGGAATCTGCACAGACACAAACCAGAACTTTGCCCAACACGAAACAGAGAGGTTGTCAATCTCTCCGGTCTTGCAGAAACAAAGAGTTAAACGTATGGTGTGGAAAACAGCAGGAAAAACAGCAAGTAACAGGAAACAGATGATTGCAGCAGGTTGTGTAAACAGTATGAGGAAATTGGACCAGGGTCCACAGTTCACTAGTGGTGTCTCTCTCAGAACAGATAACTAGCATGTTGGGTAAACAAATTACAGCTGGGCAATTGACAAATAGAGAGGGCATAACAATGCAATACATGCCAAGATGTCTACTATGAAATCTAGTTGGGCATTACAACAAAGTACATAGACCGTTATTCCAACCATCTATGCCTAAATAATCCACCTTCAAGGCAGCATCCGCATCCATTCAGTATTAAGTTGCTAACAACAGATTATTGCATGAAGTAAAGTGTGTAATGTAATCAATACAAGTGCCCTTGGACACTGCACCAATGTTTTATCCCTAGTAGCAACAGCACATCTACCATCTTAGACCTTTCTGTCACTGATCCAGATATCTAGAGACTGAACCCACTATCGAGCATAAATACCCCCTCTTGGAGTCACAAGCATCTACTTGGCCAAAGCATCTACTAGCAACGGAGAGCATGCAAGATCAAGAGCACATAGATAAACAACTTGAATAAACATGGTATCAATATTCATCGGATCCCAGCAAACACAACATCTAGCATTACAATAAGATGATCTTGATCATGTTAGGCAGCTCACAAGATCTAAACATGGAGGCACAAGGTAGAGAGACAACCATCTAGCTACTGCTATGGACCCGTAGTCCAGGGGTGGACTACTCACGCATCACTCCGGAGGCAGGCATGGTGATGTAGAGCCCTCCGGTGATGATCTCCCCTCCGGCAGGGTGCCGGGAAGAGCTTCAGAACTCCTCCGATCTGAGATTGACGATGACGGCCGCGACGGAACTTTTCGTGGAATATGATCGACCGTAATAGGGTTTTCGCGTCGCGGAGAATATATAGGCGAAGAGGCGGCGTCGGTGGCCGAGGGGGGCCACCACGCCATAGGGGGGCGCGGGCCCACCCTGGGCCGCGCCCTAGTGTGGCGTGGCCCCCTGGTGGGTCTGCTCCGACTCCCCTTTGGACTCCGTGATCTCCTCGTGATATTATTGACGATGTCTTTTGTTTCGTCCAATTCCGAGAATATTTCCTTAATAGATTTTCTGAAACCAAAAACAGCAGAAAACAGGGAACTGGCACTGTGGCATCTTGTTAATAGGTTAGTCCCAGAAAATGCATAAAAATGATATAAAGTGTAACCAAAACATGTAGCAATTGATATAATAACAGCATGGAACATCAAAAATTATAGATACGTTTGAGACGTATCAAGCATCCCCAAGCTTAGTTCCTGCTCGTCCTCGAGTAGGTAAACGATAAAAACAGATAATTTTTGAAGTGACATGCTACCAACACAATCTTTGATCAAATAACAATGTAATGCACATGATCTGAATGAAGTGATCCAAGCCAATGGTCTATAGTTTGCAAGCAAGTAAATAAAGAGTAAACATAAGTGATCACACAAGTGCAAACTTTCATGAATAACACTATAAAACATTTAGAGATATAATAGTCTAACATAATAGTTAGTTCACAGCAGCAATAATTCTCAACATGAAAGTGTTTGTATCAACACAAAGGAAGATAATAGCTTCAGCTTTTGCTTCAACTTTCAACATGTATATCATATAGATAATGTCAATGCAAAGAATATGATCAACCAAACACAAAGTTATGTAAAAACTGTTATACTGGAGTTGACAATGATGTTTGCTTAAGTAGACAGAAAGAAGTGGGAAAACTGACTCAACATAAAAGTAAAAGAATGGCCCTTCGCAGAGGGAAGCAGGGATTAACATCATGTGCTAGAGCTGTAGTTCCCGAAGGCATATAGAGAGCATAAAATATTGTTTTGTAAGGTAATGGTGTATACAGGTGTCAACAAATCAAATAGCAGGTACTTGTCATCTTCCATGGCTAACTAACTTTTAGAGCGGTTCCGAGAGTTTTTAGGACTGCACTTGTAACAAGCACTTATTGGTGACACTCCTCCCAACCATTTACTTTCCACAAACCATGGCTAACCGAATCCTCGGGTGCCCACCAACATTCACCATGGAGGAGTGTCTATTTATTTATTTATAGGGTGGACTAACCAGCTCTTTAATGCAAAATAAAAGGTGGAGAAGCAGATGAAGCTGCCAATCCTTGTAAATTAATTAGCATGGAAGATGACAAATCTCACTACTACGTCCTTATGAGCTTTTCAAGTAGTGACACAAAAAGGATAATTGTTTTGAGTAGTTAGTAGATAGCACATGAAGAAATTTACTTGGAATGGTGAAAACACCACATAATAGGTAGGTATGGTGGACACAGGTGGCATGGATTTGGCTCAAGGTTTTGGATGTACAAGAAGCATTCCCTCTTAGTACAGAGTTTAGGCTAGCAAGGTTATTATAAGCAAACATCATTATCAACTGGAATAGCAAGAGTGTACATAAAACACAAGGTTTGACGAACCATAGACTCCCACTGTCTTCCTTGTTAACACATAGCCTTCATCCAAAAATTATCTAGACTACTATGGACTTCCAATATGCAACAGATTATTATAGCAGAAAATCCTTATAGTAGTTCTTCATTAATAGCCATTACTTACATGATGCACAAGCTTAAACATTAATTACTTGACAGCTCAAAACAATTGGCAAGCATCAAATTACTCAAGACAACGATCTAAAAAGATTCATGTAAGCATTTTATACCACTACCACATGCATAGCATTTTTCTGGTCCAACCAAACACCAATCAACTTATTTGACAACTCTCCAAACAGATATAAGTGAAGCAAGAGAGTACTTTCTTCAAAAGAAACTGAAAGCTCTAACAAGAGATGTATGAAAAACTGAGAGCTAACAGCAATAACAGCAACTAGACAGGAATACTCAACAAGTATAAGTGAAGCACAAGAGTATTCTAATGAAAAAGTGGAGCGTGTCTCTCTCCCAAACATGAATGCTAGGATCCAACAAGTATAGCACAGCAAACAAAACAAAACAAACTGAAAACAAAAACACACTGACGCTCCAAGGAAGAGTACACTAGTATGAAGCAATAAAAATATAGCACCATTAGAGATGACCTGATAATTTGTAGATGAAGAAGGGGATGCCTTTCCCCAAGCTTAGATGCTTGAGTCTTCTTGAAATATGCTGGGGAGGTAAGCCTCCCCAAGCTTAAGCTCTTCACTCTTCTTGATCATGTAATATCATTCTCCTCTATCAACACTTGAAAACTTCCTTCACACCAAAACTTAACAGCTTTTCTCATTAGCAGGTTAGTGCACTAAAAGATAATACTTCAAAGTTCTAGCAAAGACAAAACTCACAAGCCAACTATTTTAAACATTAGCCACTGTTACTAGGCTCAAGTGGGCACTTTTACACGAAAAGAAACCACTTAAAAACTTGTAAAAGAGAGAATGCAAAATAAAAGACAGAATCTGTCAAACCAGAACAGTCTGTAATGACGAATTTTTTCGAGGCACTTACGATGCTCAGATGAAAAACTTTTGAAATAATGAAAGTTGCGTAACATCATCAGGAACATGCACAAAAAGTTTCAGCATTTTTCGATTTTTTCTGATTTTCTACTGAATTAAACGGTGACGAACAGCAATCTGTCCCAATGCAGTCCCGAAAATAAAAACCAACTTTGCATTAGTAACTCTCCTTGGCACAACAAAACAGCAAATAAAAGATACAAAGGAGTTGCTACAGAGGTAAACAAGCATCCTTGACTCAAGAAAACAAAAATAAAACAGCAAATAAAAACATGGGTTATCTCCCAGAAGTGCTTTTCTTTAATGCCTTTGAGCTAGGCATGAAGAGATGCATCAAGTATTGTCAAGATCCAGATCATACAATGAAAGCTTAAAAGTCTTATCAACAATGCATTGTATGCTACTTATGCTAGTTTCAGAGTTCTCTTTTTCTTTTCTCTTAGGTACACTCTCTTCATCAAAAAGATTTTCAGGCACAATCCATCCAAAATTATTTTCTAAAGTGTCATGCAATGCCATCATTTTATAGGGGATTGGAATTTTCAGACCATTCTTAGCAAAAGGTTGATTAGAATATTTAGCTCTATTTTCCCTTCTTGTTCTAAGAATTTTCATAACATCAGTGTAGCAATCAAACATTTTATACTTAGCAAATATCATTCTAGCTTCCTTAGCAACATCTCCCAATTCTTCATGCAAAGTTTCTAACACAAAGTCTTTCTTTTCACCATTTTTCATATCATGAAGTGCTAAAAACATGTGTTGCATTATAGGATGCATATTAACAAACCTAGCTTCTAGCATTTGAACAAGGGAAGCTATGGCAGTTTCATAATTAGGAGCAAGTTCAGCTATAGATTTCTTTTTAAAGTCATCAGACTTTCTCACAAAGTTCAGAAATTGCTCAATGTTGTTTTCCCCTATGACAGAGCCACTACCTACTTGTATGTTTATCATGGAAAATTCAGGTTTCAAGATAGGTAAAGCTGTGAACTCGAATTTGTTAAAGTCAGACCACTCAGTATTATCAGGATTACTCATTTTAGCAAGACTAAAACAAGCAACAGGGCAACTCGAAATTAAAAACTAGATGCAGGAATTTTTTTTTTGGGTTTTTGATTTTTAACAGCAAGCAAAAAAAAAAAACAAGACAAAAAACAAAGTAAAGAGATTGGAACTGAGAGACTCCCCTTTCCAATAGCCTCCAAGTCCCCGGCAACGGCGCCAGAAAACAGCTTGATGGCTACGTGTTGGTGAACCCCAAGAGGAAGGTTATGATGTAGACAGCAGAAGTTTTCCCTTGAAAATCTACCCAAGGTTATCAATCCAGTAGGACTTGACGATCTATCGGAAGGTTGTTGATGTTGACTCCCCCTGGCGCTAGGGAGCTTGCACCAACGTGGAATCTGCACAGACACAAACCAGAACTTTGCCCAACACGAAACAGAGAGGTTGTCAATCTCTCCGGTCTTGCAGAAACAAAGAGTTAAACGTATGGTGTGGAAAACAGCAGGAAAAACAGCAAGTAACAGGAAACAGATGATTGCAGCAGGTTGTGTAAACAGTATGAGGAAATTGGACCAGGGTCCACAGTTCACTAGTGGTGTCTCTCTCAGAACAGATAACTAGCATGTTGGGTAAACAAATTACAGCTGGGCAATTGACAAATAGAGAGGGCATAACAATGCAATACATGCCAAGATGTCTACTATGAAATCTAGTTGGGCATTACAACAAAGTACATAGACCGTTATTCCAACACATCTATGCCTAAATAATCCACCTTCAAGGCAGCATCCGCATCCATTCAGTATTAAGTTGCTAACAACAGATTATTGCATGAAGTAAAGTGTGTAATGTAATCAATACAAGTGCCCTTGGACACTGCACCAATGTTTTATCCCTAGTAGCAACAGCACATCTACCATCTTAGACCTTTCTGTCACTGATCCAGATATCTAGAGACTGAACCCACTATCGAGCATAAATACCCCCTCTTGGAGTCACAAGCATCTACTTGGCCAAAGCATCTACTAGCAACGGAGAGCATGCAAGATCAAGAGCACATAGATAAACAACTTGAATAAACATGGTATCAATATTCATCGGATCCCAGCAAACACAACATCTAGCATTACAATAAGATGATCTTGATCATGTTAGGCAGCTCACAAGATCTAAACATGGAGGCACAAGGTAGAGAGACAACCATCTAGCTACTGCTATGGACCCGTAGTCCAGGGGTGGACTACTCACGCATCACTCCGGAGGCAGGCATGGTGATGTAGAGCCCTCCGGTGATGATCTCCCCTCCGGCAGGGTGCCGGGAAGAGCTTCAGAACTCCTCCGATCTGAGATTGACGATGACGGCCGCGACGGAACTTTTCGTGGAATATGATCGACCGTAATAGGGTTTTCGCGTCGCGGAGAATATATAGGCGAAGAGGCGGCGTCGGTGGCCGAGGGGGGCCACCACGCCATAGGGGGGCGGGGCCCACCCTGGGCCGCGCCCTAGTGTGGCGTGGCCCCCTGGTGGGTCTGCTCCGACTCCCCTTTGGACTCCGTGATCTCCTCGTGATATTATTGACGATGTCTTTTGTTTCGTCCAATTCCGAGAATATTTCCTTAATAGATTTTCTGAAACCAAAAACAGCAGAAAACAGGGAACTGGCACTGTGGCATCTTGTTAATAGGTTAGTCCCAGAAAATGCATAAAAATGATATGAAGTGTAACCAAAACATGTAGCAATTGATATAATAACAGCATGGAACATCAAAAATTATAGATACGTTTGAGACGTATCACTTCACGGCGCGAGCCTCTGTACTCGGCCGGATTTTTGGGCCGGATATTTGGGTCAGGGACCGGATATTCCGGCCTAAGTGAGCCTGCAACGGCTATTTTCGTGGAAGGGGCTATAAATACCCTTCCCCTTCTTCAACCTTGGGCTGCTCATTTTTTCCCTCTCTCTCCTCCTTTGTTGACCTTGGAAAGCTTGCCCCTCTCCCAATTCCTCCCATGATTCTTGCATATCTTTGAGGGATTTGAGAGAGGAGATCTAGATCTACATTTCCACCAATCCATCTCTCCTCTAAGTGAGGGGAACCTAGTAGATCTTGATCTTGGAGTTCTTGGTATATCTCCTTTTTGTTCTTCCTCTCTTATTCCCCCATAAGCATTTGTTGCTTTGTTTGCAATTTGAGAGTGAAGGATTTGAGCACTTGTGCTCTTGCCTTTTGTATTTGGTGCATCGGTGTGCTCTCCACGAGGATTCGTGGAAGTTGAAAGTTTGTGAGCTTGTTACTCTTGGGTCCTTGGACCCTAGACGCCCGTGTGGTGGTTGGACCTTTGTGGTCACTTGTAAATCCGTTCGGGAGCCCCCAATCCCGTTGTGGGTTGTGCCCTGGATTGTTGTTGAAAGGCTCTGGATTCCGCCTCAAAGGATTCCGATAGTGGAAGGTGAACCAAACCTTTGTGGTGAGGTTCATCGAAGAATAGGGTGAGCCTTTGTGGCGTTGAGATCGACCTTTGTGGTGCCTCACACCTCTCCGATGAGACGTACTCCCTTAACAAGGAGGAACTCAGGAATACATCATCGTCTCCGCGTGCCTCGGTTATTTCTATACCCGAGCTATTAACTTATGCACTTTACATTGTGATAGCCTTCGTGCTTGAAGTACTCTATTGTTATCATCTTGTTGTTTGTCTTGCTTAGCATATGTTGTTGGTGCACATAGGTGAGCCTAGTTTATTTAGGTTGTCGGCTTGTTAATTTAAACACCTAGTTTTATTCTGCAATTATCAAGCCTAAACCGGAAAAGTTTTAAACCGCCTATTCACCCCCTCTAGGTGACATCATTGTCCTTTCAAAACCCTTATCTTGGTTTCTACCAGGTCACGGTGGTGGCGTCTCTGGACGTCGTTCCCTTCTTGAAGGCGCCGATGTGGCTTTCCTCTACCCACCTACGTGCTCCGGGTGAAAACCCTAGACCCTTGAAGATGACGCCTTGGAGCTCGCGGTCGGTAGCTCTGTGGAGGTTGGGTGGCGGAGTCTTCTTTGGCGTGCTTCCTCCGGCAAAGCTTGTTACTTGAACTGCTCTCTCGGCGTTTCTTGTTTGGACCTCCATGGTGTGCCTCAGCATGGAGGCGTTTCTGTGGCGGATGTCTCCGCTGCTGTTGGGGGGTCTAGGCAGTGTGTAGTGTGTGTTTGTGTGCCGGTCTCGACGCTAGGGTGAGTTTTTCCCAACAACTTAACCCGTATTGACGGTGTGCATCGTTTGTCGGTGTGCCAGTCTGACCTCAAGGGCGAGCTTCGGCCCAACACATGTGCCCGCCAAGCTGGTTCTCAACCTCACCGGAGTAGCCTTAGGTGGCGTTCGTCTTGTTGGAGTTTCTTTGATTGTTATGTTTCTTGTGTGTGAGTGCAATTAGATGTTGTAGTCTTTGTTTAGCAGTTTGTACCTATGTGGTCGTTTTTGGCGTTATTAATTTAAACGTCGGACCTGGGTTTGGGCTAAACGTCACTCTTAGTTTTTTTAAAGCGGAGCCCAGGCCCCTTTGACACGGTGTGGCATGCAAGAATCCATGGTTTAGTCATGAAAACATGTGTTTAGTTATCTAATAATCAGTTAGCTTGTCCGGCCCCTTATGTGTAGATTATCCTTGTTCAGATCCTGCCTCTGCCCTGCCTAGTTTGATAAAATAGGCTTGCGCATCGCTATATTAATATTGCGACCACCTGATACAACGTGAGACTACTGCTGGGACAAACAGCACAATCAAATCCAAACGAAAAAAGAAAGCGAAAAACAAGAGACAACAGTACCGACATTGACGGATCTACGAAAACAAAAGTGACTCGCAACCACTGCGTCCTCTCCAGCATATTCCTATTCTACACTCCGAATCACCGCGTACAAAGCAACACCTCCAAAAAGGAAAACGATGATGCACTGGTGTCCAAAAAGAAAAACGATGACGCACTACTGTCCGGACTAGTTTTCCCTCGGTACGTGGTAAGAGCATCACTAGTGGTACCCTCAAACCCTCAAACCCTCATAGCAGTTTAAGGGTTGAGAATTGGCTTTTTTTGGCACTTTTAAGGGTTGAAAAACATGGGCAAAGACTAGAACCCTCAAACCCAACCCTTATAATAGAATATTCCGTTGTAAGTGTTGGGTTTGAGGGTTCTAGTCTTTGCCTCAACCCCAACCTCTAAAACTGTCACACATTTATCACAATTATCACTACAAAAACACAATCAACCTTCAAACATACTAGGAAATGAGAATCATTGATGCATGGTTTAATAGTTTACATCACAAAATCATCATCTTCCCCTCTCATCGGCACCATCACCAAAATATTACACCTCGGCGCCATCTCCTAGACCACTTCCACGTCCATCAAACACCGCCTTCTTCGGAGTTGTCCACACCGCCATCGCCACCACCACTCATCGGAGTGTCACCTCGAAAAGTAGAGGACACACCACGGAATATCCTCTTCCTCTCCGCGATGTCCTCCTTGTAGTCCTTCCACCATTGCAATTGGTCTTCATCCATGTCCTTATTGGACATCATCATGTGCTCCTTCTCTTCCACCATGAGTTCTTTCCATACCTTTGCTTCTTTGACCTTGATCATCCTCTCCTCCAAGTCGGCCTTGCGCTTTGCTTCTTCACACTTTGCTTCAACTTGTGCAAGCTTGGCCTCTTTCTTCTTCTCGGTGATAAGAAGCTTTGTCTCCAATGTCTTCGTTGTCAATGCCTCTCTTGACTTCATCATATGCTCCATCTTCTCCCTTAGGCTTGACGCCTCTCCTTCCATCTTCACCCTTAGCTTGGCCTTCTTGGTTCCCTCGGGCTTGCACAAGTTCCTATCCTCCTCGTCACTATCATCCATCTTAAGCATTGTCGACTTCTTGGGTGCGGTCTCTTGATCGCTCAACTTCCACTTGTCATAAGTTTGAAGAATTTCCTAAGCATGCTTAAATGGGAATGGTTTGCCCTTCGAAGCGGCCATCTCCTTGTACCTCAAGCCGGCAATTGTCTCCTATAAACCCACCAATAGCATAGTAAACACACATAAGAACCTAACAATAGCATAGATAATCAAAATAGGTGTGAAAACACACATATGTACTCACATAGTCACTCTCCACGGTTCCACTAGGTGGTGCATCCCTCACTTGGTCCATGGTCGCACTCCAACGAGCACATGCGGGCTTCATCAACTGCCACCGGCCTTGAAGCGACCGGTATGTGCGAGAGATGAACCCACTATTCTTCGGCTTGATCTTGCAATAGGTATCCTCGATGCGTTGCCAATAGCGTTTACCGGTTTGATCGGTACCGGTGCCTGCATCCATCCCCACAGCTGCCCAAGCACGAACCAAGAGGATATCTTCCGCCTCGGTATAGTTTGTCGAGCGCACGCCGGGGCGGGAAGCGGCGGCGAACGCCTCCTCCTCTATCTCGGCCACCTCCTCCTCGTCATCCCCATCCTCCTCCTCGTCATCACCATCTTCCTCCAAGTCATCACCAACCCTAAAGGGTTCTAGAGACGGAGCCCCGAGGTCCACCTCCGCGTCTTGGAGAAGGTCCATGAACGACGTCGACGATGCGGGCATTTCGTCGAGCACCTCGTGTGCAGTGGGCGGAGGTTCGACGACGACGGTCGCGGGCTTCTTCTGCGCCTTGGGCACGGCCTTCTTCACGGCCGGGGACGCCCTCGCAGTGATCTTGGAGGCCGCAACACCTCGCGACCCACGCGACGGCGCCTTCGGTCGGCTCTTGGCGGGGGCCGGGGCGAGGGAGGAGGCGGCGGTCGGGACGAGGGACGGCTGCGGCGCGACGACGTGCTGGCCAGCACACCGCCGCTTGGCGCCGATGTGGGTCGCGGCGACCACGGACGCGACCTGCGCCTGGCTCGGGGCGGGCTGCTGCGCGAGGGAGGAGGCGGGTGATAACCCACAAGTATAGGGGATCGCATGTAGCTTTTCGATAAGTAAGAGTGTCGAACCCAACGAGGAGCTAAAGGTAGGATAAGTATTCTCTCAAGTTCTATCAACCACTGATACAACTCTACGCACACTAAACGTTTGCATTATCTAGGAAATAAAACTACGGTAGCAATACGGGTATGAGAGATAGTTTTGCAAGATAATAAATACAAGAAAGTAAAAGTTAGTGTTGCAGCAATGAAGTAGACTGGTAATTGTGATGGCTTTATCCAAGATTAATTAGTGAATACATTTAGTTCATTGTCTTTGATGCAGTTTTCAATGTGGGAGAGACTAAATATACATGCACTCTACTACTTGGGATTACAAGTACTATATGATTGGATTGTTTTCAAGGTGCTCAAAGAAAGGATGGTGACTCAACATTAAAATAAAAGATTGGCCCTTCGCAGAGGGAAGCAGGGATTAACATGTGCTAGAGCTTTTTATTTTTAAAACAGAAGTAAACTTGTTTTGGGAGGTGGTTGTTCCTGTCAACGAATGGCAATAGAGTTCTTGTTATCTTACATACTAAACAAGTTGAGAGCGGTTCCAAAATATTAATAATAGGCATTTATAGCATGCACTTTATATATATAGCTTGACACTCCTCCCATCTTTGTTTACACAAACCATGGCTAACCGAATCCTCGGGTGTCTGCCAACAATCACATACCATGGAGGAGTGTCTATTTTATTTGTTTTAGCTTTTTGATGTTATAATGGTCTAACCAGCTCTTTGCAAAATTAGTGACAAGCAGATGAAGCATGCAAGTCGGGGTACTTAATTTAGTATGGAAGATAACAAACCCAACTACTACTTCCTCATGAGCTAAAAACTGTGTCACAAAATGAGAAGTAATTTGAAGGTTTTAAAGGTAGCACATGAAAATTTACTTGAATGGTTTGAAATGCCATGCATATGAATTTATAGTGGACTCTTTTGAATAACTTGATTTTCAGGGATTTGGAAGCACGAGCAGCATTCCCGCTCAGTACAAGTGGAGGCTAGCAAAAGACTGGGAAGTGACAATCAAGAGAGCAATAACCGCCATAATCATGCTTGCGAAAAAACAAAATTAATGGAGGCATAAAGGTGATACAAGAACTCTGAGGCAAAATAAATCATCAAGGCTTAATTGACTTTTTGTTTTTCAGTCATGTGCCAAGTCAATTCAAAAGAATCATTCAGAAGAGGATAACACAATACCATACCATCTTATGAACATCACAATGCATGTTAACATCAACATATCATAATATACACTATTAGCCAGTTGAGACTAACCATAAGAAAATATAACCACTAAACAATATCATTCACACATCATTCTTAAGTTTCATCAAATAATCCATTAACCAAGTAAACGTTGAAAATAGATGATAAATAAAATATGTGAGGATCCACTTATTAATGTAACTGGTGTTTGATACTAAGATAAATAGATAATAATATACAACCGCTTCAAGTTTAGTAAAGTTCATATGTTGCTCAAAAAACAAAGTTTGAAGGTTTGCAAACCAAGGGGTTATTGATGAAGAGGGATGCGGGAACATCCCCAAGCTTATGACTTTGGCCATTCTTCAACATTTCACAATTTGGTGTTACTTCATTCTCTGTGAAAAAACTTCAACACAAAAACTTTCCCATTCTTTTCTGCGGTTAGACATTAGTGCAATAAATAATATTTCCCAAGTGCTGCTATTAAACCAAATCAAAATTTGTTTTTAAGTTACAGAAAGTTTGCTTAAATGGCCAACTTATAAATGAAAGGTAAGAACCATTAAAAATCAAATGCAAACGAAAAGAGGCCACTCTTGCAACAAAAGTCAGAATCTGTCCAGAAAAACAGCAGCTGGAAAACGCAATTTTTAGGTGCTCTTAAACATGTCCGAAATTTAGCCAATTTTTGTGCATGCATATAATTAGGTGATACATAATCAGTAATTTTTTCGTGATTTTAGAGTTTCCAGTAAAACATGAAAAATCACGCAATGAGCAGTAGATACCGAAAACAGAAAATCACTTTTTACAATTGTATCAACTAAGCTAAATGGGTAAAACTTGGTACTTTATTTTTAATAAACTAAGAGACCAGAGGCTAAACAAGACCTAAACATGCTAGCTACAGAAAGGAAAACTCTAAAAGAAAACCAAAAGTAACAACCAAATAAAGAACCTAACAAAGAAGCAAAACAAAAGAAAATATTTTTGTTGTTTTGAATTTATATGTGAAAGCAAAGAAGCAATTGAAACCAAATAAAGAGCCTAAGAAAACTAAAGAAGGTAATACCAATACATATAAAAGCAATTATAATACATGTTAAGACAATTCATATCATGTGGACGGGTAATATAGAGTATGAACGAGATAACCTCATGTTTGTTGATGAATAGGGGGTGCCTCGGGCATCCCGAAGCTTAGATGATTGTATCTTCTTGAATATATTCTTGGGATGCATCTACACATCCCAAGCTTGAGCTCTTGCGTCTTCTTGTTCATCTCATATCATCATATCGATTAGATCTTATAAGCTATATCCACATAAAACTTCACAAAACTCATTAGTAGGGTTAGTACTCATTAAATAAAATCCACTCATATTCAAGCATTGACAAATTACATAATATTTATCTAATATTAGCCAATGTATATATCGAAGTTCTTATTATTTCCGTTGTCCGTCGAAAAACTAAGGAAATCAAGAGACCCTAAGTACAATATTGAATAAACACGATAGAAATCTGTCAAAACTGAATAGTCTGTAAAGATGACACTTAACGAGATAGTTATATAGCTCAAATGACAAAACTCAAAATTAATGAAAGACAGATAATAATCTCAGGTTTATGCACAAAAAAGTTCAGGTCAAAATAATATTCTGAGATTTATCACGATTTTATTTACAGAGAAGCACAAAATCTGTCTAAACAGAACAGTCAGTAAAGATCGAATTGTTCGACCTATCTACGTACCTCAAATCAGAAAAGTCAAAATTAATGAAAGTTGCGTACATATCAGAGGATCACGTATGATTTTTTTTTAGAATTTTTCAATTTTTCTGGAATTTTTAAAGCTCAAAACGGTGGACAGCAAAAATCTGTCCATATGCAGAAATCCAAATCTAGCATCAACTTTCTACTAGAGATTGTTATAACCAATTTTATTTTTATGTACAGAGGTATATACACAATATTTACATGTTTTTGATGAAAATCTTCCATGGAAAGATTTGTTTTGGTCTTATAGGCATGAACACAAGTGTTCAAGGTCGACCCCCACTTAACCAATACTCATCTTTCCAATCACTTTTCTTTTTGAAAACTTTTTAGATAACAAGTACAACTAATTTTTTTGTAATTCGCATTCTCTACCCATACAAAGATAGAAAACAACTTAAAACTGAAAATAAAAATTACTTAGAGATAAATCAAACAAGTGAACACAAGAACATTCACCTACGCTATGGCTCCCCGGCAACGGCGCCAGAAAAGGTCTTGATAACCCACAAGTATAGGGGATCGCGTGTAGCCTTTTCGATAAGTAAGAGTGTCGAACCCAACGAGGACCTAAAGGTAGGATAAGTATTCTCTCAAGTTTTATCAACCACTGATACAACTCTGCGCACACTAAACGTTTGCATTATCTAGAAAATAAAACTACGGTAGCAATACGGGTATGAGAGATAGTTTTGCGAGATAATAAATACAAGAAATTAAAAGTTAGTGCTGCAGCAATAAAGTAGACTAAGTAACCATATACTAACAGTAGCACGAGTGTGGAAAAGTGGTGGTAATTGTGATGGATTTGTACAAGATTAATTAGTGAATACATTTAGTTCATTGTCTTTGATGCAGTTTTCAATGTGGGAGAGGCTAAATATACATGCACTCCACTACTTGGGATTACAAGTACTATATGATTGAATTGTTAGCAAACATCCGTAAATACTAACAATGCATTAAGGTTTCCCCAACCATAGCCTTAAGTTTATGGTCCTCTTACTCCTATACGTGCAACTAACCGGTTTGAGTTCTTTGGTTTCTGTCACTCCGGCAGAATTACTCTCCTTCCTTTGCACATACTACTAACCCTAGGGTGTTGATCCATGCGCGCACAAGTATAATGGACACCAAAGGATAGTACCATATCAACATACAACTCTAATGAACCATAGACATTCAACAAAGCAATCAAAAGACAAATAAACTACATAAACATGACATAGATCATAGGATAAATATTATAGCATCAAACACCATGTTTACATAGGTCGGTACAGAGGTTTGTGGGAGGATGAACCACTGAATACAAGGAGGAGATGGTGATGGAGATGGCGGTGAAGACGGCGGAGAGGGGCAGCGCGGCGGCGCAGGGTGCCAGCGGTGCGGGGAACTTCTTTCCCCGCCGCCGGCAAGCTTGGGGAGCGCCGCCCCTTAGCCTCCCTCCTTCATGGCTTCTTGGGAGCCCTCTCCCATGGAGATGGGATCCATGGGGAGGCAAAAACGTGGTTTTTAGTGGCTGAAATTCGTGGGTGGAGGAGTCCTCCACGAGTTAGGTTTCCTCCATTTATATATCTTTTCGGATTTCCGTCACCCCCTTTTAGGGTTTCACCATATTGGGCCTACAGGCCGCATCCGAACTCCGATTGGGCTGATCTCGGGCTTAAAATCACCGTATGGAAATTTGTGACAACTTTGCAAAGACAATGATAACCTTTTGACGTCATCTTCGAGGGTCAAACTGGCAAACTCCGAAAACAGTTCTGAGACAGATTTCAGCAAAGTTCCAATTCGACTCCAACGAGGTTTCCTCTTGTATTCTTGATAATTCCTACACATCAAAGTTTAAAACAAGAACATTGTGCACTTTTACAACTATTAATAGGTTAGTCCAAATAAATCATAAACTTAATATAAAAACAAAAATAAGTGCCAAAGGCATAATATGAACATAAAACAATCAAAAATTAGAGATACGTTTTGGACGTATCAGCGGGCGGGGCGGTGGGCGGCTCCATGGCACGCGGCGGCCGGCGGCTGCGAGCGCGGCGGGAGGAAGGGGATGGGGTGGAAAATTCCCTCCCGCGCGTGGACAGTGGAGGAATAGGGGTTGGGGAAATTTCCCTCTCCAACCCTCACTTTTAGAGGTTGGGAGGGCGACCCGGGGTCCAACCTCTATTTTTTACGGGTTTAGGGGTTCTAGTCTATGCGTTAATTTCGTTCCAACCCGTAAAAAAACAGTTATTTGTGAGGGTTTAGGGGTTTGAGGGTACTACTATACACCCGACTTCAAGAAGAATTAGCGACACACATACGTATCCACATCCATGTCAAGATGACAGGGATTCTCCCAACCCACCCCCTCCCATATACAGGACAAGACACTACACCCGCGCGGGGACCAGCCTCCACCGGCTACCATCTTTACTGTGGTAGTGTGTTATTATATGAGCTCACATCAACACTTTACAAAAAAAAGGCCTAGGTACAATACTTTTCCTCTGGCGAAAAAGGAGTGGATACCAAAAGATCATATATCATGAAAAGATTTTTTTTGAACTAGAACACACTCATTCCATTAAACTGGCTCACTTAACTCAGTGGCCACCACGACAGAAACAACATCCGGGACAGTGTCCAACCATCTACATCTAACATAGTTTTGGTTGGCACCAAACGCAGCCATAGCATGGCTAACACTATTACAAACTCTTGGACAAAACGAAAAAGAAGAACATCAAAGATCAAAGGCAGTGCCACCACACGCACGGATGAACTATTATTAAAGAAGTTAAAGAAGAGATGGATGCGTCACTGAGATGGATCCTTCTTGATTGCATCGTTGTGGATCTTCGATACCCTTACCGACGAGCGTGGTCCGGTGATCTCCGGGTGAAAGCCCAAGCTCCGTCGGGAGCGGGCAACGGTGACGGATGCGTCACTACCTCGTTGGAGGCGTTGTCTTGGAGTCATTGGTCATCTCGGTGCGATGGATTCGCGGTGGATGTGCGGGGCGGATCCGTGGTCGAGGGAGGCGGATGCCGGGACAGCGGCCCCGGACGGTGGTGGACGTCGAGGCGGCGGCCTCGAGCTCCCACGCTACGACGGTCCTATGAGGTGGAGCCGTTGTCTAGCGGGGGTCTGGGTGGCGACCTGGATGAAGACTGCGGGGGCAGAGGGTTCGTCGACCTGACTGGATCACCTTCGGACAACGCGAAGGTTGATCTGGTTGCTATACCGGGGCGGCGGCCCCGGAACTTGGTGGTTTTGGTGGCAGCCTGGATAGAGACTGCGTGGGCAGAGGGTTCGTCGACCATGACTGGATCGCTTCCGGGCAATGCGGAGGCCGATCTGGTTGCTACGCCGGAGCGGCGGCTCCGGAGCGGGTGGTGTGTGTTTGTGGCGTTTGTCCGGCTTGTGTCGTGTGGGCGACGGGTCGCTTCGTCTGTGTGTTTCTTTTGTACAGCTTGTATGGTTTTTGGACCCAGTTTTCCTTATAAACTGGGTCAATTCTTTCTATCTAATCGAGCGGTGGTACGACCACCTTGTCCTCAAAAAAAAAAAAATGGTGATATCCAACTACTACAGTAATAGTACGAGCACGGATAAATAGCACGCAGCCGTCAATCCGTCATGGACTCATGGCCGCACCGGCGCATTTTAGTCAGACCTCCAATCGTCAAAATCACGGCTGCAGTCGGTGGCCTGGAACTCATCGTAGTCATCATAGTACCTCGCGAGCTTGTCCTGGACGGAGGGGAGCGTCAGCGTCTTGATGCTGGCGCACTTGGCTCGTAGGGCGTCGTCAACGACAACGTTGTAGCAGTCGCGCACGCAGAGGTGCTCCAGGTGAGGGCAGGCGTCGACGACGGCCAACAGCTCGTCAGTGGTGATGTCGCTGCCGACGAGAGAGAGGTACCGAAGCTCGTGCATCGTCGTGATTCCAAGCGCGCCGCCTCTCTGGTCATACCACCCTTTGCGCAACACGAGACGCTTCAGGTGTGCTCCGCATGCCATGCCGGTTGCCTGGTACGCGTCTCCACCGACGTCGGTGCAGTTGAGGACCACGAGATACTCTAGTAGTGGGGATCTGGCAGTCAGGTGGGTGAACCCTTCGTTGGTGACTTCGGGGCAGGATACGAGGGCAAGGGCCTCCAGGCATGGTGACCTGCATCACAGCATCAACAAAAACATGGATCTTCTTTCCCCGAAAACAGGTGAATGTTGGCATATGCAATGTGAACGAGAGTATAGATACCTGTCCCCTATGTACTCGAGGAGATCATCGGTGACGAACCCCTTTGCCCCGAACACCTTGAGCTGGCCGTCGGATCGGTACACGGCCGCCTTCGCCATTGCGCACAGGACGCGCTCGTCCTTGTAGGCCACCACCGGGTGAAGGACCATGTGCACGGTTTGCCACACATGGGGCACGACCTTGGCCGCCCGGAGCCACGAGTGGCACACGAGACCTGCGCCCATGAGAACCTTCACGGCGCCGAGCATGGTGAAGATAGAAGAGCGTCCAGAGGCAGCTCCGACCAGTCCCTAGCGGATGGCAACGGCGCAGGTTGCGCGTCGGGCGACAGCTCCATTTGTTTGGAACGCCTAAGGCCTAACACAAGTAAATATGCATGGACCAAGACTTCACCAGTGGCACTGGTGGTTTATAGGGGAAGACGTGCATTTGAGACGCTGCTAAACTGGCCGGAGACGCTGCGAGGTTTGCCCGGGATACTCACGCTATCACGCATGCATGCTTGACGTGACGGCCTCGGGAAGGTAAACTCGTCGGGAAGACGAGGGTTCATAGCCTCAGGACTATGACGCTTGTCTTTTTAGGGTTGTCGGGACTATGACTTTGTTCTTTAGGGTCATCGGGAGTCGGGACTGTGATGTTTGATCACTACAACGTTATTTCTAGAGAGTAGATAGGTTTCTTCACCGAGAGCATATTTGGCAGCCACGGCCTCCTCAAGCAGGTCCTGGGGTGAAAAAATAGTGTATTTGGTTGACTGGTCCAGCCCGCGTTCCTGCATTTGCACGAATATTAAATCACACTGGGCCTGGCTAAGAAGGAAAGGTCGAATCGGTTGTTTTTTGGGCCAGGCTGAGGAGAGCCACGTGTTTCTATGAGTGCACGCGTTGGTAAGCGCGGGAGACACGACGCTTCGCGTTAACTCCCCACTCCATTCACCGCCTAGTCGCCACTCTCTCTCACCTCGTCTCAACTTCTCCGCCTCACCGCCCCACCGCAATGGCCGGCCCTCGTCCACCGCCGCGCCGCCCCTCGGCGAGGACCCGCATTCCCGGTGGGTGCATAACGTCTAGGCCAAGCAGATGTCGTCGGAGGAGCTCCGACGGCACTTCCATGCGCGATCCCCAATCTATCATCGGGGCCCACCATCTGCCGCCACATCGGTGGTGGGGCCATCCACGGCACCGTCGCCATACGCTCCAGCTGTGCGTGCGCCGGGGCCAACTGGATTGATGGCCGCGCCACCCTTCGTGACCATCACGATGCCCGGCTCCTCGACCGAACCACGGGCACCACCTCCACCCCCTTCAACACCTACATCGCCGGCTCCGCGTCTGCCTCCTCCACCTCCAGCACCACCGTATGCTTCGCCGGTAAGTTCCGATCTACCCTCCACATCACGGCTAGGGTTTGATGTTAGTTTGATTTCGTTATTTTAGGTCTTCAATCAAAGTGTCTATATGCTGTAGTACATCTCAGATTGATGCCTAGATGTTCCGATCTACTCGACGGTCTGGTAGGGTTTGAAGGCAGATTGATCCTAGCTTCATTTTTTGCTAGATTTGGGTTTTTTTTTTGCCGAAAAAACGACATGTTCTTGACATTGGGTTTTTTGTGCCCCAAATTCGACTTGTTATTAACGTCCTACTGTTGCCATTGTTGTGTGTTCTCACGATTGTCTCATTCTATTACATGGTACTCAAGGCTGAGCAAGATGGACCTCCCCAGGCTTCCAGCCTCTAGTGCCAAAGTCCGGCGACATTGGCTTCAACAGCAGGCTGAACAAGCCATTGCTGCTTGGTAGAGAGGAGGAGGCGAAGGAGCTACTGAAGGTGGTGAAGGGGAAGAAGCCGAACATCGGCCACAAGCTCAGAGAGGGCCTGCCTCGCCGCTTCTACGTGCAGCTGGATCGGGAGGACCTGCACATGATGATGATCCCCAAGTCTTTCCATGCCAGCTTGAAGGCGTGGCTTATGACCCCCCCTGCCTCGCTGCATCGCCATCGGCACTTGCAAGTACTGCAACGAGCATTGCCAGCTCCAGGACTACAAGGACACCGACGAGATAGTGATCGGGGGGAACTGGCCACATGTCGTCTACAAGTACAGCCTCGAGCAGGACGGCGTCCTAGTCTTCAAGCTCACTGTCACGGGCTTCAAGATGGAGATCTACAAGCACATGGAATCGACGGCGAGGTCCTACACTTTCCTTGACCACGAGCGTGCGAAGGTAAGTTCATTTTGATTAGGGGCATGGGATGCCCCTGTTAGCTATTAACCCGGGCTTAGAATGCCTAGAACATGTTTTGATCAGGGTGGGTATGTCCCCTATTTGTTCATCAGTGTGTTTTATGTCCCCTGATGTGACGTAATTAAGTAGTATGTGCACTTGAACACCTCTAGCTTGCTAAGTTGTGTTACTCCTCTACTGGTTGATGCTTGTTTACCTTGCTGCGTGATTTGCTTGAATACTTTGAGGTTCATGCTTGGTTAGCTTCCTGCTTGTGTTAGCAGGTGGTAAGATCATCATGTTTGAAAGTGGTAAGGCTTAGAGTTAACATGCATGCACCCAAACAACTGAGGTTTGTACCTAAATACGCCACAACCAAGAATGCGGGAAACCAAACACGAAAATGCGGAATAAATAGGCAAAAAAGAAAAACGATATGCAGGCAATCAAACAGGTTGCAGATGTTGGCTCAGGCCGCATTTCTTCGGGGCCAGGCCCAAGTGAGCCACGGATACGAGAGGCCCAAAATCCATGCGACCAACCAAACACGCCCTAGAACATCGACCGGGCTGGGCAAATTTCTCCTCTTATCTGTTCAAGGAGAGTCGGACATCCGTGGAGCCGAAAGACTGGAGTATCATACTCATACACCATGAGATAACATATTTTATTTATTAGGTTCTTCTTCCCGGCACAAAATGAGGGTAGACTTCATCCGAGACACATGGGTTCTTTTGCTTCCTTCAAAGAACTTGTCTTTGAGCCTATAAAAAGAAGGGTGCAGATATGCAAGTTTGATGAAGGACTACTTACTTAGTTCAGCAAAAAGTGGACTTCATAAACTGGCCTAAGAGTAGCGCTCTCTCTAATACTCTTGCAAAGAATTGGATACGTGAAAAAAAGCTAAAATGCCTTTCATTTCTCTTATAGGGTCTTTCTTTGTCCTACTTATAGTATCTTTCCTCCAACCTATCGAAGCTCGTGTTTCCCCTATTTTAAATGGTCAGCCTACGCAGCAGAAAAAAAGGTGCTCTAATCGTACTCAAGCCCTTAATCCCCAAATAGGGCTTACTTACCCGAGTCAATTCTTTCCTTCCTGAATGCCATTTACTGAGTTATCTTCTTTTTTCTTCTTCTGGTGAAAGGACATTTTATTATTTTAGGGAAGCAAGACGAAAGGTCATTTCGCCAATATGAGGAATAACAGTGAAAGCAATCGATTAGAGAAGCCCACACTTTTGTCTTAAAATACATTATGTTATGGTACCTAGCTATGATAATTCATCTTTTATCACTAACTACAGTGACACGTCATTGTTTGGTCAGTATGAAATGTATGATACTATCTATAATGCTCCCACTATAGCTAGTTGAATAGATAAAGAAAAAAAGGGGAAATAGTATGTTAAATCCGTCCAAATGTTATTTTTTCGTGTAGCCCAAAATACAAGGTATTTTTTATCGAAAATTCTGGCATACGTACATAATGTGTATATGTATTTTGTGTATCAAGGTGTATAATTTTCTTAAAACCTATAAGTATTAGTTTCAAAACACGGGCACACTGGTGCTCGGGAGACAATTGAATTTTCGCTATCGCTCCCACTACATGGTGGAGATTTATCTCTTTTTCGATAGCATATTTCCTAATTTTCCGCATCTTAATCCGAGTTGTATATGTTTCATCTTGTAATGATGGACGATATCGGAGACGCAAGCACATTTCAATCTTACTTTTTGCATGTCTTCTTATTTGTGTCTATCATCTTTTTTTCTATCTTATCTTCTTTTTCTCATTGCTTTCTTCATCTTCCGATTTGTCTCGAGAGTTAACTATATTTTGTATTAATTGTGAAGTTCAATCTTCCAAAATGATCATCTTGCCTCGGATGCAATAGTTTGAATCCTAGCAATGTGCAAGTCAAATTAAATTCAATTGCAAAAATTCAAAATAAACATGAAATTTGAGCAAAACCTAGACATACGACGGTGGTATCAGAGAAGATGTCGTTCATGTTGCCCGGACCGGAAACCGCGTCCTCGTTGGTGTCCCAGGAAATCATAGTGCGGCGACGACGAGCGGAGAGCTCAAAGTGGCTAGGAATCAGCCGGGAGATCGAGCTCGGGACAAGAACGACGGAAATGCTTGGCAAAAATTAGGGAGGGAGAGTCTGTGAGTCGGAAGAATTCACATATCATACAGCCGGGCGTTTGAGAAGCCGTGAAAGAGCGTCGATGACCCACAGAGGCGGGGGGATGCTAGGGTAAATGCGGCGAATCCGGCAAGATGTGGCGCCACAGAGTTCTTATCAGGCCAAAATGGGAAATATGAGTCGAGAGTGGGGCGACAAAGGGCACTTGGGAGGCTGAAAGGACGACAAAGCTACGGGAAGTAGATGGCACGAGTGGGAGAAAAATATATACCGACAAGGGTTTGGCCAGATTTGGTGTTGTGTGCCCGATTCATTGGAAACGGAAACGGCGTGGCGGACGCTTTGCGGGTTAGGTATGAGGTTACTGGATAATAAAAATGTCTGGGCTCTAATCAATGGTCAGGATGGGTGAGTGTTTTTTGTTTGACCCGTGTTAGGATCTGAACCATAAATTTCCCTTGTGCGGTTAGGGATGGTATGAACTGTCCGGTACGCCGGCCCGCATTCGATTCTTTTTCCCCAACCTGCACCCTCTCCTTCTTCTTCCGCGACCCACCGGTCACCGCCGGCCTAATTGTATGTTCATGGCCCCGCGCTTGGCGTCGCTGTCGTGCCGCCTTCACGCCCCGCTCTGCTCGAGCCATCGCCACTGCCCAGCCGACCATCCCTCTAAGCCCTTCGCGCGTCATCGTCTTCCTCCTGCCCCGCTCTGCTCTCGCACATCTCCATGGTCCGGCCCGGCCCATACGGGGTACACGGAGATTTGTAACCTCTGTGGTATGCGCGATAATGTGATATAGGTTTTGCCGTTTGAGTTGTTAAACTTCGTGAAAGAAATCCGGGCTCCTAATAAATACGGAGTAAGTTGTGGTCGAATACCCGATCAGTCCAATAAGCCCACTAGCCTCGTGAAGCCCCAGCCCAACTACTCCGTCTTCGTCTTCCTCTTCCTCTAGCTCCCCATTATCCCAGCATGCTTCTTCCTCGCAAGCTTCTCCCATGGCCGCGACTGAGACGTTCACGAGATCAGAGTCTACCCCGGCGCCTCTTTTGCGCCTCCTACCTATCGGACCCGGACGACGACGACCCCCCGTTCACGCGCATCCCGAACAACCCGCCTCGAGCTCCGCCGCCGCCGCCACCCAAGCCCAAGGCCCAGGCCACCAAGATCACCCCCGACGAGCCGGCGCGGTCCGACCTTCCCTTCGACTTCCGGTACTCTTACTCGGAGACTGACCCGTCCTGGAGGCCCATCGGGTTCCGCGAGCCCACCCGGTTCTCTCCCTTTGGCCCCGGCCGCCTTGACCGGCCCTGGGACGGCGTCGCCGCCGCCGCCGCAGACCGCTTCTACGGGGAAATCGGAGATGGAGATGCCCGTGAGAGTACTAGGGAGGAGGTGCTTGGCGAGGCGCTGTCGGAGGCGGAGGTGGCGGAGCTCGTGGAGAGGTACCGACACAGTGACTGCTCCCGGCAGATCAATTTGGGTGAGCTTCTGCTAATTCCAGCGACCAAATGGCGATTCTTTGTCATGATTTTAGCTGTTAAGTTTGCTTTATGAATCCTATGAATGTTTTGTTAGCACTGAATTGGGCCAAATTCTTGAGAAAGGGGACAAGTTTAGATCGATGCGTTACATACTCTCTTTGAAGTGCCTTGTGCATTTTTGTTTTCAATATTTTGTTGCAGCTGTTTTATGTGAACATTTGATCAATTCGCGTAGCTCAGGAACAGTTACATTTGTTTTTAAATCATTCACTTGTTCCAGCTATCAATATGATGTTTCATGTTCTCAGGGAAAGGTGGTGTAACACATAATATGCTTGATGACATCCACAACCACTGGAGACGTGCAGAAGCCGTTAGGATCAAATGTCTTGGGTGGCAACTCTTGACATGGATAATATATGCTTCCATCTTGAGGTCATAATGTGTTGCCACATGCTTGAGCAAACTGGGAGTCACATGCTTGAGAAAATTGGGAATTGCATTCTTCTTATCTGTTACAACATTGGATTATTAGTCAAGTTCTGATGTGAGTGCACCATTTTGCAGGATAAAACAGGTGGGAAAATCATATACCGTAGCATAAATATACTTATCCTATATCGTGGTCGAAAATATGATTCAAAACAACGGCCTGTCATACCATTGATGTTGTGGAAGCCATTGGCTCCTATCTATCCTAGAGTCGTACAAAATGTTGCTGAAGGATTAACTTTTGAGGAAACCAAAGAAATGAGGAATAGAGGATTAAATTCGCCGCCGCTTATGAAATTGTGTAAGTAGTAATTTTTCTACCACTAGCATTCTGAATCCTATAAACTCAATACTGCCATCCCACTGTGTTGCCAGGGTATCGTTTCTTCGTTGTTGTGATATCTCTATCTTGTGCAGCTAGGAATGGTGTTTATGTCAATGTTGTTGAAAGAGTAAGAGAGGCCTTTAAGACTTTGGAAGTTGTGAGACTAGATTGCTCTCACACTGGCACTAGCGATTGCAAGAAAATTGGTGTTAAGCTGAGGGTATGTTGTCTATGTTATATGCTGCTATGAAGTATGAAGTAATCACATTAACCTGAAATTTAAAAAATCAACTACATTTTCTTATCAAACAACTTTACTGGTATAGTTAACTGTGAATTAAGGTATAATGCAACCTCCTGCAGTTTGCACTTGCTCACCATGGATGCAGCTGAGTCTATTATGCGTTAGCACTTTATAACAGAAGATATTTCCTCTGCAACACATTAATACAGTGGAGAGTTTACGATAGAAATCAGATACTGCTTTGTCTCTCTCTTAACATAGCAGTGTCAGTCTGAATGTTTATTTAACTTCGGTCTTCTGTCTGTTAATTTCACAGGATTTGGTTCCATGTGTTCCTATATTATTCAAAGATGAGCAAATTGTCCTCTGGAGAGGGAAGCTGGATGGAGAGGACTCTGTTTCTGCTCATTCTATTTCTCAACCACAGTGATACAAGTGTCCCTAATCTAATCTATAACCACTATAATCAGTGAAGCTTCTAGCTGAAGCAGGCCTGCTGCTTGGATGACTTCTGTCTGTTCCATGAGGTATTGAGGCGTGACCACTAAAGTATACCCAACATCGGATAAAAAAAAACAAGGAATTGCGCCTACGACAAATGATCTAGTTGCCATCTACATATCTTTGTCTTGAGGCTATGTGGACCATACGACAGGAAAGTGATGTTCTTTTTGGGTGAAGAACAAGACAATGCAAATATGCAGGAGCAATGTCCTTGCTTGGAATCGATTGCTGTCGTAGAGGGTCGGAGTTATTCGTCTTCCGACGTCTCAGCTTCAGTCTTCCATCCTCTGAGTTTTGACCTACGCAGTTCTAAATGCCATAGTTTCCTCCTATTGGTTCAGCTATCTGATCCGCAATCAAAGCTTTGAGATTGAGACGCAAGAAACTGTTTCTGTACAAACATTGTACTTTATGTCCATGGCGTCTTTAATCGAAAGAGGATGAGTTGAGCCTCAGATAAGCCTTTTTTTATTGCGGCGTTTGTGACTCTGAGCCGTCGAGCTACATGTACCCATGGGCGGAACCAGGATTGAGCATTAAGGGGGGCTAAACATGCTAATCTTCTGTTAGAGGGGGCCAAACATACATTTTTTTTTCCAAAATTATACCTAAATTAACCTTATATGCATAAAAAATTGCTTGATGTAACCATGCATAGGGGGGCCATGGCACCTGCTTGCCACCCCCTGGTTCCGCCCTTGATGTACCTCTATTTTTTTAATTCGAAAACAACATCTCAAAGTTTCAAAAAAATTGTCAAAGCAATCTGGATGTAGTAAAAAATGTATACTACAAGAATATAAATCTCAAAACGACATACCTAGACTACACAGAATTAACAAAGTATGGATTCAGTGAACAACACGGGAGAGGCACACATTTTTAAACCCCCTCAAAAATTTTCTTTTGTGTGTTGCTCAGAGTATAAGGTACTTCGCACTGAGATTTTACATGCTTGTAGTAAACATTCTTATGTACATCCAGATTTTGTTTTTCAGATTTTTTGAAATGTTTTTTTAACGAGCTACCTATAGCTCAAGCTCCAAAGCGAATTTATGTTTCTTCATTGGTTTTGTACAGTGAGATAGATTGCTATTAGAGGCATAAGTAGACATTTCGTGAATGAATGTTGCAGGAGTGAATTATGTCAGCCTCTCAACTGCTTGTGGCTGACTCTGTTACATTTTCGTGACAAGTGGACAAGAGAACACTGGATATCCTAAAGACATGCCACCAGAACAAATACATGTGCACCGCAAGAAAATTGTGGGCAAAACAAGTTTCTCGTGGACAGACTGAAGACCATTAGAACATCGGATTTCCAATACAACAAATTTATATTCAATTTACATACACCACAAGATTTGCAATCAAAACAGCGTCCAATCAAAACCCACCTAGATTATACATAAATTTTGAATTTCGTTCCATCTAACTAAACTCTTCTACTTGAATCCTTTTAATTTTGATTTTCCGTACCAGCTCATCCTTCTGTATATCGGATCGTATGTCAGCTAGAACAGATGATCACTGTAAGTTACGAGCTGCCATTACCGGCGGCGGCTGTGGCCTCGCGAGTGTCCTCCCTCCAGGCGGCATCTGTTTCGTCCCATGATCGTGGGCGGACACCGATGCGGAAGAAGACGACCATCTCCAGCGCCTCGAACACCCTGTTGCTGTCCAGCAGCCCGTTCCACATGCCGTTGAGGATGCAGTAGTTGCTGCTGTAGGGCTGGCGGTGGTGCGCGGCGTGCTGCGCGCGCGACACGAGCACGCCGGCGGCCTGCAGCGCCTCGACGCCGGGCGGCAGCCGCCGGCGCTTCTCGTGCGCCCACGAGTGGAACTGTTGGCTCAGCACGATGCACGCCGCGAAGACTCCGGCGAAGGCGTGCGCGGCGGCGGGCGCGTGGGCGGCCGCCTCCGCGGCTTCGACTGCGGGGAGCGCGAACGCGATGGCGCGGGCCAGCGCGTGCAGGTTGTTGCAGGGCTCCCGGCGCGTGATGGTGGTGGGGTGGCGGTGGTGGCCCTGGAAGGCGGCGATCTGCGCGCCGACGAGCGGCGTGGAGGCGTCGCCGTAGTTGTCGACGAGCCAGTGGTAGACGCCCGTGGCGAGGTCGGCGAGGGAGTAGGCGGCGAGCGCGGCGGCGATCGGCTCGGCGTACGAGCCGGAGTCCGCGGCGAGGGAGGCGGACGTGGACAGGGAAGAGAGGACGGCGGCCGAGCCCCCCAGCGTCCGCGCCACCGTCCCGCGCTGACCCGGACGAGCTGCGGTCGACGTGGCGGAGCGGTGGTAGGCTGCAGCGAGGGGTCAGTGCGTACATGGTGCAACAACGGAGCAGAGCAAGTTGGTTCCTTGTAAGCAAAAACATGTGGGCATGGCTACTAGCTTTATATAAACGAGAGAAAAGGTCGCTTCTTAGGATTTTCTTAGCTCAAAAACCGCACATGAATGAATGAATTTGATGAGTCAACAATGGCAATTTAGTGGACAGCAATTAAACTAGCTGGAGTTCTCTCCCTCTCCCCTCGCATCTCATCTCTCTGTCTCAATCTCCGTCTCTTAGAAAGTGCAGGGGTGTGGTTGTCTACTTGTGCGTCGGGTATGTGGCGTGATGAGGAACTATGTGGGGAGAGGGAAGGCAGAAGAAGAGCACGCCTAGCTAGGCCGGAAACTCAAAATGAAGGCCAAGCTGCTTTATTTTAAAAAAAATAGATCATCTTTCATAGATTAATTTTTTAAAACGAATCTGGATGTAGCCAATGCTGTGTACTAAGAGCGTGCAAAATCTCAATACAAACTAATATTTTTTAAATGTGCACTATTCACTATACCCAGATCTACACTTTTGTTGTTTTTATGTCGCCTGCAATGCAAATAAAATTCGTCAGAATTTTTCATTTTTTATGTAGCCAAGAATATTTAAGAAAAATCACATTGAAATTTTACACGCTTGTAGGATACATCACTGACTACGTCTTAACATTTTCAAAATTTTGAAACTTGTAATTGATTTTTGAATTTTCAAAAATAAAGTGTGACATGTTACTCGACCTTTCATTTATCCACACTCTAGGGTAGGCTAGCTAATTCAGCATGTGGCTTTTGCATCAACTTAAGGTTTGTGTGCAATTTTGCATGCACCTCTGTTCGTGTTGTGGAGTCATATTTCTTCGAAATGTGTCCTTTATGAGAAATCCCCCTCAGGGTTTATACATGTGTCTTCAGCAGAGCACTTGGCTTTTATGTGAACCTTGTTGTTTGAGCTAGAGTCTTCAACACCAAATTTTCTGTGCTGTCTCAGGTGATCGGTAAAATCAAGGAGGACAGAGTCTGGCTTCTTGCATGAGCAAAGCATTTGGTGACTTGGCTCAACTGCTTCTGGAGTTTCTCTATGCATGGATTTGTGATGTGATACCTTGTTGTTTGCCCTTCAGACTTTTGGCCTTTTGGCCTCGGCCTGTTGTTTCCTATCTCCTTAATGAGTGAAACGGCACAGTTATTACCCGTAAAAATGCGAATTTTTCTAGGTTATTTTAGATTTTTTTTATAACCTGATCATGTTATTATCCTTCAAAAATCTTGCCATTTTATATGTTTATAAGTTTTTCCTAAAAATCTTGGTCAAAAGTAGTCAAGTTTGACTTTTCGAGAACCCTAATACACATTATAACAAAAAAAGGAGAGAGTATATGCTAACAGTTAGGACAATCCCAAAGTATCTTTGGCACTCGAGATTGAGTGATCCTTTCATTTTAGTGCATTCAAAAATCATAGTTTAATGTTTATAAAATCTGAAAATAATTATGTACATAGACAATGATATATCGTACGAGCATGGAAATCGAATGCAAAATATTTGTATTGTGGATTACAACAAAATGACAAGATTTCATAAAATTTGGAAATTTGAATTGCATACTTAGATCCACACTTTTATCATCTTCGTGTAGTTCAGAATACAAAGTATTAAAATAACATAGGATTTTAAATTTGGAAAAATGGCAAGCTCACTGGAGCCCGTAAGCAGAAATCTCCACTGACCTTGGGAAGATGACGTATATACTCTGGACACAAGTGATGTCCCCTACCCACTCTGGTTTCAATGATAGGTTAGCGGCGGTTCCACGTGACATGGAAACTACATAGAAGAAAAGCACGTGGTCACCTCCAAAAGTACACCTTCTGTGTCCGTTTGCTAGGCACTGGCAACACAACAAACGCGTCAACAAGATCCTGCGGACTTAGATCATAGCCGCACGGTTTGCTTGTTTTGTATCAACTTAGATCATAGGCCCACGGCTTGTTTGTTTTTGAGCAACCAGAAGAAGAAGAAGAAGAAGAAGAAGAAGAAGAAGAAGAAGAAGCCGTGGAAAGAATCATTGGCAAAAAAAGAAATGATCACAATATACAGGCACTGATAGTTTAACTGTAACGATCTTTTCCAGTTTCCTAATATGAACAGTACACAAGACCTTTCATGAGATCTCAAAGCTGCAAGCACACAAGCCAGGTCGTCAGTTTTACACCATGTTCCTGACCTCAGTAATTTACCATCAAAAGGTGGGGCTATAGAAACTGGGACTTGAATGGCAGTTACTTTCAAGGAACGAAACTGTCGACGAACTCCCATGCCGTTTTTATTTCAAGGTACAATCAACCACAGGTCATGGCCGATGGAGTTCAGTTTGCGATCTAACAAATAACAAGGAAACAGTAACATGGCCACATTATTATTATCACCTCTCATGTGAAAACCTAACCCTGTATCTACAAGACACTTGCACAACCAAAATTGGTCCCAGCGCTTGCTACTATTTCTGCAGAGACATTCTTCATCCATGGCTCTGAACTTTAGCAACACTTAGACCTCACTGCTTTGCCTACATCACAATACAGCAAAGGAAATGTCAACTTCCACAGCAAAAAAAGTATATTTAAGTTAGGCATAAAGCATTGGTGGAATAAGAATCAATGCAAGAGAAGTTTATCCCGTTTTCATTCCGCATATATTTTCTACAGTTTACTCTTTCCAGTTGCCGATCATGCTAAGTAAAATATTTCGAGTCGTGCCATGCCCATGCTACCTTGCGTTGAGCATCGGAAGATTTCTGTTCATTATCTAATCCCTACCATCATTATTCCTACTTACAACAGAACACCAGCAACAAGGAGCAGAAACATGTCGAGAGATTAAGCTACATATTTACTTCTGCACCCCTATGCCATAGGAGTCCACAAAATTGTGGGCACAAACTGAACCAGTGGGAAATGCTAAATGCTACATACACGGAGTTCTGACCTCCCTAGTCCAGCAAAAACAAAAGTACATTTCTGTCTATACGAGGAAAGTATAACATATAGGAAATCTCAAAGCAACCAAAAATACCTGTGAATACAGGAATGTGCCAAAGATGGCAATGGCAGCTCCTAGTGCATTGACAGGGCGGACAGGTGTGCGGAAGATGATTATTGACGAAACAATGACTGATATGCGCTTCATTGTATTGCCGATGCTAAACGTCAATGGAGAAATCTGGTCCAGAGACATGTAGGACACCTGGTTATACAGGTGGTAGAAAACGCTCTGTGCAACAATCCACCTACATCATTGAACATTTACAACATAAGAAAATTATCAGGAAAAATTAATGGGGTGGTATATGCTGCAAATAAATTCTGGTGACCTACAACTCAACATGTCAGACTGATGTCAACAAGGACTGCCTAAAACTCAACAGAATATGTCCAAACAAAATCAACAATGCTGTAAGTAGGTTAAATGTATCCAAAAAGTTGAAATGATATCTTTAAATGGTGAGAATATGAAGACCATTTAAAGCTTCCACATGTAATTTAAGTATTCAATATATAGTACCCCATCCGCTTTTAAGTCTAATATATATAGATTTTGTCTTAAGAGACTTTGTAAAGTTTGACTAAGTTATATAAGAAAATATATGCATCGAAAATACCAAATAAATAAAATTTACAATATAATACACAATTGATGTACTTATAGATGTTTTATATTTTATCTATAATTTGGTCAAACCTTGTAAATAGACTTAAGAAAAACCTATAGGCCTTAGATTTAGTAAGAAATAGGAAAACTGTAGAAGAAAAATTGCAGAATACTTTATTTATCTTATTTTTTACCAGAGAACATTGGGGCCAACATCTGCAAGAGCCTTTTGCCAACCAGCAGCCCACATTTGGGGGCCTTCCATAGCGATAGCAAATGGTGTGAGTATGACCAGGGACATAATTGAAAGGCAGGCATAGTAATTCATGCCACTGACAGACTTCCCCTTCATGCCCTTCTTCGAGAAGATGTTACGGAAAACAAATGCAAGGTTCGATATCATGGCACCCATAAATCCTGGCAGGAGAAAATATGGTAACTATTAACATCATAAACCAAGTACAGCAGAATAACTGCCTCACCTAACCAGAGAAAGACCACTCAAAACAATTGCAAAATTGCTTATGACCCCTATTCATCTGGTTCTTAAATCAAGGAGTGAAACTTCACGAGAAGAAGGAATTAAGCATGTGTCTTCTCGTGGGAGTAGAATATATCAATCTCAATTTACGTACCAATACTCCCTAGACAAAGTCAAAAGATAAAGCACATAGTTCCTGAAAATCGATTAAATCCACATAGAGAAAATACTCATTTACCACTATCATTATGTTACTGTTTATTGATTTGCACAAGTTTCAAATCTGAAGCACCAAGTCCTTGGAAATTGCTTGAATCCAGATTTACCACTAATCATATGAGTCTCTTTTACAGCTCTTTGTGTCCAAAAGAATGAAGTTGTACTGATTATTGAAGCAATTAAAATGGTCTCCTCAGTTAAGTCACAGACGGCTCCTTTATATATATATATATATATATATATATATATATATATATATATATATATATATATATATATGATCTAGGAGTACATTGTGACTACAACGGTTTGAAGCAAAAGGCACGTCAAATCTAAACCATCAACATGTAGATGACATGAAAGAAACAACTTATAGTTTTTTTTACTTAATTATACTTACCGATTGTATTAAAGTTCAGCTCTGTGGCAGCAGCTAAACCACAACCACCAATGATCGGGAGAAGAGAAAGATATACGGGCATCGGGAACGACTCTCCAAGAATGAACCTTGACACCAGAACACTAAACGCAGGCTCAGCACTCTTGATAATATGTGTGAACGAAACTGCCACCTTTGACATGCTCACTGTCGCAGCAACATGCCCAATTGTATGAGCTACAGCAACCTTCATCAATGCAAACAACAGAAATCATTCATGATTTCCCATCAAGACTAACATAATAGATAATATAGTTGCCACTAAGCAAACCAACTCACCGGGAAAAGCGCTTTCCAGAAATCTGCGTCGGTACTAGGGGCCTCAACTAGGCGGGTGGCCCATGAGAAGAGCATCATCGCTGAGCCGCATGCAAGGGATAGTGTGGAGGTGAGCCAGGGATACGGGAACGCATTGAGAACCTTCTTGTTATAGATGTTAAAGATGACATTAAGCGCCCACCACGTCGCGAAATAGATTGAAATCTTCAACTTTTGTGCTGCTTCTGAGGGGGCCGGCACCACCTCAACCTTGGACTCCTTGTCATCAGCTGCAGAAGCTGCACACTGGAACTCAAGCAGCTGCCTCCGAGGCTTTAGCTCAGAAGTGTGTGGGCCATTTAGAGGTGCAAGGTAGAGCGGTCTGAGGGAGCAGGCCGCAGATTTGTTCGGTTTGAGACTAGAAACCGACGGAGCCAAAGCTGATTTAGGCCGTAGATTGGTGCCAGAGAAGGCCACGGAGGCCGGAGAGAGCTTCACAGCAGGTATCATGACTCCTGCAGATCAACAAAAACTCTTAGAGATACCAGATAGCGAATTACATAAAAACAATCAAAGAGATGCTTGAAAAAAAAAATTGGGTGGGATTTTCAACAAGGTGACCAGAAAATGACATTAAACAACTTTCCCCAAAGAGCACTGTTGATACAACTTTTCCTTGAGATTATCGAATAAACGAATCAACTATGCATGATCCAACGTTTTATCTTTCTTGTTAAACTAGTAAGAATTAAAGTACTAGTCCCAAAAATCCCAAAGGCTAAAACTGTCTCAAACGCTAGAAGTGTATATGAGGACAAATTCTGCATAAGAACATCGCTTTCGCGAGAACTTGCCTGTGGCAAGATGGTTAGTTGGGTGGTTGTACCCCTAGCCCACCAGAGTTCAAACCCCAGGTTTGACGCTGGTGTTTCTCATTTAAGGCGGAATATTCTTCAGTGGGAGGCGACGTTCCCGTCGACAGCGAGGCGCCCGTGGTGACTTCGTCAATCTCAAGACTCGACCCGCCGACTCAGTCTCTCGGAGGTGCTCATAGGGGTAGGGTGTGCGTGCGTGCGTTCATAGGGGTGAGTGTGTGCGCGTGTATATGAGCGCTTGCGTTGTACTGTGTTTCGCAAAAAAAAAAAAAAAAAAACATCGCTTTCGCCCAGTGATCTGCTCTACACGTAAGGTTGTTCAATTTCGCCACCCTGCACATGCTCCAACTCTCCTGGTCTAACTCGGCAGATATCGCATAACGGCGGCTTCAACGAGGCCGCAACATATCATGCGGCGGAGTGGCAAATTAATTTTCTTTTTACAGGATCAAAAGAAAGAAAAAAACCTCCGTAAGATCTCACCTTTCCTCCCGCCAATCACCCAAGACCACTTGCTGTGGGATCAAGAAAGCAGCCCCGTTCTTCTCAAATCGCGTCAAGAACTGGTGAAGGTGGCGCCTCTGCGACGGCGGATCCGAGGCCGCGAGAGGCCAGGGATATATGGAGGGTGGGAGGATCAGACCTCGGTATCTGAGACGGGAACCCGGAGATCACAAGGAACAGAGGATTGCACGAGTGCGGAGGACGGACGGAGGAGAAAGGGGTTCACAATTCTTGCGAGGTGTATAAAGGGGAAGGTGGCGGCTGGGAGAGGGAGAGAAGAGGTAGGTGCCGCGTGACTCTTTGTTAGGGTTTTGACAAATGTGAGGGGGCTTTGTGCAAATGTATTATTCTAGTCCTAGGAGACACCTTCTATTTTTTTTATTTTTTTTGCGGAAACACACCTTCTACTCCTAGGAGACCGACAGCTGTATTGTGCGCACATGGTTTTGGAATTTGATGGACTAGAATAACCGATGGGGAGCCAGTAAGTAGAGCACGCACTTCATGTGAAACCTGTTTGGTTGTATTTTCTCCTTCGGAAATCAGAACCATGTGAGGTGTGTTTGAGACCTTAGTTACTTACAAACATGACGTAAAGCTCATAAGGTAAAGTGTAGTTTGGCACGTCATAATTTGGACTAGCATAGCATAGTAGTGTGTGCCATATCGTGTTCTAGGTGAAGCAACTTGTAGATGATAGTTGGGACTTGGTTCTGTCAATTTTGATAACCGTGTACCGATATCAAAATCTTGTATGTTCCATTTCTAAAAAAAATATTGTATGATTTTGGTCGGCCGGTTTTATTTATTTTCTTTTGTCTTGTGTGGATTCATGATTTTGCAATTACAATGGTTATATGCATTAGTCGATTCAGAGGAAGGGCAACGTTTAAAAAAAGCATACTTAGTGTCGAATGTAATTTTATACTCGTCGTCGGGTTGCATGTCCAAATGTCATCTTGCATTTGGCAAGTCATGTGTTTAGTATGGTCATATTTCTCTAATAAAAACAACATTTATAATGGTTGTATTTTTGTAGTTTAGTACATTTATATAGTCGGTTCATTATGTATAAAAAGAGCCACCAAGTTATTTAAATCGTAGAAAAAAGAAAAATTCCATCGTGATACGGTAACTGGTAAACCAATTTTTCAAAAACAACTCTGCTGAAAGTAAACAAAATGAAAAATACCACCGAACACCAAAAACAAAGGTTGAGATCTTGTTACTAAAGTAGATGTTGCACTACCACCAGAATATACAAAATACTTTTGAGATCGTGGTATCGTATGAACTTATATTTTGGACGGTTCTAAGGACAGATGAAATGTGCAAATGTAAAGTTACTTATTTAAAGATAGTTTGTGTTATGAAACTATACGAAATTCAAAACTATACGAATATATAATACTACATTCCCACCTTCAAAAGACACACGGAGTGTTTAAAAGCTTCATACAGAGAAAGTGCACTTTTATTCCCAAACAAATAACATGTTCATTTGTTGCGAAAGGAAAGCAATGTATTCAGGTCAAAACGAGTGGATATTGCTGACTCTCGGGCTCCAGTTATCCCTTTAATTAAAAATATTCAAAATCATATATATAATTTTTAAAATCTAGAAAAATGCTACATTTTGTCGATTATGTATCTCACAAAAGTGTAAAACCTCAATTTTAGATACTTTATAATCTGATCTACACAAAATGATTGCAGTGTAGAGCATACACACTTTTAATTTTACAAAATATACAATATTCTTTCATTTTTGTTTACACAATAAAAAATAATTAGATTGTGATTTTGCATGGGATGCATTGTTGACTACAGACAGATTTTTTAGAACTTAGTTTTCTAATATTTTAAAGTATAGGACACTGGAATAAGGGAACCATAATGACTTCCGGATGCCTCGTGTAAGGATGACTCCAACGGGGCGACCCAAACGGACACCGATTTTGTCCAGATTTTGTCCGTTTGGGTCGCGGTCCGGGCAGTGCGGACTCGAGCGGACAGCCCTGTCTGGCCAGTGCCCCCAACGGTGGCGACGCATCCCAAGCGGACAGCAGCAAAGAAAAAAAATCACGAAGAACAGCAACACGAATTAGCTAGCAGCAAGACAAGAAATGCAGGCGACCGGAACAAAGAAGAGCAAGATCCAGAACAAGAACTACGATTATTTGCCAAGATACAAACTAGTATACAAATACTAGTACTGGTCGTAGAAGAACTCGATCTTGGCCAGCACCAGGAACGCGTCTGCCAACCCCATCAGCACGAACTGCGGCAGCAGCACGAAGATGGTGAGTGGCAGCGGCATGCCCGTCGCGTCCAGCCCGTGCCTCCGCGTGTAGCTCAGTCGCCGGCTCTCGATGACCGACGTCGTCGCCATCGTCAGCACCTGGACCGCCAGCCCGAAGCAGACCCGCGCAGCATGGGAAGCAGGCCATCTCCGACCAGATCCAACACGAGCAAATCCGCAGCGCCGGGGGGAAATCCAGGGAGCCGCTCTGCCACCTGCCTTGTCGAGGAAGAGCAGTCGGGCAGCGCACCGACTGGATGCCGTCGGGTGGGCGTCGCGACCAGAGCCCCACGCGGCCGCCTCCGCGAGTTGGATCTCGTCTGAGCAAAGCAGAGCAGCCCGCGAGCGTACCGCACGCCGCTGGAAGGCACCGAGGCCAGCTCGCCGCGAACGGGAGGCCGTCCTCGGCGTCGCCGGGGTGGATCATCAGGCGGGCTCTCTGGACCGCGAGCTGGAGGCGAGGTCGACGCCGTCCTCCGCCGCGCGCCGGCGCGACCAAGGAGAGCTCCCAGCCATGGCGTGCAGTGACGTTGTGGCCGCTCGTGCTTGCTCGGTGGGGTGGGGAATTTTTCAGGATAGAGGAGAGAGAAGAAGTGGAGACCGTGGGGTTTGTTTGACTGCTAGGTGGGCCAAGCCATGTGTGGAGGGGGCAGAGACGGACAACAGCGGACGCATCAGGACGCGCGGACGCGTCCGTCCCGACGCATCGGTGACCCAAATTTGGGCCAGGAATGCGTCGCGGCGGACCAAAAAACGGACCGCGGTCCGTTTGCGTTGCCCCGTTGGGTCGTGTTTTTAGCCCCCACGGACAGGAACGGAGGCGCGCGGACTCGATGCATCACCCCGTTGGAGTCATCCTAACCTTCCCCGTATCAGTAACATTAGCTCCACTGGCATAAGATGTCCACCATCGTACATGATATAATAGAAAAATACCCATCCTTTGCAGCCTGAATACAAATAATACAGCAAGTATGCAATCCAAAAACTTCCGTACATGATTTGTTTTTTAGATGATCCATTCTTCAAAGTCATCTCTACTTTACGAAAAAACCCAATAATATTTCAGTATTGTGGTAAAGTGAAGTTTGAATAAACAAATGTGACGAAGAGGGAGTTGGTGCTTGGCAGGAGCATATTCCCCAACTGTCCCCATTTTTCTGGTGAGCCAATGAACCATGTGAATGGTATATGGTCACTGGGCTTTCAGGAACAGATTGACCCCTGATGGCTTTTGAACCCGGACGGGCAGCAGGCGGCTCTCTGCTAATCCAAGAGGTCAAAACGCCTGAATAGCCACGATGACTTCAGGTTGGCAAAACAGAAAGTGCTATTCGTGATCGAATTCAATCTCTTCTTTTGCACCCATAATTTTGCAGTCGACGTCTTACATATAGTAGTAGGCACATACACGTAAGGTGTTCTTGCTATGAATATGTGCACTCGTGCAGATGAAGCATGGTCATATCCATCTCTTCGGGGGTTTGAAACCTGGCGTGTAATTTTTAAATTTACAAAAATGTATATAATGAATGAAGAGTTACCATGCAAAACCATATTCCTTGGCTTTTGCATCGAAATATGCATACGGTCTCGGCAAAACCATACATATAAACAAAATTGTTAGTAAGATTTATACTTTTGAAGTTTGGACTCACAGAAGTTCTCATAAAAAGTCATACAACCTCGGTAACTTCTTTTTTTGTGAACACATATGCCCAACACAAACTAGTTGTGTTCAGTGAGACAAATGGCATGGCTTGCTTTGTTACTAAATTATAAAAATACAAAATGAACCAAAACTTTGCCCTTTCAGCTCTGTCTTTGCCAACTAAACAAACAGAGAAAAATGGCCCAGGGATAGCAGCCGTGTAATATACAACTCGCGTGAACACATATGCCCAACACAAACTAGTTGTGTTCAGTGAGACAAATGGCATGGCTTGCTTTGTTACTAAATTATAAAAATAAAAAATGAACCAAAACTTTGCCCTTTCAGCTCTGTCTTTGCCAACTAAACAAACAGAGAAAAATGGCCCAGGGATAGCAGCCGTGTAATATACAACTCGCTTCAGAGAGCCGCCTGTTCACGCATGGGGCAGGTTCAGAAAACGATATCACTTCTTCACTTGGGATTCCTTTGCTTTACTTAATTTGGTCGACGTTGTTTTCGCGGCTTCTTCCTCCCACTCCACGTCCATCGTCAGTTCGGCACACATACCCGGCCGTCTCACACGACGGTGCCCTGAAAGTCGCCGCCTCTCCGCCGGGAGGTGCGTGTGGGCGATGGAAACTGAACTGCTGCCTGCCAAACCTGCTCTTTCTTTTAAGGCGTCCTTTTCGACAAAGGATTTTGCAAGTTTAGTAGGGAAGTTCAGTATACACGTTCGACAGGTTGTGACTTGTCTGGTCGATCTAGTGAGCGACTCGACCTGTTCACCACCGAGCTGGAATCGGAGCTGCCGAGATTGATGCTCCCTAGCTAGCACGCAAAACAAATCATCATGGAACAAACATCAGTGATTTATTAGTGCTCGCTTTGCGTTATGACGTGTGTGTTTCGTTGGGGGGGGTCACTTTCACCATCCCGGCCGTGCCGTCGGCGTTGAAGATTTTGTGCTATGGCCGGTATCTCCTTCTATAGCTCCGGTCTCTTTCATGGGTTTTTTAGATTTAGCATGATTCCGAGAGCTAGAATTAGGAAGAACAGATCATTGGGATGCGATGTCTTCTTCGCTCATACTGTATAAGATGGTTTGATAGCGTCAAGAAAACATATGGTTTTATTTTTCGAGAAGGACGGGTTGCCGGAAATTTTCATTTGGGCGAACTATTATAAAAGACCCTAATATTGAGGATTTTCTTTTTGCTAAAATCATCTACGAATTGGGCAAAGCTGGCTCGAGAAGCTATGGAGGCTAGGTTTGGGCTTCTTTCTTTCGGTTATTATCTAGTGAGGTTGTCTGTACACAAGCCTTTTTGCGATTATGATTTTGTTTTCTTCTAGACGCTGTTAGTGAGTTGTTATCAACGTTGTGGAGGATTGTTTTTCAATCTAAACTTTTTTTTGTTTCTTTTGCAGTTTCATTAACTGAATTTTTTCAACTTTTTGCGGGTCTTTTTTTTTTGCAGCAAACTTTAAAAACATTTTAGCGCGAACACTGCAAACTTGGCTCGGATTTTTGTAGTAAACAGGTGAGCCAAACTCAGTCATGTTATTTTATTTTTACACACATATTCAGGTTGTCAGACTTAATTTATTTTTTCTTTTATAACTCAAGTTAGGTATGTTCTACCTTCTCATTATGAGCCGAGACTAGTCGTCATTGTGATAAACATCACATTGATCAATTCAACTATCACCTCTACAACACAACATGGCTACATCATCAGCTAGTTACGACCAAGTATAGCTTACTACAATAGTTTCTTGTGCAACAAAGGTCATTAGGTTGCTGGTTAAACTATTCATTAATAAAAAAACACGGTTCTAAACATACTTCAAATAAACGATTTTATTATCTGGCACATCAGACCCGTCTCACACGCACTTGATACAAGAATCATTGTTCCAACATGCAAAAAGGTCACATTTCTCTTTTGCACCTGTCCATGTTCAGTGCAAAGTCACTGATGGCTCTTCACGTAGTTACCTGCTGAAAAGTAAATGGGTTAGGTTGAGACTCCAAGTGCAGAGTGTGTAGTAAGTGGAAGACGTGTTTTCTCCACGAGGGTGACTCGAGTGTTTAATATCGAACTCTCGGGGAATCAGTAGTGAAAGATTTATCTTCCTATTCTTATTTTGGTCACCTACAAAACAAAGTTAAATGTTTTGGTCCTCAACCTCACATGTGGTTGTCAAGCACAAGGTGTAAGAATGATATTAAGATAGTATGTAATGCAAGCAAGAAATAAATATGCAATGGTGGTAAATAAATATGCAAGGATGATGATAACAATGATAAATGATATTTTTGTGTTTTTAATGATGTATGCAAGATGTAAAAGTGTTTTTGTATTTTCGGATTTAATAATGGCAGAAAATGTAAAAGTGGTAAAAGTTGTTGGAAAGGTGTTTCTTATGATTAAAAATGGACCGGGGTTCATGGTTTCATAAATGCACTCTCTCTTTAATAAAGTGGTAGACAATGGAACACTAGAGTTGACATATGAGATTGCAACACAAAAGTTTAGTGACAAGTTACTAATTATATGGGCATCACGTTCTAACATAGAGACATTTTGGTTATTAGTCTCACTTATACTCACCAAGATGCGAACTAAATCATAACACCTCAGTAAGTAAGATGACTCAGAGTATAGTTTTAATTATCATGACATGAAGTTAAAATAAGAACATGCTAGATCTAGTCATGGAGTAGTGGCAATGATCACACCCACATCTCCGGTAACATGGTATTTTTCTTTATCCCTAGTGAGGCAACAAAGTAAGGTAAAGATACCCAAGTGGATCGCAGAACTTTCTCTCACGTTCACTGCACTAGCCACCCCCCTCCCCGTTACTCCAACTAATGTACACATCACCACACACACGTGATACGTGCAAGGCACACGTTTGTTGGGAGTCCCCAAGAGGAAGGTATGATGAGTGTAGCAGCAAGTTTTCCCTCAGTACGAAACCAAGGTTTAATCGGATCAGTAGGAGATCAAAGTCACTTCTGAAGGTTGTTGGTGAAGGAGTGTAGTGCGGCGTAACACCAGGGATTCCGGTGCCAACGTGGAACCTGCACAACACAATCAAACTATTTTGCCCCAACTTAACAGTGAGGTTGTCAATCTCACCGGCTTGCTGAAAATAAATGATTAAACGTATAGTGTGGAAAATGATGTTTGTTTGCAGAAAATGAAAGAAAATAATGATTGCAGTAGGTTGTATTATCAGATGTAAAAGAATGGATCAGGGTCCACAGTTCACTAGTGGTGTCTCTCCATAAAGATAACTAACATGCTGGGTAAACAAATTACAGCTGGGCAATTAACAATATTGAAAGTGCATAATAACAATGCATGTGCAAGTAGTGTCTACTATGAGATTTATTTGGGCATTACGACAAAGTACACAGACCGCTATCCAGCATGCATCTGTGCCTAAATATTCCACCTTCAGGTTAACATCCGTACCCCTTTCAGTATTGAGTTGCAAGCAACAGACTATTGCATTAAGTAAATGCATAATGTAAGCAACACAATTATCCTTAGACAAAGCATCGTTGTTTTACCCCTAGTGGCAACAGCACATCCACAACCTTAGAACTTTCGGTCACTGTCCCAGATTAAATGGAGGCATGAACCCACTATCTAGCATAAATACTCCCTCTTGGAGTCACAAGCATCAACTTGGCCAGAGTATCAACTAGCAACGGAGAGCATGCAAGATCATAAATAACATAGACATGATAATTCAATATTCAACTTGACATGGTATCAGTATTCATCGGATCCTAGCAAACACAACATGTAGCATTACAATAAGATGATCTTGATCATGATAGGCAGCTCACAAGATCTAAACATGATGGCACAAGAGGAGAAGACAACCATCTAGCTACTGCTATGGACTCGTAGTCCAAGGATGAACTACTCACACATCACTACGGAGGCAGGCATGGCGATGTAGATCCCTCCGGTGATGATTCCCCTCTCCGGCAGGGTGCCGGGAAGAGCTTCAGAACCCTCCGAGTTAGGGTTGACGGCGGCGGGCTCTGGAAATTTTCGTGGAATATGACTCGGTCTTTAGGGTTTTCCCGAAAACATCAATTTATAGGCGAAGGGGCGACGTCGGTGGAGACCCGAGGGGCCCACACCACGTCACGGCGCGGCAGAAGGTGGGGCCGCGCTGCCACGTGGTGTGGACGCCTCCTCGGCCCCCTTCGTGTCTCCTTCGGACTCTGTGTACGTGACAGAAAAATAGGGACCTGGGCTTTTGTTTCGTCCAATTCCGAGAATATTTCCAGAACAACTTTTCTGAAACAAAAAAGCAGAAAACAGGAACTGGCACTGTGGCATCTTGTTAATAGGTTAGTCCCAGAAAATGCATAAAAATGCTATAAAGTGTAATAAAACATGTAGCAATTGGCATAATATAAGCATGGAACATCAGAAATTATAGATACGTTGGAGACGTATCAAGCATCCCCAAGCTTAGTTCTACTCGTCCTCGAGTAGGTAAAACGATAACAACAAAATAATTTCTGAGGAGACATGCTTTCACACAATCTTGATCAAATAATATTGCAAGGCTCATGTCATGAATGAAGTGACTCAAGGCAATGGTCTATAGTTTGCTAACAAATAGATAAAGAGTAAACAACTGAATCATATAAGCAAAAACTTTTCATGAATAGTACTTTCAAGACAAGCATCAAAAAGTTTTGCATAAGAGTTAACTCATAAAGCAATAGATTCTAAGTAAAAGGCATTGAAGCAACACATAGGAAGATTTAAGTTTCAGCAATTGCTTTCAACTTTCAACATGTATATCTCATGGATAATTGTCAACACAAAGTAATATAACAAGTGCAATAAGTAAGCATATAAAAATTGTGCACACAAAGTTGACACAAGTGTTTGCTTCTGAGATAGAAAGAGTAGGTAAACTGACTCAACATAAAGTAAAAGAAAGGCCCTTCGCAGAGGGAAGCAGGGATTAAATCATGTGCTAGAGCTTTTTAAGTTTTTGAAATCATATAGAGAGCATAAAGTAAGTTTTTGAGAGGTGTTTGTTGTTGTCAACGAATGGCAGTGGGCACTCTATCCCCCTTGTCACCCAGACTTTCAAGAGCGGCTCCCATGAAGGACGTTATTTCTACCCAAGGGTAGATCATCCCTCTTCTCTTTTGTTTACACATGCATATTTATAAATTGGTATGACACTCCTCCCAACCTTTGCTTACACAAGCCATGGCTAACCGAATCCTCGGGTGCCTTCCAACAATCACATACCATGGAGGAGTGCCTATTTGATAATGTTTAACACTTTGAAATTTGCTTCTGATAAATCATGGCAAAACATGTGAAGAGAATTAAGGTTATAGTTGTAATTAATTGGGACTGGGCACCCCATTTGCCAGCTCTTTTTGCAAAGTTATTGGATAAGCGGATGTATATGCCACTAGTCCATTGGTGAAAGTCTGTCATGAGTAAATGACAAGGTGATAGAGAAAACGCCACATAACTTCCTCATGAGCTATAAAACATTGACACAAATAAGAGATAATAGTTTTGAATAGTTTAAAGGTAGCACATGAAGTATTTACTTGGAATGGCAGGAAATACCACATAATAGGTAGTTATGGTGGACACAAATGGCATGGGTTTTGGCTCAAGGTTTGGATGCACGAGAAGCATTCCCTCTCAGTACAGAGTTTAGGCTAGCAAGGTTGTTTGAAGCAAACACAGGATATCAACTGGTACAGCAAGACTTACATAAAACATATTGCAAGCATTATAAGACTCTACACTGTCTTCCTTGTTACTCAAACACTTTTACCAGAAAATATCTAGACCTTAGAGATACAAACATGCAAACCAAATTTCAACAAGCTCTACGGTAGTTCTCCACTAATAGGTTTTAACTACATGATGCAAGAGCTTAAACATGATCTACTTGAGAGCTCAAAACAATTGCAAAGCATCAAATTATCCAAGACAATGATCTACAAGAATGAGTATGTCTTTTCAATATACCATCTACCACATGTAGCATTTTCTGTTTCCAACCAAACACCAATCAACTTATTTCAACATAAAACTCTCCAAATAATACAACAATGAAACAAGAGAGTACTTCTCTACAAGAACTAACAGCTCTGAACAAGAGATGCATGAAAAACAGGAGCTAAAAGCATTGCAGTAGCTAGTCAAGAATACTCAACAAATATAAGTGAAGAATACGAGTATTCACATGAAAAAGCGGAGCGTGTCTCTCTCCCACACAAGAATGCTAGGATCCAATTTATTCAAAAATGAAAACAAAGCAAAATAAAAGCACACAGACGCTCCAAGTAAAGCACATAAGATGTGAAAGAATTAAAATATAGTTTCACTAGAGATGACCTGATAAGTTGTTGATGAAGAAGGGGATGCCTTGGGCATCCCCAAGCTTAGACGCTTGAGTCTTCTTGAAATATGCTTGGGTGACCCACGGGGGCATCCCCAAGCTTAGGCTTTTCACTCTTCTTGATCATATCATATCATTCCTCTCTTGATCCTTGAAAACTTCCTTCACACCAAACTCAAAGTAATTCTCATTAGAGGGTTAGTGCATAATCAAAAATTCACATGTTCTGTAAGGACACAATCATCTCCAATACTTCTGGACATTAGCTACAGCCACTGATGTTTTGTGGAGCAAAGAAATCCACTCAAACATAGTAAAAGAGAGAATGCAAAATAAAAGGCAGAATCTGTCAAAAACAGAACAGTCTGTAAAGACGAATTTTTTCGAGGCACTTAAGTTGCTCAGATCGAAAACTTAAAACTAATGAAAGTTGCGTACATATCTGAGGATCACGCGTGAATTTTTCAGAATTTTTAATTTTTCTGGGTGCGTACAGCTCAAAACGGTGGACAGCAAAAATCTGTCTCTGCGCAGAAATCCAAATCTAGCATCAACTTTCTATTAGAGACTTTACTTGGCACAACAATGCAATAAAATAAAGATACAAAGGAGTTGTTACAGAAGTAAGCAAGCTCCAAGACTCAAATAAAAAAAAATACAGAAATAAAACATGGGTTGTCTCCCATAAGCGCTTTTCTTTAACGCCTTTCAGCTAGGCGCAGAAAGTGAAAATCAAGTGTTTCCAAGTGAAGAAGCATCAACATAATTGTTCTAATAATAGAATCAAAAGGTAGCTTCATTTCTTTCTAGGAAGTGTTCCATACCTTTCTTGAGTGGGAATTGGTACCTTATATTTCCTTCTTTCATATCAATAATGGCACCAACAGTTCTAAGAAAAGGTCTTCCCAAAACAATAGGACAAGATGCATTGCATTCAATGTCCAAAACAAAAAATCAACGGGGACAAGGTTATTGTTAACCATAATGAGAACATCATCAACTCTCCCCAAAGGTTTCTTCATAGCATTATCAGCAAGATAAACATCCAAATAACAGTGTTCCAAAGGTGGCAAATCAAGCATATCATAGAGTTTCTTAGGCATAACAGAAATGCTAGCACCAAGATCACATAAAGCATTACAATCAAAATCATTCACCTTCATCTTAATGATGGGCTCCCAACCATCTTCTAACTTCCTAGGGATAGAAGCTTCATGTTTTAATTTTCTTCCCTAGCTTGCATGAGAGCATTTGTAATATGTTTTGTAAAAGCCATATTTATAGCACTAGCATTAGGACTTCTAGCTAGCTTTTGCAAGAACATAATTACTTCAGAAATATTAAAATAATCAAAATCAAAATCATTATGATCAATGGTAGGAACCATTGTCTCCCATATTTCGAAAAATTTCAGCACTTTTATCAGGAACAGTTTCAGTGGTTTTAGGCAATTTTAAACGTTTTGCAAGGTAGTAGAAACATTGCCAACACCAATTATGTTACCATTGATAGTAGGAGGTTTACTAGCATGTGAAACTTAGCATTACTAGTGGTGGTAATAGTACAAACTCTAGCTATACTATTCTCTTTATCAATTTTATCCTCTCTTTCCCACCTAGCATGCAATTCAGCCAACATCCTAATATTGTTGTCAATTTTAACTTGGATAGCATTGGCAGTAGCAAAAGTATTGTTATCAAGAGTTTCAGGTTTAGCTGCCATTTTATTAATTAAAGAAGCTTGTGCTTCAGACATGGAGGAAATACGGTTTCAGCAGTAGAAATCTTAGTTTGCAACCCAGAAATTTCCCTATTCAATTTTTGAGTTGATGTCCTATATTTTTCAACATAGCAGATTGTTCATTCATGGTTTTAGTAAACAATTGATTTTGCTCATATTGTGATTGCATAAAGCTCTTAGTAGCCCTTTCAATTTCTAGCATCCTTTCCTCACTAGGCAATCCAGATCTACCATAAGAATTAACATAACCATTGCCACTATTTGAAGGATAAGGCTTATAATTGTTACTACCAAAATTATTCCTATAAGCATTGTTGTTGAAATTATTGTTTTTAATGAAGTTCACATCAACATGCTCTTCTTGAGCAACCAATGAAGCTAAAGGAACATTATTTGGATCAACATGAGATTTACCATTCACAAGCATAGACATAATAACATCAATCTTATCACTCAAGGAAGAGGTTTCTTCAACAAAATTTACCTTCTTACCTTGGGAGTCCTTTCGGTGTGCCATTCAGAATAATTAATCATCATATCATCAAGAAGCTTTGTTGCAGCACCTAAAGTGATGGACATGAAGGTACCTCCAGCAACCGAATCCAGAAGAATTCTTGAAGAAAAATTCAGTCCTGCATAAAAGGTTTGGATGATCATCCAAGCAGTCAGTCCATGGGTGGGACAATTCTTTACCAATGATTTCATCTTTCCCATGCTTGGGCAACATGCTCATTATCAAATTGTTTGAAATTCATAATGCTGCTTCTCAAGGATATAATCTTAGCAGAGGATAATATTTTCCAATTAAAGCATCTTTGCATTTAGTCCATGAATCAATACTATTTCTAGGCAAAGATAGCAACCATTCTTTAGCTCTTCCTCTCAAAGAGAAAGGAAATAATTTCAGTTTAATAATATCTCCATCTATATCCTTATACTTTTGCATCTCACAAAGTTCAACAAAATTATTAAGGTGAGCAGCAGCATCATCAGTACTAACACCAGAAAATTGCTCTTTCATAACAAGATTTAACAGAGCAGGTTTAATTTCATAAAAGTCTGCTTTAGAAGCAGGTGGAGCAATAGGAGTGCATATGAAATCATTATTATTTGTGCTAGTGAAGTCACACAACTTGGTGTTCTCAGGAGTACTCATTTTAGGAAAATAAAACAAAACCGAAATATAAAAGTAAATGCAAGTAACTATTTTTTGTGTTTTTGATAAGGAGAAGCAAACAAGACAAAATAAAAATAAACTAAGTAAGACAATAACAAAGTAAAGAGATTGGAAGTGAGAGACTCCCCTTGCAGAAGGTTTGATCTCCCCGGCAACGGCGCCAGAAAAAGTGCTTGATACGTGCAAGGCACATGTTCGTTGGGAGTCCCCAAGAGGAAGGTATGATGAGTGTAGCAGCAAGTTTTCCCTCAGTACGAAACCAAGGTTTAATCGGACCAGTAGGAGATCAAAGTCACTTCTGAGAAGGTTGTTGGTGAACGAGTGTAGTGCGGCGCAACACCAGGGATTCCGGTGCCAACGTGGAACCTACACAACACAATCAAAATACTTTGCCCCAACTTAACAGTGAGGTTGTCAATCTCACCGGCTTGCTGAAAACAAAGGATTAAACGTATAGTGTGGAAAATGATGTTTGTTTGCAGAGAATGAAAGAAAGCAATGATTGTAGTAGGTTGTATTATCAGATGTAAAAGAATGGACCAGGGTCCACAGTTCACTAGTGGTGTCTCTCCATAAAGATAACTAACATGCTGGGTAAACAAATTACAGTTGGGCAATTAACAATATTGAAAGTGCATACTAACAATGCATGTGCAAGTAGTGTCTACTATGAGATTCATTTGGGCATTACGACAAAGTACACATACCGCTATCCAGCATGCATCTGTGCCTAAATAGTCCACCTTCAGGTTAACTTCTGTACCCTTTCAGTATTGAGTTGCAAGCAACAGACTATTGCATTAAGTAAAGTGCATAATGTAAGCAACACAATTATCCTTAGACAAAGCATCGCTGTTTTACCCCTAGTGGCAACAGCATATCCACAGCCTTAGAACTTTCTGTCACTGTCCCAGGTTAAATGGAGGCATGAACCCACTATCTAGCATAAATACTCCCTCTTGGAGTCACAAGCATCAACTTGGCCAGAGTATCAACAAGCAACGGAGAGCATGCAAGATCATAAATAACATAGACATGATAATACAATATTCAACTTGACATAGTATCAGTATTCATCGGATCCTAGCAAACACAACATGTAGCATTACAATAAGATGATCTTGATCATGATAGGCAGCTCACAAGATCTAAACATGATGGCATAAGAGGAGAAGACAACCATCTAGCTACTGCTATGGACCCATAGTCCAAGGATGAACTACTCACACATCACTCCGGAGGCAGGCATGGTGATGTAGAGCCCTCCGGTGATGATTCCCCTCTCTGGCAGGGTGCCGGGAAGAGCTTCAGAACCCTCCCGAGTTAGGGTTGACGGCGGCGGCGGCTCTGGAACTTTTCGTGGAATATGACTCGGGTCTTTAGGGTTTTCCCGAAAACATCAATTTATAGGCGAAGGGGCGACGTCGGTGGAGACCCGAGGGTCCCAGACCACGTCATGGCGCGGCAGAAGGTGGGGCCGCGCCGCCACGTGGTGTGGCCGCCTCCTCGGCCCCCTTCGTGTCTCTTTCGGACTCCGTGTACGTGACAGAAAAATAGGGACCTAGGCTTTTGTTTCGTCCAATTCCGAGAATATTTCTAGAACAACTTTTCTGAAATACAAAAACAGCAGAAAACAGGAATTGGCACTGTGGCATCTTGTTAATAGGTTAGTCCCAGAAAATGCACAAAAATGCTATAAAGTGTAAATAAAACATGTAGCAATAGGCATAATATAAGAATGGAACATCAGAAATTATAGATACGTTGGAGACGTATCAACACGCTCTCATAAACATGCTTGATCATAACAAGTGAATAAGAATGGGGAACATAATATGCATCTATATTCATAACTGAAACAAAACATTTGCAATCTCAAACATATATTAACTCATAAAAAGATCCACCACATAGGTATTACAAAGATGACCGTAATCATGTTCGGCAGCTCATACGGTGCTAATTAGTGAAACTCAAAGAGAGGAGAGATACATAAGTTACTTCCACAAACCCATAGTCTAGAGGTGGACTACTCCCTCTTCATCATGAAGACGGTGGAGAAGTCGATGGAGACCACGCCAACAGCGCCCTGATACGTCTCAAACGTATCTATAATTTTTGATGTTCCATGCTGTTATTATATCAATTGCTACATGTTTTGGTTACACTTTATAGCATTTTTATGCATTTTCTGGGACTAACCTATTAACAAGATGCCACAGTGCCAGTGCCCTGTTTTCTGTTGTTTTTTGTTTCAGAAAATCTATTAAGGAAATATTCTCGGAATTGGACGAAACAAAAGACATCGTCAATAATATCACGAGGAGATCACGGAGTCCAAAGGGGAGTCGGAGCAGACCCACCAGGGGGCCACGCCACACTAGGGCGCGGCCCAGGGTGGGCCCGCGCCCCCCTATGGCGTGGTGGCCCCCCTCGGCCACCGACGCCGCCTCTTCGCCTATATATTCTCCGCGACGCGAAAACCCTATTACGGTCGATCATATTCCACGAAAAGTTCCGTCGCGGCCGTCATCGTCAATCACAGATCGGAGGAGTTCTGAAGCTCTTCCCGGCACCCTGCCGGAGGGGAGATCATCACTGGAGGGCTCTACATAACCATGCCTGCCTCCAGAGTGATGCGTGAGTAGTACACCCCTGGACTACGGGTCCATAGCAGTAGCTAGATGGTTGTCTCTCTACCTTGTGCCTCCATGTTTAGATCTTGTGAGCTACCTAACATGATCAAGATCATCTTATTGTAATGCTAGATGTTGTGTTTGCTGGGATCCGATGAATATTGATACCATGTTTATTCAAGTTGTTTATCTATGTGCTCTTGATCTTGCATGCTCTCCGTTGCTAATAGATGCTTTGGCCAAGTAGATGCTTGTGACTCCAAGAGGGGGTATTTATGCTCGATAGTGGGTTCAGTCTCTAGATATCTGGATCAGTGACAGAAATGTCTAATATGGTAGATGTGTTGTTGCTACTAGGGATAAAACATTGGTGCAGTGTCTAAGGGCACTTGTATTGATTACATTACACACTTTACTTCATGCAATAATCTGTTGTTAGCAACTTAATACTGAATGGGATGAGGATGCTGCCTTGAAGGTGGATTATTTAGGCATAGATGCTGTTGGAATAACGGTCTATGTACTTTGTTGTAATGCCCAACTAGATTTCATAGTAGACATCTTGGCATGTATTGCATTGTTATGCCCTCTCTATTTGCCAATTGTCCAGCTGTAATTTGTTTACCCAACATGCTAGTTATCTGTTCTGAGAGAGACACCACTAGTGAACTGTGGACCCTGGTCTAATTTCCTCATACTGTTTACACAACCTGCTGCAATCATCTGTTTCCTGTTACTTGCTATTGTTCCTGCTATTTCCCACACCATACGTTTAACTCTTTGTTTCTGCAAGACCGGAGAGATTGACAACCTCTCTGTTTCGTGTTGGGCAAAGTTCTGGTTTGTGTCTGTGCAGATTCCACGTTGGTGCAAATTCCCTAGCGCCAGGGGAGTCAACATCAACAACCTTCCGATAGATCATCAAGTCCTACTGGATTGATAACCTTGGGTAGATTTCTCAACGGAAAACTTCTGTTGTCTACATCATAACCTTCCTCTTGGGGTTCTCCAACACGTAGCCATCAAGCTGTTTTCTGGCGCCGTTGCCGGGGACTTGGAGGCTATTGAAAAGGGGAGTCTCTTAGTTCCAATCTCTTTACTTTGTTTTTTGTCTTGTTTTATTTTTGTTTTGCTTGCTGTTAAAAATCAAAAATCCAAAAAAATTAAATTCCTGCATCTAGTTTTTAATTTCGAGTTACCCTGTTGCTTGTTTTAGGCTTGCTAAAATGAGTAATCCTAAAAATACTAAGTTGTGTGACTTTACTAGCACAAACAACAATGATTTTATCTGTACACCCATTGCTCCACCTGCTTCTAAAGCAGAATTTTATGAGATTAAGCCTACACTGTTAAATCTGGTTATGAAAGAGCAATTTTCTGGTGTTAGTACCGATGATGCTGCTGCCCACTTAAACAATTTTGTTGAACTTTGTGATATGGAAAAGTATAAGGAGGTAGAGAGTGATATTATTAAGCTGAAATTGTTTCCTTTCTCCTTAAGAGGAAGAGCTAAAGATTGGTTGCTATCTTTGCCTAGAAATAGTATTGATTCCTAGACTAAATGCAAAGATGCTTTCATTGGAAGTGGTATTATGAACTTTAGGCAACTTGATAATGAGCATGTTGCCCAAGCTTGGGAAAGAATGAAGTCTTTGGTTAAAAATTGCCCCACTCATGGACTGACTACTTGGATGATCATCCAAACCTTTTATGCAGGACTAAATTTTTCCTCAAGGAACTTATTGGACTCGGCTGCTGGAGGGACCTTTATGTCCATCACTTTGGGTGCTGCTACAAAGCTTCTTGATGATATGATGGTAAATTATTCTGAATGGCACACTGAAAGAGCTCCAACTGGTAAGAAGGTAAATTCTGTTGAGGAAATTTTCTCCTTGAGTGATAAAGTTGATGCTATTATGACTATGCTTTCGAATGGACATGGTGTTGTGGATCCAAATAATATTCGTCTTGCTTCTTTGGTTGCTCATGATGAGAAAATGTTGATGTAAACTTCATTAAAAATAACAACTTCAACAACAATGCCTATAGGAATAATTTTGGTAGCAACAATTATAGGCCATATCCTGCTAATGGTAGCAACTCTTATGGTAATTCCTACAGTAACAATAGAAGTGTGCCCTCTGATCTTGAAGTCATGCTTAAGGATTTTATTAGCACACAAACTACTTTTAATAAAACTGTTGAGGAAAAGCTAGGAAAAATTGATACTCTTGCTGCTAAAGATGATAGTCTTGCTCATGATGTTGAAATGCTGAAAATAAAAGCTATTCCTAGTGATATTAGAGAGAGTAAATGTAACGTCCCAAAATTTTGGAAGCAAGAAAGACTTTGTTATTAGTGACCCAAAATTTGGAACCAACAAAAACTTTTTCAAAACCTCTAGCTTTTGGATGTGTTTTTCTTTTGATTGCCTAGTCTGGCTTGTTGTGACTTATGGTTTGTATTGTTGGCCTCAAAATAACCACCCATTTAAAGAGCAACCAAGTTTTGACATGACCTTTGTGTGCAATGTGTTGGCAAGTAAAATAATCCGTATACTTTCTCCTATCTTAGTTTCAACAAACATTTCAAAACTCTTGTCTTGTCATTCTTTGAAAAATATTTCTCAGAAGTGGTTTAACCCTCTCTCCCAAAATCTTGTCATGATCATGTGTGATCACTATATCACCTACTCATATTAAGGGTGTAATTTGTTGATTGATAATTATTTGTGTTTGGTCCTCATCTCACCAACTCTTTGAGTGGTATTCATAATTGCTTGAGTTATTGAGTTGCTTGTTTGTTGTGGCTTGTTGAATGGATTGACTTTTGTTGACTTGCTTGTGTGAATTAGTATTTTAGCCTTGGCAATGTGATTCCACTCATGCAAGTCCATTCTTATTAACCTCACATGTGTGAGGAAACCTAAAACTACTCTTATTACCTCATCTTTGACTTAAGAATTTATCTTCCTTGTTTATAAACCAAAAAACCTAATTCAATGTTTTACATGAATTGTGGTATATTTTCAAAGTAGGATTTTATTAAAAATACACTTTTGTGATCTATGTGATATACTCTCTCACCTCACTGAAACAAAAATAATTATCTTTAATTGTTTTGTTTTCAACTATTTTCAAAAAAGGCTATTAATGGTTATTAAATTATTTTGTGAACAAAAGTATTTCCTAAAACTGAAGAAAATTACCTGACATGCTCATGGTTAAGTGTGACCCTAATGAGCATCATCATTACCATCTTTCATAATACAAAACCCTGAAGAAACTTGGCAAAAACCTTCTTTGGACCTATCTTGTTTTCTGTTAAAAGATACCATATCCTTAGCCTCACCAAATCTTTAACAATGGCCCAATTAGAAATTCATCTACATGAATCTCTTCTACTCCATCTTATCTTGACAACCAAGCTGGAATTTGAATCTTTAAAATTCATTTGCTTATCTGTCCATGTTCACTTTGTGGTCTAGTCAAAACAGTGACCATAACTCCAGTATTTTATAGCATTTTGATAATTTTGTTTTGACACTTAATCCTGGCCTTTATGGAAATGCACCACTATATAATCCATCATTGGCATCTTATCTATCAACCCAAAGTTTTGTTGGATCCTTTGACGTTTTAAACATCTATATTCCATGCTGGTTTTGATGCCACCAGAATAACAGTTTTCTGGGACTTGGAATTTTCACCAAGTCTGAAAACTGCAATTTTCTGAAACTGTTATTTTATTCTCTTTTTGTCTCCTCACAAAACCCTTCAAAACTCCTTGTATAGTTGTGCATTTGTGACCTTTGTGATCCCCACAGATAGTACTTCACCTCTGTATCTTTATTGCTGATCTTTTTAGCCATTTGGTTACATTTCCATGATGATTTTGTTACCATCACGTTAACAGATTTCTGAATTTTCTGTTAACACCTAAACCTTGCCAAAACCTGTCCTATTCTTTCTCCATCACCCCACACCACTCCCTAACCCTCCTTGTCCCTCCTTTGACGTGTTTTAGCAATGCTTGCTGCTGTAGAATCGAGAGAAAGAGAAGAGAGTACGGTGGCCGTGGCCACCTAGGCCATGCATGGCTATGAACTCTTCTCACCTCACCCCTCTCTCACCCCCTGTGTTTAGGACCTGCTCTGGAGCCTCACCAACTCCCTGGTCCACTGGTCATCGACCCTTGCTAACCCTAGCTCTCTCCTCCACTCATCTCCCTTCTTTTCCAAAACCGGCCAACCCGATCTCACTCCCTCACTCCCCACTGGCCAGGCCACGCCCCTCCCGACCAACACCCCTCTGTCTCCTCCTCCACCGCCCTCAGCAGCCAATCCCGCTCCCGTGCACCTCCTAACTCGAGCTTGTGCTCCGAGTCCACCATGGACCGGCCACCTCTTGGATAAGAGGCCACGGGCCTCCTCCCGTGCCATAACCCTGCCATTCATACTCCCACACCTCCACTCTCCCACCCCTTTTCCCAGATCGAGCTCTATCTTCCTCTGCGAGCGAGGAACGCGAGAAGTCCATCTCGTTCCCGTGATCTTGCCGTGAAGATTGCGAGCGACACCGTCCCTTTTTCTTCGCCATTTTTGCATCATTGTCTTTGCCTCCACGAGATCTATCCCATGCACATCTTCTTTTGCTTCCAGGAACACCGGAGCTTCGGAGGCCGTGGCGTGCCCGTCGCGGCCGTCCTCGACCTCGCCGGCGTTGGAGGGAGAACCAGCACGAGCTGCAGCCACCATCCACCACCACGACCCTCAGCAACCGTCCTTCACCCTCTCCATCGCCTCCAACATCCCCCACGGTTAGAACCCGCACCCCATGGTCGAGCTCATGCCCTCTCTCTGTTCTGTACGTTCCCAGGGAAGAAGATGGTTCAGCACCATCTTGGGCCGTCCAGCTCTGTTAACTCCGGCCCAGTTCCAGATCTGGCCCAATAAAAATTTTTCCTGCAGATTATTCCTTTTTCCTGAGATCTGTTTCTGTGCTGTAGCTTTAAATCGTTTTGAAATTGTTAAACATAAAATTTGTGCAAACCAAAATTCACAGTGGTAGCCCGATGGGTTTAGAAGCATATCCAACTTGAAGATCTGAAAAATATTATTTTGAGTGTCCTTGAAAAATGTTTTGCTATCACTGGTCTGAAACAATGTTTTGTTAATTACTTGAGTTTGGCAGATCCAAATTGAGTGAATCCAATTGTTTTGGAAAGCTATTGAGAGTAGCTTTCAGAATAAATTTGTCTCATGTCTTTTGGATGCCTAGAATTAACGTTGTGTGCATGTGTAGATTAAGGCAGTGAGCACTTGGTGCATTTTTAGTAATTTTTGTGAAATAGATTTTGGAGTAAATCCAATTGTGTTAGTGCCTGATAGTATCCTAGAGTTTAGATCCAAGTTTTTGGAATGTTTTGTTTAGTAGAACTCTCTGAATAGAATTGTTAGTGAAACTAGTGTTTCTGCCCCTTTCTAGATTAATTAAATTAAGTAGTTTATTTTTAGGACTTTGTGTTTTAGGTGTTTTGGTACTGTTGTTAGCAAAATAGAACTGTTTTGTTTGTCTTAATATGTTAGTACTGTTAGTGGCTTGTGTGAGGCTTGATTTGAGCTTAAATTGTGTTGGTTAGTGGTGTTTGAAGTCTCCAACTTTTAGCTAGTTATGCTTGTGTTACTGGGTATTTTGTGTTAGCTAAATAGTCTTTTTAACTAAGTTTGTAGCTTCTGGTTGTGTAGGTTTGTTAGAAGTTCTTAGCCTTGCAAGTTAGTAGTAGTCCCTAAAAGGTGCTTAATCACTACTTTAAGCATATCCTTATAAAAGGGGAGAGTGTGGTGATTGCTAAACTTGTTTGTTAGATAATAGTCTTGTGTCTTGTTTATTGCTTGTTAATTAAGCTTGATGTTTGCTTTGTTTGGAATGCCTTGCTGTACGATTGATTGTGTATTAGTCAGAGAGTAGCATCTAAGTCACCCCTGGTGTGTAGGAGTACTTTAGATATCTAACTTGTGTCTGAAGTATTTCCTTGTGTTTGAATGCCAGTTGTCACTTGTTTGCTTGTTTACTTTAGATTGTTGTCAACCCGCATTTGTAGTTTTGACGGTAGCCCGTTTACTTTCCGGTACCTTAGGACCGCGAGAGGAGGAGCTGTACGTGGGAACTGAACCCGTGTACGAGGAAGAGCAAGACCAGGGACACTTTGCTGAACAAGGCAAGCCACCTCAACCACTCCATATGCCTATTATTTTACAAGCATGTTTTGTTTCCAAAAAAATAAAATAATGCATGTTTTATTCTTTTGTGGCAACCTGCCACTCAAAAACTAATTTCAAAAATGTTGTTTGGCCAAAAATATCTACTAGTTTACAATAGGTTTATTAAAGTAAATCTTTACTTGAGAAGCCTTTTACCGAAGGCGCTATCAAGAAAATTAATTTCTTTAGATATATATATATCCTTACTCTTATCTCAAAACTATAGGATGGGGACCTGGTTTTTAATAAAAATGTTTTCGGAGGAAAAACCCGAGTCGCTGGGAGCACTCGGAGAGAAAGTGTTTTACAAAAACCGGGGTGCTGGGAGCAACCAGAGAAGTTTACGAAAACCCGAGATGCTGGGAGCAACCGGAGAAGTTTACGAAAACCCGAGATGCTGGGAGCAAATCGGAGATGTTTACGAAAACCCGAGCTGCTGGGAGCAGTCGGAGAATGAGATGTTTTTGGAAAACAAAGTACAGCCCTAGCGGATCTTGCCCGACAATTTTAACAGTACAACCACATTACTCCAAAATGGGCACGGGGCCTTTCGGAAGCTTGTTTGTGCTAGTGCGCGCTTTGCCTCAAAATTGCTAGACGGGGTTCGAGTCCCCTGAACCGAATGCCGCAATAAGGAAATTGGGCATACAAAGCGTGGGGTTAAAGTCCCTACCGGGAAGCAGCGGTGGGTCTCCTATCATGGCGGTGTGAGACTAGGGGTAACCGGTTGCAAACGGCTAGCTCACTCGGTGTCGGGGAGGTACAAACCCATCGAGGAGGTCGACCGAGGTACTAGCATCGACATAGTGGAAGTTAGGATTTGCGGTCTGATGGGTGCATGCTGTCACTGTGCAGTCCGTGGCTGTCCACGGCGGACTGTCCACATCTTGTGGTGAAAGTGTACAACCTCTGTAGAGTGTAAACTATTCGAATAGCCGAGTCCTCGGTCATGGACGGTTGGAAGGCCACCGATCTAGATGTGCGGGCATTTTTGTTTTTTAAAAAAAGTGGTTTTTGTTGGAAAACAAGGAGGCAGTAAGGAGGTACCTGGGAGGTACGGATTTTTGGGGAAAGACAGTTGGTCTCGGGGAGTCAACTGGTCGGAACCCGGGATAAAGGAAAAAGGGGTATCCCTATCCTATTGATATAAAAGGTTTGAAAAAGGATTTCCAAAACGTGGGAGTAGTTTAATCTATTCCTACATTTTGAACGAAGGCAGGGATATGTGTAAATCTCTATGCCTAAAAGCACCCTTGCGGAAACTAAGCTGTATAGTCGTATATATCAGCCAACCCAGTTTTTGAAAAATGTTTTTCTTCTGCATTACCATGAAAAACTTAAGCCTTGAGGTGGATTTTGCAAGTACATCATTGTACTTACGGCTGTGTCCCTAGATATTCAAATGTCCAGATTCAATCGAGGAAGCTTACGACAAGGAAGAGGAGCACGCCGGCGACCATGCCGACTATGCCGTCACCGTTCAACTGCACTTGTGGGAACGCGTCCGGTGGTGACGAGGGCCGACGCTAGTCACGAGCTTCCGCTGTATCTTAGGTAGTTCCATCCTGCGTGAAGATGATTTGCAGACTTGGTCGTGAGACCATTGTGTGTTGTAAGACTTTATTCATACGACTCGAATGATGTAACTCTTGATACCATGTCGGTTATGTGATTGCAATGCACCGATCATTGGGATTGCGATCTTTTACATAACGCGGGTACTTCGGACGGTGGTTTCCGAGGGGCCCCTACAGTAAAACACTCAATGCTATCCAAATTATAATTGATAATAACATTAGGATGCTTGCTGAACTTCATGAAAGATGGGAGAGAGAAGAAAGAGAAGCTGAAATTGCTGAACAAAATAGTGTTGTTAGAGTTTGCACTATTTTTACTAATGAAACAAATGATGCCTCACATGCTAATGCGCCCCCTACTGTTAGTGAAAAGATAATAAGTGTTGGAAATGTCTCTACTACCTCTACAAAAAGTTTTAAATTGCCTGATAGCACTACTTTTGTTCCTAGTAAAAGTGCTGAAATTTTTAGAGGTGTTGGTGATAATTGCTCCATTGTTTTTGATGACAACAACTTCAATTTCGAAAATTGTAACATAACTGAAGTCATCATGTTCTTGCAAAAGCTAGCTAAGAGTCCTAATGCTAGTAAAATAAATATGGCTTTTACTGAACATATTATCAAAGCTCTCATGCATGCTAGGGAAGAAAAATTAAAACTTGAAGCTTCTATCCCTAGGAAGTTAGATGATAATTGGGAACCTGTTATTAAAATGAAACTGAGTGAGTTTGAATGCAATGCTTTGTGTGACCTTGGTTCTTGTATTTCGGTTATGCCTAAAAATTTATATGATATTCTCAAGCTTGCACCTTTGGAAAAATGTCATTTGGATGTTCACTTTGCTGATTCTTCTATGAAGAAACCTTTAGGAAAAGTTGATGATGTTTTGATAATGGTTAATAACAATCTTGTCCCTGTTGATTTTGTGGTTTTGGATATTGAATGCAATCCTTCTTGTCCTATTGTTTTGGGAAGACCTTTTCTGAGAACTGTTGGTGCTGTTATTGATATGAGAGAGGGGAATATAAAATTTCAATTCCCACTCAAGAAAGGTATGGAACACTTCCCTAGGAAGAAGATGAAATACTCACATGATACTAGTGTCAAGACAAATTATGGTTTTGGATTTTCTGGTCTTGACAATACTTGATGCATCTCTTCATGCCTAGCTCAAAGGCATTAAAGAAAAGCACTTCTGGGAGATAACCCATGTTTTTATTTGCTGTTTTATTTTTGTTTTCTTGAGTCAAGGATGCTTGTTTACCTCTGTAGCAACTCCTTTGTATCTTTTATTTGCTGTTTTGTTGTGCCAAGGAGAGTTACTAATGCAAAGTTGGTTTTATTTTCGGGACTGCATTGGGACAGATTGCTGTTCGTCACCGTTTAATTCAGTAGAAAATCAGAAAAAATCGAAAAATGCTGAAATTTTTGTGCATGTTCCTGATGATGTTACGCAACTTTCATTATTTCAAAAGTTTTTCATCTGAGCATCGTAAGTGCCTCGAAAAAATTCGTCATTACAGACTGTTCTGGTTTGACAGATTCTGTCTTTTATTTTGCATTCTCTCTTTTACAAGTTTTTAAGTGGTTTCTTTTCGTGTAAAAGTGCCCACTTGAGCCTAGTAACAGTGGCTAATGTTTAAAATAGTTGGCTTGTGAGTTTTGTCTTTGCTAGAACTTTGAAGTATTATCTTTTAGTGCACTAACCTGCTAATGAGAAAAGCTGTTAAGTTTTGGTGTGAAGGAAGTTTTCAAGTGTTGATAGAGGAGAATGATATTACATGATCAAGAAGAGTGAAGAGCTTAAGCTTGGGGAGGCTTACCTCCCCAGCATATTTCAAGAAGACTCAAGCATCTAAGCTTGGGGATGCCCAAGGCATCCCCTTCTTCATCTACAAATTATCAGGTCATCTCTAATGGTGCTATATTTTTATTGCTTCATGCTAGTGTACTCTTCCTTGGAGCGTCAGTGTGTTTTTGTTTTCAGTTTGTTTTGTTTTGTTTGCTGTGCTATACTTGTTGGATCCTAGCATTCATGTTTGGGAGAGAGACACGCTCCACTTTTTCATTAGAATACTCTTGTGCTTCACTTATACTTGTTGAGTATTCCTGTCTAGTTGCTGTTATTGCTGTTAGCTCTCAGTTTTTCATACATCTCTTGTTAGAGCTTTCAGTTTCTTTTGAAGAAAGTACTCTCTTGCTTCACTTATATCTGTTTGGAGAGTTGTCAAATAAGTTGATTGGTGTTTGGTTGGACCAGAAAAATGCTATGCATGTGGTAGTGGTATAAAATGCTTACATGAATCTTTTTAGATCGTTGTCTTGAGTAATTTGATGCTTGCCAATTGTTTTGAGCTGTCAAGTAATTAATGTTTAAGCTTGTGCATCATGTAAGTAATGGCTATTAATGAAGAACTACTATAAGGATTTTCTGCTATAATAATCTGTTGCATAATTGGAAGTCCATAGTAGTCTAGATAATTTTTGGATGAAGGCTATGTGTTAACAAGGAAGACAGTGGGAGTCTATGGTTCGTCAAACCTTGTGTTTTATGTACACTCTTGCTATTCCAGTTGATAATGATGTTTGCTTATAATAACTTGCTAGCCTAAACTCTGTACTAAGAGGGAATGCTTCTTGTACATCCAAAACCTTGAGCCAAATCCATGCCACCTGTGTCCACCATACCTACCTATTATGTGGTGTTTTCACCATTCCAAGTAAATTTCTTCATGTGCTATCTACTAACTACTCAAAACAATTATCCTTTTTGTGTCACTACTTGAAAAGCTCATAAGGACGTAGTAGTGAGATTTGTCATCTTCCATGCTAATTAATTTACAAGGATTGGCAGCTTCATCTGCTTCTCCACCTTTTATTTTGCATTAAAGAGCTGGTTAGTCCACCCTATAAATAAATAAATAGACACTCCTCCATGGTGAATGTTGGTGGGCACCCGAGGATTCGGTTAGCCATGGTTTGTGGAAAGTAAATGGTTGGGAGGAGTGTCACCAATAAGTGCTTGTTACAAGTGCAGTCCTAAAAACTCTCGGAACCGCTCTAAAAGTTAGTTAGCCATGGAAGATGACAAGTACCTGCTATTTGATTTGTTGACACCTGTATACACCATTACCTTACAAAACAATATTTTATGCTCTCTATATGCCTTCGGGAACTACAGCTCTAGCACATGATGTTAATCCCTGCTTCCCTCTGCGAAGGGCCATTCTTTTACTTTTATGTTGAGTCAGTTTTCCCACTTCTTTCTGTCTACTTAAGCAAACATCATTGTCAACTCCAGTATAACAGTTTTTACATAACTTTGTGTTTGGTTGATCATATTCTTTGCATTGACATTATCTATATGATATACATGTTGAAAGTTGAAGCAAAAGCTGAAGCTATTATCTTCCTTTGTGTTGATACAAACACTTTCATGTTGAGAATTATTGCTGCTGTGAACTAACTATTATGTTAGACTATTATATCTCTAAATGTTTTATAGTGTTATTCATGAAAGTTTGCACTTGTGTGATCACTTATGTTTACTCTTTATTTACTTGCTTGCAAACTATAGACCATTGGCTTGGATCACTTCATTCAGATCATGTGCATTACATTGTTATTTGATCAAAGATTGTGTTGGTAGCATGTCACTTCAAAAATTATCTGTTTTTATCGTTTACCTACTCGAGGACGAGCAGGAACTAAGCTTGGGGATGCTTGATACGTCTCAAACGTATCTATAATTTTTGATGTTCCATGCTGTTATTATATCAATTGCTACATGTTTTGGTTACACTTATATCATTTTTATGCATTTTCTGGGACTAACCTATTAACAAGATGCCACAGTGCCAGTTCCCTGTTTTCTGCTGTTTTTGGTTTCAGAAAATCTATTAAGGAAATATTCTCGGAATTGGACGAAACAAAAGACATCGTCAATAATATCACGAGGAGATCACGGAGTCCAAAGGGGAGTCGGAGCAGACCCACCAGGGGGCCACGCCACACTAGGGCGCGGCCCAGGGTGGGCCCGCGCCCCCCTATGGCGTGGTGGCCCCCCTCGGCCACCGACGCCGCCTCTTCGCCTATATATTCTCCGCGACGCGAAAACCCTATTACGGTCGATCATATTCCACGAAAAGTTCCGTCGCGGCCGTCATCGTCAATCTCAGATCGGAGGAGTTCTGAAGCTCTTCCCGGCACCCTGCCGGAGGGGAGATCATCACCGGAGGGCTCTACATCACCATGCCTGCCTCCGGAGTGATGCGTGAGTAGTCCACCCCTGGACTACGGGTCCATAGCAGTAGCTAGATGGTTGTCTCTCTACCTTGTGCCTCCATGTTTAGATCTTGTGAGCTGCCTAACATGATCAAGATCATCTTATTGTAATGCTAGATGTTGTGTTTGCTGGGATCCGATGAATATTGATACCATGTTTATTCAAGTTGTTTATCTATGTGCTCTTGATCTTGCATGCTCTCCGTTGCTAGTAGATGCTTTGGCCAAGTAGATGCTTGTGACTCCAAGAGGGGGTATTTATGCTCGATAGTGGGTTCAGTCTCTAGATATCTGGATCAGTGACAGAAAGGTCTAAGATGGTAGATGTGCTGTTGCTACTAGGGATAAAACATTGGTGCAGTGTCCAAGGGCACTTGTATTGATTACATTACACACTTTACTTCATGCAATAATCTGTTGTTAGCAACTTAATACTGAATGGGATGCGGATGCTGCCTTGAAGGTGGATTATTTAGGCATAGATGCTGTTGGAATAACGGTCTATGTACTTTGTTGTAATGCCCAACTAGATTTCATAGTAGACATCTTGGCATGTATTGCATTGTTATGCCCTCTCTATTTGTCAATTGCCCAGCTGTAATTTGTTTACCCAACATGCTAGTTATCTGTTCTGAGAGAGACACCACTAGTGAACTGTGGACCCTGGTCCAATTTCCTCATACTGTTTACACAACCTGCTGCAATCATCTGTTTCCTGTTACTTGCTGTTTTTCCTGCTGTTTTCCACACCATACGTTTAACTCTTTGTTTCTGCAAGACCGGAGAGATTGACAACCTCTCTGTTTCGTGTTGGGCAAAGTTCTGGTTTGTGTCTGTGCAGATTCCACGTTGGTGCAAGCTCCCTAGCGCCAGGGGGAGTCAACATCAACAACCTTCCGATAGATCATCAAGTCCTACTGGATTGATAACCTTGGGTAGATTTCTCAAGGGAAAACTTCTGCTGTCTACATCATAACCTTCCTCTTGGGGTTCTCCAACACGTAGCCATCACGCCCCGCCAGAGTTTCCCCCTCCAATCTGCAGATCCAGATCTCTCTTTCGGTGTTTCTGTGTTTCGGTGGCGCTCCTTCCAGAGAACGTCGGGTGTTATTTTTATCGGCGTTTTTAGGTCAAAACCTAGTCGGTGGAGAAAAGATCGACGGCAACGGAGCATCGAGGCCCATATGAGGGGTCCCACGCGGCCAGGTACAGGGGCCGCGTGGGCCCACCTCTTTTGGGCCTCGGGGCTCCGTTTGTTCACTTCCTTCGCCCCGAGTCTTCTTCCTTCCAAATATTAACGCTCGTAATTTTGCAGGTCATTTAAACGTTGTTTGGGTCCCTGAAACATTAAAAAAGAAATAGGGTTTTCTGCCTGCGCAGGGTTAATTCCATAAAAATAGGAAATAAATATAATATTCCCAAAAATCATTATAAAACATTGATATAACCCTTATATGATGCAAATATGATTGGAATATAAGTAATATAGTGCAAAGTTCATGTATGCATTTTACATGCATCAACATCCCCAAGCTTAACCAATACTCGTCCTCGAGTATGAAGGTGATAAAACTAACATGGACTTTGCAATTTAATACTAACAATGGATATCAAAGATGATTACGCTACATAGAGTCAAATGATTCATTCTTCAAAGGAGTAGCAATATGCAAATAGTTTATGAAGTGATATCAAGTATTCAAGCAAGGATGTTCAATGATAGTTCACAAAGTGTAACATAGAAGTAATATGGACCACATGTATGCATAATGATAAGTAAGAACATCCTACAATGGTCATAGAGTGTAGATGAAAATCTGAATATAAAAGGTGGACACTTTGGAAAGATATATATGTGAGTAGAGGTAAAGCATGCATAAGTTTCATCTAACTTCCAAACTCTTCTACTTAAGTTAATGATTGCAATGTGGAATCCTTGGTGTCAAGCTCTCATTCCCCTATCATAGCATCTTGAATGATTAAGTTTAAAGTGAAAGCAAATATGAGTAGTGTGCTTGATAAAGTAAAGGTTGGTGTCTCATGCCCCTTGAATACAAGTACCTACACCATGTGTTACTCAACTTGGGAAACAAAGCAAGTTCAAGTTATATCATTGTAAGTAATAATAGTATCATCAAGAGCGTCAACTGGGGTACCTCTTGTCCCAGGATATGGAACAAGCCCATATCAAAATGACAAGACAAACAAACAAATGAACAATCTCAACACCCTTTTTATTTACCATTGGAATAGCTTTTTATTGTAAGGTGTATCACAGAAGGTTCACCATAGCATGTAAGTAAATTTCCACCATGAATGATGCATGGCTTAGATTAGCGGCCCAGGCGTCTCTCTAACCATTTATACAAACTCATTTAAACTACTTCATTTCCACATTTATTTCACCATGATAAGCATCCATAAACAAAAGTACATGATATCAACTAAATGATGAAGAGCATGTTGAAAGCTTGCCATGTGACAGCACATATGGGCTAACTCCAACCCGAATTTATCAAGCCACAACATCATAATCTTAATCACAATGGGTCATGTTTTATTTATGCAATAAAAGTAAAGTGTGCATCAAGTTCGTGAGAGCTATATAACCAACTTTTCCATAACAATCAATAACATAAACATTTTCATTCAGAGGTATAGATAACACAAATAACATGATAAACATACTCGGAATAGCATAAAGCCAATAGGTAGATATGGTGGACTCACTGGAATAACTTTGGTTGAAGGTGTTGGAAACAAGTTTTTGCTTGTTGGAATTTTTGGGCTAGCAAAGGGAGAAAGTTGACCATCTAATGCATGCATGAGTGTCCATAGAACTAACTAATCCATGTTAAACAAGTAAAATAACAATCAGCATCAAAACATGAATAAGTGATAGCTCTGAAAAGAATTTGCAAATTATTACTCATAAACAAGCTCATGAATCATGCAACTATATGTATTTAAAAATCAACTCAAACATCCCTTTTCCCAATCTTATAAAAGCATCCAACATATTTCAACCCATATTTCCAGTAGCTCTCTCATATATAAATGATAGTGTGGTGGTCTCACAAACAAATCAAACAAAACAAACAAAAAGACGCTCCAAGTTTATGCGATAAAGTGTTTCGATCGAAAAACAGAAGTTGGACGTGTGCAAACCGAGAGTGTGTAGGTCCAGTGGGGTTGTCTTCACATCCCCAAGCTTATGGTCTTCACCATCCTTGGATAGCTCTTGGTGCATCTCCTCCAATCCCTGTGAAAAAACTTCAAAACACCGTTTCTCCCATTCTTTTCTGTGGGGTGCATTAATAGTGATAAACAAATAGTTTCTTGCTGCATATAATCCTTGAACAAAAATTCATATGAATGTCCAGAAAGTATATAATGTTGTATGCCTACTCATAAACTCAATTGGATCAAAAAGATTCAACTTAAAAGCTCAAAGCATGCATCAAACAAAATGGGACAGAATCTGTCCAGAAAAACAGCAGCAGCAAAACGTATTTTTCTACCCTACCAAACTTTCTCGAAAAATTCCGAAAAAATTCATGCATACAGAGGATGAAAAGTTGCAACTACAGTTCAAATATGAGCTCATTCGGAGTTACAGAATAAGAATTAAAAATCATACCGTGCACTGATTCGTGCAGGAATAAAATCTCCGAACGCTATAAGCAACTTTTTCAAACCAAAAAGGGTAAAACTTGGCACTTTATTAAAAACTCCAGAACTAAACTAAACAAATCTCTTGTTACAGCAAGAGGACACAAAGAAAATCACACATAAAAATAACCGGGTTGCCTCCCGCAAAGCGCTTTCTTTATAGCCATATAGCTAGGCTTCTTACTTGTTGTTTATTGTGACGAAGCTCATGAGGGAGCTTGAACTTTGGTGTTCCCTCTTCCTTGGAAGTGTTCCATGCACTTCTTGTGTGGAAACTGAAACTTTACATTCCCTTCTTTGAATCAATGATAGCACCTGTGGTACGAAGAAAAGGTCTTCCAAGAATAATAGGACTAGAGGTTTTATTCCCCATGTCCATGATTAGAAAATCCACAGGCACAAAAGTCATATGTAACTCTACCATAACATCACTTACTTTTCCCAAAGCATGTTTAATAGAGTCATCAGCAAGTGCAAGTTCAATAGAGCATTTTTCAAGATTTTTCAATTCAAGCACTTCATATAGTTCTTTAGATAAAACAGAGACACTAGATCCTAGATCAAGTATGGCATGGTGTGTCTCTTTTCCAATAGTTACTAGTACCTTAGGTATCCACATATCCCCAAGCTTAGGTGGTATCATAGCCTCTTGGTTGTACCTAGCAATCTTTTCTTTCAAGACATGATTAGCAATATAAGAACCAAAACCTGCTTGGTTAGTGTTGATGGAAGGATCACTTGCAAATTTTTGTAAGATAGATATTAATTCATGCAAGCTACAATTTTCTAAGTCAAGCAAAGGATCCTTGACTTCACTAAGCATTTTAACTTCCTCAACTTCTCTCTTTCATTACCCCAATAGATTCTTTAGCAACTCTCTCTTGCTCATGAATGTGTTCCCAAGACTTATTGATAACCTCTTGGCAATATTTTATTGTTTCCTCATGTTTTTGGGCTGTAATGATGCTCTTTAATGATGAGACTTCCTTAGTAAGCTGATCTACCCTTTCAAACAAAGCATCTTGTTTTTCAAACTTAGAGATAAATTCCTTATTAAGCTCTTTTGGTAGATATAAAAGATCTAATGGTGTTTTCCAAGTCACTAGAAACATTACCACTAGAAGCATATTTATTTGGCACATATGGGGGTTTATTATAAGAGTTATAATTGTTGTTACCATACCCATTATTACCATAGTTCCTAATGAAGTTGACATCAATATTTTCAGAATTTTACCAACTAGTTCTTGCAAAGGAACATTTTCAACACTAGGTTTATTAAGCAAAGCAAGAATAGTATCCATTTTAGATGACAAATCATTAGTTTCTTCAATAGAGTTCACTTTCTTAGAAGGATTAGGTGCCCTATCAGTATGCCATTGACTATAGTTTTGCAAAATGCTTTCCAATATATTTTTAGCTTCTACTATAGTTTACTCATAAAAGCACCTCCAGCAGCAGAATCAAGTATGTTTCTAGACATGTAGTTTAAACCATTGTAGAAAGAGTGTAATATGGTCCATTCATTAACCCATGTGAGGGACAAGTTCTAAGCATAAGTTTTATCCTATCCCAAGCCATAGCAACATGTTCATTTTCATTTTGCCTAAAAGAAAGGATGTTGTTTCTATTTTGCAAAATTTTAACAGGGGATAATATTTCTTAATGAAAGCTTCTTTTAGATCATCCCAAGAATTAATACTACCAGATGGCAAGGAATGCAACCACTCTTTAGCTTTTCCTCTAAGTGAAAAAGGAAATAACTTCAGTTTTAGGATATCACTTTCCACATTTTTAAACTTTTGCATGTCACATATTTCAACAAATCATGAAGATGCATAGAGGCATCCTCCATAGCACTACCACCAAATTGTTCCCTAGTTATCAAGTTCAACAAACTAGGACTTACTTCATAACTCTCAGCATTTATCTTAGGTGTGGCAATAGCTCTAGTGATAAATTGATCATTAGGAGTGTTTGTGTAGTCACACAACTTAGTTCTTTCTCCCATTTTAGCAAGTTTTTTTTGTTTTTTAATTTTTTATGCAAAACTGAAATAAAATGATATGATGATAACAATGCAAGACAAACAAAACAAATAAATTGCTTTGAAGTAAAGATGGATAAGATGGTGCTCACGTAGGTGCAACCTCCCCAAGCTTAGGTGTTAGCACAAGTTGGTGATGTTGACTTTGTTGTGAGATGATGCGATGATGCACACCCTTGGATAAATCTTCAGCTATGATTCCCCGGCAACGGCGCCAGAAAACAGTCTTGATGGCCCTCACGTAGTTACCTGCGTGAAAAGTAAATGGGTTAGGTTGAGACTCCAAGTGCAGAGTGTGTAGTAAGTGGAAGACGTGTTTTCCCCACGAGGGTGACTCGAGGGTTTAATATCGAACTCTCGGGGAATCAGTAGTGAAAGATTTATCTTCCTATCCTTCTTTTGGTCACCTACAAAACAAAGTTAAATGTTTTGGTCCTCAACCTCACATGTGGTTGTCAAGCACAAGGTCATGATCTTTACCCTTGTATCTATCTTGTGTGTACATGTTTATTTGTAGACCCATATCTTAGTGATTCGTGTCTACTTAGAAACTTATACACATGAGAATAGTTACATCTTTAATTGATATTCCAATTCTTTAGTGACCACCTCTTATTGCTTTTGATTCGTTGGTGGTTTCTAAACAAGCTTTATTTTTCATGTGTTATGATTTTCGCATTTTACTAAGCTTGTGGAGCTATTTGCTATTTCTCTTTTGGTGTGTGGGTATGGGAAAGACATGATATGCACTATGTGCAACCCTTTTTTGAAAGACTATGTTGATGCTTTGTCTCATCCTTGTATTTGTCTCCTAAAAATGTCTTTGTACCTCACACCATCCTTTTATTTGCCGCTCGTTGCTCATGTTGCAAAACATTTTATTTTGTTGCAAGCTTGTTTTGCCTCTTTTCTCACTTATATTCTCTTGCATGAGCTTGTGTTCGAATTTATCTAGGAGGGAGTGAGGATTCCATGTTGTGCACACTATATTGAAATCCAAATCCTAATTGTGCACGTACCTTGGGGAGTTCCCTCTTGATATTTAGAACATTTTCTGATCGTTTTGATTGCTTGCTTCTTTCGTTGAAGTGTCTTTCTATTTGATATTCTCTTGCAATCTTTGGATCCTCAATATAGTTTTATCTCCCTCCGTCTATTCTTCATTGGATATGCGCATTTGATTTCACTCATATTATGAGAAATGCACACTTTATGGTGGAGCACTCACTATATCGGCCTTCTAAGTTTTCCTCCCATTTCGGCAATCGATGCCAATGGGGGAGAAGTTTAAAGGGTTTAAGAGTTTTTGGTTTTATGCTTTAGTTTTGTTCTCAAGCATTTGCCTTTCTTGCTCTTGCATCCTTGCTCTTTGTGTTGCATGGTTCCTTAATTCATTATATAAACCCTCGTAAAAGGATTGTCATCAATTACCAAAATGGGGGAGATTGAAAGTGCATATGTTGCCCCATGCGTGGTTTTGTTAATTAATGACAATCCTTATGGACTAATGTTTGCATTGAGATATACTTGTAGATCTTGTCCATAGGAAATGATTGGAGTTCATGTGTTGGACTCTAGAAGATTACATGATGATCAATGATGAGGGGAGAATGCCTATTTCTGCCACTTTACCACCGCCTCCATTTATTCTCATTGTTGGAACTTTCAGTTTTGCCGTCCCTCCAGAAGATGAGGTGAAGCCCACGTTCAGGACTCCGCCAAGCTAGAGACATGCCTTGGAGGTTGAGGCGTTCCACACGTAGTATGCTCTTTTATTTTCGTGTGTTTATTTTAGTTGGTTCGAACCATGTTTGGGTTCAGCCGGTTTGAGTCTGTGTTAGGTTCGGTTTGGGCATGTCCAACCGAGTTAGGTTTTGAGTCACCCATATAAAGGGTTTGGCAGCCGCCATGTATCCCGAGACCAGAATTTGAGATTAAGAATATCGTGAGGTTCGTCCCAAGATGGGTCGCCGCATCAAGGTGTTGCTTGTTTATGATTGCTGATCGTTTCGATCTATTGTTTGTGCATCGCGTGGGATTGATTCCATTTATCCAACGTTACGGTTCTTGGTTCGCCGTGAAAGATTGGGCCTAAAACCCTTTTGGATCGCGTTGATCCTTATCATCTTGGTATCAGATTCGTCGGGTTTCTCACGGCGATTCGTTTCTGAGATTTATCTGTTGAGTTTGCTATCAATCTGCTGTTTCTGCTGGAGATTTTGCTGCCGGAGGCATCGCCACGAAACAGGCTTTTGCCCAGCTATATTAATATAGCAACCGACCGATACAGCCACTGCTGGGGCAAACAGCACAATCCAGCCCAAAAAGAAACAAAAAAGAAAAGAAAAGAAACAACGCCGACAAAGGCGGTTCGACGAAAGCGAAGATGACTCGCAACTGCTGCGCCCTCCGGAGAATTCCACCATGCTCCTAGCACTCCGACACTCCGCGTACCAAGCAGCACCTCCAAGAAGGTGATCAACGATGACGACGCTGCTGCCCCGAACCGGGACTAGGGTTACCCCTGGTACCCGTCCTAGGGTTTCCCTCGGTACAACAGCGGGGTTGGGAGGAGGTACACCCGAGTCACGCTCGACAGCCTGCACCGACGGCGGCGGGAGAGGAGCTGCGGGATGGGGCGGCCCGGCGAGGGAGGGCGAGGCCACGACCGGCCGCCGCGGGGGCGGCGCGGCCGCGGGAGGGACGGGGGAGGAGGAGGGGAGGCGGGGAGGGGGCGGCGTGCACCGGCCGCCGCTGGGCGCGGTCGAGGGCGGCGGCTAGGGTTGGGGTCGGGGGAGGAGCCGAGAAGGGAGAGAGACCGATATGAACCCAGATAGGTGCGTACCTCCAGAAGGCATCGCCGAGAAACCGGTTTTGATTTATCTTTTCTAGATCGCGAAGGAGTTGGAGTTCTGCTGCCGCCGCCATACCTATTTCTTGTACGAGTAATTTGGAGTCCCGATCAGAGTTTGGTCCCATCTTTTCCTGGCGTGGAAAGAGAAAAGATTACGTGATCAGCTTGGAGTCCATTACGTGCTCCCTTTGTTACGTGAATTGTTTATCAGAGAAAGGCTAGCTCCCAGATTCGTTTTGTTATTCCTTCCATCAAGGAGACCTTGTGATTCCGCTTGATATACAAGACTTGGTTGGTGCGATCTGTTCTTGTTGCTGCGAGATTTCTGCTGCTATCGATGTTCGTTGTTTCTGCCGAGGACGTCTACCGACTCCACGATTTTCATCCGCAATGCCGACCTCCGTTCATGGCGAGAATTCAGATGCTACTGCAGAGCAACCAGTGGAGCTTGTGCCACCAATCTTTGCTGAAGATTTAGCTCTCAATGTCCGGGCTGGTTTTGATAGCACATGCGACTATATTCGCCAGAGTCACGCTGCACTGACGGTGCAAATTGCACGGTTGGCTACTCGGATTGATGCCTTAGGTGATGCTCCCAACCATGCACCCCTGCAGCCCCTCCTGCTGCACAGCCTAGCGACGTGTTGCAACGCGGTGCTGCTGAAAACCAAGATCGTCGACTAGTGGCACCCAATAATGATGAACTCTCGGATGATGCTAATTATGCACCACCACAACATGCGTTTGATGCTCGTCCTGCAGGTGCTCGTCAAGTGCAGCCACAAGCACGTGATCGTGTTGGTCATGCTCTTCGTGTTCCTGTTGATGACGGTGGTTTGGGACGTATCAAATTGTCCATCCCCCCGTTCTCCGGTGACCGTGGACCTGAAGATTATTTGGAGTGGGAGATGCGTATGGATCAGATTTTTGCTTCCCACCATTATGCTGAGGAGAAGAGACTTCAACTTGCTGCTGTTGAATTCACCGGTTATGTGCTAATTTGGTTGAGTCAAATTCTGCGTATGCGTACAAGGCCAACGACGTGGACATGTATGAAAGAGATCATGTGACGTCGTTTTGTTCCTGAGCACTATAAGAGAGATATGCACAATAAATTGCAGTGGCTCACTCAAGGTACTAAATCAGTGGATGAATATTATAAGGAGATGGAGTTGCTCATGATACGTACAGGAACACATGAGGACCCGGAGGCCACTATGTCTCAGTTCTTTATGGGCTGAATATTGAGGTGCAAGATCGTGTGGAGATGGTTCTCTATTATGATATTCAAGATCTTGTGCACCAAGCTGAGCGTGCGGAGAAACAAATTAAGCGATGCCAAGTTACTGCTCCGACACCTACATGGCATCGTTCCCATACCGAGGCTGCTAGTTCTAGTAAGGTTGCACCCTCAACACGCTCTAACTATGTTTCTAATACTGAGGCACCAAAATCTGCAGTGTCCAAGGCAGCACCTACTCAGTCCACAGCACACATTGAGTGTTTTACTTGTGGAGGCCGAGGACACATGAGGCGTGAATGCCCTAATGCTAAGAGGGTGATGCTCACACAAGATGGCTATATTTCTGCTAGCGATGAGGAGACGGTTGATGAGCCTTCTAGTGAGAAATCTGATGACAACAAGGTAATTGATGTGTATCCTGAGGATGCTGCTCCTAATTGCAAGAGTTTGATGGTGCAGCGTGTGCCAGAAGACCGCATAGAGGGACAAGGGCAGCGCTGGAATATTTTTCAGACCCAATGCACTATCAAGGATACCAGTTGCAAGCTGATTGTAGATGGTGGCAGCTACACCAATACAGTTAGCAAGAGCTTGGTTGATTTGTTGTCTTTACCTACATGGAAGCATCCGCAACCACATTGTGTTGAGTGGCTGTATAATTCAGGCAAGCTGAAGGTAACACATAAGGCGCGTCTGAAATTTTCTGTAGGTGATTATGAAGACACGGTGGTATGTGATGTGTTGCCTATGGATGCATGTCACGTACTGTTAGGCCGACCATGGCAGTTTGGTCGACATTCTGTTCATAATGGGCGAACCAATGTTTATTCCTTGTGGCATAAAGGGAAGCGTCATGTGCTGCAGCCTATGTGTGACAAGGATATCAAAGTGAATGTCATCGCTGTGAAGAAGAAGGTTCCAAGTATCAAGCTGAAACCGAGGACGGTTTCCTCTCAAGTTGGGGGGGGGGTGATGAGGGGAGAATGCCTATTTCTGCCACTTTACCACCGCCTCCATTTATTCTCATTGTTGGAACTTTCAGTTTTGCCGTCCCTCCAGAAGATGAGGTGAAGCCCACGTTCAGGACTCCGCCAAGCTAGAGACATGCCATGGAGGTAGAGGCGTTCCACACGTAGTATGCTCTTTTATTTTCGTGTGTTTATTTTTAGTTGGTTCGAACCATGTTTGGGTTCAACCGGTTTGAGTCTGTGTTAGGTTCGGTTTGGGCCTGTCCAACCGAGTTAGGTTTTGAGTCACCCATATAAAGGGTTTGGCAGCCGCCATGTATCCCGAGACCAGAATTTGAGATTATGAATATCGTGAGGTTCGTCCCAAGCGGGTCACCATATCGAGGTGTTGCTTGTTTATGATTGATGATCGTTTCGATCTGTTGTTTGTGCATCGCGTGGGATTTATTCCATTGATCCAACATTGTGGTTCTTGGTTCGCCGTGAAAGATTGGGCCTAAAACCCTTTTGGATCACGTTGATCCTTATCAATCAATGCTCTACTCAAGGGTTTATATGAAGAATGATCATGTGTAGAGAAGATGAAGTGAAAGTTCGATATGATCCATCTCGGAAGATGTCATTTGATTGAAGCTTGCAAATGAGACATGAAGACGGAGCTTGGCGAGACTCTCCCATAATGGTGTATGGGGGAGCATTTGGAGAAGTCTTCATCAAGCATTTGCTAGCAAGCAAAATCAAGAAAGGTGTTCCAACTTGAGAGAGTCAAGACCGTCATCATCGAGCTCAAGTGGAATGCGCAAGGCAAAGGTATGATCTTGATAGGTTTTCTATTTTACCGGTCTCATGTTGTTAGTGGGAGACCGGGTTATAGGATAGACGACGTACTATCAAGAGGGGCTCTCAAGTGAGTAACTTGATCGCATCTTTGTGGCGAGCTCAAACCTTTGCATTCTTGGCATTCCATCTTTCTTTGTTCTTATATGGTTTTTTTCCTTGTTGGGTTTTGGTACTTGCCGTGATCTTCATGACAAACCCAAGTTCTTCGAAAACGGATTTCTTATGGAAAACTTGTTGTGTTTTCGTGTTGGAAATATTATCGGTTTATCCTTGAGGAAAGTTCCACACCTTCCAATGTGTGCCAACTTAACTCTATTTATGGCTCTTGTCGTTATCTTTCCAACAAAGTTGGTTTGATCTCATTCAGAGTCTCCGCCCTCCCCCCCAGTTTTCGTGCAAAGAGAGTCAGAGGACAGAACTCTCTGTATGGGGGTCCGGAGTGACCCCGGAGTCACTGCAGAGTCTCCGTGCTCAAAGGCCGGAGTCTCCGGTCAGGCCGGAGTCTCCGGTCCTTCCAGACCGGAGTCTCTGGTGTAAGTTGGCTGTAACAGCTCTTTTTCTGGGAGGGGTATAAATACCCCTCCACTTACCTCCAGCCGGCTAGCTCTTCCAAGCATGTTTTCTCCCTCTCTCACCTCCATTGTTGACCTTGGAAAGCTTGCCCCTCTCCCAATTCCTCTCATGATTCTTGCATATCTTTGAGGGATTTGAGAGAGGAGATCTAGATCTACATTTCCACCAATCAATCTCTCCTCTAAGTGAGGGGAACCTAGTGGATCTAGATCTTGGAGTTCTTGTGTGGTTCTCCTCTTTTGTTCTTCCTCTCTTATCCCCCCATAAGCATTTGTTGCTTTGTTGGAATTTGAGAGTGAAGGATTTGAGCACTTGTGCTCTTGCCTTTTGCATTTGGTGCATCGGTGTGCTCTCCACGAGGATTCGTGGAAGTTGAAAGTTTGTGAGCTTGTTACTCTTGGGTCCTTGGACCCTATACGCCCGTGTGGTTGGACCTTTGTGGTCACTTGTGAAGCCGTTCGGGAGCCCCCAACCCCGTTGCGGGTTGTGCCCCAGATTGTTGTTGAAAGCCGTTCGAGAGCCCCCAATTCCATTGTGGGTTGTGCCCCGGATTGTTGTTGAAAGGCTCCGGATTCCGCCTCGAAGGATTCTGATAGTGGAAGGTGAACCAAGCCTTTGTGGTGCGGTTCATCGGAGAAGAAGGTGAAACCTTTGTGGTTGTTGAACCGTTGTGTCGGTTCACACCTCTCCAACGAGACGTACTCCCTTAACAAGGAGGAACTCGGGAATACATCCTCGTCTCCGCGTGCCTCGGTTATTTCTATACCCGAGTCTTTTACTTATGCAATTTACATTGTGATAGCCTTCATGCTTGAAGTATTCTCTTGCTATCACCTTGTTGCTTGTATTGCTTAGCATAAGTTGTTGGTGCACATAGGTGAACCTAGTTTATTTAGGTTGTCGGCTTGTTAATTTAAACACATAGTTTTATTCCTCAATTATCAAGCCTAAACCGAAAAAATTTAAACCGCCTATTCACCCCCCCCCCCTCTAGGCGACATCATTGTCCTTTCAATTGGTATCAGAGCCTGGGCTCTCCTTTTGGGCTTTACCGCCTAGAGAGTAAAAGATGTCGTTTAGAGAATTAGTGCACGATCCCACTTTTATATTCGATGGCACAAATTATGATGTTTGGAAAATTCGCATGCTTAATCTTTTTAGGGCCATGGGTCCAAATTATTTTAAGAGGATTGTAGATGTGCGTTTATCTCCTCCAAAGGATTCCCAAGAATTATCTTTAGAGGATGAGATAAACTCTCATCTCGAGACTCAAGTTACTAATGGTCTTATATGTGTTTTGACCGATGTAGTTCTTGCTTCAATCATGCCTTTTCGAAATGCACATGAGCTTTGGACCAAGCTTCAAGATATATATGAAGTGTCCAAAATTATTGAGGATGATTGTTCTCCCTCCACCTCCGGCCGTGATGAGTTCACAACTTCTTCCACTTCACCTACATGTGATTTGTCACAAGGTAATGATATGGTGAGTGGTGATAGAAATTGCATTGTTGATGGTGAACTTACTATTGACTATACTTCTTCTCTATCACATTGCAATGTTCTATCTTTGGACTTAAAATTGTGAGAGAAGATGCCGATGACAAAGCATCCTTAGAGAATGCCCTTGAGGAAGAGCAAGAGCTTCGAGTGTCTCTTGAGGAGAAACTTGAATCTCTTGTTGAATCAAATTTTCTTATCATTGCTAAAATCATTGACGAAAGAGATCATGTTATTGCTAAATATAAAATGCTTAAGAAGGAAAAAGTTGAATTTGGTGTTGGCAATGTTAGACTAAGTGAGGACATAGAGAAACTTGACAAAGCTCACAAGGCTTTAGAAAGTGAACACTCTCTCCTAATCAAGTCTCATGATCAACTCCAAACTCAACTATCTAAGAATGATAAGCTTGTCAAGTTGTCTTCTTCCATTTCTAATGATAATGATGCTTGTGCTACTAACTCCACTTCTTGTGAAGCATCTATTTTGAAGGAGAATGTTGAGCTAAGGGCCCAACTTGAGTTGCTAACTAGCAAGTATGGGAAATTGGAAGAAAGTCATGAAAAGCTCTCTAGCTCTAATGATGATCTTCTAGCATCCCATGCTAAGCTAAAGTTAGCTCATGAGGCTCTTATGTCAAAGGTAATATCTTGTGAGCCTCATGTGGACAATGGCATAACTTCTTCTATTAATGATATATTGTCTTGTGCTAGTCCTTATGATTCATCCACTCACAATGTTGCTACATCTTGTGATGAATTATTTTCCATACCTTGTTGCTCTAATAATGAAGCTTCTACTTCCTCTAGTATTTGTGTTGATACTAACCATGTAGAGGAATTAAAAGAGCTCAAGGCCCAAGTCACTTCTTTGAAGAAAGACTTGGAAAAGCGTCATGTTGGGAAGTCCACACTTGACAATATGTTGAGTGTTCAAAGACGCCCCAATGACAAGAGTGGACTTGGATTCAACTCCAATAACAAGAACAAGTCCAAGATCAACAAGAAGAAGAAGGGCCAAGAACAAGTCAAAGATTTGGCCAAGATTGTTTGCTTCAAGTGCAAAGTTGAAGGGCACCATGTTAGATCTTGCCATTTGAAGAAGAAACGTCTTAGTGAGAAGCAACAAGGGAATAAGCCTCAAGTTCAAACTCAAGTTCCTCAAGTTGAAGAACGGCCTCTTCCCAAGAGAATCAAGCTACTCCTTCTCAAGTTGGGATTCCAACCAAGAAGAGAGGAGGAAGTCGATGTTGCTACCTATGTTGTGAAAAGGGTCACCTTGCTTCTTCATGCACAAATGGTACCTTATCCAACCCCATTATAGTTGATGATGGTTATTCTCTTCAAAAGGATAAGGTTGGCAATGTGTTTGCCAAATATGTTGGTACTCAAAGTGGTGTCAAGAAAAGAACCATTTGGGTTACCAAACCTATTGTGACTAACCTCTTAGGACCCAACTTGGTTGGGGACCATCAAGCAAAAACTTGATCAATAGGTGTTGTTGGAGGGCTTTGGAGACTTGGCTACATCATGAAGAATTAAGGGATCTTCATCAATTATATTCTCTCAAGCCAAGTCATTCGGGTTACATTGTTCTATCTCTTATCCAATGTTCCTCCTTGCGGTAACTTGTTCTTATACCATATATTCATTGAAAGTTGCTTGCACCCTTGCATGTGTTAGGTTTTGTACCTTGCTAGTGTTTGTATGTGTTGTGCTCTCTACTTACTTATCTTGAGAAATCAAGTATGTGTATTTTGGTTTGCACACCATTTACTTGTTTTGAGCCTTATTGCTTTTATTTGCTATCTTATCTTGTTGGCTCTCTTTGAGAGATTAATGGACTATCCATTTTTGGAGAGTGATATGCTTTGTGCACTTCACAATCCTAAATATGTGTGTACATGAGAAATACCACTTAGTGTTGATATATCAATATTATCTATTCTCTATGTGGTATGTCATGCTCATGAGAAATTCAAATTCTATAATGTCCATTAATTTCTTGAGTTGGTTTTGTTTGCCTCTTGTTTTCAATAAATGGATTATCACATTATGGGGGAGTAATAAGCTATGTGCATATTACAAGCCTAGAAAATGTGAACATGTGAGGTTTTGCCACCTAGAATTGATATTGTCAATTATCTCCTTCCTAGTGGCATGTTTCTCAAACAAGTTTCATATTTGCTTAAATGTTTTATTTCTCATCTTTTGGATCTTGTGTGTGAGAAAGTTTCTTGGTGCTTTGCATGATCGTTGATCAAATTGAAGCCGTCAAGAATCTCTTTCTAAGCATGTGTTTAATTCCTATCCTTTGACATATGCTTATTTGTTGTGAAGTTGGCCTTGAACATCATTCCTACCACCGAGAATATCTCCATACTCCTTGTTCATGACAAGTGACACTCTTATTTGTGGTGAAATTTTGTAGACCATCTTCACTTTGGCTATTGCTTTGAATTGCCTTATTTTGTTGCCAAAACGTGTTTTATCAAACTCTTTTGTCTTCCTTATATCCTATGGATCTTATTGTTCTTCTTGAATTTGACTAGTGTTTGTATAATACATATGGTGTGTGATGATCCCATTGGTGTGTATTTGTATTCAAATGCAAAATCATAAATAATGCACACATATTGGGGGAGCTATCCTATATGTTTTTGAACACTATTTGTCTTTAATTGGTTTTAGATCCCGATGATATGTCTCTTTGAAGACAAGCATTTTTCGTCTTGGTACTTTGTGCCATCATGAAAAATGTAGAGGGTTTGGTTATTCCTTGACCATATTTCATTTGGTATCTTTTCTTTTTGGTATCTTCAATCATGTGTTGATTTGGGTATTTGATATAATTTGGACAAATTCTTTTCGTGTCACACTAATATGTGCTCTCTTGTTTTAATTGGTGTTTTATCCAAATTGTATCTCTTTTGGTTCTTGAAAGTCTTATGCATGCATATTTACTATATGTATTTCTTTGGCATGCTTACTTTCGTTGATCCAATATATAGGATAAACTCCATCAAATCCTATATGGCTAAGATGTGCATGAAATTCAATTTCACATTAATATGCACATATTTATGTGGAGTTTGTCCTATGTATTGTAGTTGCTCTAACTACTTTGGACCCAATGAGTTTGGGTACCATGTTGTACTTGAATTTGTTTTAGATACATTGGAGATGCATTGGAAGCTTGTCTCATTTACAAGGAAGGTGGTGTCACCATGTGTTCATTGGAGCCAAGTTTGGATGATCGTTAACTCTTATCTTCTACATCACCAATGCTATCTCGGTAACAAGTATCTACCTCATGCATACATTTCTAGCTTTCAACCTTGTGTAGGTTGTATCTTGGCATGAATCTTTTTGTTGCAATTAATTTGGTTCTTGCAAAACGTCTTTATTGCAAATGTGAGTAAGCCGGGATGATTACATATAAAGGGACTATATATTCATTTCTATGATTCATCGATCCCAATTATGTCAATCTAGCACTTTGTACTTAAAGTCTCTCATGTGCAACATTGATGAATTTTCAAAATCATTTGCCTTTTGTGATACTTGTTATCTTACTCGGAGCATCCGTTTGTTAACCTTTATCCCTTGTGGATAGTTTTTGATGCTATGATGAGTATGTGTTGGAAGTTCATTTATATTCCGTTAAGATATAATTCGGCTTTGTGCTATGTTTTTAAGCAAAGATCTTATTGGTGTATTTATGACTTCCTCTTGGATATCATGATCTTTACCCTTGTATCTATCTTGTGTGTACATGTTTATTTGTAGACCCATATCTTAATGATTCGTGTCTACTTTGAAACTTATACACATGAGAATAGTTACATCTTTAATTGATATTCCAATTCTTTAGTGACCACCTCTTATTGCTTTTGATTCGTTGGTGGTTTCTAAACAAGCTTTATTTTTAATGTGTTATGCTTTTCGCATTTTACTAAGCTTGTGGAGCTATTTGCTATTTCTCTTTGGTGTGCGGGTATGGGAAAGACATGATATGCACTATGTGCAACCCTTTTTGAAAGACTATGTTGATGCTTTGTCTCATCCTTGTATTAGTCTCCTAAAAATGTCTTTGTACCTCACACCATCCTTTTATTTGCCACTCCTTGCTCATGTTCCAAAACATTTTATTTCGTTGCAAGTTTGTTTTGCCTCTTTTCTCACTTATATTCTCTTGCATGAGCTTGTGTTCGAATTTATCTAGGAGGGAGTGAGGATTCCATGTTATGCACACTATATTGAAATCCAAATCCTAATTGTGCACGTACCTTGGGGAGTTCCCTCTTGATATTTAGAACATTTTTCGGATCCTTTTGATTGCTTGCTTCTTTCGTTGAAGTGTCTTTCTATTTGATATTCTCTTGCAATCTTTGGATCCTCAATATAGTTTGATCTCCCTCCGTCTATTCTTCATTGGATATGTGCATTTGATTTCACTCATATTATGAGAAATGCACACTTTGTGGGGGAGCACTCACTATATCGGCCTTCTAAGTTTTCCTCCCATTTCGGCAATCGATGCCAATGGGGGAGAAGTTTAGAGGGTTTAAGAGTTTTTGGTTTTATGCTTTAGTTTCGTTCTCAAGCATTTGCCTTTCTTGCTCTTGCATCCTTGCTCTTTGTGTTGCATGGTTCCTTAGTTCATTATATAACCCTCGTAAAAGGATTGTCATCAATTACCAAAATGGGGGAGATTGAAAGTGCATGTGTTGCCCCATGCGTGGTTTTGGTAATTAATGACAATCCTTATGGACTAATGTTTGCATTGAGATATACTTGTAGATCTCGTCCATAGGAAATGATTGGAGTTCATGTGTTGGACTCTAGAAGATTACATGATGATCAATGCTCTACTCAAGGGTTTATATGAAGAATGGTCATGTGTAGAGAAGATGAAGTGCAAGTTCAATATGATCCATCTCGGAAGATGTCATTTGATTGAAGCTTGCAAAGGAGACATGAAGACGGAGCTTGGCGAGACTCTCCCATAATGGTGTATGGGGGAGCATTTGGAGAAGTCTTCATCAAGCATTTGCTAGCAAGCAAAATCAAGAAAGGTGTTCCAACTTGAGAGAGTCAAGACCGTCATCATCGAGCTCAAGTGGAATGCGCAAGGCAAAGGTATGATCTTGATAGGTTTTCTATTTACCGGTCTCATGTTGTTAGTGGGAGACCAGGTTATAGGATAGACGGCGTACTATCAAGAGGGGCTCTCAAGTGAGTAACTTGATCGCATCTTTGTGGAGAGCTCAAACCTTTGCATTCTTGGCATTCTATCTGTCTTGGTTCTTATATGGCTTTTCTCCTTGTTGGGTTTTGGTGCTTGTCGTGATCTTCATGACAAGCCCAAGTTCTTCGAAAACAGATTTTTTATGGAAAACTTGTTGCGTTTTCGTGTTGGAAATATTATCGGTTTATCCTTGAGGAAAGTTCCACACCTTCCAATGTGTGCCAACTTAACTCTATTTATGGCTCTTGTCGTTATCTTTCCAACAAAGTTGGTTTCATCTCATTTCGAGTTTTCTCGCAAAAGTTGTTGGGTTTGCAGTTTTGCTGGATTTCCAGGGCGGAGTCTCCGGCCTCGGGAGGCTCAGGGGCCGGAGTCTCCGCCCCCCAGTTTTCGTGCAAAGAGAGCCAGAGGACGGCACTCTCTGTATGGGGGTCCGGAGTGACCCCGGAGTCACCGCGGAGTCTCCGTGCTCAAAGGCCGGAGTCTCCGGTCCTTCCAGACCGGAGTCTCCGGTGTACGTTTGATGTAATGGCTCTTTTTCTAGGAGGGGTATAAATACCCCTCCACCTACCTCCAGCCAGCTAGCTCTTTCAAGCACGTTTTTCCCCCTCTCTCACCTCCATTGTTGACCTTGGAAAGCTTGCCCCTCTCCCAATTCCTCCCATGATTCTTGCATATCTTTGAGGGATTTGAGAGAGGAGATCTAGATCTACATTTCCACCAATCAATCTCTCTTCTAAGTGAGGGAACCTAGTGGATCTAGATCTTGGAGTTCTTGTGTGGTTCTCCTCTTTTGTTCTTCCTCTCTTATTCCCCCATAAGCATTTGTTGCTTTGTTGGAATTTGAGAGTGAAGAATTTGAGCACTTGTGCTCTTGCCTTTTGCATTTGGTGCATCGGTGTGCTCTCCACGAGGATTCGTGGAAGTTGAAAGTTTGTGAGCTTGTTACTCTTGGGTCCTTGGACCCTAGACGCTCTTGTGGTGGATGGACCTTTGTGGTCACTTGTGAAGCCGTTCGGGAGTCCCCAATCCCGTTGTGGGTTGTGCCCCGGATTGTTGTTGAAAGCCATTCGGGAGCCCCCAATTCCATTGTGGGTTGTGCCCCGGATTGTTGTTGAAAGGCTCCGGATTCCGCCTCGAAGGATTCTGATAGTGGAAGGTGAACCAAGCCTTTGTGGTGCGGTTCATCAGAGAAGAAGGTGAAACCTTTGTGGTTGTTGAACCGTTGTGTCGGTTCACACCTCTCCAACGAGACGTACTCCCTTAACAAGGAGGAACTCGGGAATACATCCTCGTCTCCGCGTGCCTCGGTTATTTCTATACCCGAGCCTTTTACTTATGCAATTTACATTGTGATAGCCTTCGTGCTTGAAGTATTCTCTTGCTATCACCTTGTTGCTTGTATTGCTTAGCATAAGTTGTTGGTGCACATAGGTGAACCTAGTTTATTTAGGTTGCCGGCTTGTTAATTTAAACACATAGTTTTATTCCGCAATTATCAAGACTAAACCGGAAAAGTTTTAAACCGCCTATTCACCCCCCCCTCTAGGCGATATCATTGTCCTTTCACAAACGCCGAGGCCCCCAAACTGGCCCCAAATGCCCGGGCGGTCCGGCACACCCCAAACCCAGCCCATATGTGGGGAGGAATTGGGGCGGCCCGGACGCGTCCGCCCTCAGGTCGCTGACAGCGCGGACCCTCGCTTGACCGGCCTACCGGAGGGAGGATCTAGCCTTTGACCGGCGCCGACATTCATGGCGGAGCGGCCATTGGCCAACGCCCAACCGCCAACATTCATGGCGGACCGGCCAGCTCTACTATATGTACCGGCGCCGGAACCCTACTCATGTTCATTCACATCCACAGCCGCCGCCGGAACCCTGGATCGGTTCATCCACCACCGCCCACTCCGCTTCTTCTCCACCATGCCTCGCCGCCTCCCCACCATTTTCGCCAAGATGACGGCGGACAAGGCGGCGCAGGCGCAGGCCCTCCAAGCCAGGGCACGCGAGGAGGCGGCGGCGGAGGTGGCAGCGTCGGAGGGGTCGAACGTGGGATATGTCGTGGTCCATGAGGACTCCGACATCGTCGAGCTGACGGGCTCGGAGTACATCTGTCAGGCGGATGAAGCGATGCGCGCCCGGGCGGAGGCGGCGGCCGAAGCGCTTCACACCCGGGCGGAGGCGGCGCCCGGAGCGCATCATGCCCAGGTGCGCGCTGCGACGGAGCAGTGGAGAGGTCAGGCGGAGGCGGAAGAAGGAAGGATACGCGAGGAGGCGGCGGAGCACCGTGCGGCGGAGGCACAGCTGAAGGCAGAGGCGGCGGACCGCCTCTTCATGAGGCAGATGAGGAACCGTTTCGGGTTCCTCGACAAGCAGATCGAGGCGGAGGCGGCGATTCGTGAAGGCCGACCATACGCCGGGGCCTCCTCATCCTCTTCATTCGGGCTCTTCTCCGACTCCGAGCAGGGTTCTTGTCCAGCTCCGGCCGCCAGTGCGGAACAGGGCGGCTCCGCCGGCGAAGCGGCAACGGTCATCGTGCTATCCGATGACGAGTAGGGAGATAGGATAACCGGAAGTAGCAAGTGCACATCGTAGTGTAGCATATGTGCACGTTGCATGCTTTTGTAATAATTTGGCAACTAGATTTAGAGGCTTGTGGTTGTAGAAGCATGTTTTTAGGGGTTGTCCGGTCAACCTCCGCGGACGCGTCCGGATGCGTCTGGGCGCAGTTTGGGGTCCGATTTTGGGGGGTCCGGTTGGAGATGCTCTAACATGGTATTTTTCTTTATCCCTAGTGAGGCAACAAAGTAAGGTAAAGATACCCAATTGGATCGCAGAACTTTCTCTCACGTTCACTGCACTAGCCACCCCCCGTTACTCCAACTAATGCACACATCACCGCACACACGCTCTCATAAACATGCTTGATCATAACAAGTGAATAAGAACGGGGTACATAATATGCATCTATATTCATAACTGAAACAAAACATTTGCAATCTCAAACATATATTAACTCATAAAAAGATCCACCACATAGGTATTACAAAGATGACCGTAATCATGTTCGGCAGCTCATACGGTGCTAATTAGTGAAGCTCAAAGAGATGAGAGATACATAAGTTACTTCCACGAACCCATAGTCCAGAGGTGGACTACTCCCTCTTCATCATGGAGACGGTGGAGAAGTCGATGGAGAAGATGGAGACCACGTCGGCAGCGTCCCGCCGGAGTTTTCCCCCTCCAATCTGCAGCTCCAGATCTCTTTCGGTGTTTCTGTGTTTCGGTGGCGCTCCTTACAGAGAACGTCGGGGGGTTATTTTTATAGGCGTTTTTAGGTCAAAACCTAGTCAGTGGAGAAAAGATCGACGACAACGGAGCGTCGAGGCCCCAGATGAGGGGTCCGTACAGGGGCCGCGTGGGCCCACCTATTTTGGGCCTCGGGGCTCCGTTGGTTCGCTTCCTTCGCCCCCAAGTCTTCTTCCTTCCAAATATTAACGCTCATAATTTTGCAGGTCATTTGGACGTCGTTTGGGTCCCTGAAACATTAAAGGAAAGAAATAGGGTTTTCTGCCTGCGCAGGGTTAATTCCATAAAAAATAGGAAATAAATATAATATTCCCAAAAATCATTATAAAACATTAATATAACCCTTATATGATGCAAATATGATTGGAATACAAGTAATATAGTGCAAAGTTCATGTATGCATTTTTCATGCATCAGTCACTCTTGCACAAATCTCTACACTAAAACCGATAGTCCACACAACAACTCCACATGACGGGATCACCGGTGACCGAGTTCGCAAAATCTTCTCTCTATGAGCTGAGACTAGCGTCATTGTCATAAACATCACATTGATCAATTCACCTATCACCTCTACAGCACAACATGTCTACATCATCAGCTAGTTACGAGCAAGTATCTTACTACAATAGCTTCTTGTGCAACAACGGTCAATTAGGTTGTTGGTTGACATAAGTGAACCATTTGGCAATTGAAACACTATATTTCTCTTTAATCAATGAATTTAGCAACTCTCCTGCTAACATTCCAAAAAAAAAAGACTATATTTCTATTGTGCTTTCGCGTAAACCAGATGATATTTATGCTAGTTTATGCGAAACACATGTGTTGTAAACATAATTTTCCGAGCTAGATGGAACATATGTTAGTTTGAAATGCATTCTCCATTTACACAGAAAAGGTAGTTGAGACTTATGGACATATGGTGAAAAGTTATGGCACAAATCATCTACTGATTAATAGTGCAAGACTAAAGGGTGTCGTGCTTTGTATGCTGGTTGCCCCCATAACACTATAGTACATGTCAAGCATACAAACAAGCCAACCAGAAATTCACTTTGGCTCTCGGGTGCATATACTCCTGTTATGTTTGTCAAAAATTTAAAAATACGAAAACACAATAAAAAAACTGTTTTTTTTGCACGAACATATACATGTTTTCAACATTCGTGTAAATGTCGAAAGCAGATGACACTTATGTGGTATGTGCAAAAGAGATAAAACCTGTGACCGAAATGAGATTTAAAAATACCTTTTTCAAAGCACAGATTTTGTCTTTTTTGTACATACCACAAATGTTGCCATTTGCTTCCAACATTTTACACGAATGTTGCAAACATGTATATGTTCATGTCCAATTATTTTCAGATTTTTTTGATGTGTTTTCATATTTTTAAATTTTTGACAAACATAACAGGAGCATATGCATCCGGGAGCCAAAACGCCTCTCCCCAAGCCAACAACATATTGCGACATAACTTATTATGATGAAGGATGTCACACCACTGCAACAATATGTGTATGGATGTAGTTATGCCAATGAAGACATACTAGCATAAACATGATGTAGCATGTGCATCAACATGCACATGTTCCTTCGTACCATCATATCATGCTTTTTAATGCATATCACAAACACTTCAAAACGAAAAGGACGAAAATAATAACACACACTTCCTTTTTGCGAGGCAACAACCACACACATTTGGATGGACGATCCAATCCAATCGGCATCCTAACGCTTAAAAGATACAACACAACACTGGTTGAATATCATGCATAGGCAGAGGTACCATCTCACACTGTAGCCTGAAGAAATAAGAAACACGATCACAGTCGGAAGCTCGGGCGCCATTCGTCGCTCCTCGTCCTGTTTTGATCTGGCTCGTCAGATCCCGATCGGACGGTCGCGGAAGCCCCCATCTCCAACCCCCGATATCACCGGGATTGAATTCCGGCAGGTCGGGAAAAGGATCGTCACGCGATCCTCCCCTCTGTTACAAAATCCCAAATCAACCCGAACCCGCCCCCTCCTTTCCGGCTTCGCTTCGCTTCCGCATGCTCGTCGCCACCCTCCCAAACCCTAGCCCGCGGCGCCCCCCGCCGCCGAAACCCTAGATCCCCGCCCCATGGCCTCCGCCGCCGCCGCCACGGCGCCCGTCTCGGGCCAGGTCGTGCAGCGGTTCCGCGCGCGGCTGCGGGACGAGGCGGGGGAGGAGCCGGGGCCGGCCGCGGTGGTGGGCGTCTACGAGGAGGCCCTCGCCGAGCTCACCTTCAACTGCAAGCCCATCATCACCGAGCTCACCATCATCGCGGAGCAGCACGCCGCGCTCGCCGCCAGGGGCATAGCCGACGTTATCTGCGCCCGCATCGTCGAGGTCCCTCGTTCTACCTCCCTCCCAGTGTTTTTTTATGTTGTATTTTCGCAGAGAAAGGCTTGTGAATTTTAGGGCTGGGTTTCGGCTGAGCTTGTTCGGACCGATTGGCTGCTTGTGGGTTTGCGTCATTGTTAGGGTTTGGTAATGGTTGAGAAGTTTAGTGGAACTAAATGTACACTTTTGGTGATCAGAGCGAGTGAGATTCAACAGTTTTGAAACGAAAGAATGCAACCCGGAATATATGGCGTTTAGCAGCTTTTTGTTTAATTTGCTCTGCTACTCTCGCTAGAAATTTTGATACGCTGAAACTTAACTAAATTTGCAATGCAACTATTAGGATTTTGTTCTGTGAAGATGGCATGCTGTTTATTTTCTGAAATAGGTACAGGCTGAAGTGGAATGTTAGTCGAATCTTTAAAGAAGTTCAAAACCATGGGATTGTTAGATCAGATATGAATCAACTAGATGTTTGTTGATAGAAATGCTTGTTTAATAGAACCGTGCTGTCTTTTTATTTTCTGAAGAAGACCAGATGCGATTTTAAATGGAACCAATTTCAGAACTAATTCTAAAAGCAAAAAATATGTTAGATATTTCTACGCCTAGGGTTTCTTTGCATGACAGAATCGTTCTGCAATGCTTGCAGGTGCCCGCCGAACAGAAATTGCCATCTTTGTATCTGCTAGATAGTATCGTGAAGAACATAGGACGAGAATATATACCACACTTTTCCACTAGGTTGCAGAAGATATTTTGTTATGCATACAGGAAAGTTCATCCTAATCAGCATGCTTCAATGCAACACCTCTTTCGTACCTGGTCACAAGTGTTCCCTCCTGTTGTCCTTCGAGGGATCGAGGATGAGCTTCAGTTTTCTCCTTCAGAGATTAAACGTCCCGCCTCAACGAATAATGTGCGACAGTCAGAGTCGCTATCTCCCAGGCCATCTCATGGCATCCATGTAAACCCGAAGTATCTAGACGCACAGCACCAATTCAAGCATGTCAGCAAGGTAAGATTTTTCGGCATACCAGCTCAGCAAAATCCATCAAATGGGGCCAGTTCAGTAATAACCTATAGCTGGTTCATTTTTTGGGGGTTCAAGTATGTTCATTTCTTGGTATCATGTACAGACTGGCAACCTATGATGCCTATAGTATGAAAAATCAAGTTTGAAGCTGATGAAGTTTGTGCCTTTTTTTAAAACCAGGTTGATCAGCTAGTAACTCATGACAGGCAAATGACTGATGTGGAGGATGATCATATTAATGGGTTAACATCAAATGGCTTGCGAGGATTTCCTGCAACTTCTTCGAAGCTCCAGGTATTCAGCATTCCATCTGCCCTCTTGCTCGTCTTGTCATGCTTTTACTCTGTCTCCTACTCCTAGTGTCCGCCCCCTGAACCTATGAATTCTTATTGATGCTGCTTGGACGGTTCTCTCGTGTGAATCAGAAAAGTTTTACTCTTTGTTTTCTGAGCAGTTTAGTGGTGCTTCCTTGCTCTCACCACAACTAAGTTGCACAATCTTATTTTTTTTTATTACTAGCAGATTATGTGTATGATGCAACATGCCAATCAGTCAGTTTACTTTTTTTCTCATTAAAATAGTATCACGGCTTATGAACAAAAAAGAGTGATGGGACTTTCAACATACTTACAAAATTTGGTAGTGTAGTAGTGTATATTGAACCATCAAGGACCGAAGCAAAGGACATAAGCAACACAAATACAGTTGCATTATCCCAAGACCCAATTGATAGAAAGATACGGCGATTTACCTTTTTATTACTACCAAAAAAAAAAAATCGTAACAGTAACGTGTGTGGTACATTGGCCCTCACATCCCAGTTCTGCACCCGTTTATGATCTCTTAACATAATAACAATAAAAGAGGAAAACATACCTCTTGACAGACATGTACGAAAACACAACTAATAATTTGGGTAACACAAAAAAACGATCAGGTCCATTGTTCTGCGAGGGAGGAGCTTGGCTAAGAGCAGCCGTGGCTCTAATGCCTGCTTATGTTTTTTCATTCACTGCACATACCGGCTGTCGACCAGTGGCTCAGCAGTTGTGGCTTTGATTGTGCTCTCTTCACTGGTAGAAAATGGAAAATGTTTTTCTTATTGATTTTCCGAGGGAATAGCTATGTTTATTGGAGATAACAACCATGTGTTATCTCTATTATTAACTCTTTCTCTGTTACAAATGTTCTGAAGTCCTGAGAGCTCCTAGCCTCCAACCATTTATATGTTCCCAAGTTAATGATACAGTTCACTTTCAGTAGGCCTTGGAATGGCAGAGAACCCAAAGTTAATCCAATCCAAACCTCTTACTGTTAGTCCAACCCACCAACCCAATCCAAAAAATAAGTTCTGCAGTCCAGATCAGACCAAACCATTGACATCATTGATCCAAACCAAACCAAAATGTTCCGGAGTTTTGCACTGAACCTGATTGCTAAAACCAAAGCAACCCATGGACTTAAAAGCAGTCAGCAACACACGAGCAGCTGATCTTGAAGCAGCCTCTTTAGGTATTCAGTTGACCAGCGACTTAGCGAGGGCTTGCTTACAGAGTCGCCAGGCCATGAGAGGATAGAGGAGGGGCACACATATTTGGTAGAGCTTCTTTTAGTTGAAGTGGCAGGCTTGCTCTGATGGAGCAGAGGCAGTCGCAAGCAACGGTGGAGGCGGCGGTGACTCAGAGCTGCTGGGAGTTGGCGCAGCAACATGGACGGAATTGGAGGATTGTCTGGAGGGGACGTCAGGCAACATCTGCCTGGTGTCGAGGAGCCATATTTGGTCTCAAACCGATCGATTGATGCACATTTTGCAACAGTTTTAGATCGTATAATCTCAGCTTGAACCAAATCGGGCCAAATTACTTCTGCCTGTACCTCCACATGAAACCAAACTTTTCTTCATGTTAATCCGTTCTGACTAAACCAAGATAAACCAAATCAAAAACAAAATTGAAAACCCGGTTCCACCCCAAACCATTCTCAGGCTTAACTTTCAGTATTGGATAAATGTTCTTTTAGGCCCCGTTTGAATCAAAGGATTCTTGGAAGAATTTCACGGGAATGGATTCCTCTAGGAAAGTTTCCTATAGTGGCGTTTGGAACATAGGAATCTATCGTAGGAAAAACATAGGAAAGTTTCCTACGGCCACGGTTTCACAGGAAAACTATAGGAATCAAAACATTGGCTCCGAGCTCACTTTTTCTATCCTTCGCGTCAACCGAGGTAAACTGAACATTGCTCTGAAGGTCTTGCGTGTTGGTATCAGCCAAACTAGTGTAATCAGTCAATTAAGTTCAATTTCCATGGCTTACCTTTTCATGTGTTCCAAACGACCCAAATGAAAAATTTCCTGTGTTTTTCTTTCCTCTGTTTTGCACATGTATCCCTACCATATTCCTCTACTTTTCCTATTCCTGTGTTTTTACTTTCCTATGTTCCAAACAGGCCCTTAGTCACTCAACACATGGGAGGTGCTTTATTTTTTTTCAAGTGAAATGCTATCCATATATTTCAAAACGAAATTACCCCTTTCAGTTTTATATCATAAACAAGTATGGACATGCTCTTGCTTTTTATTTGTTTTACGTCCGATGCAGCATGTGACACCTGCTTATAACTCAACTGCTACTAACAATCTGTCTTGATATTATATGGACATAAATCTACTATACTGTATGCTGATGATCCTGATCAACAGGAGACATTGCGGTCACGTGCTGGAATGACAAGAAGAGATATGTCCAGATCACCACCTCTTGATGTCCTCCCCAGGAATGCATCCCCCAAGAGACCACTAGAGAGGCCACCTCTGTCTCATTCTTTATCGGGACATGATCCTAGAAGATTGCCTGATCGAAATGGTTGGTTTGGACGGCAATGGGCTTTTGAGGATGGTTCACAGCGGCCTTCAATGAGCATGCTTGATGAAGAATATAGGAAACGCAGTGCAAGAGAACTTATTGATGCTTATGGAGGCAATGATGCTGAGGAAAGGCTTCCCAAGATACCACGCCTAGAACCAAATGGCATGTCAAGCAGATCCAGTGCACAGAATTGGCTCACTTCAGAGGAAGATGAGTATTCTTGGGACGATATGAGTCCAACTTTGTCTATCCGAAACAGAAACGACATGCTTTTACCTTCTTCTGAAACCTTGAGAGCTGGATTTCCTGGGCCGAACTCTGGACAGCTGGATTCTGATATTGGGATGCGCAGTTGGCATAGCCAAGCTCCTGGATCAGCAGCAGATCGGCCAGCATTAATTCTTGATGATAGGATCTCTGCTAATAGTGTACGCTTCTCTAATCTTTCTTTAATTATGACGTGAATAGTTGCATACCACTTCTTTCACCTTTTAGTACTTTTACTATTCTCTGATTTTTTAATCTGTTGATCTTGCATCCCCTGCTTTGAGATAAAACTGTTTTTCTATTCTCTTAGCTTATCACAATACAACTTCGTTCACCAACTTTTGTCAGTGTGTTTGCAAATATCATAAATTATATACGTTATGGTTTATGTTAGTAGTCTTTTCAAAGAATATAGTCATATTTGATGCAGCTAATCTAAGTATATTGTTGGTAGATGTTACAAAGATTTGACCATTGGTTCTCCATGTGACACTTAGTGACAGAAAAGGGTAGTTATATTTTATGGCCTGTATGTTTTTTTTGTGGTACCTCTTGTCCTTTTGACAGTTACATATTCGTCCAAAGATGTCCCTTAGAAACTCTCTCATTTCATTACCTACATAAACTGTAAGAGGAGGAACTTCAACATAACAGATATTTTCAGTACCTTCCTTTGTGTTTTGGAACTTCTGTGCTACGGAATGCATGCCTTTTACCGACAAGTTTCAGTAGTATTCAGGATGCATATATCATGCTTAGTACTACTGCATTGATTAATGTTTGGAGTCTTCTGAAGTTTTTAGTGCAACTTTTCAACAGTTTGTCCTTTATCATTCCAACTTATAGCAACTGTTAATCCTGTATTGTTATGAACCCACTTTAATTACTGTTGACACCGCATTACCTTTTGCAGCATGTTGACATGGCCACTAGGAGACATACAGGCAATTTTGGTCCCCAGAATGGAGCTACTTCAGATTACCATAGTTCTGAGAATTCCCTTGATCTTGGGAGAATGCTTGCTATGTCAGCTCCACCTTGGCAGCAGACTAATGGTCTGCCATTGCGAGTACAAGATCATCAACCTTCACTGAATAGGTTGCCATTGCCCACTGATGGTGAAATGCCTGTCAAGAGGTTGGTCACTGGTGGTACATATGATGCTATGAATGTAGACATACCCTTGATAGACAATCACAGGTCCTCACCTGCTCCTGCTCCCATAGAATGGCCTCCTCTTCATCATAGTCAACCACCACCTGATAGAAAACATATTAGACGTTCAACAGATAACCTTGAAATTAGGCCATTTATTAGCCAAGGAATCAATTCATCTGTATTTGTTCCGCGGCATCACTATGATGCATTGGATCGAAAAATGTAAGTACCGGTAACTTGGCTCAACCACCATATCAACACCCAGATTTGTTGTCATCGAGTCAACCAAATCAAGGTACAATTTTGAACAATCAATCTCAGCCTCCTAATGCGCCGCAGTTCCATCCTCACACACATTCTCGCCCTCAGGAGGCATTTAGAGGTTTTACACCCAGCATTTCTGTAGATCCATCCCGAAATCCATTCCAAGGACAAGGTGGTAGTGCAACAATACCATCAGTCCCTCCTCTACCAAACTCTTTTTCTGTACCACCTTCCGTGCAACCTTATGGTACATCAGTGCCCAATTTTGCTCTGCCACCATTGCATCGTGGTCTGCCTTCTGCTTCATTGTCATCATCATCACAAGTTGGTGGCCCTACACCATTTTTCTCTGGAATCTTAAGTAACCTTGTGAATCAGGGTGTAATTACACTGGAACCTCCTAGTCAACCTCAGGTACTTTAGTGCATATGTGCACCTTATTCTAGCTATCTAATATTATTTTTATGTGGTTAATCCAATGGTTTTTATTATACCTGTAAACATGTTCATTTAGGAATCTGTTGGGGTTGACTTCAATGTAGACCTCAAGGTATGGAACGAGTCCGTCATTAATGCTCTATATCAGGATCTCCCCAGGCAATGCAAAACATGTGGCCTTCGTTTCAAATGCCAAGAAGAGCACCGTGTTCATATGGATTGGCATGTCACGAAAAACAGAAATTCCAAAAATCGCAAGCAATCGTCACGTAAATATTTTGTCACTGTGGGGGAATGGTTAAGAGCAGCAGAAACAGTAGGAAATGATGGTGTTCCTTCTTTTGAGCACATGGAACCAGTCCCAGATAGAAATGAAGAGAAAGAAATGGCTGTTCCTGCCGATGAGGATCAAACGACATGTGCTTTATGTCAAGAGCCATTTGAGGATTTCTACAGTGATGAAACTGAAGAGTGGATGTATAAAGGTGCAGTTTATATGAATGCGCCTGATGGTAATATTGTTGGTCTCGAAAGGTCGCATTTGGGGCCTATTGTCCATGCTAAATGTCGATCTGGGCCTAGCTATACTTAGGCAAACCTAGCTGGTGAGCATCTTTACATTTAATTTTTCAATAAAAAATGCAAAATTTTATTTGCAAAAAAAAGATAGGTTTCGACGGAAAAGTGATATTCTGCTGTTATGACTCCAAAAACTATGCTTTACAGTTTCCAGTAGCAACTAATGCAAAAGATGAACAGAACAAAATATTGTAAAAGGCCACCACAATCTGTTGATGGATAATAGTGGCTTTTGTCACCCTTTAAACTATATTTATGACCGTTAAAGCTATAATTTGTTATAGTAATCAGCAGAATGTGATGTTACTTTTAGTGACCTTGCTTTCATAGCTACTCATATTAACATCGTAAGGAAAGATCTCTTACCTTGAAAGAACGACAATGTTTATTGTTGCGATGCGTCCCATCATCTAGCGCTAATAAGATTCTAGAAGTGTATCGTTTGAAGAATTAACTATGTTGATCTGTTGATTGCAGGAATTCTCGCCTCATTTGTTTCAGTTTCTTTGGTTGTGGGTAGACGAGACGTGTAAAACTAATGGAGAAATCAGATTTTGGTATGCTTAGTTTCCCCCTCCTGACGGCAACTGTTTGCATAGGATGTTAATGTGACAATAGTGTAAAAATGTAACATACTTTGTGTACTTTAGTGATGGAGAATGAGTAATTTGCTCAGGAGTCGACATGGTGCCTGCCCTGTTATTTGTTGCCATTTCACAGTTGCTGCCTGTTGCTTTTACATTGCTTTGATTTATATGGAATCCTCCTGAGTGTAGGGCTACATGCAACACTTTCTGTTAGGATGGAGTAATATGTACATTGCTTCACGGAACATGCAGAACATATTTCTACCTTTTTTTTGTTCCCTTCCTCTCTTCAGTCTCTTATGCAGGAAAAATCAGCCCATTAGGTTGCTGGTAACTTGCAAATAAACCAGAAGAATCAGTCTCTTATGCAAGAAGACCAAGAACCAAGGCGTCCATCAACAGCTTTCTTGTGCTGTATACCAAAGTAGTTAGATGTAGCTCTTTTTATTTTCTTCCGTTCATCTTTTTTCTTTATATGGTTCTTCATTGTAAGTTTGTAACAGATTATCACAATTAATTCCTGGGCACTTGTATAATTCCCCTTAGTCATACAGATCTGCATTTGTTTCTGTGGGTGATGTTTTTAAATTTCATCTGCGCAACTTAATTGTTATTTAAGCTACAAAATACGTTGCTATTTCCCGTTGCCACATCAGCTGCACTGAAATATTTCAGTAGTTCTCATGTTTGGGTGCATTTTCCCTCGCCATGGTTATATTTTGATCCTACATAGGAATTCAATATCTGGCTGTTGGCAAGATTCTGCGTAAACTGCAAATAAATTAGCCACCACGATCCTAACACAGATTCGTCTCTTCAATTGATCAGTAATAATTTGGCACTAAGAAAATTAAAGTTGCACCATTTAAGATCTAGCAAGCCGAACAGACACATCTGACTGAAATTGTAATGATCAAACACCATAATAAGGTACAAAGTGCATCGCCAAAAAGAGGCGCCAAATCTCTACCTTCCAACAGCAACTAGCTAAGCTAGGTCGGCACCTGAAGTCTGAACAACAGTACACAACATGCCACAAAGTACACAGATCAATTTTGAGAGGACTTAACTTATGCCCCTCGAACAGAAAAATAAATACAACAACCCTAACAAAGAGATCCAGAGCAGCATGATCAGCAGTAGCTAACTAGCATCAAACTGATGATAAAGTGGAAGTCAATGCCGAACCATCCCCCCTTGCATAGTGGTGACACAATTTCGCCTTGACGATTTTCCGATTGTCGCCGGCATGTGCACCACATGGCAAGCAGAGCATGAGGTGCGTTCTTGACTCCCCATTGATGAAAGATATCTCCAAAATCTTGCTACTCTCTGCAGAGCGTGATGCGCTAAGGTTAGATGCAAATCTGAAGCTCTAGATAGTGGACAGATACAAGGGTGTACCTGACTGAACTGGACAGGTCTGATGGAGAGAATGCTACTGCGGATTGCTGGCCGTGTCCCTGCAGACGGCGGCCTTGATGCGCTCCACGGTGCAGGCGATGAGGCTGTTCACGGTGGCGACGGATCCCAGCGAGAGCTTCGCCGTCGGCACCGAGTCCACCAGTATCTGGAACGCCACCGTCAGGAGGGACCCCCGCCCCCCGGTTGTCGGGTCTTCTTGTGCCCCCTGGGACGACGGCGGTCCGTCGGGCAGGATGGCGAACCCTGACGGCAGGAGCGCCACGTAGTCTGGGTCGCCGCCGTTGAGCACCACGTTCATCGCCACAATGTCCACCGGCGCATACACGACGTAGGACCCCGACGCATCCGTGCAGCTCTCCTGCAGGATCAGCATGTTGCTCTGGTTTGAGTTCGCGCTCTGCAACACAACATATATCGTCAGATGAGATCTATGCATGAATATTGTAGTGTACTGGATTTGGGCGTCAGAGATTACGTTGACACGAAGGAGCGAGACGCAGTTGCCATGGTCGCGGCCGTTAGCGATGTGAGCCATCTCCTGGACGACGCCGCCGTTGGAGAGAATGTCCCACTGCAAGTAATTCAGACATTCCTGTCAGGGACAGAGGAAGCAGCTAAGTCTGATATGTGACACCGAAGAAACGCACCTCGCTGCGGGAGGTTTCGTCGCGGAGGAAGTCGAAGACGGTGCGGGCGTGACGGGGAGCCAGAACGAGGTGGCGGCGTTGAGCACGATCCCGGGCGGCCTCCCGGGGTCGTCGACGCTCTTCCTGGTCATGACGCGCACATCCTCGGCGCCGCTGCCCGACAGCGTCGTCCACTGGTGCGCCACGGACGCCGTCACCCCGCCGCAGAAGCTCGCCACCATCCGCTCTGCCAGCTTCAGCATGCTCTTCCTCCCCTCCACGCTCGTGATCACTGCATACATATATGTCAGCCCTCAGCCATATGTGCATCATATATAGGAGCCACAGTGTGTACGTGTATGTACCTCCTAGGTCGCCGTTGGGGACGTTGCTGGCCATGGCGCTGGCGAGGCGCTCGCACTGCCGGCTCAGCGTGCCGACCCACCGCCTGGCGCCGAATGCCAGGCCGGAGTTCACCAGCGGCTTGTAGAGGCTGTGCACGGACCTGTCGTCCACTTCCACATGCTCCACCCATGTCACCTACACACACGGGTATGCACCCAATCAAGAACTGAATCCAAACATGTAGCTAGCCTACTACTCAAATCTACCATCTACATCGAATGCTTATGTTTGTTGACAGAGCACGAACCTTTGAGTAGCCGTTGGGCAATTCTTGGATAATGCACCCGGAAGGCCTGCGCCGGCATTTCATCACGGAGGTCGGGCGGAGGCTGTCCAGTGAGACATCCACGACAGCCCATGTACCGTCAGGATTGTGCTTGCAGTACCTCACGAAGTAGCTCTCCCGCGTCGGCACCAACGGCGACGGCACCTGGAACTCCATTGACATCTGAAGATTGAACACAAATTATCGATTAATTCCAATTGTAAGGCATACATGATTATTTGAAGAATTTTGAACTGCAGTAGAGTTTATCCATGAATTCTCCCTAATTTAAATGTGAACAGTGAAGTAACGCAGAGTATGTGTCGCACAAACGCACCACTTGCAATGCACCGTCGTAGTTCCCTGCCACGCCCGTGGACAGCACCTCGTGGGTCGAAGCCCGCGACACGATGCTCGAGAACACCGTCGCGAATTCATTCTGCCACGGTGATGATTAATCCAAAATTGATGTCAGGGAAATTTATCAAAATGGACTAGGATTGGCAATTACGATGTTGAAAGTTGTGAGTGACTTCATTACCACGTCCATGAGGATCTCGACGAGGCTGCCATGGGTCATGATCACCACGGCGCTGCCGCGGGAGGCCTCCGGCTTGAGCCCGTACTGCCTCGGCCCGAGCCCCCTCGGGAACACGCGGCCGTACTCCTCCTCGTCCAGCAGCTCCGTCACAACCGGGATGCCGTCGCCGGGGCGCGCGCTCCAGAGCGGCTCGTCGAGCCGTGCCATCTGGATGAGCTCGTCCATGGCGGCTACGGCCAGCTCGATGATCATGGGCTTGTCGACATCGATGATCTGGCCACCGCCGCGGGACACGCTCCTCAGCATGTCCCCGGTGCCGAACATGTCTCCTCCGCCGCCATAGGCTCCGACGAGGTCGGGCGGGGAGCGGGCAGCAACGGCGGCGAGCGGCCGGGAGGTAGGAGGAGGAGGACAGCATGGGCTTCCCGACGTGCTTGGCCGCGATGCCGGATATCCTGTCGATCTCGTCGCGGAGGCGGGCGTTGTCGACACGGAGGTGGTGCTCGTCGAAGGACATCTCGCCCAGCGCCGCTGGCCCGCCGCAGCTCGGGCACGACGCGCTGCTCAAGGCCTCCTTGTACCGCATGTTCTCCGCGCGCAGCTTGTCGTTCTCGGCGCGCAGCTGCGAGTTCTCGTGCTTCTCGTGCTGGTTCTGCACACAACACGTGCATCCACCATTAGAACTGCAACCAAATTACTATGCTTTTCTCTCAATGTGTCGGATAACTGAGACCATGACAAGGGACGACTTGCCTTCATCTGGGTGCGCTTGTTCTGAAACCAGAACTTGACCTGCAGCGGCTCCAGGTTCAGCTCCCGGCTCAGCTCCTTCCGCTGCTTGTCATCCGGATGAGGACACTCCTTGAAGAACCTACACAAATTAATCCACAAACATTAATGCTCTTCCAAAGCCAATTTAAGAGAACTGCATGATGAACTTTCTCAAAAGAACTAATGATTTTGAACTGCTAGGAAAGAAAATGTTTATGCATGCGTTATGGAATATGGATCGATCATGTGAGGCTTACGCTTCGAGCTCTTGGATCTGGTGCTGGGTGTGGCGGTGGTACCGCTTCTTCTTGCGGGGTCGCTGGTTGGGGTCTTGCTCGTCGTCCTCCTCGCCGGAGCCGCCGCCGCCACCACCACCGTCGACGTTCTCGCTGCACGACTTGCTCTCGAGCTCATCAGGCACCAGCAGTGCATCGGAAGTGCCACGGCTATGAAGCAGGTGGTCGACGCTGCTGTCTCCCGCTGCTGCCGCCGTCATGGCTGCCGGGATCTGATCGAAGAGTTGCTGCTGGATTAGTGCTTGATGCAGATGGTGGCTATCCAGCAAGTCGGCCTGCATTTATGGTTGGAGGGGGCAAAATTTAGTTAAGTTTTCAGCAATTACGACCGAAAAGATGAAGAGATTATTAATTCAGATTGGTGACTTGATTTTCTTGCTCAGGTTTTGTAGTAGCACCCCAACTACGAACCGGAACTATGAGGAAACGTGGTACCTATGTACTAAATAAAATGGAAAGTTTTCCTTCCATTCTTGTTTTGGGAAAACAAAGGTTAGGTACTACTAATTTTCCATTACATGGCATGTAGTCAATTTTTATATCCAGTATCCTCAAATAGCTCATTACTTCCAAATATATGCATACTGATTACACACGTACCACTAATTACCATAAGAAAAAAGGAATGTAATGATGATAAAACCGCCCTAGATCAGAAGAACATGAACAAAATAAACAAAAGAGCAACAAGAAACTGTCAATACCCTTTTTCTAGGTAAATAATGGAAGTCTAATTTCCCTCTCACCATTCGCATCCATCGGCTCAAACAGCAGCAAAACTAAAACACTCTCTTGTTTACAATCCCAGAACTAACCACATCGACGCTGGATTGATTTGCACATTCAAACCCTTTTCTCTGGAAGCAAGCACTATACCTGAGTCAGACCCAGTGCGGACGGGGACCCGTACGCCACACCGTTCCGGCCGATCATCGGCGGCAGGCGCCTGGCCGGCGTCATGGGCAAGCACCGGACTTACCTAGCTCCCAAACCCTAGCTACTTGGCTCTAGCTACCTACGAGCTCGTCCCATTTGAACTGGCCCAGAACTGGCTTGCACTGCACGGCACGTCACAACAGCAGCAGCAGATCTAGGGCAAGCGGAATGCAGAAGCTACAGCGACGACCTAGCTAGCGAAGAACTCCGTGAGAAGCAAGGCAAATCGGTGGCAAGATCTAAAGAAAATCGTCTGCAAATCTCTGATCTCTCTCTCCTTGTGTGCAGCTAGCTTGCTACTTCCTGCATGATATCGCATGCATGCAGGAAGTTGCAGGAGTAGCTACGCTAGCTGGACGGCGAGAGAAGCAGAGATCTTTGAGAGGAGGAGGAAGAAGCCGCCGCCATGGGAGGAAGAAGAGAGGGGAGAAAGGGGAACGGCGGATGGGAGAGAATTCCGATCGATGGGAGAGGAGTTATTGCTGGGGCAGTGCGATGGTGAGAGCGAATGCAACAGCATTTATTGAGAAGAGGGTGGTGCAGCGTTATTGCTCAGGATCAGAGAAGAGAGAGATAACATTTCCCGTAGGAAACGCATACGGCGGTGAGCGGAGAGGCTACAAGTCACGAGTAGCATTCGGACACGATTGAGTGGACTGGCGCACTGTTTAGTCACGGCGTCAGTACCAAATGTCAAATGTAAATTTTACAGGTTAGAGAAATTTATGTTGAGCATATAGCCAAAGTACCGTTCACAAAAGATACCTGCTAGTCTTTTCATATCGATTTTTTAATCTGTTGACTTGTGGATGAAATACTACTGGAAATGGAAAAGATGTTGAGTATCACAAATACCTGGACTGGTCAGATAATACTTTTTTTTAGATAAAAGGCCACACGCCCAGCTTTGACTTAACAAAGCCTAGGTTCCACAATACGGTTACAACTGCTGCGGCATACAGCTTAGCCAAATAAAGACAACACCCGATGCGGCATACAGCTTAGCCAAGTACGACGAACAACAACCGCTGCGGCATACAGCTTGCCAAATATATCTAAAGCACATAAAACTCCAAAGGCTAAGAAGTCAGTTCGAGCTTGGGAGAAGTCCAGCGTAGACCTTCTTGAGCTCGGCGATGATCCAAGAGGCTCCGGTCTTGTCCACCTCTTTAAGAAGAGGTAGCCACGTCTGCAATAGCACCAAAGTTTTGAAGATTAGGGTTGCCGGGTGTCTGATGAACTTAGCCTCAATGGCTCCCTTGTTGCGCATATTCCAAAGAGCCCAAGATTGAGCCGCAAACCAAACCCAAAGTAAGCGGCGGTTGGAACCCGAGAGGTTAGAAACGATGGCAAAAAACTGGGCGAAATTAGAAGGACACCAAGTCCTCCCCAGGACCTGACGTAACACACTCCAAGAAAATTGAGCCAAGGAGCAAGAGAAGAAAATATGAGAAGCATCTTCAGTTGCAGCACAAATCGCACATTTACCATCGGATGGACCAAAGCGCTTGAGAAGTTGTTGTCCCGAAGGAAGCCTATCTAACGCGGGCTGCCAAGTGAAAATTTTAATTTTAAGGGGAAGCTTGGCTTTCCACATGTCTTTGGAGTGAGCAACCGTCGCCCCTTGCGAAAGTCGCTTATACATCGAATTTACTGAAAATCGTCTTGAAGGGTCTAGGGACCAAGACACCGTGTCACTGCCTGGACCTAAGGAGATGCTATCAATCAGCGAGTCGAGTTGGTTCCACTGAAGAAGGTCAGCTTGGTCTAGCGTACGGCGAAACCGACATCCCCCTGGGACGCCTGTTGCACCGAGATGGAGGGGTCGTCACACATGTCAAAGAGGTGAGGGAAACGGAGACTGAGTGGGCCCTCTCCACACCACCAGTCAGTCCAAAACAGAATTTTACTGCCGCTAACCACATGATATCTAGCGCCAATTTTGAAGAGATGCTTGACTTTGTGGAGGTTTTTCCAGAACTGGGAGCCCCCTTGGCTAGTGCTGGCAAAGATGTCTCCCTCACTAGCGTATTTGGCGCGGACTAACTTCGCCCAGATGGCATCTTCCATATTGTACAGACGCCAAACCCATTTAAGCAAGAGTGCTTTGTTCATTAGTTTAGTGTTAAGAAGACCCAGACCCCCACAGTCCTTGGGTCTACACACAGCAGGCCAATTAATCATGTGATACTTTCGGTTCGGGCCAGCTCCTTCCCAATAGAACCTGGCCCTAAGAGAGTCAAACCGATCATGCACCCCGTCTTGTAGCAGAAAGAGCCTCATAGCAAACAAAGGGAGACTATCGAGGCAAGAATTGGTTAGGATTAGACGTCCACCCGAGGACAAGAATCTCCCCAACCAAGGTTCCACTCTAGCGCCCAGCTTTTGCACTAAGAAAAACCATTGTTCTACAGTCAACTTTTTATCCGAAATAGGCAGGCCAAGGTAGATAAAAGGAAACTTGCCAAGCTTGCAATTAAGCAGGTTGGCCACTCTGATTTGCTCTTCCTCGGGCTGACCCAGCACGAAGACTTCACTTTTATGGAAATTAATCTTAAGCCCAGCCATCTTCTCGAAACACAGGAGAAGGAATTTCAGATTCGCTATCGTTGTATCATTATTCTGAATTAGGATGATCGTGTCGTCCGCGTATTGAAGGTGCGAGATTCCCCCAGGAATCAGATGCGGGACCACACCCTGGATGTGACCAGCAGCACTTGCAGCTGATAGAATAGCTGACAGGCCTTCTGCGATGAAATTGAAAAGAATCGGAGAGAGAGGGTCCCCTTGCCTCACCCCCCTCTTGTTGCAGAAGAAAGGTCCCATCTCACCATTGATCGAGATCGCAGTTTGACCTCCCGTCACTAATTGAGTAAGCCTATGAATAACTCCTGCGTCGAAACCTTTCCGACGCAGAATCTCGGTTAGGAAGTCCCAGTTTACCCGGTCGTATGCTTTTTCGAAATCTAGTTTTAACAAGATGCCCCCCAGCTTTTTTGTTTTGAGTTCATGCACTACCTCGTGCAGCGCAAGTACCCCGTCCAGAATAAATCTTCCTTTAATGAAGGTCGTCTGGTTAGGGCTGATGATTCTGTGGGCTATCGGGTCAAGGCGAGTTGCAAAGGCTTTAGATATAATTTTGAAAATCACGTTGATAAGAGCGATAGGTCTGAACTGAGAAATCTGGTCCGCCCCTTGGACCTTGGGGATTAGGGTCAACACCCCGAATTTAAGGCGAGAGATAACGATCCTCCCTAGGATGAAATCGTTGAGGATGTGCAGGACACCGTTTTTAACCAGGGGCCAACATTTTTGGAAGAAAGGGACCGGAAACCCATCCGGTCCCGGAGCTGTGTCTGCCTTCATGTCTTTGATGATGAGCTCAAGCTCTTCTTCCGAGAAAGTAAGAGCCAGGCCTTCATTTTCAGCCTCTGAAACTTGCGAGGCCCTCCCCCAAGTATTTGGAGCTAGGCCGCAAAGTCTTTGTTTTTATGACCCCAAAAGATTTCGGTAGTACTCGTAAATGTGTTGTTGTAGCTCTAATTTTCCAGAGATCAAGGTATCACCATCTTTGAGGGAAGTGATTTGACATCTACGACGCTTGCCATTGGCGACCGCATGGAAATAAGTGTTGTTGGCATCCCCCTGGATTGCCCATCTCACTCTTCCTCTTTGCCTCCTGTACTCCTCCTCGGCTTTATAAATTTGCAGCAGCTGGTCCTCGAGGTTGTACCGGAGCGCCCAGTCCTCCTCGTCTATTCCTAAGGAATCAGCTTTCTGGTCGATATTTTGGATAGCTAGGAGAAGATCCTCTTTGAGTTTCCTAGAGTCCCTCCCCAGGTTACGGCTCCAGCCTCTAAGGTATTGTCTTAGGCCCGAGGACATGGAGTTCCACCAGTCCACTATGTCTCTTCCCTGAATTTTGGACTGAAGCTTCTCCCAAGAGATGGTCAACAGCTGTTGAAAATTTGGGGTCACAAACCAGCCGGTTTCAAAGAAAAATCTGTTACTTTTAGGAGGGGTCCCTTCCCCTGAGTCAAAGATGAGAGGAGTGTGATCAGAGCCAAGACTGGTTTCGGCTACAAGAGTGCATAGAGGGAAGTCCGCTTCCAGGCAGGCGGAGATAAAGACTCTGTCTAGCACGCAACGAACTGGGTTCAGACGTTTATTAGACCAGGTGTATCTCGCACCCGTGCGAGGTACCTCTGACATGCCCCAGTTGGCAATGTGACCATTGAATAGATTTATACGGGCCCAGTTAATTCTGTCATTGTTTTTGTCCTGGATGGTACGGATCAAATTAAAATCCCCTCCCATAATAATCGGGTATTGGCATCTGGCAACTTTGGCCGAAATCTCGTATAAGAAGGTGGCTGAGCTAGTATGATCGGCTGGTCCATAAATGCAAATCAGGTCCAGCAGTTTTTTGGATGGGCGGTGAAGCACAAATAGATTGAGGAAGTACCGGCCCTTTTCGGTATTTCCTACTTCAAAGAGACTATCGCGAATACCCATGAGCATCCCCCTGGAGTGCCCGATCGCTGGGATCCAAGCCCAGTAGAATAGCTCACCTCCCTCAAGACTTCTAAGCTCCTGGTCCGAGAAGTCACTCTTAATTGTTTCTTGCAGACAAACTACATCGATTTTTAGTTTCCGGAGAAGTTCTTTTAGCTGGGTTCGGCGCCCCGGCACTCCGAACCCGCGAATGTTGAGGAAGAGGCAACGCATTAAGGAACCACTCCTCTGGCCCGTGCTTGGCGGGTGTACGGCTTTCTAGCTGTGGTCTCCCCTAAGACCTTCTTTCGCACTCTCTTGATCGGACCAGATTTTTTAGAAGGGACAGAGCTCAAGGGCGGAGCCAAGTTCCCTTCTTGGCCGGCTTCCAGGTTTGCCACCTCAGTTGTGGCCCCTGCCACTTCTAAGGTAGCTGCTGCTTCCTTTTCTTTGGCCGCCAGCTGGGCTGCCTCGGCCTTAACCCTAGCAAGGGTGAGTTCGGCTTGCGCTTGTTCCGTGGCACGGAGAAGAGAGATAATTTCGGAAGGAGAACCCGCGTCGGGGTTAAAAACAATGCAGCTATCCCTTGCAACCCCAAGAAAATGCTCATCGGGCAGAGAGTCAAAAATTGTAAATTTGGATATATTAAGGTTACCTGGGTTGTTCTTGTACTTGGTGCGTTGGATTGCCCGTTCTAGCACCGGGCCGCCAGCTATGCCTTCTGACCGAGCACTCTTGCGTCTGCTTGTGGAGACCGGGATCGCTCTGGAGCGGGGAGCACTGGCCACCGGAGCGGACAGAGCCTGCACCACTCCCTTGATCTGCATGATTTGCTCGATGCCCGAGTCGCCTGTGAAGACCTGCTCCTCTGTAACTTGATTCTCTTTGAGGCGGAGCGAGATCCTTTCCGCGTTGGATTTACTTCTGCGTTCCTTCATGTAGATAGGTTCATCTTCCTCGGACTGAGCGGCTTTGCCTTTGCTGGGTGTGACCCCTGTCACATCCAGCGTTTGTTCGAAGGTGACAGAAGGAGAGCCAAAGGCGATTTCCGCCGAGATTGATGCCGTTGTGATCGTGGGAGTAGGGCTGGAACGATGCTGCTGCTGCTGATGTGCTGGCTGAATCAACTCTTCCTCAATGACTTTGCTTGCTTGGGAAACATTGTTGAGAAACGACCCGTACTGGTTAATTGGCGGAGCAGACGCCGCTTTGGTTTTCTGAGGAGCTGGAGCAGGAGTGACGCAATCCTCAGGAACTGATTTGTGTCCTCCGGAACCTTTACCCCCCTTGGGCGAAGGAATCCTCTTGGGTCTCTCCTTCGAGCCATGCTTGCCTCTACGACCATCCCAGTTATCTTTCTCCGCTTCTTCGTCAGAGCTTCTTCCAATCCTGTCGTCTTCATCGTCCTTTGGGTCTTCGCGGGGTGGTGGGGATGGAGGAGATGCCGCCCGAGGAGGAACAGTTTTGTCCACCTCCACCCGCACCTTGAACACCTGACCGTTCACACTGTGCCGGACGAGATCCACCAGGGGGTCAGCTGCCCTAATGCCGATCTTCATCCTGATAGGATCATACCTATCTTCCAATGTGGACTCATCAACCTCCATTGGCCTCCCAATAGGTCTAGCTCCGATCATGAGCTTGTTGGTATGCCTCCAGTGTGGGGGAACTCCGATCAGACGCACCCAGGTTTCGTTCAACACTTCATCTGCGTGTTCATCGAGCCCTCCTTCCATGATCAGAGCTCTGGCCTTTGAGAATGGCAGTCTGAGGCCCCCGCCCCGGCTTGCCATCCTCAGGCTATCAGCAGAAGGGAACACCAGCGCAAAATCAGATTCAGTGATTGCCCTAACCTTCCAATCCCAGTTCTCGCCTATTAGCTCTTTAAACTCTGCCTCCCCTTGCTCCGCAGTGAGAATGGCTTTATCCACATAAAGCGTTGCTGAGTTAGGAGCTTCTTTTGCTAACTCTGATTCTGGAACCTCTAGGCACATGAAACCCACGCCATTTTGGCCAAATCCTGCCCAGAACGGCTCGTTGTGTGCCCCCGCACACATCACAGTATAGTGCCCCTTTGCTTGGCAGTTGTTGCAGAAGGGCTCGGCCGTGCAACCCAGCTGGAGGTGGCCCTTTTGACCACACTTGAAGCAGATGATGTTGGAGGCATCTAGCGGGGGGGGGGAGGAGGAAGGACCTCCGCGGATTCTGAGGCCTTGGCCCCCATGGCCGAGCTCTCCGGACGATTCCTAGCTCTAGGCAACCTGCTGGAAGAAGCCCCGCCGCCCCTGCCGTACTCGCGCCCTCGCGGGTACTGAGCCGGGGGTTGAGCGAGCCTGTCCTCCCTGATTCTGGCCTCGTCGCGAGCCCTCTGCATGACATCAGCCCTTTCCCTCTGCTGTCTTCGGTGCTCTTGGTATTCTTGATCCAGACGATTGTACAGCTCGCGACGGTTTCCGCCGCCGGAGTAGTCGTCGAAGTTGCGCTTGCCACGCCTGTAGTCTTCTCCGTGGTCGCGGTCCATGGGGGAGAGGTGGGAGGGGTGGATTGGGTCGGAGGAGATGGTGAGCTTCTTTGCCCTAGCACGATTGCGGCGCACGTCTCTTGGGGGTGCGAGAAAACCTAACTGGGGATCTAGGGTTCCCGCAGGAAGCCAACGCCAGTTATATACTCCTGTCAGCTGAGGAAGGCTGGGCCTTTGAGTTGGTGGGCCGCTACTGGGCCCCTGCCCAGTATCGGGGACCGGCTCGAGCAAAGATGGGCCCAACCCTAGGGAGACGAGGGCCGGCCTGGGGGAAGATGGGCCTTGGAGCGAAACTGGCACAACCAGGGATCGAGCGACGTCGACCTCCCTAGTCGGCGAAGCTTGAAACCCTAGCGCCTGCGCCGCCGCCGCCGGTGAGATGACGGCTTCCAAAGCTCCGAAGCGGAGGATCTCAGGGTCTGGGGCTGCTGACGAGCTGCCGGCCGCTCCGAGCCGCGGCAGACTAGGAAGGAGCGGCGGGAAATCCAGATCTGAGGAGAGCTCTCCGAGCTCCACGGCGGCGCCGTCCCTGGCGATGCCGGAGGAACGAATCGAGGAGCTGAACGCCGGGGGGGACGAGGGGACGGGAGCCGCAAGCCCACCCAGGGCCGACGGGAAGAAATCGCCGAGAATCCTCGACGCAGAACGGGGACGCGGCGAGAGTGACCCTTCACTCTCCGCCGAGAAGGAGCCGGCGAGCCTGCGACTTCAAGGGCTTCAAGGTCGGCGAGGATGGCGAAGGAGCCACCCCCGCAGCCTACCCACGCGGCCTCACCGCCCTTACTCCAGCGCGAGGCTAGCGGCGATGGGGCTGGCCGCCCCGGCCAGTCGCCCGCAGCGTCGCGAGACCCTAGACACATGACCAACAGATTGTAGTACTTGTGCTGGAAATTGGTCAGATAATACTCTCGGCATTCCCGTTGCCAAAGGGTCAGGGGGCGGAAACAGGGGGTGCTAGCAGGGGTCTGACCCCACCCCCTAACCGATCACCCCCCTAACTGTACGGTCTACGCATTAGTACTGGTCATTCTATAATTGACGCTGAGAATCCAGGCATTTGTACCTAAGGCCCATCTCAGCTGGAAAATCACGCCCATCCATACGTACAGAAGCCCATCAAACTAGATATTCCCTAATCATGTCATCCTTTTTCCTAGACTTGCGTTCTATGACAGACAACGCTGAGCGTCCTCCGGAGGTTGGAAACGGACGAACCTCCGGGTCGCCAGCCGTCCGATCTGGTTTATCGTGACCGTCCACTCGCGTCGCCGGATTCTTCATTCCCGCTTTTTCTTCTATGGGGGCAAATCCCGCGCATCGCAGCAAAACCGAACAGAGGAGAAAAAAGGGAGGCAGCGTGAGGCGGAGGGGACGAGGTGAGGCGAGAGACGGTCGGCGGCGTGTGACCCGGTGGCGCGATGTCGCAGCAGACGTCGTTGCTCTAAGGATGGCCCAAATTCGCTAATCCATCCTCTATCCTCCCCCTGGCCACCCGAACCAATTGATTCCACCCGCCATTGTTGCGTCGAGTTCGACTACGCATGCTGCTCCTCGGCGGCGAACCGCGAACGGATCGGCGGGCGGTGACTCCGTAGCAGGGCTGCGGCAAGGATCCATGCTTCCGTACAGCAATTTGCACATCTTCTTCGACCAAATTCCCGATATTCAGCAACCTCCTGCTTTGGTGAGTTATCCTAGTGATGATCCTGTTGTAGATCTCGTATGATTTGATGCAGTTGCTTCACTGATTTGATGCTGCTAAGTAATTGTTGCTCCGTAGATTGTTGACTAGCTGCAAAATCAGTTAAAAATGCTACTATTTAGTTGTTGCTAAACTTTAGAATTTATTTAGTCAAAACTTTAGAAACTAAAATATTCTGCTTGCTCCTCGAATAAAAGTTGCTTCATGTTTTCCTGAGTAGTACTTAACTGAAGCATGTTAAAATGTTTCATTTATTTGCAGGATTTTGTAGCTGACAGTATTCTGGGGGGATTCGACCTCAATATGCCATCACATGAACCATTCTACGGTGATCATATGCAGCAAGGCAATGCTCCCAATGGATTTGCACCTGGACCAGGAAGTGCTACGAGTGGTAATGCTACAAAGGTGAAGTTGCTGCTGGTAATAAAGCATGCCCTCGGCACCGATTAATTAAACTTGTGTTGATTCGGTGGATAATCCAGATGGTCCACGCAGATTGTCTATGAAAACAATGGATACCACAAACATATTAGTCACCAATCATATTATGCAACAAAAAATAACAGAAATGAACCAATGCATGAAAGCATGGGGAGCAAAAAAAAGGGTGAAGAAAGAGGTCTTACAACAAGTAGAGGGATTGGACCAGTAATCCAGAATTTAGGTTTTGTAGAACCCTTCTCTAATACCACTGGTTGTCCCTTCTTTTTCAGAATTTTTTCCACATTTATCATGGCCAATTCAAGTAGATGTTCATCCCAATCAAACTCGTGCGTCTTCTTAGGGTCTTCCATGCTGCCTATGTAATCGAAAAGCATCATGCTGCACGAGTCGAGGTTGAGAACAGTAGCCACACACAACAAATCCCAAATCCTGATGATAGCATCTTCATCCTCAATTGCAAATCCCTTGAGCATTTTCTGAGCATTTTTTATCGGGATCTTGAGCAAACCGCCTTTGTAGGCATCTCGCATATCAGATTGGTCACTCTTACCCAATAACATCACCTTTTTGCTGCCTGAACGTAAGCCATAGACTTTGCTCACCATCTGCTTGTTGAAAACTATTCTTTTGTGACCGTAATGAAATTGACGCAGCTTCGGGTCAGTATTGAGTGCAACAAAGTCAATCAGCTCATTTGGAACATTGAATGGTGACACATTTAGCATGGAACTGAATGCGCTATGCTTCTCGATTAAGGCTCTCTTGGCAGTATCAAGACCGTCGGCAATAGAGCGCAAACGTTTTGCAGCAAACCTATCCTTCGAACACCACTGAGGCGCCTACTCATAAAAAGAAAAGCAACAACATATGAGCATAAAAGGCATAATCATGATAAGAAAAATGCTACTGGATAAGCAAAATGCTGTTGAATAAGCAAAATGCTACATGAGAAAACACGCCCAAAAACTGCCTAAGCATCAACTGCTATTAATGCAAAAACAAAGACAAAAAATGCTGCTAAACTGAAAGAATGGTACTACATCAACAATAAAGCTACTGAATCAGCACAAACACCAAATTATGCAAGAAAGCATGAAGCACCAAAATTCTATAACAGAAACATATCCACTGTACAAAGCCCCCCTAATTTGCTACTGAGTAACCAAACATGATACTTATGTACACACACATGTACTGTAGCAACACACTAGGAGCAAATAATACACACAAAAACACTGGAGACTAATAAGGACATGTCATTGATGGCCCTTCACATAGTTACCTGCGTGAAAAGTAAATGGGTTAGGTTGAGACTCCAAGTGCAGAGTGTGTAGTTTATGGAAGACGTGTTTTCCCCACGAGGGGTGACTCGAGGGTTTAATATCGAACTCTCGGGGAATCAGTAGTGAAAGATTTATCTTCCTATCCTTCTCTTGGTTACCTACAAAACAAAGTAAATGTTTTGGTCCTCAACCTCACCTAGTGGTTGTCAAGGACAAAATGTGAGAATAATATCGAGATAATATGCAATGGGAACAAGAAATAAATATGCATTACTGGTAAATAAATATGCAATGATGATGGGAACAATGATAAATGACATTTTTGGGTTTTATATGATTAATGCAAGATGTAAAAGTGTTTTTGTATTTTCGGATTTTTAAATGGCAGAAAATGGAAATGGATAAAAGTTGTTGGAAAGGTGTTTCTTATGATTAAAAATGGACCGGGGTTCATGATTTCACAAATGCACTCTCTCTTTAATAAAATGTTAGACAATGGAACACTAGAGTTGACATATGAGATTGCAACACAATAGTTTAGTGATAAGTTACTAATTATATGGGCATCGCGTCCTAACATAGAGACCTTTTATTTATTAGTCTCTCTTATACTCCACCAAGATGCGAACTAAATCATAACACCTCGGTAATTAAGATAACTCAGAAGCTTTAAGTATCATGACATGAAGTTAAAATAAGAACATGCTAGATCTAGTCATGGAGTAGTGGCAATGGTCACACCCACATCTCCGGTAACATGGTATTTTTCTTTATCCCTAGTGAGGCAACAAAGTAAGGTAAACATACCCAAGTGGATCACGGAACTATCTCTCACGTTCACCGCACTAGCCACCCCCCGTTACTCCAACTAATGCACACATCACCCCACACACGCTCTCATAAACATGCTTGATCAAAACAAGTACACAAGAACAGGGTACATAATATGCATCTACTTTCATAACTGAAACAAAACTATTGCAATCTCAAACATATATTAACTCATAAAAAGATCCACCACGTAGGTATTATATAGATGACCGTAATCATGTTCAGCAGCTCATACAGTACTAATTAGTGAAGCTCAAAGAGAGGAGAGATACATAAGTTACTTCCACAAACCCATAGTCCAGGGGTGGACTACTCCCTCTTCATCATGGAGACGGTGGAGAAGTCGTTGGAGAAGATGGAGACCACGCCGGCAGTGCCCCGCCGGAGTTTTCCCCCTCCAGTCTGCAGCTCCAGGTCTCTGTTCTGGTGTTTCTATGTTTCGGCGGCGCTCCTTCCGAAGGGCGTTGAGGGCTATTTTTATAGGCGTTTTTAGGTCAAGACGGAGGCACGGAGACGAAGATCGACGGCTGCGGAGCCTCGAGGGGGAAAAGAGGGGGTCCCGCGCGGCCAAGGAATCTGGCCGCGTGGGCCCACTCAAAATCCTCCTCGGACTTCCTTTCGTGTGCTTTCTTGGCTCCTACGCTTCGTTCCTTCCAAAAACTGATGCTCGTAAATTTCCAGGTCATTTGGACATCGTTTGGGTCCCTGAAACATCAAAATATAGAAAAAATATTGTTTTCTGCCTGCGCAGGGTTAATTCCATAAAAATAGAAAATCAATAAAATATTCCCGAAAGAATGATAAAACATTGGTATAACCTTTATATGATGCAAATATGATTGGAATATAAGTAATATAGTGCAAAGTTCATGTATGCATTTTACATGCATCAGTCATAAACATCATGAACAAATGTTTTTCAAGTTAGAATTCTCAGGAAAATGCTCTAGAAACCCTAGCAGACGCACATAACTTGGCTGTTGCAACCCTATGAGCAGCAAAACATGTACTAGTGAACCCTAGCAGAAGGAAAAATGATAAAAACATGTAGTGATGAACCCTAGAAGAAGGAACAAAAAATCCTAGGGGGCGGGAAGTAGGGAAGCTCACAACCATGGTATCGGGTCGGATTAGAAGATCTCAGACGCAGATGTAGCCGACGTCGCTTCCCGAGTCCTAATTCCTCCATGAACAACAAAAAGCACACCGGATCCTTGGATAGGTTAGGTAGAATCCAGCAACGGGAGCGAGAAAGATGGTGCGGAGGTGGACGGAGGTCGAAACCACTCACCAGGAGTCTCGAGGGCGGCAACCGTTCCCCTGGTAGCAGCGGAACAACGGCGGCGTGCGGGGTCGAAACCCTAGCTCGCGATGCAGCAAAACCGCAGAGGCGCGTGGGAGCTGGAGGTTGCCGGTAGTAGCTCCCGCCGTCAACGGGGATCCAGGGAAGGTCGCCGCTCAGCGCTTCACGGCAAGCTCGACGGCGGCGAGCGTCTCGTCCGCCTCCCTTTCTCCCAGACGCAACGAAACTGCCCCGAAATGGGCTCGTCGGTTTGTAACAAATCGAACTCGAGGGTTTCTCTCTCCAAACGAGATAGACACGTGTGGCTCGACAGACGGCTCGATTGGATTTGATCCGACGTGCGAGTCGGAGGTTGGAACGGGCCGAGTCTCCGGCTGGAGGGAAGCATTTTCCTTCTATGACGCTGGCAAATCGTCTCCCCAAAAACAAATCTAATGGCCTCCTTAGAGACCCTTTTTGACCGTGTTACCGTAGGGAAAAGTCCCTACGGTGTAAATTTTATATTATATGGGATGAAAAACCAGAGGTTTTCCAAACATTACAAAGGTGGTCAAAACGGATTTGTAAAACGGATTTGTAAAAACTGCCTATAGCAAGAGGAGAGAGAACATATACAAAGCCAAACCAACTTTTGCTTTTGCAGCCTTTGTATAACTAGATTTTTTATCTTGTGCTCCAACAACATTTGTCAAACGGATTTGTAAAAACTGCATATAGCAAGAGGAGAGAGAACTGATACGCGTAAAGCACACGTTCGATGGGAGACCCGAGAGGAAGGTATGATGTTGTAGCAGCAAGTTTTCCCTCAGTACGAAACCAAGGTTATCAATCCAGTAGGAGTAGAAGCACTTCTGAAGGTTGTCAACGCGCCAGAAAACTAGCTGTTGTAGGGAGTTCTGACTGTCGACGTGGAACCTGCACACAACACAATCAAACTAGTTTGCCCCAAAGAAACAGTGAGGTTGTCAATCTCACCGGTCTTGCTGAAAACAAAGACTAAACGTATGGTGTGGAAAATAATGAATGATTGTAGAGAATGAAAATGAACAATGATTGCAGTAGGTTGTATTTATCAGATGTAAAAGAATGGACTGGGGTCCACAGTTCACTAGTGGTGCCTCTCCATAAAAGATAACTAACATGCTGGGTAAACAAAATACAGCTGGGCAATTGACAAAATATTGAGTGCATGACAATGCATATAATATGACATGAAGACTACTATGATATTCATGCGGGCATTACAACAAGATAAATAGACAGTTATCCAACATCATCTATGACTAATAATCCACCTCTAGGTAGTCATCTGAGTTCCCCGTTGGTATTATGTTGCATGCAACAGATTATTGCATTAAGTAAAGTGCATAATGTAAACAACACAATTATCCTTAGACAAAGCATTGTTAGGTTATCCCTAGTGGCAACAGCACATCCACAACCTTAAAGGTTGATGTCACTCCCCCAGATTCAATGGAGACTGAACCCACTATCTTGCATAAATACTCCCTCTTGGAGTCACAAGCATCTACTTGGCCAAAGCATATACTAGCAACGGAGAGCATGCAAGATCATAAATAACATATAACATAGATTGATAATCAACTTGACATAGTATTCAATATTCATCGGATCCCAGCAAACACAACATGTAGCATTACAATAATATGATCTTGATCATGATATGCAGCTCACAAGATCTAAACATGATAGCACAAAGTGGAGAGACTACCAACTAGCTACTGCCATGGACCCGTAGTCCAAGGATGGACTACTCACGCATCACTCTGGAGGCGGGCATGATGATGTAGAACCCTCCGGTGATGATTCCCCTCTCCGACAGGGTGCCGGGAAGAGCTTCTGAACCCCCCCCCCCCAAGCTAGGGTTGACGACGACGGCGTCTCTGGAACTTTTCGTGGATGGAGGCTCGGGTGTCTAGGGTTTTCCCGAATAGATGAATATATAGGCGAAAGGGCGACGGCTGGAGAGGCTCGTGGGCCCCTCACCACCCCCACGACGCGGCAGAAGGGGGACCACGCCATGCCCTGGCCAGGCCGGCCCACGGCCCTCCTGCTTCTCCCCTCTGGACTCCGTGTACGTGATGAAAAATAGGGACTTCCGCTTTTGTTTCGTCCAATTCCGAGAATATTTCCAGAACAACTTTTCTGAAATACAAAAACAGCAGAAAATAGGAACTGCCACTATGTCATCTTGTTAATAGGTTAGTCCCAGAAAATGCATAAAAATGCTATGAAGTGTATATAAAACATTTAGCAATTGGCATAATATCAACATGGAACATCAGAAATTATAGATACGTTTGAGACGTATCAACCATCCCCAAGCTTAGTTCTACTCGTCCTCGAGTAGGTAAAACGATAAAAACAAAATAATTTCTGAGGTGACATGCTACCATCATAATCTTTGATCAAATAGTATTGTAAAGCATATGTTATGAATGAAGTGATCCATGTCAATGGTCTATAGTTGCTATCAAATAGGTAATGAGTAAACAACTATATCATGTAAGCAATTTTTTTCATAAATAGTACTTTCTAGACAAGTATCAACATACCTTGCAGAAGTGTTAACTCATAAAGCAATAGTCTCTAAGTAAAAGGAGTTGAACCAACACAAAGGAAGATTTAAGTTTCAGCATTTGCTTTCAACTTTCAACATATATATCTCATGGATATTTGTCAACACAAAGCAATATAATAAGCACAATATACCCGCATATGAAAATTGTTGTACCAAGGTTGACACTAGTGTTTACTTCTAACACAGAAAGGAGTAGGAAAACTGACTCAACATAAAAGTAAAAGAAAGGCCCTTCGCAGAGGGAAGCAGGGATTAAGTCATGTGCTAGAGCTTTTAAGTTTTTAAAATCATATAGAGAGTAAAAATATAAGTTTTGGGCTATGTATGTCGTTGTCAACGATTGGCGGTAGTGAAAACACTAACCCCCTTGTCAACCAGACTTTCAAGAGCGGCTCCCATTGAAGGACGTTATTTCTACCAGCAAGGTAGATCATCCCTCTTGTTCTCTTTTGTTTACACATGCAGTTATTCATTGGTATCATTGCTTGTCTGATTGGATCAAGGCAAAAATGTGAAAAGAATTAAGCAGTTAAAGCTGTAATTAATTGGGACTGGGCACCCCATTTGCCAGCTCTTTTTGCAAAATTATTGGATAAGCGGTGTATATGCCACTAGGCCGGTTGTGAAAGTCCGTCTGACAAGATTGATAGAGAAATCCCACATAACTTCCTCATGAGCTAGTAAACAGTGACACAAAATAAGGAGAAATAAGTTTTGAATAGTTTAAAGGTAGCACATGAAGTATTTACTTGGAGTGGCAGGGAAATACCACATATAGATAGTTATGGTGGACACAAATGGCATGGATTTTGGCTCAAGGTTTTAGATGCACGAGAAGCATTCCCTCTCAGTACATAGTTTAGGCTAGCAAGGTTATTTGAAGCAAACACATGATATCAAACTAGTACACAAAGTCTCATATGAAAACATATTGCAAGCATTATACGACTCCACACCGTCTTCCTTGTTAACCAAACCCTTTTACCAAAAAATATCTAGACCTTAGAGATACCAATTATGCAAACCATGTTCAACAAGCTTTCCGGTAGTTCTTTACAAATAGGTTTTAACTACAAGATACAAAGCTTAAGCATGATCTACTTGATAACTCAAAACCATTGATAAGTATCAAATATCCAAGACAGTGATCTATTGTCGGCGTACGGAAAAAGGGGGGCATCGTACGCCGGTCACGCGCCCCCGGGCGGGCTCGTACCGCTCCCCCGCAAGGAAGGCCCTGCGCTCCGGGGAGGCCCCGCGTGAAAACCCGGGACCTGCCTCGAGCTCGCGGGAGGGACCAGCCCGATGACCACCCCGCTAGGAGACCCGAGGTCTGCACGTGGCGAAAGATTCCTGCGCTACACACCTAGGGGAGGGATGGCTTCGTGAAGAAGGAAACGCAGCAGACGACAGAGACAAGACCGCTCAGGCCCCCTGCTCGCTGAAGAACTGTCCCATCTGAACAGGCGTCAGGCCCTGCCCCACATCTGCGCCGAGGACAGGACTTAACCTGCCGTTAGGTCGGACCCGTCAGAGGCCGCGGCATGGAAGGCAGCGTGACACGGACGGCGCCACGGCGACGACGGAGGGCCGCCACTTGGAGGAACGCCACGGTGCCCGGCTTGCGGAGAGAGGAAGCTTCTGGAGTGGTCGCTGATGCATGTAAAATGCATACATGAACTTTGCATTATTTTACTTATATTTCAATCATATTTGCATCATATAAGGGTTATATCAATGTTATATAATGATTTTGGGAATATTTCATAGTTTTCCCATTTATTTGAAATTAACCATGTTTTCCAGGAAACGTCTTTTTTAGTGTTTCAGACTTTCCGGGAGCTTCGGGACTCCAAAAAGGGCAAGGCCAAAGAGCACGGTTCAGAATTTTCGAGACGAACGCAATGGGCTCAAAATGAAGACCAGAAGCCCAACGAGCTGGAAATTAGAGGGTCCCACGTGGCTCCTATACCTGGCCGCGTGGGCCCACCTCTTTTGGGCCTCGGAGCTCCACTGTCGTTGATCTTTTCTCCACCGACCTAGTCGTGACCTAAAACCGGGTATAAAAATTGTCCCCCGACGTTCTCTGGAGACAGCGCCGCCGAAACACAGAAACACCGAAACAGAGACCTGGAGCTGCAGATTGGAGGGGGAAAACTCCGGTGGGGCGCTGCCGGGGTGGTCTCCATCTTCTCCAACGACTTCTCCACCGTCTCCATGATGAAGAGGGAGTAGTCCACCCCCTGGACTTGGGTTTGTGGTGGTAACTTATATATCTCCTCTCTTTGAGCTTCACTAATTATAGTACCCTATGAGCTGCTGAAGATGATTACGGTCATCTATGTAATTCTTATAGTGGATATTATGGTATGAGATGATTTGCTATGCATTTACTGTTGTGTTGGAACTTTTATGACTTGTCATACTTTGGAGATATTCTATGATGCATGTGATGGTTTGATTTATTCATAATGCCTTGTTTATCCTTGTCATGAGGTGATTGACACCACCAAGAGTAGATAGATGAGAGAGATGTGGTCACACACGAAATATAAATCATTGCACTAGTGTTTAGAATATTGTCCATTAAGATGTATGATGTATGTGGGTATAGGATGGCCAATGTGACACAGCATATGTATTGAGTGACACATGAATACAGCCCAACATCCTTTATCTGGGCGTAAAAAGAAAGAGTATGATGTGGGAGTGAGAGCAACCATGCTAGCCTTACGAGGGTGACCTAGCAACACAAATGAGTATTTCTTTCAACTATGTGTTTTAGGACATATAGCCGTCATAAAGCTACCATTAAAACATGACAATTGTGTGTACTTTATCTATATTATGATAATCATCGTAGATGAGAGAGAGGATTAAGTGAACCCATGAATCCATGTACATTGTTCCTATAAGAGAAAACCTTTGTCTTGTCCTCTTGCATTGAAGAGGATTGGGACACTTTTGCATTCTTGTTTTGATACATTAAACTTCCATCCATTAAATCAACCACCTTGTTCTTTAAACTTGTTTAGTGTATAATCAACTAAAACTTGTGACACTTTAGGTATAGGGAATAGATCTTTTCCTTCTTGCTCCTGCGGATCGATACCTTACCTCCACATTGAGAGGTGCTACAGTGATCCCCTGCTCTTGGGGGTTATCAGTCGCGTGTGGAGTTCCCTTAACTATATAAAAGGAGACCCAAGGCCATGGAGAAGGGAGAGACTTCCTACGAGACACATAGCTCGGGGGCTAGCTGACTTCACCTCGGAGACCTTCCCGGGGAGAAGCTTGGATAGGCCCGGAGCGTAAAAGGAAGGATTGTAAGGCACATCCAGTACGACTTCATCGACAATCAATCAAGCCAGACAAGCAGGACGTAGGGCATTACGCGGCGACGCGGCCTGAACCTGGGTAAAATCTTGTGTATTCGTGCTCGTTCTCCGGGGATTGACGTTGGAGCACCTCGCGCCCTCCTACCGAACAACTAGGAGGTGTTCGCACATCCGGTGTCCGAGTTCCGTAACTCGACATCTGGCGCGCCAGGTAGGGGGCGCCCATGCTTCCTTGTCGAGACTCGAAGCTGGCATGGCACCGCGCCGCGACCCATCAGGGACCCGGGGGCTGGCGCCCGCGGTCACGTTGCAGGGGCGATGAGCTGGAAAGCCCATTCGTCGCTCCGCCTGCGGGCACTCGTCTGGAGCCCTCACATGAAGGGGCCGTGGCGTCTTGGTCGGATATGTGCGCCCGGGTTGCGCAGGCGATCCAGGGCAAATATCTGCGCCTTGGATCGTTGAGCGGCCTAGACGACGTGGTGCAGAGGCCCAACGAAACCTTACGGGGTTACACCCTTAGGTTCTGCCACGTCTTGAGTCACGTCCCTGACGCACCGGACGTACTGGTCATCTGGGCGTTCTGGAGGAACGTCCGCGACGTCCGCATGCTGGAGAAGATCGGAAGCCGCGACGTCCGTACCACCACGGAACTGTACTCCCTGGCGGAAAAGTGTGCCAGGATGGAAGAAAGAAGGCTCATGATCTCCGCTCCGCGGAGGCGAGGGGGCCACGGCGACGGAGACTCCACCGAAGCAGGCAAGCGGCGGGGGCTTGGGGGCGGCTTGGTCGGGGGAATACACCCCCCAGCGGAGCCCCCCCGAAGCTACTACCGGCGAGGAAAGGAGCAGGGTGCGAGGCGAGGCCGCGCCATGGTGCCCGGTGCACAGCGCGGGGGCCCACGACGCTAGTGAATGCCACGTCCTCCGCGACCTCACCATTATCAAGAAGAAGCACAAGACAGGGTCAGGGGCAGCCCGCCCGGCGGGGGCATGCTACGCCTGCGGTGAGCCTGGGCACTACGCTCGAGCCTGCCCTACTCGCTCGGGCGCCGAAGCCTCGGGAACGGTGAACCCTCGGGGTGAGAACACCCCCCCGAGGATTCAAGTCAAGACCGGTGGGGAGGCGCCATAGAAGACTCTGGCAGGAGGCGATGGAGATGAAGACGGGCTTACCCTTGTGTAGCCCGCTGTATCCTTTATGAAAGATAATTTTCCTTTGCTATCTAATGTATCTGGTTTAAATCCGTCAACACATTTTCCCCCTTCTACCGGGCGCCTCAGTTCCCCGCACAAGAAACACTGGCCTATGCCAGAGCCGGGGGGGAGGAGAGGCTCCCTAACGCACTCGAACCAAGATGAACCCAACCTGGATTGGGCCTCGAAGGAATCAAAAGAACCCCGCGCTCAGACCCTGGGTGCGCGGATGCCTCGTAGGAACTAGGAGGGAAGGGAGAAGGGAGAGGAGGCCCTGGGAGAGCGAATGGGCTGGCCGCCGTCACCGGCGACTCAGGGGCCCTGACGGACACCAAAGAAGAACGAAATGTGGGGGGAGGGAGTCCTGGCCAGCGAGCTAAGTACATCAACCCTGATCACGTTCCTTACTGCGTCACCCGGAGTCGCACTGCCTTTTCCCAGGGGAAGGAGTAACTGGTCGAGGCGGCAAGGCCTGCATGTAGAAGGTATGTTCAAAGGGGAGATGCGGTCTTCGGGGGCTTGCCTGGGTATCAAGCCCCGGGGGCCTCCGCCGGGATAGCTCCCCAATGAACGGTGTGACTCTTATGCGGAGACGTATCCCGGTGGGGGGCAGCTGGATCCGGTCCAGCGTTCTCTCGGGACCTACGCGGGGCGTGTAAGAGTACCCCCGAAACATATGGAAGTACTTGCCTAACTAAGACCGGAGACTCTAGCTCCCGGAAAAAGGCGGGGGTCGGCCGCCGGACAAGAACACGCAATCGCGGGAGTTAACAATCAAAGTGATTACATAGCACGCCTGGGAAGGCTTTGTTTATTGTACAGATACTAAGAGGTTACACGGAGGAAGGGCCACGAAAGGGATCAGTCCCGCCGCAGCCAGGCCTTCACTTGCTCCACGACGGGGGTGACGGAGCGCTCCGCGGCCACACGATCCTCTTCCGTTTCGAACTCCTCGAAGAGTTGGTCGAAAGGGAAGAGGGGCAGCAATGAGTACACTCGGGGGAGGAGGACACCGGCAACCTACGCGCCGGCCTCGACGCCCTCGACATGAAGACGACGCATCATCGACTCCTTCAAGACCTCCATCTTCCGCACCATATCGGTGAAGAAGACAGAGAGACCCGCGATGTCCGAACCATTTATCTCCCCTGGGGGAGATCCACTGCCGCCATCACCCTCATCGCATGATTGGCGATGCGGCAAAGACCGGCGGTGTCCAGTTCTATCTGCTGGTTAGACTTGCTCAGCATGTCAAAGGCTTTGCGAGCATTGTCCCTGCTTTCCTCGGAGGATTGGCGCGCCCGCTCCAAACTACGATCGCGGACGCCCAGCTCGGAGATCAGCTCGGAGATCCTCCGCTGGGAACCGGCGAGCTGAGATTCCGCATCCTCCAGTTGTTGGCGGAGGCTACCCTCGAGGGCCACAGCTGCGCGCGAGGCCTCGTGCTCATGTTCCACCGCCGCATCGGCCCTGGCGCGGAGCTCCTCGACGAGCAGCTGCAACTCGCGCAGGCTCCCCGCCTGCTCTCGGGCTCACGCCTCGGTGGTGCGGGGGACTCTCAGCTGGTGATTAATCAGGTAACCAAAGAATACAACGGTCCTTTGATGCAGGATATGTCGATGAGGTCCGCAAGATGGAGCGGTGATTTGATGGCATCTAGATGGAGCACATACCCCGGGGGCAGAACGGCGCAGCAGACGAATTATCCAAGATGGCGGCCCGGAAGGAACCTACGCCTCCGGATGTGTTCGTCGAACGGCTCACCCAGCCGTCCGTCAGCACGAGCCCGGGGAGGCAGGCGGAGACCGCCCCGGGAACCCCGGGGAGGGCGGGACCCGGGGAGGTAGCAACGATCGGGCCCGAGGAGCCTGGGGACCTCGAGTAGGCCGCCGAGCTGCTCCACTACCTGCGGCATCAGGGGCTCCGGACGAAGACCAACAGGCGGAACAGATAGCGCGAAGAGCCAAGATGTACGTCCTTATCGACGGGCAGTTGTACCGGAGGAGGGAGTGTGAAGTGAAGCTCCGGTGCATCTCCAAGGTGCGGGGACAAGCTCTTTTGGCCGAACTTCACCGAGGCTTGTGCTCGAATCACCTTGCGGCACGAGCCTTGGTAGGCAAGGCCTTCCGACAGGGGTTCTACTGGCCCACAGCACTCTCCGACGCCGATGAGCTGGTCCGCACCTGCGATGCCTGCCAATTCCATGCCAAGAACATCTACCAGTCAGCCCAGGCGCTTCGGACGATCCCGCTATCGTGGCCATTCGCGGTATGTGGATTGGACGTAGTCGGGCCATTCCCCGCTTCCACTGGGGGATACCGATACCTGATCGTCACCATCAACAAGTTCACTAAGTGGGTAGAGGTGGAGCCCATACGATCCCAAATGGCACTGGCGGCCGTCAAATTCATCCGGGGAATCGTGTGCCGCTTCGGGGTACCCAACCGCATCATCACCGACCTGGGTTCCCAATTCACCAGTGGGCTATTCCAGACCTACTGCGACCACCTCGGGACCAAGATATGCTTCGCCTCCGTCGCCCACCCCCGGAGCAATGGGCAAGCGGAGCGGGCTAATGCCGAGGTCCTTAAGGGGCTCAAGACCCGAACCTTCCAGCAGTTCGAGATTTGCGGACGAGCATGGATTGAGAAGGTCCCCCTCGTGGTGTGGTCTCTACGGACCACCCCGAGTCGGGCCACGGGAGAAACACCGTTCTTCCTCGTCTACGGGGCGGAGGCGGTGCTACCCACGGAGCTTAAATACGGATCCCCCGTGTCCTCGCCTTCTAGGAGGAAGGGTGATATGTCTCCAATGTATCTATAATTTCTGATGTTCCATGCTTATATTATGCCAATTGCTACATGTTTTATATACACTTTATATCATTTTTATGCATTTTCTGGGACTAACCTATTAACAAGATGCCACAGTGCTAGTTCCTGTTTTCTGCTGTTTTTGGTTTCAGAAAAGTTGTTCTGGAAATATTCTCGGAATTGGACGAAACAAAAGCCCAACCTCCTATTTTTCTGTCATGTACACGAAGTCCGAAGGAGAGACGAAGGGGGGCCCACAGGCCTCCACCGACGCCGCCCCTTCGCCTATATATTCATCTATTCGGGAAAACCCTAAATACCCGAGTCATATTCCAGAAAGAGTTCCGCTGCCGCCGCCGCCGTCAACCCTAACTTGGGGGGGGGGGGTTCTGAAGCTCTTCCCGGCACCCTGCCGGAGAGGGGAATCATCACCGGAGGGCTCTACATCACCATGCCTGCCTCCGGAGTGATGTGTGAGTAGTTCATCTTTGGACTATGGGTCCATAGCAGTAGCTAGATGGTTGTCTTCTCCTCTTGTGCCATCATGTTTAGATCTTGTGAGCTGCCTATCATGATCAAGATCATCTTATTGTAATGCTACATGTTTTGTTTGCTGGGATCCGATGAATATTGATACTATGTCAAGTTGAATACTGAAATATTATGTCTATGCCTTTTATGATCTTGCATGCTCTCCGTTACTTGTTGAAACTCTGGCCAAGTGAATGCTTGTGACTCCAAGAGGGAGTATTTATGCTAGATAGTGGGTTCAGTCTCCATTGAATCTGGGGGAGTGACAGCAACCCCTATGGTTGTGGATGTGCTGTTGCTACTAGGGGTAACCTAATGATGCTTTGTCTAAGGATGAATGTGTTGTTTACATTATGCACTTTACTTAATGCAATTGTCTGTTGCTTGCAACTTAATACCGGAAGGGGTACGGACGTTGACCTGAAGGTGGACTTTTTAGGCACAGATGCATGCTGGATAGCGGTCTGTGTACTTTGTCGTAATGCCCAAATGAATCTCATAGTAGACACCACAACTTACACATGCATGTTATGCACTTATCAATATTGTCAATTGCCTAGCTGTAATTTGTTTACACAGCATGTTAGTTATTTATTATGGAGAGACACCACTAGTGAACTGTGGACCCCGGTCCATTCTTTTACATCTGAAATACAACCTACTGCAATCATTGTTCTTTTTCATTCTCTGCAAGCAAACATCATTTTCCACACTATACGCATAATCCTTTGTTTTCAGCAAGCCGGTGAGATTGACAACCTCGCTGTTAAGTTGGGCCAAAGTAGTTTGATTGTGTTGTGCAGGTTCCACGTTGGCACCGGAATCCCTGGTGTTGCGCCGCACTACACTCCTTCACCAACAATCTTCAGAAGTGACTTCGATCTCCTACTGGTCCGATTAAACCTTGGTTTCTTACTGAGGGAAAACTTGCTGCTGCACTCATCATACCTTCCTCTTGGGGTTCCCAACGAACGTGTGTCTTTCAGGTCATCAAGCACTTTTTCTGGCGCCGTTGCCAGGGAGATCAAGCCTTCTGTTAGGGGAGTCTCTCACTTCCAATCTCTTTACTTTGTTATTGTCTTGCTTAGTTAAATTTTATTTTGCTTTGTTTGCTCTCTTTATCAAAAACACACACAAAAATAGTTACTTGCTTCTAGTCTACTTTTTAGCTTTTATCATGTCTAGTTTTATTCCTGTTACTTTGTCACACGAGGAAATGATCTTCACTTTTAAGCAAGGGAGTGAAGAGAGTTTTAAAGAAGCTTGGTATAGAATTTATGATTCTTATGGCAAAACCGAGCCTAAAATGACTTTAAGCCTGCTTCTTAGTAGCTTTTATTTTGGGCTTGTACTTTGTTATAGATATGCTTTAGATGCTGTAGTGGGAGGAGATTTCCTTCAATGTGATGGGGATCAAGCTTTTAATGCCATAAAAAAGTTGGTTGCATCTTCTAGCTCAGCCAATAAGTTTGATTCAGCTCTTGTTGACATTCATGCTAGATTAAATACTCTTGAGACAAATTTATCTTGTTTAAAGAAGGGTATAATCAGATTCGTGAATATTATGATTATGTTCCAATGAGTTTTGAACCTTCAATGTGGGTCCCTACGGTAAAGGTTGCTATTTGTGGTGAAACTTTCTATGCCCGTTGTGATATTATGTCTGAGTTTTGCCTTATGCCTAAAAGCATTTATGAATCTTTGAATCTTTGGGGACTTTCTGAAGGTGGAGAAGGGATAACTCTTACTGATAATTCTGTTATATTACCCATTGGGATAGCTGAAGGTGTGTTTACAACATTCCTAGGAAGAACAGTTTCCACTGATTATCTTGTTATTGAATGTGTAGGAACATGACAAATTACACTTGGAAGGTCTCTGCTAAAACTCTTGGGGCAACAATAGATGTGGGAAAAGGCACTCTGAATTTCACCTCCACACCCGGATGCGGTCATGTATTCCCTAGACCAAAGAGTAAGAATAAGAGTAAGAGAGGTAGGCGTAAAGCCCTTGGTAATCATTTGTATGCTTCTTCACTTGGAAACACTTGATTTTCACTTTCTGCGCCTAGCTGAAAGGCGTTAAAGAAAAGCGCTTATGGGAGACAACCCATGTTTTTTTATTGCTGCAATTTTCTTTTTCTTTGAGTCAAGGAGCTTGCTTACTTCTGTAACAACTCCTTTGTATCTTTATTTTATTGCATTGTTGTGCCAAGTAAAGCCTTTAATAGAAAGTTGATGCTAGATTTGGATTTCTGCGCAGAGACAGATTTTTGCTGTCCACCGTTTTGAGCTGTATGCACTCCAGAAAAATCAAAAATTCTAAAAAATTCAGGCGTGATCCTCATATATGTACGCAACTTTCATTAATTTGGACTTTTCGCATCTGAGCAACTTAAGTGCCTCGAAAAAATTCGTCTTTCCAGACTGTTCTGTTTTTGACAGATTCTGCCTTTTGATTTGCATTCTCTCTTTTACTGTGTTTGAGTGGATTTCTTTGCTCCACAAAATATCAGTGGCTGTAGCTAATGTCCAGAAGTGTTGGAGATGATTGTGTCATCACAGAACATGTGAATTTTTGATTATGCACTAACCCTCTAATGAGAATTACTTCGAGTTTGGTGTGAAGGAAGTTTTCAAGGATCAAGAGAGAAGGATGATATGATATGATCAAGAAGAGTGAAAAGCCTAAGCTTGGGGATGCCCCCGTGGTGCATCCAAGCATATTTCAAGAAGACTCAAGCGTCTAAGCTTGGGGATGCCAAGGCATCCCCTTCTTCATCAACAACTTATCAGGTCATCTCTAGTGAAACTATATTTTAATTCTTTCACATCTTATGTGCTTTACTTGGAGCGTCTGTGTGCTTTTATTTTTGCTTTGTTATCTTTTTTCTGAATAATTTGGATCCTAGCATTCTTGTGTGGGAGAGAGACACGCTCCGCTTTTTCATGTGAATACTCATATTCTTCACTTATATTTGTTGAGTATTCTTAACTAGCTACTGCAATGCTTTTAGCTCCTGTTTTTCATGCATCTCTTGTTCAGAGCTGTTAGTTCTTGTAGAGAAGTACTCTCTTGTTTCATTGCTGTAGTATTTGAGAGAGTTTTGTGTTGAAATAAGTTGATTGGTGTTTGGTTGGAAACAGAAAATGCTACATGTGGTAGATGGTATATTGAAAAGACATACTCATTCTTGTAGAAAGCTACTAGTACATGTCTTGTCTTGATAATTTGATGCTTTGCAATTGTTTTGAGCTCTCAAGTAGATCATGTTTAAGCTCTTGCATCATGTAGTTAAAGCCTATTAGTGGAGAACTACCGTAGAGCTTGTTGAAACTTGGTTTGCATGTTTGTATCTCTAAGGTCTAGATATTTTCTGGTAAAGTGTTTGAACAACAAGGAGACAGTGTAGAGTCTTATAATGCTTGCAATATGTTTTTATGTAAGTCTTGCTGTACCGGTTGATATCTGTGTTTGCTTCAAACAACCTTGCTAGCCTAAACTCTGTACTGAGAGGGAATGCTTCTCGTGCATCCAAACCTTGAGCCAAAACCCATGCCATTTGTGTCCACCATAACTACCTATTATGTGGTATTTCCTGCCATTCCAAGTAAATACTTCATGTGCTACCTTTAAACTATTCAAAACTTTATTACTCCTTATTTGTGTCAATGTTTTATAGCTCATGAGGAAGTATGTGGCGTTTACTCTATCACCTTGTCATTTACTCATGACAGACTTTCACCAATGGACTAGTGGCATATACATCCGCTTATCCAATAACTTTGCAAAAAGAGCTGGCAAATGGGGTGCCCAGTCCCAATTAATTAACTATAACCATTTGATTCTCTTCACATGTTTGCCAATGATTTATCAAAAGCAAATTCCAAAATGTTAAACTTTATCAAATAGGCACTCCTCCATGGTATGTGATTGTTGGAAGGCACCCGAGGATTCGGTTAGCCATGGCTTGTGTAAGCAAAGGTTGGGAGGAGTGTCATACCAATTTATAAATATGCATGTGTAAACAAAAGAGAAGAGGGATGATCTACCCTTGGGTAGAAATAACGTCCTTCATGGGAGCCGCTCTTGAAAGTTGGGTGACAAGGGGGATAGAGTGCCCACTGCCATTCGTTGACAACAACAAACACCTCTCAAAAACTTACTTTATGCTCTCTATATGATTTCAAAAACCTAAAAAGCTCTAGCACATGATTTAATCCCTGCTTCCCTCTGCGAAGGGCCTTTCTTTTACTTTATGTTGAGTCAGTTTACCTACTCCTTTCTATCTCAGAAGCAAACACTTGTGTCAACTTTGTGTGCATCAATTCTTATATGCTTACTTATTGCACTTGTTATATTACTTTGTGTTGACAATATCCATGAGATATACATGTTGAAAGTTGAAAGCAATTGCTGAAACTTAAATCTTCCTATGTGTTGCTTCAATGCCTTTATTTAGAATCTATTGCTTTATGAGTTAACTCTTATGCAAAGCTTTTTGATGCTTGTCTTGAAAGTACTATTCATGAAAAGTTTTTGCTTATATGATTCAGTTGTTTACTCTTTATCTATTTGTTAGCAAACTATAGACCATTGCTTTGAGTCACTTCATTCATGACATGAGCCTTGCAATATTATTTGATCAAGATTGTGTGAAGCATGTCTCCTCAGAAATTATTTTGTTGTTATCGTTTTACCTACTCGAGGACGAGTAGAACTAAGCTTGGGGATGCTTGATACGTCTCCAACGTATCTATAATTTCTGATGTTCCATGCTTATATTATGCCAATTGCTACATGTTTTATATACACTTTATATCATTTTTATGCATTTTCTGGGACTAACCTATTAACAAGATGCCACAGTGCCAGTTCCTGTTTTCTGCTGTTTTTGGTTTCAGAAAAGTTGTTCTGGAAATATTCTCGGAATTGGACGAAACAAAAGCCAACCTCCTATTTTTCTGTCACGTACACGAAGTCCGAAGGAGAGACGAAGGGGGGCTGTGGGCCGCCCTCACCACGTGGCGGCGCGGCCCCACCTTCTGCGCGCCATGACATGGTGAGGGGCCCACAGGCCTCCACCGACGCCGCCCCTTCGCCTATATATTCATCTATTCGGGAAAACCCTAAACACCCGAGTCATATTCCAGAAAAGTTCCACGCCGCCGCCGTCAACCCTAACTCGGGAGGGTTCTGAAGCTCTTCCCGGCACCCTGCCGGAGAGGGGAATCATCACCGGAGGGCTCTACATCGCCATGCCTGCCTCCGGAGTGATGTGTGAGTAGTTCATCTTTGGACTATGGGTCCATAGCAGTAGCTAGATGGTTGTCTTCTCCTCTTGTGCCATCATGTTTAGATCTTGTGAGCTGCCTATCATGATCAAGATCATCTTATTGTAATGCTACATGTTGTGTTTGCTGGGATCCGATGAATATTGATACTATGTCAAGTTGAATACTGAATATTATGTCTATGTCTTTTATGATCTTGCATGCTCTCCGTTACTTGTTGAAACTCTGGCCAAGTGAATGCTTGTGACTCCAAGAGGGAGTATTTATGCTAGATAGTGGGTTCAGTCTCCATTGAATCTGGGGGAGTGACAGCAACCCCTAAGGTTGTGGATGTGCTGTTGCTACTAGGGGTAACCTAATGATGCTTTGTCTAAGGATGAATGTGTTGTTTACATTATGCACTTTACTTAATGCAATTGTCTGTTGCTTGCAACTTAATACCGGAAGGGGTACGGACGTTAACCTGAAGGTGGACTTTTTAGGCACAGATGCATGCTGGATAGCGGTCTGTGTACTTTGTCGTAATGCCCAAATGAATCTCATAGTAGACACCACAACTTGCACATGCATGTTATGCACTTATCAATATTGTCAATTGCCCAGCTGTAATTTGTTTACCCAGCATGTTAGTTATTTATTATGGAGAGACACCACTAGTGAACTGTGGACCCCAGTCCATTCTTTTACATCTGAAATACAACCTACTGCAATCATTGTTCTTTTTCATTCTCTGCAAGCAAACATAATTTTCCACACTATACGCCTAATCCTTTGTTTTCAGCAAGCCGGTGAGATTGACAACCTCATTGTTAAGTTGCGCCAAAGTAGTTTGATTGTGTTGTGCAGGTTCCACGTTGCAACTGGAATCCCTGGTGTTGCGCCGCACTACACTCCTTCACCAACAACCTTCAAAAGTGACTTCGATCTCCTACTGGTCCGATTAAACCTTGGTTTCTTACTGAGGGAAAACTTGCTGCTGCACTCATCATACCTTCCTCTTGGGGTTCCCAACGAACGTGTGTCTTGCACATCATCAAAGGGCACAGGGAGGAAAGGGTTGACGACGTCAATGTCCTCGAAGAGATCCGGTGCCGGGCGGCAGTACGCGCAGCGTGCTACTAGCAGGGACTCCGTCGCTATCATAGTCGGCGAGTTCGCCCTCGGGAGCTCATGGTAGGAGATCTTGTTTTTCGCCGACGACAAAGCTCGGAGGGAATGCACAAGCTCTCCTCGCCGTGGGATGGACCCTTTCGAGTAGTACACGTTGTCCGGCCGGGCTTGGTCCGGCTGGAAACAGAGGAGGGAAGAAGGGAGCCGAATTCATGGAATATCGCGCATCTCCGGAAATTCAACCTCTAAACGGCCTACTCTTAAGGGCGTAAATTATCGGCAAGGTCGGAGTACGCCATGCCAAACTGCGATCCCAGGGGTGTCTCGATATGCCACAGTGTGTACCGGGCCGGGACCGGTCGTAATCCGCTGAGTTCGGGGGACACCCCCTCCTCCCCCCTTCTAAAAAAAGAGATATATACAAGGTGGGGGGAATGGAGAGTGGAAGGGACGGTTCCGCCTCGGCGGAGCCCGCATTCCATCAACACCTATCTTACATCCTACATGCTCCTCTAAGGAGGAGGAAGGAAGCAAATCCTGCCTTATGGCCATTCAGGGATTTCATGCTCTTCAGAGTCTGAGTCCCAGGCGGGACCATCACTGTTGTCGCTCTCCGAGCAACAGGCGGCGCGGCAGTACGAGTGGTCAAAGAACTTCATGAAGAACGTCCCCGAGCCATCGAACCTGAACTGAGCAACGTACCCGGGCTTCACGCCATGAGCCCGCAGGAAGGAGCGTCAGCCCTTAACAAGGAACAAGCTCCCGTCGACGTCAAACTCCGCCTCCAGGCATGAGGGGCCGCTAGGGCAGCCCTCCATTCGTATCCACCTCACCTGCGACCCGGACTCCGCGACGGACTTGGAGAAGGCCATGGGAAGCTGGAAACGCCTTCTCAGCTTCCCGTGAGGAGGGCGCATGAACTCAAAGGACAACTCCGAAGGTCCATGAGGCAAAGAAGATGCACGAAGCACCAGCTCACGCTCCGGCAAACCACCAAGGCCGCCCCGCCCCCTACGGGGACAGTCTCGACCACGGCCGCAGGGGATGGGATCAACCAGAGGCGCTGCCCCGAAGCTGCCGCCTCGGCGCCCACTGCGAGCCCCACCAGTCATTGTCACTCAGGAGAAGGAGGAATAGAGGAGGCGAATAGGAAGATAAGAAGGGAGGAGAGGTGGTGGCGACTCAAACTGCCCCTCTCCCCCGGTTTTGTAGCCGCGACACACCGAGAAGACAAGGCGCGCGGGCGGTCCCCATTTCGCCCCGCATTGAAGACCCCCACCTCCCTTGAAAGTGGTGGGACCAAGACGTGAAGATATGCGGCGCTGGCCCCCCACCCCGCGTAAACCGAGGCGTCCTCGACCCGGGTGCGGGCCACTTCACGTCGCGGCACTCACAATGCCCTCCCGACGTGGGCGCGCTCCATGGGGGCGTACCCGGGCAAGTGCCGGGACCGCCCGGGAACTGTCGGCGTACGGAAAAAGGGGGAACCCCATCATACGCTTGTCGCACGCCCCTGGGTGGGCTCGTACCGCTCCCCCGCAAGGAAGGCCCCGCGCTCCGGGGAGGCCCCGCGTGAAAACCCAGGACCTGCCTCGAGCTCGCGAGGGACCAGCCCGAAGACCACCCGCTAGGAGACCCGAGGCCTGCATGTGGCGAAAGATTCATGCGCTACGCACCTAGGGGAGGGATGGCTTCGTGAAGAAGGAAACGCAGCAGATGACAGAGACAAGACCGCTCAGGCCCCCTGCTCGCTAAAGAACCGTCCCATCTGAGCAGGCGTCAGGCCCTGCCCCACGCCTGCGCCGAGGACAGGACTTAACCTGCCGTCAGGTCGGACCCGACGGAGTCCGCGGCATGGAAGGCAGCGTGACACGGACGGCGCCACGGCGACGACGGAGGGCCACCACTTGGAGGAACGCCACGGCGCCCGACTTGCGGAGAGAGGAAGCTTCTCGAGTGGTCGCATGTGGAGTTCCCTTAACTATATAAAAGGAGACCCAAGGCCATGGAGAAGGGAGAGACTTCCTACGAGACACATAGCTCAGGGGAGAGCTGACTTCACCTCGGAGACCTTCCCGGGGAGAAGCTTGGATAGGCCCGGAGCGTAGAAGGAAGGATTGTAAGGCACATCCTGTACGACTTCATCGACAATCAATCAAGCCAGACAAGCAGGACGTAGGGCATTACGCGGCGACGCGGCCTAAATCTGGGTAAAATCTTGTGTGTTCGTGCTCGTTCTCCGCGGATTGACGTCGGAGCACCTCGCGCCCTCCTACCGAACAACTAGGAGGTGTTCGCACCTCCGGTGTCCGAGTTCCGTAACTCAGACATCTATAAAGATATGCAAGTCTTTTCCATTATACCATCTACCACATGAAGCATTTTCTGTTCCAACCAAACACCAATCAACTTATTTCAGCAAAAACTATCTTTAAGTAATCCTAATGAAACACGAGAGTACTAATTCTAAGAGAACGAACAACTCTGACAAGAGATGCATGAAAAATAGGAGCTAAAAAGCATAGCAGTACCTAGACAAGAATACTCAACAAGTATAAGTGAAGAATACGAGTATTCATATGAAAAAACGGAGCGTGTCTCTTTCCCAAACAAGAGTGCTAGGATCCAATCAAGTTTATTCAGAAAATAAAAATAACAAAGCGAAAATAAAAACACACAGACGCGCCAAGTAAAGCCCATATGATGTGAAAGAATTAAAATATAGTTTCACTAGAGATGACCTGATAAGTTGATGAAGAAGAAGGGGATGCCAACTTAGACGCTTGAGTCTTCTTGAAATATGCTTGGGTGACCCACAGGGGCATCCCCAAGCTTAGGCTCTTCACACTTCTTGATCACATTATATCATCCTTCTCTCCTGACCCTTGAAAACTTCCGCCACATCAAACTCAAAGTAATTCTCATTAGAGGGTTAGTGCATGATCAAAAACTCAAATGTTCTATCTAAATAAAATTTGACTTTTGGTTTAAACATTAGCTACAGCCACTGATGTTATGTGAAGATCTTCCACCTCAAAAAGAATTCCACTCAACGCAAGTAAAAGAGAGAATGCAAAATAAACGACAAAATGTGTCCAAAACAGAACAGTCCCTAAAGACAAAAATTTCGAGGCACTTACGTGCTCAGATCAGAAAACCTTGAACTAACGAAAGATACATACATATCTCAGGATCACGCACAAATGTTTTCAGATTTTTTCAATTTTTCTGTGTTTTTACAGAAGTGAAACGGTGAACAACAGAAATTTGTTTCGACGCAGAAATCCAAGCATCATCTTTATATTAGAGACTTCACTTGGCACAACAATGCAAGAAAATAAAGATACAAAGGCATTTCTACATAAGTAAACAAAGCCTTGACTCAAAAAAGAATAGAAAAATTGCAAAAATAAAACAGTGGGTTGTCTACCATAAGCGCTTTTCTTTAACGCCTTTCAGCTAGGCGCAGAAAGTAAAAATCAAGTGTTTCCAAGAGAAGAAGCATCAAAAGCCTTGCGCTTAGCTCTCTTACCTTTACTCTTACCCTTAGGAAATATTTGGTGGCAATTAGGTGCGACGGCGAAATTCATAGTGCCTTGGCCCATGTCTATGATTGCCCCAAAGCGTTTCAACAGAGATCTACCAAGTGTAATATGTCATGTTCCTGCACATTCAATAACAAGATAATCAATAGATATCGTTGTCCCTAGGAGTTTTGTAAATACTCCTTCAGCTACTCCTTTTGGTGATTTAATAGTATTATCAGCTAAGATTATGCTTTTTTCTCATTCAGAAAGCTCCCACAGTTTTAAGGATTCATAAATTTCCTTTGGCATTAAACATAACTCAGATATGATATCACAGTGAGCATGGAAGTTTCTCCACTGATAACAACTTTTGCTGAAGGAAACCAACCTGATGGGTCAAAATTTACTAGCACATGGTCATAATGCTCGCGAATCTGATTATACCCTTCCTTTGGACCAGAGATGTTTGTCTCAAGGGTATTTAGTCTATCATTTATGCTTATGAGGGCCGAATCAATTTACTGACAGGAGGGCTAGAAAGTGTAATTAATTTTTAATAGCATTAAAAGCTTGATCCCCATCACAATGAAGGAAATCTCCTCCTACCACAACATCTAAAGCATAAAGGTAACAAAGAACAAGACCAAAATAAAAGCTACTACGGAGCAGGCTCAGAGTCATTTTAGGTTCAGTTTTAGCACAAGACTCAAAGATTCTAAACCAAGCATCCTTAAAACTCTCTTCACTTCCTTGCCTGAAAGTAAAAATCTCTTCCTCAGGTGACATGATGACAGGAACAGGGCTAGACATGATAATAAACTGAAAATAAACTTGATGCAAGTAACTATTTTTTTTGTGTGCTTTTGATAAAGAGAGAAAACAAAGCAAGATAAAAAAAATAAACTAAGCAAGACAATAACAAAATAAAGAGATTGGAAGCGAGAGACTCCCCTTGCAGAAATCTTCTATCTCCTCGGCAACGGCGCCAGAAAACCATGGCGTCAAAGGGGAGGTAGAAGTCTGCTGAACCGAAGTACCTTTACTCCCCGGCAACGGCGCCAGAAAACTAGCTTGATACGCGTAAAGTACACGTTCATTGGGAGACCCTGAGAGGAAGGTATGATGTAGTAGCAGCAAGTTTTCCCTCAGTACGGAACCAAGGTTATCAATCCAGTAGGAGTAGAAGCACTTCTGAAGGTTGTCAACGCGCAAGAAAACTAGTTGTTGCAGGGAGTTCTGACTGTCGACGTGGAACCTGCACACAACACAATCAAACTACTTTGCCCCAACGAAACAGTGAGGTTGTCAATCTCACCGGTCTTGCTGAAAACAAAGGATTAAACGTATGGTGTGGAAAATGATGATTGATTGCAGATAATGAAAAGGAACAATGATTGCAGTAGATTGTATTTATCAGATGTAAAAGAATGGACCGGGGTCCACAGTTCACTAGTGGTGTCTCTCCATAAAAGATAACTAACATGCTGGGTAAACAAATTACAGCTGGGCAATTGACAAAATATTGAGTGCATGACAATGCATATAATATGACATGATGACTACTATGATATTCATGTGGGCATTACAACAATATACATAGACCGTTATCCAACAACATCTATGACTAATAATCCATCTCCAGGTAGTCATCTGAGTTCCCCGTTGGTATTGAGTTGCAAGCAACAGATTATTGCATTAAGTAAAGTGCATAATGTAAACAACACAATTTTCCTTAGAAAAAGCATTGTTACGTAATCCCTAGTGGCAACAGCACATCCACAACCTTAGAGGTTGCTGTCACTCCCCAGATTCAATGGAGACTGAACCCACTATCTAGCTTAAATACTCCCTCTTGGAGTCACAAGCATCTACTTGGCCAAAGCATCTACTAGCAACGGAGAGCATGCAAGATCATAAATAACATATAACATAGATTGATAATCAACTTGACATAGTATTCAATATTTATCAGATCCCAGCAAACACAACATGTAGCACCACAATAATATGATCTTGATCATGATATGCATCTCACAAGATCTAAACATGATAGCACAAAGTGGAGAGACTACCAACTAGCTATGGTCATGGACCCGTAGTCTAAGGATGAACTACTCACGCATCACTCCGGAGGCGGGCATGATGATGTAGAGCCCTCCGGTGATGATTCCCCTCTCCGGCAGGGTGCGGGAAGAGCTTCTGAACCCCCCCGAGCTAGGGTTGACGACGGCAGCGTCTCTGGAACTTTTCGTGGATGGAGGCTCAGGTATCTAGAGTTTTAACGAATAGATGAATATATAGGCGAAAGGGCGGCGGCTGGAGAGGCTCGTGGGCCCCTAGCCACCCCACGGCGTGGCAGCAAGGGGGGCCGCGCCATGCCCTGGCGAGACCGGCAAACGACCCTCCTGCTTCTCCCCTCTGGACTCCGTGTACGTGATGGAAAAATAGGGACTTCCGCTTTTGTTTTGTCCAATTCCGAGAATATTTCCAGAACAACTTTTCTGAAATACAAAAACAGCAGAAAACAGGAACTGGCACTATGGCATCTTGTTAATAGGTTAGTCCCAGAAAATGCATAAAAATGTTATGAAGTGTATATAAAACATGTAGCAATTGCCATAATTTCAACATGGAACATCAGAAATTATAGATACGTTTGAGACGTATCAAGAACATATACAAAGCCAAACCAACTTGTACTTTTGCAGCCTTTGTATAACTAGATTTGTCTTGTGTGTATCACAATAACAGGTGGGGTCCTCTAGTCAGCCACACAGAAGCGACACATGCAGGAATCGAGCATAACAGAGACGCAGAGGGCAAGGCCGGCGCCGAAATCGAGCACGGCGGAGGCGCAACGCCACAGCCGACACCAGAATCAAGCAAGGAGGAGGCGCGTGGGCGTGGACGGTCCGAAATCGAGCGGAGGAGGCGCGGATGGGGTCAAAATCGAGCAAGTGGCGACGCGAAGGCTCGCGGTTGTGGGGCGGGTAGAGGCTGGAGGCGGTTGGGCTGGTGGAGGCTGGGAGGCGGCGGCCAGACCGGCGAATGACGGCGAGGGCTATTGGGGCCGCGACACGCCTTCTCCCTCACCAAATCGGTCGATGGCGGCACGGCTATGGCGCGGCCCGATTTTGCTTCGTGGAAGGCGGCGGCGGGGGCGAATAACAGAGGGGGCGGGGCGGCGAGGAAGCTCGAGCTCCTGTGTGAGGCGGCGGCGGGGGCTAACGACGGCAGGGGTGGGCGGAATCGGCCGTCGGTGGAGCGGCCATGGCTGGAGCTCGATTTGTCGCCGTCTTCGGTCGCGCGGCCAGGGAAACGAGGGGCCGGGCGGCGGGGACACTAGGGGCACCCTGGGAGGCGGCAGCAGGGCCGAACGACGGCGGGGCCAGCGGTGGCGGCTCGGGCATGAAAAGTCCATTCCGTGGTAGTTGGCCTCTCCCGCGTCGGTTTTGGAGATATACAAAGTTTCTCCACACTTTGCAAATATGCAAAGGGAGGGTGCCATTTTAGTAAGCTTTGTAAAATCTTGGGGGAGGGGACCACTTATACAAATGCTGCTGGAGCACCGCTTTTGATTCGGATTTGTATATTTTCAATTTTTACAAATCCTGGCCAAATATACGAAGGCTGCTGGCGATGCTCTTACCCTTAAACAGTCTATCCTATCTATCTGCTCTAGTCCATATGCCATGGAGGCAGCCGCCAGTCGCTGCTCACAAACTACACCAAACAAACATGCCACTCCTGATTGATTCTTCATGCCAACAGCAACAGGCTACAGGCCACTGCCGCGGTGCCGCACCATGGTCGACCTTCCCAGTAAGAACTGATGAAGCACCTAAATCTGGAGGTACGCTGTCGCTGGCATCGGTATGCCACAAATATACTATCGACAGAGTTCTTGACGTGTGTGCACAACACAACTATCAACTATTGTAGATCTGCTAGCCTAGTCAATCAGATACCATTTGCCTTGTTCAAGCCTTGTAGAAGTGTTGTGGAAAATCTGACAATTTAGCTATAGTATGTATATAAAAACCATACTTCAGAGCTAACTTTTAAAGCATGAGGCCTAGTTAGACTTGTTACGCTCTAAATTTGTGATTTGTCCTCCATAGTATCGGCAAGGTTAATAATGAATGTATTTGTATGAAAACCAATAACTCGCTCGTACACCATTTTTTTTGGCTCCGTCGATGCCTCGCCCCCCCATACCTAAATCCTGGCTCCGCCCTTGCAAAGGGTTACACTAGGCAGAGCACACTCTACATCTTCTATGTATTTAATTAAACTCGTGTTTGCTGAGTGTCAAATATCGGGATGTCGAGTATTGTATCGAAGCACTCGATACTATAAAGCAAATAACGACCGTCCGACAGGAATGGAATTGACACGTGACATTAATCTTTACCGAGTGTCAATCACACACACTCGGTAAACCAACTTGATAGACGCGGATATGTGGCGCCATTTTGCGGAGTGTTACACCCATACTCACTAACTATGTTAGCCGAGTGCAATTTCCATACTTGTTGACTAACTTTGCCGAATGGCGGCACTCAACGACATCCAACCAGGTGTTGTCCCATATGTTGCCATGTGTCACTATGTTTCGCGAGTCGTTTTCGTTACACTCGGTAACAGCTAAATCCAGTTTGGTCCCAGGTGCCCTATATGTCGACCGTGTTTTGTTGGGAAAGGTAGTGGAAAATAAATTTTTCGTCCTACGACCAAAACCAAGATCTTTATGATGGTTAATATTGTTGTCGCAGATTCCCGTAGTTAGGATAATACCTCCAAGTTGCGAGAACCCTCCCTTTCGACGATCGAAAGAAATATCACTTCGTCAAGAACCATATGGAATCACCGATCCAACATGGATTCACCATCTAGAACGAATTACTACTGGAGACTATAGGTGGTGGTGGAGCAACCTTGTGCCGAAGAGAATTTCACGAGAGGGAGACAAAGAGGGCGCAACCTTTTATTAGGCACTTGGGCTGCACCAAAGGATGGGGGGGGGGGGGTAAAGAGGGCAAACCCTGCCTGCCCCTTTTGTTGGGCCAACTTTAGACCCCCCCCTCCCCTTGTCCCATGTGGTTTCCCTACTTGGGCCTGGCCAAGTGAACATCGCACGACGCCTTCAATAAATTTTAGGAAGGTTCCTGAATATTCCGGGACCTTCCAAGACCTTTGGTGCCTATTACGGTTCTTCGGAACTCTTCCAATTTTCTCTTTGAAACATTTTCCATCTTTCCGGAACTATTTCAATATATTTCTCTCTTGCTCATAACACTTATCGTACTCGATAAATCGATGATCCTTAAGCCGTGACCCTGCATGTTCGATAATGTGAAGACATGACCCAAAACTTCTTCCGGTCAATGTTCAATAGCGGGATTATAAGATTGAGGTATGACGACTAAAGTGGGTGAACATGAGTTTATAAAAAATGCATCATAGATGACACATTTTAAGTAGTATTACCATAAAATGATATAATGTATATTGCGGGAGCTTACAACTTGTAGGAATACATGACGTGAAACACATGGAGTGATATCGCAACTCAACACTTTGAAACAATATAGGAGCGAAGGTTCGTACGGGCTTCAAGCACACTGGGGAAAGTACATAATATGAAGCGATCATTCTTAAATCATACATGCGTTTTGCTGAAAACATGCTTGAAGATGTTCACCTGAAGTTCAAAAGGAATACCCTCTAAACACTTATGTGGGATTTGTGTTTGACTCGAAGTAAACACATTTGGGAAAACCACGTCACCAACCCGCGAGGCGCATGCAAGATAAAGATCGAGAAGGCCGAAAGACAAGAAGACGCATGATGAGGCGTCGCGGCACACTGATAGCCAGGTTGGCTAGCCGAGTGTCGTGGTCCAGGACTTGCTCTAGGCGGGGCCCTAGTAGGGAAGCTCCCCACGACTCAACATGGGTTGTTCACATGACCATGAGTTTGGTGACCCCATGTCGGACCTGCCGCAATACTCCTCTCGGGGTACACGACAACCTAAACCAGCGAAGAATACGAGGATCCGATCCGGCAAAAAAGGAGAAATATATGAGCATAGCAGTGGAGAGATATCCAAGTGGCAACATTGTAATAGTGAGATCTCCCAACAGTATGGATCTAGAGGAGTAGAAGTGCGCAGACCAAGAGTATGAAGGCTAGAGGGAAAAGAGCATTAACCTTTCCCATATTGCCCCTAGATATTTTCTCCCTCCTTGACAAAGGAGAGAGAACTCCCCAAACTACCCTTGTATTGTCATCGCACCTACTGTAAAGAGCACCACCTCCCAAGATGAGGGTAATTTATGTGGCTTCTTCCCACACAACACTCATCATTTCCCCTTTTACAGCCAAGCATGAGAGGAGATGAGAGGGAGTGTAAGAGCCAACGAGGTTAGCTAAGTTCCACAGTCGGCCATCCCCTCGCCATAAATGTCTGAGAAAGAGTGTAGATAGGTGGGTGGGAGGGTCCTCTACTTTACATGAGGAAGAAGGAAGGGAGCCTTGGAGGAGGGGCAAGACCTCCCCCTCATGCACCGCTGATACGTGTAAAGCACACGTTCGTTGGGAGACCCTAAGAGGAAGGTATGATGAGTGTAGCAGAAAGTTTTCCCTCAGTATGAAACCAAGGTTTAATCGGACCAGTAGGAGATGAAGACACTTCTGAAGGTTGTTGGTGGCGAAATGTGGCGTGGCGCAACACCAGGGATTCCGGTGCCAACGTGGAACCTGCACATAAGACAATCAAACTACTTTGTCCCAACGAATCAGTAAGGGTGTCAATCTCACCGGCTTGCTGAAAACAAAGGATTAAAAGTGTGGTGTGGAAAATGATGTTTAATTGCAGAGAATGAAAGAGAACAATGATTGCAGTAGGTTGTATTATCATATGTAAAAGAATGGACCGGGGTCCACAATTCACTAGTGGTGTCTCTCCATAATACATTACTGACATGTTGGGTAAACAAATTACAGCTGGGCAATTGACAAAATAGAGAAGTGCATAAAAATGCATGTACAAGTCATGAGGACTACTATGAGATTTATTTGGGCATTACAACATGATTCATAGACCGTAATCCAGCTGCATCTATGACTAATAATTCACCTTCAGGTTAGCATCCGCACCCCTTTCAGTATTAAGTTGCAAGCAACAGATTATTGCATTAAGTAAAATGCATACTGTAAGCAATACAATTATCCTTAAACAAAACATCATTGTTTTACCCCTAGTGGCAACAGCACATCCACAACCTTACAGGTTGCAGTCACTCCCCCAGATTAAATGGAGACTAAACCTACTATCTAGCATAAATACTCCCTCTTGGAGTTACAAGCATCAACTTGGCCATAGCATCTACTAGTAACGGAGAGCATGCAAGATCATAAATAACATATATATGATAATTCAATAATCAACTTGACATAGTACTCAATATTCATCGGATCCCAGCAAACACAACATGTAGCATTACAATAATATGATCTTGATCATGATAGGAAGCTGATACCCGATGATGTGATGGCCCTTCACGTAGTTACATGCGTGAAAAGTAAACGGGTTAGGTTGAGACTCCAAGTGCTGAGTGTGTAGTAAGTGGAAGATGTGTTTTCCCCACGAGGGGTGACTTGAGGGTTTAATATCGAACTCTCGGGAATCAGTAGTGAAAGATTTATCTTCCTATCCTTCTTTTGGTTACCTACAAAACAAAGTAAATGTTTTGGTCCTCAACCTCACCTAGTGGTTGTCAAGCACAAGGTGTGAGAATGATATCAAGATAATATGCAATGGAAACAAGAAATAAATATGCAATGGTGGTAAATAAATATGCAAGGATGGTGGAAACAATAATATATGATATTTTAGGTTTTATATGATGTATGCAAGATGTAAAAGTGTTTTTGTATTTTCGGATTTTTAAATGGCAGAAAATGGATAAAAGTTGTTGGAAAGGTGTTTCTTATGATTAAAATGGACCGGGGTTCATGGTTTCAGAAATGCACTCTCTCTTTAATAAAGTGGTAGACAATGGAACACTAGAGTTGACATATGAGATTGCAACACAAAAGTTTAGTGACAAGTTACTAATTATATGGGCATCACGTCCTAACATAGAGACCTTTTGTTTATTAGTCTCTCTTATACTCCACCAAGATGCGAACTAAATCATAACACCTCAGTAATTAAGATAACTCAGAGTATAGCTTTAAGTATCATGACATGAAATTAAAATAAGAACATGCTAGATCTAGTCATGGAGTAGTGGCAATGGTCACACCCACATCTCCGGTAACATGGTATTTTTCTTTATCCCTTGTGAGGCAACAAAGTAAGGTAAACATACCCAAGTGGATCGCGGAACTATCTCTCACGTTCACCGCACTAGCCACCCTCCGTTACTCCAACTAATGCACACATCACCCCACACACGCTCTCATAAACATGCTTGATCAAAAAAAGTAAATAGGAACGGGGTACATAATATGCATCTATATTCATAACTGAAACAAAACATTTGCAATCTCAAACATATATTCTCACAAAAGATCCACCACATAGGTATTACATAGATGACCGTAATCATGTTCAACAGCTCATACGGTACTAATTAGTGAAGCTCAAAGAGAGGAGAGATACATAAGTTACTTCCACAAACCCATAGTCCAGATGTGGACTACTCCCTATTCATCATGGAGACGGTGGAGAAGTCATTGGAGAAGATGGAGACCACGTCGGCAGCGCCGCCGGAGTTTTCCCCCTTCAATCTGCAGCTCCAGGTCTCTGTTTCGGTGTTTCTGTGTTTCGGCGGCGCTCCTTTCCGAAGGGCGTCGGGGACTATTTTTATAGTCGGTTTTAGGTCAAGACGGAGTCGTGGGCGAAAAGATCGACGGCAACGGAGCCTCGAGGCTCCAGATGGTGGGTCCCACGCGGCCATATTCCTTGGCCGCGTGGGCCACCCTCTTTTGGGCCTCGGGCCTCCGCTTGTTTGCTTCCTTCGCTCCCAAGTCTTCTTCCTTCCAAAAACTGATGCTCCTAAATTTCCAGGTCATTTGGACGTCGTTTGGGTCCCTGAAACATTAAATTATGGAAAATAGGGTTTTCTGCCTGCGCAGGGTTAATTCCATAAAATAGGAAAATTATGAAATATTCCAAGAATCATTATAAAACATTGATATAACCCTTATATGATGCAAATATGATTGGAATATAAGTAATATAGTGTAAAGTTCATGAATGCATTTTACATGCATCAACAGCTCACAAGATCTAAACATGATGGCACAAGAGGAGAAGACAACCATCTAGCTACTTCTATGGACCCATAGTCCAAGGATGAACTACTCACACATCACTCCGGAGGTAGGCATGGCGATGTAGAGCCCTCCGTGATGATTCCCCTCTCCGGCAGGGTGCCGGGAAGAGCTTCAGAACCCTCCCGAGTTAGGGTTGATGGCGGCGGCGGCTCTAGAACTTTTCGTGGAATATGACTCGGGTGTCTAGGGTTTTCCCGAACAGAAGAATATATAGGCAAAGGGGCGACGTCGGTGGGCACCCGTGGGCCCCTCACCACGTCATGGCGTGGCAGAAGGGGGCCGCGCCGCCACGTGGTGAGAACGCCTCGGTGCTCCTCTTCGTTTCTCCTCCGGACTCCGTGTACGTGACAGAAAAATAGGGACCTAGGCTTTTGTTTTGTCCAATTCCGAGAATATTTACAGAACAGCTTTTCTGGAATACAAAAATAGCAGAAAACAGGAACTGGCATTGTGCCATCTTGTTAATAGGTTAGTCCCAGAAAATGCATAAAAATGATATAAAGTGTAAATAAAACATGTAGCAATTGGTATAATATAAGCATGGAACATCAGAAATTATGGATACGTTGGAGACGTATCAAGCATCCCCAAGCTTAGTTCTACTCGTGCTCGAGTAGGTAAAACGATAAGAACAAAATAATTTCTGAGGTGACATGCTACCACACAATCTTGATCAAATAATATTGCAAGGCACATGTTATGAATGAAGTGACTCAAAGCAATGGTCTATAGTTTGATAACAGATAAATAAAGAGTAAACAACTGAATCATATAAGCAAAAAATCATGAATAGTATTTAAAGACAAGCATCAAAAAGTTTTGCATAAGAGTTAACTCATAAAGCAATAGATTCTAAGTAAAAGGTATTGAAGCAACACATAGGAAGATTTAAGTTTCACAATTGCTTTCAACTTTCAACATGTATATCTCATGGATAATTGTCAACACAAAGAAATATAATAACTGCAATAAGCAAGCATATAAGAGTTGTTGCACACAAAGTTGACACAAGTGCTTGCTTCTGAGATAGAAAGAAGTAGGTAAACTGACTCAACATAAAGGTAAAAGAAAGGCCCTTCGCAGAGGGAAGCAGGGATTAAATCATGTGCTAGAGCTTTTTAAGTTTTTGAAATCATATAGAGAGCATAAAGTAAGTTTTTGAGAGGTGTTTGTTGTTGTCAACGAATGGCAGTGGACACTCTACCCCCCTTGTCAACCAGTCTTTCAAGAGCGGCTCCCATGAAGGACGTTATTTCTACCAGCAAGGCAGATCATCCCTCTTGTTCTCTTTTGTTTACACATGCAGTTATTCACTGGTATCATTGCTTATCTGATTGGGTTAGGGCAAAAATGTGAATAGAATTAAGCGGTTAAAGTTGTAATTAATTGGGACTGGGCACCCCATTTGCCAGCTCTTTTTGCAAAATTATTGGATAAGCGGATGTATATGCCACTAGTCCATTGGTGAAAGTCTGTCAAAAGTAAATGACAAGGTTGATAGAGAAAATCCACATAATTCCTCATGAGCTATAAAACATTGACACAAATAAGAGATAATAGCTTTTGAATAGTTTAAAGGTAGCACATGAAGTATTTACTTGGAATGGCAGGAAATACCACATAATAGGTAGTTATGGTGGACACAAATGGCATGGGTTTTGGCTCAAGGTTTGGATGCACGAGAAGCATTCCCTCTCAGTACAGAGTTTAGGCTAGCAAGGTTGTTTGAAGCAAACACAGGATATCAACTGGTACACAAGACTTATTGCAAGCATTATAAGACTCTACACTGTCTTCCTTGTTACTCAAACACTTTTACCAGAAAATATCTAGACCTTAGAGATACCAAACATGCAAACCAAATTTCAACAAGCTCTACGGTAGTTCTTCACTAATAGGTTTTAACTACATGATGCAAGAGCTTAAACATGATCTACTTGAGAGCTCAAAACAATTGCAAAGCATCAAATTATCCAAGACAATGATCTACAAGAATGAGTATGTCTTTTCAATACCATCTACCACATGTAGCATTTTCTGTTTCCAACCAAACACCAATCAATTTATTTCAACACAAAACTCTCCAAATAATTCACAATGAAACAAGAGAGTACTTCTCTACAAGAACTAACAGCTCTGAACAAGAGATGCATGAAAAACAGGAGCTAAAAGCATTGCAGTAGCTAGACAAGAATACTCAACAAATATAAGTGAAGAATAGAGTATTCAAAAAAGCGGAGCGTGTCTCTCTCCCACACAAGAATGCTAGGATCCAATTTATTCAGAAAATGAAAAAAAAAGCAAAAATAAAAGCACACAGACGCTCCAAGTAAAGCACATAAGATGTGAAAGAATTAAAATATAGTTTCACTAGAGATGACCTGATAAGTTGTTGATGAAGAAGGGGATGCCTTGGGCATCCCCAAGCTTAGACGCTTGAGTCTTCTTGAAATATGCTTGGGTGACCCACGGGGGCATCCCCAAGCTTAGGCTTTTCACTCTTCTTGATCACATTATATCATCCTCCTCTCTTGATCCTTGAAAACTTCCTTCACACCAAACTCAGAGTAATTCTCATTAGAGGGTTAGTGCATAATCAAAAATTCACATGTTCTGTAAGGACACAATCATCACCAATACTTCTGGACATTAGCTACAGCCACTGATATTTTGTGGAGCAAAGAAATCCACTCAAACACAGTAAAAGAGAATGCAAAATAAAAGGCAGAATCTGTCAAAACAGAACAGTCTGTAAAGACGAATTTTTTCGAGGCACTTAAGTTGCTCAGATCAGAAAACTCAAAACTAATGAAAGTTGCGTACATATCTGAGGATCACGCATGAATTTTTCAGAATTTTTCAATTTTTCTGAATTTATAAAGCTCAAAACGGTGGACAGCAAAAATCTGTCCCTGCGCAGAAATCCAAATCTAGCATCAACTTTCTACTAGAGACTTTACTTGGCACAACAATGCGATAAAATAAAGATACAAAGGAGTTGTTACAGAAGTAAGCAACTCCTTGACTCAAATAAAAGAAAAATTACAGAAATAAAACATGGGTTGTCTCCCATAAGCGCTTTTCTTTAACGCCTTTCAGCTAGGCGCAGAAAGTGAAAATCAAGTGTTTCCAAGTGAAGAAGCATCAACAAATAATTTGTTCTAATAATAGAATCAAAAGGTAGCTTCATTCTCTTTCTAGGGAAGTGTTCCATACCTTTCTTAAGTGGGAATTGGTACCTAATGTTTCCTTCCTTCATATCAATAATGGCACCAACAGTTCTAAGAAAAGGTCTTCCCAAAACAATAGGACAAGATGCATTGCATTCAATGTCCAAAACAACAAAATCAACGGGGACAAGGTTATTGTTAACCATAATGAACATTATCAACTCTCCCCAAAGGTTTCTTCATAGCATTATCAGCAAGATAAACATCCAAATAACAGTGTTCCAAAGGTGGCAAATCAAGCATATCATAAAGTTTCTTAGGCATAACAGAGATACTAGCACCAAGATCACATAAAGCATTACAATCAAAATCATTCACCTTCATCTTAATGATGGGCTCCCAACCATCTTCTAACTTCCTAGGGATAGAAGCTTCATGTTTTAATTTCTCTTCCCTAACTTGCATGAGAGCATTTGTAATATGTTTTGTAAAAGCCAATTTATAGCACTAGCATTAGGACTTCTAGCTAGCTTTTGCAAGAACATAATTACTTCAGAAATATTACAATCATCAAAATCAAAATCATTATGATCAATGGTAATGGAACCATTGTCTCCCATATTTCGAAAAATTTCAGCACTTTTATCAGGAACAGTTTCAGTGGTTTTAGGCAATTTCAAACGTTTTGCAGAAGTAGTAGAAACATTGCCAACACCAATTATGTTACCATTGATAGTAGGAGGTTTACTAGCATGTGAAACTTCAGCATTACTAGTGGTGGTAATAGTACAAACTCTAGCTATAATATCTTCTCTTTCCCACCTAGCATGCAATTCAGCCAACATCCTAATATTGTTGTCAATTTTAACTTGGATAGCATTGGCAGTAGCAAAAGTATTATTATCAATAGTTTCAGGTTTGCTGCCATTTTATTAATTAAAGAAGCTTGTGCTTCAGACATGGATGAAATACGGTTTCAGCAGTAGAAATCTTAGTTTGCAACCAGAAATTTCCCTATTCAAATTTTCAAGTTGATGTCCTATATTTTTCAACATAGCAGATTGTTCATTCATAGTTTTAGTAAACAATTGGTTTTGCTCATATTGTGATTGCATAAAGTTCTTAGTAGCCCTTTCAATTTCTAGCATCCTTTCCTCACTAGGCAATCCAGATCTGAATTAACATAACCATTGCCACTATTAGAAGGATAAGGCTTATAATTGTTTACCAAAATTATTCCTATAAGCATTGTTGTTGAAATTATTGTTTTTAATGAAGTTCACATCAACATGCTCTTCTTGGCAACCAATGAAGCTAAAGGAACATTATTTGGATCAACATGAGATTTACCATTCACAAGCATAGACATAATAACATCAATCTTATCACTCAAGGAAGAGGTTTCTTCAACAGAATTTACCTTCTTACCTTGGGAGTCCTCTCGGTGTGCCATTCAGAATAATTAATCATCATATCATCAAGAAGCTTTGTTGCAGCACCCAAAGTGATGGACATAAAGGTACCTCCAGCAGCCGAATCCAAGAAGGTTCTTGAAGAAAAATTCAGTCCTGCATAAAAGGTTTGGATGATCATCCAAGCAGTCAGTCCATGGGTGGGACAATTCTTTACCAATGATTTCATTTCTCCCATGCTTGGGCAACATGTCATTATCAAATTGTTTGAAATTCATAATGCTACTTCTCAAGATATAATCTTAGCAGGAGGATAATATTTTCCAATGAAAGCATCTTTGCATTTAGTCCATGAATCAATACTATTTCTAGGCAAAGATAGCAACCATTCTTTAGCTCTTCCTCTCAAAGAGAAAGGAAATAATTTCAGTTTAATAATATCTCCATCTATATCCTTATACTTTTGCATCTCACAAAGTTCAACAAAATTATTAAGGTGGGCAGCAGCATCATCAGTACTAACACCAGAAAATTGCTCTTTCATAACAAGATTTAACAGAGCAGGTTTAATTTCATAAAAGTCTGCTTTAGAAGCAGGTGGAGCAATAGGAGTGCATATGAAATCATTATTATTTGTGCTAGTGAAGTCACACAACTTGGTGTTCTCAGGAGTACTCATTTTAGCAAAAAAAGACAAACCGAAATATAAAAATAAATGCAAGTAACTAATTTTTTTGTGTTTTTGATAAAAGAAGCAAACAAGACAAAATAAAAATAAACTAAGCAAGACAATAACAAAGTAAAGAGATTGGAAGTGAGAGACTCCCCTTGCAGAAGGCTTGACCTCCCCGGCAACGGCGCCAGAAAAAGTGCTTGATACGTGAAAGCACACGTTCGTTGGGAACCCCAAGAGGAAGGTATGATGAGTGCAGCAGCAAGTTTTCCCTCAGTATGAAACCAAGGTTTAATCGACCAGTAGGAGATGAAGACACTTCTGAAGGTTGTTGGTGGAAATGTGGCGCGCGCAACACCAGGGATTCCGGTGCCAACGTGGAACCTGCACAAGACAATCAAACTACTTTGCCCCAACGAACAGTGAGGTTGTCAATCTCACCGGCTTGCTGAAAACAAAGGATTAAAAGTGTGGTGTGGAAAATGATGTTTTTGCAGAGAATGAAAGAGAACAATGATTGCAGTAGGTTGTATTTCAGATGTAAAAGAATGGACCGGGGTCCACAGTTCACTAGTGGTGTCTCTCCATAATAAATTACTAACATGCTGGGTAAACAAATTACAGCTGGGCAATTGACAAAATAGAGAAGTGCATAAAAATGCATGTACAAGTCATGAGGACTACTATGAGATTTATTTGGGCATTACAACAGTACACAGACCGCTATCCAGCATGCATCTGTGCCTAAATAGTCCACCTTCAGGTTAGCATCCGCACCCTTTCAGTATTAAGTTGCAAGCAACAGAATTGCATTAAGTAAAGTGCATAATGTAAGCAATACAATTATCCTTAGACAAAGCATCGCTGTTTTACCCCTAGTGGCAACAGCACATCCACAACCTTAGAGGTTGTTGTCACTCCCCAGATTAAATGGAGACTGAACCCACTATCTAGCATAAATACTCCCTCTTGGAGTTACAAGCATCAACTTGGCCAGAGCATCTACTAGTAACGGAGAGCATGCAAGATCATAAATAACATATATGATAATTCAATAATCAACTTGACATAGTATCAATATTCATCGGATCCCAGCAAACACAACATGTAGCATTACAATAATATGATCTTGATCATGATAGGCAGCTCACAAGATCTAAACATGATGGCACAAGAGGAGAAGACAACCATCTAGCTACTGCTATGGACCCATAGTCCAAGGATGAACTACTCACACATCACTCCGGAGGCAGGCATGGCGATGTAGAGCCCTCCGGTGATGATTCCCCTCTCCGACAGGGTGCCGGGAAGAGCTTCAGAACCCTCCCGAGTTAGGTATGACGGCGGCGGGGCTCTGGAACTTTTCGTGGAATATGACTCGGTGTCTAGGGTTTTCCCAAACAGAAGAATATATAGGCGAAGGGGCGACGTCGGTGGGCACCCGTGGGCCCCTCACCACGTCACGACGTGGCAGAAGGGGGCCGCGCCACCACGTGGTGAGGACGCCTCGGTGCTCCTCTTCCTTTCTCCTCCGGACTCCGTGTACGTGACAGAAAAATAGGGACCTAGCTTTTGTTTCGTCCAATTTCGAGAATATTTCCAGAACAGCTTTTCTGGAATACAAAAACAACAGAAAACAGGAACTGGCACTGTGACATCTTGTTAATAGGTTAGTCCCAGAAAATGCATAAAAATGATATAAAGTGTAAATAAAACATGTAGCAATTGGTATAATATAAGCATGGAACATCAGAAATTATGGATACGTTGGAGACGTATCAACCGCCGCCCCTGGTGGACCAAATGGAACGACTGAGCTAGGGTTTGGGGAAACCGTAGCCGACCCCACTCCCTTGCACCGCTGCTCCCACCTAGTGTCGTCACTCCCTTTGCTTGGGGACCAAGGAAAGGGTGGCCGGCCTCCTTTTTGGGCATTTGGCCCATGTGGCTCCACCCCCACATGGGTGTAACCCAATGGGTGCAGCCATGGACGCTTCCCGATGTTTCTAGAAGTTTCTAGACATTTTGGAACCTTCAAAAAAAACTGAAACCCTTTCTAGATGTCTTGGGAAGTTATCGGTATCCTGGAACTCTTCCAAAGTTCTCTCCGAAGTAGAAGTATTTTGGTCACGTCGGAACTATTCATGTGACACACTCTCTTGTTCCAAACCTTCCAATATACACAAATGACTGTAGCAAACTTAAGTGTGTGGCCCTACAGGTGCGATAACGAGTGGACTTGACAGAACATCTTGTTATCAATAATCAATAGTGGAGTCATGGACGGCCTATATTGATTTCAACCGTAATACGAAGAAGCTCAGTTGAACCTGTCAGTTTTCGTATGTGGTTCCCATTGCTTCGCATACTGAAAAATACCGGAGATGAGATATTCCATATCACGTGAAACACCTCTTGATCACAATATCTTGTTATCCTCATTACCGATACGTTCTCTTTTACTTGTTTCGGTATTCCCATATCGCGAAGATTAATATCATGCCTTGCCTGCATAACATAATGGGTACTTTATACCGAGTGGGTCTAGGTTGTATCTCTCTTTCGTGAGAAGGAATTCCCATTCTTGAAACATCATGATAATTACACTTTTTTTGTTACCCAGAAGCTGACGTTATGATTACCGGTCAGGGGCAGAGCTAGAAAAAATTGCCTTGTGCACACATCAACTAGCAAGTGAAATGGGACGTCAGAGTACTTGTTTGGGCGTTGTTTGTGTGTGAAATAGTGAGCCCTAATGCACTGCCATTGGATTACCTGGTGCACATAGCAAAATTTGGACCCATTTGCTAGTAAATTGTTTTGATACCCTGGCGGCTGTGCACCATGCAAAGGCATATGTTGCTCCTCCCGTGGTTATGGTGTGACGTTTGACAGTACCAAATTAAGTTTTTCAAGTATGATGATTTTAATAACCTCATCGTTTAAGGACATATAAGAACTTCACCATTTTTGTGATAATGCTAACAACATTATGCCGAAAAGATCTTATAGCATATCATTCAGTTGGGTCTACCCAGTCACATTGTTCTCCAAACAATATGCTCTCATTGATGTCGACAATCATTTGCTCATGACCAGAAAACAGAGTCGTCAAGCAATCAATAAATTAGTCCAACAGGCCATACTAGTCCAACAGGCCATACAATCGTACATGTGTGTTCATCTTTTTACATGTTCGTATGGTTTGCATCTAAATCTGTATTCAGAAACTAAATCAGTTGTAGCAGAAAAATATATATTAATATAACAATTATTATTGCCTTTGGGCATATCTCGACAGCTTGAATTATGGCAGAATCACTTATATATCTAGCATATGAGACACTCAGTTCAAAACAGGTATAGGTTGCAGCCCTTGTCTTCAACCGCGGGTTCAATACAGTGAAATCCGCATTCGATCAAAACAATCTCAAGTAGTAAACCCATATGAGGCACTCAGTTTAGCACGTTAATCAACGTCCACAACTACTGCCCTGACAACACAAGGTCCGTGAGAAGGTCTCCAAAATCAACGCCTTCAGAAAGGCAACGAGACACAAGTTCACCATCGTTGGATATAGTCAAACATTAGATCATGAGTTTAGAGCAGGGGCGGACCCAGGTACAAGCTTGTGGGGCCTTGGCCCCCACTCAAAAATTGCAACTTCAATAGTATTTGTTCAAATTTTAATGGAAACCGTTAGATCGGGGCACAACAATAATGAGAGTCACAAACCACCGCCGTGGATGTCGTATCTGCATTTGATCCTTTTGTGTCGCCACACTTGTCGCCTCAGCCGCCGCTGCCCAGATACACATGCGGGCGTCACGTTACCCTCGCAGCCGACGCACCATGCCCTCACCAAAAAGTTTTGTGATGGCAGTCCCGGTTTCTGAACTCTGTCATGCGCGGTGTCATCGAGAGACACACATCGCGCTAGGTCGGAGGTCCCCATAACAGGACGGACGAGAGCCCGCCACCGCCATCGGCCGAGTGGATTTTCCCGTTGGTTTCCTCCGAAAGCGGCGGGGAGGAGAGGAGAGACGGGCCGGTGGCCGGAGTTTCGCCCGTGACGCTCCCTAGGAGCGACCCGAGCGGCTCATAGGGCAATGAACAACAACAATAGCCGTTCAAGCGATCTAGATTTGGATCTCATTTGAGTTTTATCCATGCTAGCTAGTAGCAGAGGTTGGTTCCGTTTAAACTATCTCTCACTTATCATCTTTGCAGAGGCTGTGTTGTTCAGCTGTGTGCATGTTTGTTATGCAGACTGGGTGTAATACTTAAACCTTTTAAGTAATATATCTCCCTTTATCGACAAAAATGGTTGTGTTGTGTCTGAGTCATAAGAACGATTCATGAGAAAATCCAGACATGTTAATGTTGATTTTGTCTTAACTGATTAGGTAAAGCCAACACAATAATCCTAAGAACTAATTAATCTCCTGGCAATACAGCCTCACAACAATTAATCTCACACAGAGTCACATCTAGTTATGACACATCATAATTTGAGAATGCTTCTGAAATCATTCCTACGTTTTCCGATGTTTCTAAACTTGAAATTAATACAAAATTAAAATGATCTTGTTTTGTTCCTATTCAAAGATATTTTAAGTAATTGCATGATCCTGAAAAAGGGGTACAAATAGAACGGCCTACGCAATCCGGATTTCACGTTGTATGTCGTTGGTACCAATGGTGTCTGTACTGGATGAAAATGAGTCCTTTGATCTTGATCTCGACGACCTTGATGATCTCGCTGATGCTGTTGGCGAACTGTTTTTGGAAGATTTCTTCCTTCTGGACTTTCTGGGTGGCTTTGGTATGTCAGGGTACGGGGTTGCCTCCTGACCGCTATTTTCAGGAAGTATGCCGTACGGCGATATATCTCGAGGCTGGTCAAAATCTGCAAAGTGCAAGAAACCTAAAAGTGTTCATTGTAATCACAAAAACTTGAATAGTACTTATCCATGTTGAACATATCATTTTTGTGATTGAGTTGTAATGGAGCCAGAATGGCAGAATATAATCATGCGTTTAACTAGGTGGTTATGTAACATTGCATGTTTATGACAGTACTAATAGCTGTATGAACGACATTGTAGGTATGAGGTTAAAATCTTATAATTTAGTCCACGATGCACCCATTAGTCCGTCTGCACCATTAACCCAGTTGTTTAATGGCATCATGTCCGCCTCCAACTCTGATACCCCGTCACGATTAATTCAAAGAATCAACATAAGATTGCGACGCATATATGGCAACATGAGAGCACGTTCCTAGGACAATCAACAGCAAGCCCCCTTCCCCATTTACGCATGCCACTATAATAAACAAGACATAATCTTATACTACTAAAAGTAAGACAGGATCTTCTTTCCATGATGAACACAGAAGCAATTGAGACCAAAACATGTGCACCACTGCAAGAAATGAAGATCTGAATATACCTTGAGAAGTCCAGGAAGTTCCTGTAGATGGTCCGAAATTGTTCAAGGACGAAAAGTCAGGTGAACCCTTCATGTCGTTCATCTGCAAATTAAGGACAGTTTGGACTATGTCAGGTTCCCACTAAGACATGACTAATGAGGTTATCAACCAGCGTCACAAGAGATCTGCAGCACTGTTCTGAATTCTGTCAGGTATGTACCCAGCTAGGACTAGGAGAAGTAGCAGCACTCCCCGTTGGACTTTCCCAACCGATATGCGCGACATGCTTCACGTCTGTCGGAAAACCAATCTCCATCTCCATCTCCTGTTCCTTCACCACTGCAATCATGGTGTATACCGGAGAAGGGTGAATAAAGATAGGGAAACGGAAATATGCAACTAATCTCAAATGTTCAGAATTAAGACATGGAGAATATTACGTACCGAAGATTTGAGAGATGACCCTGAGTCCCTTGAAGACCCCTTTCATCTTGTAAGCCATCGGTAGATGTTTTGCACAGCAACCAGCTGAAGCCCTTTGGAAACAAAAGCACAAGAAAACAAGGTGAGCAACGAGCTCTGCTTTCTCAGATAATTTACATCAGCAGCCGCATCCTACGAGCCAAAGCTAGATCGATTTCTCGCACCCCATATGAAACAAAAGAAGATATGATAGATGGGTAAATTGATGATGTGCATACCTCAAGATAGAAGGTGATGATGTTGATACCCCTCTTCTTGCTTGTTCAATGGGGACATCAGGAGTAGGCAGCAGTTCCATCACCTCCCATCCTTTATCTTCCACAGTGACATCACAGGCATCATCCACAGGAAGACCTTATGTGCTGGGACTTATAGAAAGTTGGCAGCACAATTCAGGAACGGAAAGCTGGCAACAGGAAAGGAATAAAGAAAGGAGCTGTCTAATTATATGATTCTGCTAATGCTAAACGCTTGCATTAGAATAATGACAATATCTATCGATCATAATCTCTTGTCTTCGGGCACTAGTACGACTTTGAGTTGTCAGTAAATGTTTGGGATAAAATTTGAAGTAATAAATAAACACCAAGTGAACAAAGATATGCAGCCGCGATCTAACTGTAAGGAGTACAGGTGCATTGTTCTGAAGTTCTGGGACAGTCATTCTTGCCCTGTATACGGGCTGTTGTCTGACAGACACAGCTAATAATCTCAACAGGTGGATTACAATATGCGAGATCGACGCAGCCACGTTGAGGAACAGGCTTGTGAATCAGTCAAGAACCGTGTTTTTTGGATGCCCTCAGATCTCAAAAACCCACGAATCATTTTTGGGCAGATCGGGTATGCGCTGTCATGTACGTTACTATCACGCATTGTGATTACTACCTCCGCCAAATAATGACGTCCTAAAATACACGCAGTCGAACTTCTCTTCGATTATTGACACATGTTAAAAGTTGGGAGATTTTACGGTACATCCTACTACACAATTTTAGGTGTAGTATTAACCAGATCCAATGGTTAATATCGTGTGGGCCAGAGCTAGGCCAAAGGACATCTTGGTAATTTGCCGTAAGGGCAGAAACTTGTTTGAGTCACTAATCAACATTAATCTGTAATTAATCACCGCAAGAAGCAAAGATTGCGCCGCCATCCCGCACTGCGCTTGGTGACGTCGACGAGGAGGTAGCAGCCGCCGCCGCCGCATCCACGCTCTGCTCCAGATAGCTTATTGCCGCCACCTCCAGTTCTGCTCGTGCAAGTCCGCGACGATATGCCATCCGGCGCCAGCTGCTCGAATCGCACGAGAGGACGTCTCGGCACCGGCGGCCGGCGGCAGCAGATACAGAGGTGCGTCCTCAGATGCCCTAGGATCCGAAGAGAACATTCAGCTCGTTAATTACCTGTTTTACTTTAGAAATTATGCAACAAATTATTTACATGTTCATGCCGCCTCATGTTGTTTTTTTGATTGAAGGATAATTTTCAAATACTTAAACATGGACAAAATCTGCAATGGACAATGGCCATGCAGGGTACGAGCGCTGTCGCACGCCTTCGGCTTTGTTGCGTCTTCGCCATCAGAGAAGGAGCTGCTGCGCGACTAGGAGACACTCGTGCAGAAGGTCGGTGAGGATGTTGCCGCCGCTGCTCTCATCAGGCAGATCAGCCTCAACGCAGTGCTCAGCGTCTCTATGTCGCCGATCCAGTCGCACATCCATTGCTGCCATATCTTAGTTTCTGGCCATGATGTACCGTTGTTTCTCTCACAACTGTGTTGATAATCTTCATTGAAGCTTCAGATTTACTCGATGAAGATTTGAAGCTGACACGCAGTAGTGTGAAGTTTGTTGTCAATATAATTTCTGGATTTCTACCAGATCACATTGATCCTATTTGGTAGCTCTTTTTGCCATGTGCACCTGTCATTCTTTTGTCAAAGAAAATATTATAATTACAGAGATTTTCTTGTTCTCATGAAACATCCATTAATTGAGCCTTGCTTCAGTGCGCCACCCCTGGCGAAACTTGAGTAATAAACGGGGGGCAACTTGGGTAGGATCTCACATTAGTTATTAGATAGGATCTATGAGATCTATTTTTTTGAATGGGCAAAACATGTTAAAAAATTCTTTAAAAAATTGACTACACGCATCTATGTTATATATGCAACGTCGAAAAAGGTTCAAATTCGACATATATTTAGAGAGGCAAAAAAGAGAAACTCCGGTGTGAACAGCATGAATCACTATTTACTCAAATCTGACACTATTCACATTGTAGTTTAGCATTTTTATTTCACTCTCTAACTGTAGATCGAATTTCGAGCTGACATTTTTTGGAGTTGTACTAACAACCTGTAAGTATCTTGTGTAATGTTTTCAGATTTTTAACAACTTTTATATATTGTTTTGTGACATGATCCTATGATCTATAGCATGCACTAGCTACTTTGTAATGGATTTCACGTGATTAGCAGTGGATAATTAATCAACAGAAATATATAGCTAGCTATATGTTGGAGCGACTCTATACTGTGTTTCAGTACTCAAGTGTATGATTAATTTTTGTATGCTTCCTTGTAGTTTTTTTTGTAACATTTGTGTATATTTTTTGTTGTTTATTTAGTACACCTGATTGCATTTTACAATATTTATTACAGGTGGTTCTCCCGCGGTCGAATATTTAAAATTTTAGGTTGCACGCAACTGCAAAAAATTATTTCTAGATTACAGTGCTCTCTCACCGGTTCATGTGTCCAACAAATGAATTAAAATACACAATTAAGTTTTCATTTAATATTTGGTCCATCGCTGTTGCAAGTCGAGTCAAGCTTGAAGCGAGCTGAAAAGGAGGGAGGCGATCTCACCTTTGGTACATGTAGACCCACATGAACATTTCTTTCCATCTTAACCGCATCACATCTGAACATGTGGATCTACATGCAACACTCTCATAACCATATGTTACTACCTTTAGAACGTGTGGACCCACACGCAATAGTCCTAGCTATGTTGTATGTTTAGGACCTACATGATAGTTATCGAACAAGTTGTATAGTGTCGGTACATGTACAAATTTCTAATAGGTCATACGTATCTACAACCGTTGGAACATGTGGACCCACATGAAACACCCCTACCATATTAATCCTAGCACATCTAGGACACGTGGACCCGCATGCAACACTCGTAGCCATATCTTACCACCTTTAGGACATGTGAACCCAAGCGCAAAACTCCTAGCTATGTTGTATGTTGTAGTACCCACATGATAGTTCTAGATCAACTTGTCTAGTGCTGATGCATGTGGCTCTAAATATCGTAAATATCTAGTAGGTTATATAGGTATGCATCTACCACTTTGAGACATGTAGATCCACATGAACATTCCTTGCCATCTTAACTCAACACATCTTGAACATGTTGACCCACATGTAACACTCTCATAACCATATCTTACCACCTTTGGTACGTGTGGACCCACACACAATAGTCCTACCTATGTTGTATGTTTTAGGACCTACATGATAGTTATCGGTCAAGTTGTATAGTGTCGGTGCATGTACAAATTTCTAACAGGTCATACGTATCTACAACTGCTGGGACATGTGGACCCACATGAAACACCCTACCATATTAATCCTAGCACATCTAGGACACGTGGACCCGCATGCAACACCCATAGCCATATTTTACCACTTTTGAAACATGTGGACCCATACGCAAAACTCCTAACTATGTTGTATGTTGTAGGATCCACATGATAGTTCTAGATCAACCTGTCTAGTGCTGATGCATGTGGCTCTAAATATCGTAAATATCTAGTAGGGGGTTATATAGGTATGTATCTATTTTGGGACATGTAGACCCACATGAACATTCCTTGCCATCTTAACCCAACACATGTTGAACATGTGGACCCACATATAACACTCTTATAGCTATACCTTACCACCTTTGGTACGTGTGGACCCACACGCATTAGTCATATCTATGTTGTATGTTTTAGGACCCAACATGGTAGGGGTGTTTCATGCGGGTCCACATGTCAAGTTGTATAGTGTCGATGCGTGTAGTTATAAATTTCTAGTAGGTGATACGTATCTACAACCGTTGGAACATGTGGACCCACTTGAAACACCCCTACCATATTAACCCTAGCACATTTAGGACATGTGGGCCCGCATGCAACACTCATAGCCAACCGCTAACAGAAGCACGAGTGGCCCATTATTTTACATAACATACTAGCGAAGCGAGACAACATGTTCTTTTTGATCCATCTAGAGAACACAAAGTCAACAAGCATACCAAGGAAAGAAGGTGACGCCGCGATGCTCCCGCCGCCGGCACCGCCTCGCCCGCTCCTCGGGTAGAGCACACACAATGTCTTTTATTTTTATGTTTATTTACGTGACATAATTATCAAGTTTTTTTCTTGAAAATGGATTTATCTACATTTTAATTTAATGTTATTAATTTCTTAGAATTTATTTTGAATGATTTGGTACTCATTTTTTATGATTAATGAGTCAAAGAACAATGGAAATATATTGTGTATAGCTAGGATATGTGTTTTCTGACTTACCTAGGACTACAAGGGATACGAACATTAAAACATTATAGTTAGTAAGATGTAGTCTATACCAGTGAGAAATATTTAGCCCAGTGGCTCTGTGGCTGTTCTCCTCTTGCAAATCTAGGAAGATCTAGGTTCGAATTCTCCAGACACCAATTTTGTTGCCTTTTCCCATGATTATTTTCAATCGTACGGCTGACTCTGTACACCGCTCGGCTCGGCTGGGCTTTTTCTGTTTCCACAATTTCGCCACGGGTGGCGCACCGGAGCAGAAGCGCCATTAATTTGCACACACCTAGATTTTATCTGCAAAAACTAGAGAAACATTCTCCATTTTAACAATCCATGACACGGTAGATTTCAGAACATCCATATGTACTGAGATTAAAAAAAATACACTGCACATTAATCCTTTTTAACCATCTACGAATAGCTCATTGGACACATCACCCGTCCCCATTTGATCATGCCAATACAAAATCTCTTTATTTCCTGTCAATAGGCAGAGCACAACTGATCTATTGTACAACACTTCTTTATTTCCCGAGGAGCTTCTGAATCATTTATACTCCCTCCGTTCGGAAAAGGATGTCACAAAATGGTCTATCTATAGTTCATTTTTGTGACATCTTTTTCCGAACGGAAGGAGTAAGAGATACAACGTAATAGAACATCATCATGCCCTTGTGGGGTAGCTGCACCTGTATAGATCAAGAACCCAGAATTGTGAGAGACAAAAGGTGCCTAAAAATCCATGTTTCACTATCATGGGGACTGCTTCACGTACAACCATGACAGTTTGATGAGAATATATTAGTGACTATTTGTTCTAGTTCGCAACATTAGACATGCTATAACAGTTCTGAAACAGTAAACAATCCATGTTGTAAAGTAGAGCTTCTGATTATCACAATCAGAAAATAGTGAGCACACACTCAACGTGGGGCAAGCACAACGGTAACTGTAAGTATACACTATTACAGAAATCCAGAACACACTGAATACAACGTTCTGATTAAACTTTAATCAGAACAAGCTGGGTCATCTATTACAGTAATTGACTTGCATCGATAAATTGAGAGACCGTTTAAGTTGGATTCTTGATTGCAGAAAATAATGAAGCCCATTTAAAATCAGTGGATAACCATATCAAAATTGAGAAATAAATTGAACTAACATATATGAAGGTACCTGTGTACATAGCCATCTGCTCATATGTTGAACCAACGAAGTTAGCGGTGGGGAGGGCAGGACATGGTAAACCGAGGAATCTGGGGAGGACTCACGAATCTTGGCCTCGAAGAGAGCGGAGCTGCGGAGGAGGATCCCGCAGACGGAGGCTCCTGTGGCCTCCCTCCAGATTTTGATGGGGACTGTACGCGCACGCTGCGACCAGAGAGCACTGCGCCGCAAGGGGTCGAGGGAGAGTAAGGTTGCGGCGACGGCGGCGGCCGAGATTCTACCGATTTGGATGGGGATTGGGGAGGGACCCTACATCTTTTTTTCCTGGGACCTGGCTGCGGGAATTCTAACATTGAAATGCCTAAACTGCCCTTGATGCGTAAATATACTACACCAAAATCTGTGGTAGTAAAACGGACCGGGACCGTCCGATCTTGCCAATTAAACGGCCCATATTGATTTGATGTACCGTAAAACATCTCTAAAAGTTACTTTGGTCGATCAATACTTCTCTAACATTGATATGGTCTGCAAAACACAATTCTTACCACTAATTTTATACAACATGTTAGAAAATTTAACAATACTACTTCCTCTGTTACTAAGTATAAAATGTCATAAACAAGACTCATGAATTTGAACTGCCTGAATCAGGAGCTGTAATCCACATCTTTAGAGATAGGGGTGGTAGTCACAACATTGGTAGCGGTGAGCAGAGGTCAAGAAGAAGAAGCGATAAGAGCAGTTAGAGAGCAAGCATGCTCAAATAGCACTTCGACTGACGTAGGTAAATCAATTTCCAATTTACATCCGGGTCTTCTACTTAGTTGTAGGCGTTGCTCCCTGAAATAGAACATTTTGGGTCAGATACTTCCCAGCTTTTGTTATGGTGCTGGAGGGTTCACTCCTTGACATAAATAGGGGTGGGTCCTTCCCACTACGCGAGGCGAACTCCTAAAGAAGAGACTGATTTTTGTTTATCCATTCCTTACTTATCCACTGGGCAATATGGTTTTATTGTGCCGAGTTTTGGCGTAGCAGCGATATTTCGATTCACCTTTTCTTCTAGGGATATCATAATTGGACGTTTAAACCCATCTCATATGATGGGAGTTGTAGGAGTATTAGGCATGGCTCTGCTATGTGCTATAGTCTCCACAAATTCAAGTTATACTAACTTTACTTTAATTGACCTCTTTTCTACTGCTCATAAAGAAGAAATGAAGTAATAGGTAGGGATGACATGATTTGAATTTGTGACATTTGTACCCAAAACAATAACTCTACCAAATTTCGCTACATCACTTTTCCAAATTGTGATACAATGCCATTGTACACAATTCATGTCTTCATTTCCACATCGTGAGTTTCTTCTTACTTCTCTATCTCTACAACCCTCATGTCATTTCTTATTTTTGGTCTAATTAAGGAATTATATACATCTAAAATCCAATAGAACTTCGCCTATAAAGAAGGATTACTTTTCCTTGGTAATATATAATAAGAAGGAGTCATTTTTTTGAGATAGGCAAATTTGTCTATATGGCTCGTCTTATATATAACATAAGTGTTTGTGAAGGGGATCGTAGGCAGAAAACAAAAAAATCCTAACAACGATAACCTTAATCTAGCCAAGATCTATACTATGCAGATATAGTAATACGGAGAAGATCGATATACATACCCTTATAGACCGACACTAGTACAGAAAAGGCTATCAGTGGCGCACCTTTTTGGAATTCTGTGGCGCACCCCAGGCTTGCTGGGTGCGCCACAGAATTCTCGCCACGGTGCGCCACCGAATTTTCTGTGGCGCACATGGCCAGGTGCGCCACAGAATTCTCAAAAAGTTCAAAAAATGGAAAAAAAATACAAAGTTTCAAAAAAAAATCAGAAAATCAAAATATGAAATAATATGAAAAATCCTAATTATTAGAATTATTTTTAGATTTTTTGAATTGATACCTTCCCGCTAGGTCACCCATCCTCAAATTGCTCCAACCCTAGCACGCTTAATTTCTAAGTTCCACCCAGTTCACCTACGCTTGTGTTACTCAAGTTCTTATTGATATATATATATATATATATATATATATATATATATATATATATCATATGAACCCTCTTAAGTCTTGTATGTGTATATGTGGTATGTGTTTTTAAATATCAGATTTTTAAAAACTTCTAAAGTTTCAAAAGGAGATTCAAAAGTTTCAAAAGATCCAAAAAATTCAAAAAACTTAAATTTTTTCAAAAAATCCAAAAAAGTCAAAACACTTCAAAAAAATCCAAAAAATTCAACAATCTTCTTTGTTATACATTTATGTGTCTTTTTGGACTTTTTGATTTTTTTAATTTTTTTCTTTCTTTTTGATTTTGCTGCGAAAAATCGTCTGTTTGAAATAACTTTTTTTTCTTTTAGAATTTGAGGAATCTGTGAATTGCTGACCGGGTAAATCCCGGTGGATTCGAACTCGCATTTTTCTCTAATTTTTTTGACATATTTTTTGCATTATTTCGACGTCGTATGCAAAAGTTATGGCCGTTACAAGTTTTTTTTCCTGTTTGTTGCAGAAAAGGTAAAAATTCATATTTCAAAATTTCTATACCTACTACACTCAAACCTAACTACATGTCAAAAGATTTTATTTATTGAAATTTTTATCATTTTCTTTTACTTCCTGCAAGACTAAAAAGGCGGTCCAGGGGTGGGATTTGAAAAAAAAAATCTGTGGCGCACCAAGCTTGGTGCGCCACAGAATGTCACATTAGCTTGGTGCGCCACAGAATGTCACATTTCTGTGGCGCACTAAACCACATGCGCCACATAAAATAGACATTATGTGGCGCACCAAGCCTGGTGCGCCACAGAATGTCACCTCTGCTAGGTGCGCCACAGATTTTTTTTCCAAATTTTAACCCGCCCCCAGATAACATTCTGTGGCGCACCTGACCATGTGCGCCACAAAAAGTCACCTTTCTGTGGCGCACCAGGCTTGGTGCGCCACAGAATGTCTAATTTCTGTGGCGCATGTGGTTTAGTGCGCCACAGAAATGTGACTTTCTGTGGCGCACCGGGCTTGGTGCGCCACAAAAAATAATTCTGTGGCGCGCCACATAATGCCAACCTACCTATATAGGGTTTCCCTACTAGTGCGAAACGCGGGGATTACGCTCCCGCACAAGCGTTGTCGATGAAGCCGACGAAGCCGACCTCAAGGTCGTGTAGAGGAAGAAGACCTCCGAGCATCACGAGCGTGGCGCCTTGCAGGGAATCGACACGTACGACGAAGACGACGACATCCGGGCTCCGATCCAGGGACGAGCAGCGGAAGACTTGGACCGGAAGACCAGCAGTACGGCGGAGTGCGTATGGTGGACATAACCTCACCTCGGCACAACTCCAATGTCGGAGTCACGGTCAAGGAGGAATTTGTGTGTTTTCAAAGGCATGGGGCACCTCTATATAAGGGCAGGGGAGGGTGTAACTCCCCTTGGCTTAGCCATGTGGGACTAAACCCCACATGGCTTGGCTAAGCCCCGCTCTAATATTTTAGGGGCCCAGGTGCGAACTTCATAAATACCCACCTAATCAATGGGCCTTAACTTTTTTCACTATAACTTCTATGTATTAACGCTGGCGTGTAATCATTTATGTAGGCCACTAGTAATAACCTGGGTAGTTTACAAGAAGTATTACCAGCAACGTGTATTTGGCGCTGCACGCAACTAGTAATATAGGGTATACGTCAGTTTTTTGGGCCTCAATTTTGGCTGGGCCCCGGGCCGTCGCACCTCTCGCACAGGGCAGCTGCCGACCCTAGGTGGGCCCCATTCGGCCCACCTAGGCCGTCCCCCTCCCAACTCGCACCAAGGACATGGGCCTCTCTAGGCCCATATATGTGTGCAACCTGTAAAATACGAATTTAATAAAAATAAAATATATTTAATCATTAATTAAACTAATTAATATCAAATACATTTTAACTAATTAATTTCAGCTCTGAAACTATTTCGTTGCTCTCCGATCTCCATCGGAAACCTCCCGGAACGCTTCCGATGCTCTCTTTTATTTTCTCTTCTATTTCCGATCCAATAAACTTGTCGACTTCCCTTAAGTGTTACCCTAGCGGTTCGAGATTTCACCAGACATAATCGAGACATGCTCTCCGATCAATGACTAATTCGTGGACCTTGGATACCCAGAATTAATCCATGTGAGATAACGAATAACTTTATCGTTCGAACCTAGACGCCGAGTCATAAACCTTTTTCCATGGCGATACTTAGTGTGTCCGAGACTCGTTCATAGATATCATGATACCTTGCTTGATCTCGTTACCGACAACACTATCTTCTACTCGTCTGTGATATTACGTCCCCGTGACCTAGCCACATGCTTGCAAGCTCATTGACATAATCTCATCGAGTGGGCCCTAAAGTATCTATCCTGCTATGCGGACTGGCAAATCCCTCACTTGATCCCTCGTCTCAACATACTCCCTTCCGATACCCGAGAGGGACACCGTTATTGTTACACTATAAAGATGACGTTTGATGCAATCAAAGTATTTCAGGAATAGCGATAAGAGTTGATCTCACGGTCAAAGGCGTAATCACTACGTCCTACATATATTGGGTATGTCCATCACATCGTTCTGCCAACGATATGACTCCGTTGTCAACTGACACCCAATGTCACATGATCGGGAAACCTTGATCATCGATTGCACAATGAACTAGTCACATAGAGTCTACTAGGGACCTGGTTGTCTTACGTACCACATGTGTATTAATATTTCCGCTTAATACAGTTATAGCATGATACAAAAACATATTATGAACAAATGAGATATGATAAATAAAACAATTTATTAATTGCCTCTAGGACATATCTCCTTCAGTTTGATCATATATGTATTTCAACAAGGAAGAATGATTTTCAATGCAGGAGCTAGATTTTCCATGTATATATAGAACCTCCAACATGGGTCTAGTGAGAGACAACTGTGACTGCAATTTGAGAACACCCTCTTCATAACATAATGGCCGAAATTGTCTTTATACGAATAAACATAATTATCAAAAGAACCTGTGTAGGTGACACATATGCAAAGCAAACCTCCTGCGAGGTGATATGGTGGAGAGGAGATTAGGTTTTGCTTGTTTTGTGCTTTTATCTTTTTTAAACCACCCCTTTGTCATAAAAAATATGTTTGTTGTAGTATTTGGATTGATAAGTGACAACTGGTTGAAGCATAACTAAATTATTTATTCGTATGAAGGTGACAATTATTTGTGGGGTTTAGCTCCCGCTTTCCTACATATTCTTGGGTGTGCCAAAGGCAATTCCCATTAAAAATCTTGGAATTCATTTACATTACAAAAAACTCAGAGGGAGGATATCCATCCCCTAATTGGCAAAAACATGAAGAGAATGGCAAGATGGTTGCTAGAGTAGTCCTATATTAAGAGACGCTTAGCTAGAATCCCGATTTATCTCCTGTATTTTTTTCAAGTTCCCTAAATGGTCCTTAGACTTGATCAATTCCCAGATGGACAATTTTACATAGTGATTTTGAAGGGCATATAGGAAACCACACCTTGGCAACTGAAAACTAGTGTCTAGAAAAAAATGGGGGCCTAGCAAATGTCAGCTTGTGTTTGCTCAGCTTCTAGATCAGTAGATATGATAGAGAAGTCAGAAACTCTATAAACAACAAATGGTTGACTCCAAATACAACACATGACAAGCCCAACATTCTCCGTGGTGGGAGTTTAGTAGTTTTGAAAGTGTATGGTGGGTAGCCAAAAGTGCCAGATTCATATATAAGTGGAATATTGGACAATGAGTAAGGTTAGATTTCTGGAAGACAAACTCACATTTAGGAGGAATTTCTCTAGCAAACTCATGCAAATTTGGCATGAGCTAGTTGAGGTTGCAGATAGCATAGTTTTCCTCTGATGTGGTTCCTCTAATATGGCAATACGAAAACAAGGGAATATACTTGACATCTTTTCTATATGGATTATTAAGTTTGATGGGGTCACCCATATTTTTGTTCCTGCTATGTGGCAATTGCATATATACCCCCCCCCCCCCCCCCCCCCCCCCCCCCGAATTCACATTTCCCTATGGCTCCTCGCCCACAACAAACTAACAACTAGGGACAACATGACGAAGAGGAATATATATGAACAAACGAGAAAACTGCATGTATTTGATTGGATTGTTGCAAAGCAGATTTTGGGAGTGGTTTTAGATTTCTTTCAAATCCAACTTGGATATGCCTACACATATGAATCAAGGTTTTAGATTTATAATAAAAGATATGATGCTTTAAATTCAGTTTGTGCATCTGTTCTTTGGAACCTCTTTAAAGATAAAAATGACTTAGTGTTCAGTGGTCACTCTTGGATTGGCATTAAGTAGGTTCGGAGGAGGATACTAAGCTTCTTGAGAAGTTGTAAACTAATGTTCAAGCAGCATATGCTGGAGGTGACTAAAAAGGTCTGCACCTGTATGCTGAGCATACTTAGAGCCCTGATGATGCTGGAAGGTGGGTGATCGTTACACAACGCCAAGTTGATCAGGATGATCATGACTCTCGTGTTCGCCGATCACCAGAGTAGGAAAAGATGACGACGATGGGGACTTGGACGACTCCAACGTCGACACTGGGTAATGGCCCGATGGGGACTTGGACGACTCCAACTTCGACATTGGGCAATGGCCTTCGTTTTGCCTTTTCTCTCTCGATCTAGCTGTGGTGTAGTAGAAAACTTCATATTTTCCTTCGCTTATAGAGCCTCGGGCCCAAGAGGATTGTTGTTTGTAACCCCATCTATGACCTTTTGAACCCGCTGAACGTGAGGCTTCGTTGAACTTTATCAATGCAACCGGGGGTGCGCCCCTAATGATCTAACAAAAAGCATAACTAAAATATATTTCAGTGGTGTCCAAACTAATCTATACATATTGCTAAAACACTTTATGCTAAATCAGCGGCACATTTGTCTCGTGGGAGAATTGAAATTGTTTTTGTACACATTGGATCGACGTCTACGCTGCACGGATACCTTGCTTGGAGCTCGTGTCCGTGTCGGATACCGTATCTGATACCAATTCGGACACGATACCTGTTCGATACCTATTGGCAACATATCGGTAAATAAAACATTTAAAGAATTGGTGATACCCCTTGCAAGTCGCAGGCAGCCAGCAGCACACTGCTTTCTCAGCCTCCTCTCTCATGCTCTCACCAAATGCAAATATAATTTATGTAATCACGTTGGCACCTCTAGCTACTACATGCATTAATTTATTTTAAAGACTATGAAAACGTATCCTCGTATCAACGCTTTTTCAAAATGTCATATCTCCGTATCCGTATCGGCCCAATACCGATACACGTATCCGTATCGGTGCTGCATCCGATCCATCGCACCGCAGCTCTCTGCAGCCTGCTCCCGACCACACGGTCCAAACAGTCCACCTTGTCCAATTTTCCATTTCCCCTCCCGCCCGCCCGCCTATATATCCCATTCCCACCCATCTGTTTCAAAATTCGAAATCAGAAATCCCCATTCCTCAGTCGCCATGGACATGCCGCCTATCATCCCTATCGACGGTAAGCTACACCCAAACCCTAACCCTAGCACCACCCAAGCGCAAGCTAACCACAGCTCCGCTCGTCCGTACGTGCAGAGACCTCCTTCCTCCGGGTGCTGCTCCTCAAGGCGGCCGCTAAGGGCGACCTCCGCGGCTTCAAGGGTACGTCTCTACACTACTCAGTCCTGAGGGTTCTCTTGCTCGCGCCTCTGGGTCTGAACTCGCTCCGACGCTCATTTGGGGGGTGTCGGCAGGGATGGCGCTGGCGCTGGACGACGGGAAGGGTCGCCTGAGGGAGGCGGTGGAGGGCGCCATCGCGAGTGATCGCGGCTGCGGGGCTCTACACTTCGCCGCCGGGCACGGGAGGGTGAACGTGTGCGCCTACCTGGTCGAGGAACTCCAGTTTAATATCGAGGCCGTCGACTTCAAAGGTTGTCCCTTCTCTACTATCTCCTGCTAGAGCAAAGCCCCACGCTTTCAGCCGGCAAATGTGGGTGACTGAGCAGCACAACAGCCGCACAGCGGGGTTTTCCCCGACAGTTTGTATGTGACCTGCAGGTTCAATGACGTTGGACAGCATGATTTTCTGTGTTTTGGGATTTTACTGATTGTTCGATTTGGCTTACCTCATGAAACGTTTTTCACTTAGGTAAGAGGGCAATTAAATAGCAGAGTTAATTGACTAGCTATGCTAAGTTTGCTGATGTGATATCTCTTCGATGCCAAGTTTTGTTAACTTGTGATAGTTGCTTTAGAGTTGGTTTTATATCTTACCATAATATCTGACTGGATGGATCAATCCACTAGTAATTCTGGTTAGCTCGTAGTTTATTTAGAGTTGGGTTTTTATCTTACTGTAATATATGTGATGGATCGACCTACTAGTAATTTTGGTTAACTTGTAGTTGCTTTAGAGTTGCTTTTATTTCTTACTGTAACATGTGATGGATCGATCGACTGGTTCATGCTTCTAATCAAGGCAAGGATACCTGTATGAATTAAATTTCTCGTTTGATCAAACTTAATTTAACCTGAGTTGCATGCTGCATGATTGTGAAGAACCATTTCCCTATGTAATCATGTCTCTGAAGTCCTGATATCATATACTACAGCAATTGCATGGGCCGCTTCCTACATTTTAGCTTATTGGGTTAAACAGAATGGTTGCATGTGTAAGCTCAGCCTATAGCACAATGCTAACTTAGATATCTACTAGGTTATCCTCCAAGCTTCTTGGTCTGATTTCATTATTTTATTCATCGCCTGTGTCATGAAAATGTGTGTTTGGCACTGGCTTTAGCTTAACTTTGAGGATAATAGGTTTGATTCGGAAACATAAAAGGAATTATGTACCAGCATCACATGTGTTGTTTCCTCATATCTACTCACATAGAGCTGTTTCATTAGAAAGACCATTGGCCGCAAATTTTAGCATCATCTACGTCTCCTTTCAAAAAGCCTCTACCCACTTGCCGTCCACTCTATGCATCAGCTTGCTTTCCAAGGAAAAACAATGATTTGTAACTTGATCCTCTTCTTTGTACATCCCATATTTTATTTTAGTTCACTAAGAAACTATACGGTTATGGCTTATCAACACTGAACTGCACAATTATTCCTTTATATATGCTTGGTTGAGTCAATCTGAGTATTACTTAAGTAGGTAGTTTCTTAATTGCACTTGTTTGGCTCTTATCATGTCGAAATCAGTACTATGCAGTTTGCTTACAGTCTGTTTATGCCATGTTTCAGTTACAGAGCCACATTTCAATGAAGCATGTTTATGCCATGTGTCAATAACCAAGATATTTTTACTGAATTATAGTAAAACAAAATAGTTTTTCTGTTAAACTCCCAGTTTTGGTAAGCTCAGTTTCTTGATGATTATGATAGGCGAGACACCTCTGAGTTATGCAGTTGTTCCTGGAAGTGTGGACACTGTGCGGTATCTTCTTGATCATGGTGCCAATCCAAATAAGCTTTCTGGTGAAAAAAGTGCTACTCCCCTCCATCTCGCAGTTGCAGAAGGTCAGTTATCTATTTTCTGCAAGCGCCTTTTTAATAATTATAAGTTAAAAAATAGGGAATCGTAACATTGTGCATTTTTGGGACAAGGTTCACATAGTTAGCCACTTATGATAGTACTGTACTTTTATCTTGATATTTCTCCATGATGAATGAGTTGCATGGAGTGATTTTGATGATCTCTCCATCATTTTTGTGCAAGTAAATGACGTTTTTCAGTATAAACAGAGTAGATAACATCTGACTGTTCATTGACCTAAGCAGTGAGCATTCAAAAATTAAAAGAGACACCAACTGATAATCCTGTAGTTCCAAGACTTCTCTATATAAAATGTAATTTTGCTACCTTTCTTTATGTAAATTTTAATTTTGAGAAAAAATGGTTATTGTCTGGAAACGGTCAAACCTTTGTAACCAGACCGTCATTAGTTCAATTAAATTTTGTGATTCAATTTTCAAATGAAACCACCCATGAGGAAACGATTTACTGCCGATATCAACCAGGAAAATTCTTAGTCATGGTCCAGAATTTTCTGCAACCTCTTTCTAAATCCTTGTTAGGTGGTATCAAAACTCCTGCTTATGTGAGCTGAAAATGATCAGAATTTAGCTGTATAGAAAACAATCCATTCCTACTTAAGGTTAACAATAATCTATTTATTCATGTATCTATGAGGAAAAGAAATAAAATCTAAATTTGATTGCGGAAATTGTTCCAACCAATTTGACCATTTACTATGCAATCTCTATAATGGTTGCTGCCATATTACTTACTTCGACCCTTGGGGTCCTTGTCTGGATTTGTTTAGTCCTCATTTGTGTTGTAGTTACTACCAAAGTTACCATCAAATGGAACTACATTTTCCAGATTCCATGTTAGCATGTGCAGATGTGCCTCTTAACATTTGAGATAGTGCACAACACATTCAGACGACCAGAGGGTCTTTTGTTCCTTTAATAGACATAAGTGATAAGATACATGACAGTTTTTTTTTGCTAGAGAACTGCCTATTCATAAAGACGAAATATATCCAATTTACGTTCAAGATATGCTTTATTATTATAGTTGTCTATAACAGTGAAAACTGTCAAATACTACAATATTTATCTATTGCATGGTCTGTGTTTCTGATTCAGGAAACTGTGAAATAGTAAAGGTCTTGCTCTCAAAAGGAGCTGATGTCGATATTTATGGCCACTGGGGGACGCCACTGTTTGTTGCTGCTGCATCTGGGTTGGATGATGTTATGAAGATTTTGTTGGACCACCATGCAGATGTAAGTCTCAATAGATTATTTCACTTGGAGGGGTCTGCAATAACTGATTGGTCAAATTAGTCAAACTGTGTTCGGACTGAAGTCATTAGTTTTTTCAATTGTATACTGAACATGGCCTCAGCACAGAAAAATTAATGGTCACATTGGATGGAATGGTAATACTTTAAACTGTGGATAAAAGTAACTGCTACCCTATTCATCTGTATTGTTAGGTGGTTTACTGCTTTACTTTTGGAACCGTGAGAACTTTACAAGTGTGGGTCCTATGATGCTAACTTAGCCCTCAGATAACATTCTGTGGATTGATTGGAGGAGAGTGCTTGACATAACTTTGTATATTAACGAATTTGGGTTGCATTACCTAAGTCAAAGGAACTTATTTCTAAACTCTTTGGATGCTTATGGTTTCACAAGTTAATGTCACGTGTTCACAAACAGTCTGTACATGTTATATGTTTGCGCCAGTCAGGAGATTACTAATTTGTAACCGTGTTATGGCAGTATAGTTCTATTTGTGTTTCTGTTAATACCATTTCCTTTATTTGCTGCATATCTGCTAACGTCAGTCATATAAGGGTGGTACGTGACCACATATTTGTGATCGTGTTCTGCCAATATGGTTCTACTTGTTCATATTTTGTGTATACCTCCTTTTTTGTTCTCCTCATCTAGCAACTTTAACAGGCACAAGTGCTAATTTTCTTAATCTGCCTTGCCAGTGTAACAAAGCAGTTTGCATTGCCAATACACCTCTGATCATTGCTCTCCGAACTCACAAGAAGAAATGTGTGAAGCTACTGATTAAGGTAGCATCCGTTGTTCTTGCAACCAACTGAAAGTAGTGACAGTCTTATTTAGAAGTATCTGCAACATTTTCTGTGTAGGCTGGTGCTGATCTGAAGGGTGTTGGTAATGCTGATCCTGTAATAATTGCTATATCTGAGGGCTTAACTGAGTGTCTCAAGTGGTTGATAAAGGCTGGCGCTGATCCAAACGTTCTTGATGATGTAAGTTTTGACCTTTTAGGCCTACAACTTCATAGTGGTAATTCCCTTAAAACTAGCCATACCACTAAAACTAGGACTGTTACAACTTACAAGATTTGGACTCAGACTCCAATGCATTGTTGTGTCGTCGTTCTGCATGCCTTCCTGCAAAGTCCTGACGTCCTCATGCCCAGGGCATTGCTAGTATTGTACACACTAGAAAACATCTCTACCTCACTTGATATACAGATTGCTGAGAGCTGGAAGGTAGGATAGAGATGAGTTCTGGAACATCCTGATGTTTCAGTGGCCTGGACACCTTCCTGCTGAACTTGAGACCTGCCATATGCTCCGGTAAAGTCGGCTGTGCTCGGTCCTTGATGGCCTTCGGTGATAGTCTGGAGACCTTCGAGCGAGCATGACATAATTGTGGTGCCTGCCGTAATATCTATTCCTTGTTGCATTTGGCGATGAATCAAGCATTTGGATGATGTATCAATTACTTTGGCAAATTGAATCTAATTGTAGAAGATGCGTGGGTGAGGGATAAGTAGGGTCATGTTATCAGGGAGAGGATAGTGGTGGCGCTTCAAGTGGTTTTGAGGACGACCAAAACCTCAAGGTTTATGAGTGGCATTTGACATGCAATAGAATAGGTCGGTGCTCTATTAGATACTATTTCCTGCATGCACAAATGTGGGTTCTTCAACACTCACGGTCTTCGATGCAAAATTTGACTATGATTGCCAGTCATATTATGCCAGCAAAAGAAATAAAAACACTGTCGTTGAAGGATTTTTGCGCAAAAAAAAAAAATTCATTACATTATTTTAGAAACTTGATCACTTTATTTTTCATAAAAATAAAAATATTTAACAAAGGCTCAGAAGGTTCACCGCTTGGATCCCATACTCACTTAGTGACCTTACTACCTCTGTCCCAATACATGTGACTCCTTCGTTTTGCCTGCACAAACTTTGATCATCAATTGAACCATTAATACGTTAGAATTATGTCATAAAAACTATACCACTAATTTTTTTTTGAATATGAATCAAACGGTATAGTTTTTGTATCACATACCATTCGTTTGCTGGTCAAATTGATGGTCAAACTTGATGCACGTAAAATAAAGACGCCACGTAAATAGGGATGGAGGGAGTAATTTTGAAAACGTATAGTTGAAATTTTCGTTATTGTCATGTTTAGCTCTAACCAGATGTGTTATGCCACATATGGCTCCAATGTTAAGATGATGCTGTGATACTGTCCTAACAATGGTGGGTGCTTTCACCGTTTGAACTGGAATACCTTGTGTTCATTTATACCTTTCTGCACTTTTGAATTTCTTGCCTTGCAAATAAAATCTGTCTGTATTTCTTCTGAATAGTTTGGACGCCTGCCAATCGAACTTGCTGCGTATCTCAATAGCCGAGCAGAAGTTGAGGTCCTATTTCCACTAACTTCTCGTATTCCATCTGTGCGTGATTGGAGCATTGATGGGATAATTTCTCACGTACAATCAAAAAAGAAGGTAAACTAGAGCACACTTCCCACATTTCAGATTATGATGTTGTCTGGTCTTGACAATGAGCATTTACTATTATATAGATTCTTCAGTGTGTACCCTGACTTGAAAGCAAGTATTTTTTTGAACTAAAGCGTTTCCAATCTTATTCATTCTTCAACGCATGCACCTGAATTAAAAAGCTGAAAGAACGTAGACAAAAGTCGGGGAACATTCCATTCATCTTTATGGAAGGCATGAATGAAGTTGGTTTGCTATGTCTATAGATTAGTAAATTTATAATTTCATCGAGATTTAAGGGTCTACTAGTGGCAGGAATAGGAAGTACTATTGATTTGACATATGCTTTTTATCAGTCTCTACCACATTTAATACTATACATTCTGCAGTTGCACTTACGAACTACTTGTCTCGTTTTTTGGGGGAACCAAATCAGTCGTGGAATTGATCTCAAATACATGGTTGTGAAAGTTGTGCAGAATGAAATATAGTCAGATGTTTACCTCATGTAGTTCATGTTGGATGAGGAATGGATAGTGGATGTGGCATTTTAGTGCTCATGGAGAAGTGGGAAACCTCAAATGATTTTTTAACACTTGAGGGGGCAATTAAAAATTTACCCAATTATGTCATTTCAGACTCCCTTGATTCTAGTACGCTCATCCCCCATTCAAATTGTTTCAGTGCGAAGTTTGAAGTTTGCACAATAGCACTTAAACGGTTAAACCTGAATGAAATTGGTCCATCCCATGTTTATGTGGTAATTCTGAGTTTATCCAAAAAATGCTGATAATGGGCGGCGTGTCAGCATCGGGGTAACATAGTTCTTTCATTGGTTTGAAGTAGTTGTGGATGAGTTTTATGTGTTGAGAGCTTGTGTGTATGGGTCAGTGGAGGAATGTAAAAATAAGCACTTAATTAACATAGTTCCAACTAATATCAAGTTTGCTGATTATATCTGCAACCTTCCAATCCATATGGGGTGGGTCAGTGGAGGTTATGTAAAAATATACTGAATTAACATAGGTCCAACTAATATCAAGTTGGTGGCTGATTATGTCTACCTTCTAATCCATATGTATCTGATATATTTCATTGATACAGGTTGATCCTATTTTGAACATGGATCCAACTGATCTGAGGTTAGAAGGAAACAAAGCATACATGAGAAAAGAATATATGACTGCAGCAAGGCTCTATCACAGGGTATTTTTTCCATGATGTTCTCTTTCACTCCTAGTTTACAATTGTGCCATAGTTTTTTAAAAGGTATGTTGTTCCAGAAAAGGTATTAACTTTGATTTGTCAGCAATTGCATGGCTTACATGTGTATTTATGTCATGTGTCGAAAAATAATAATGACAGTCTATTGATTGGTTTGTATCGCCATTTAATGCTGATAAGTGGAAAATTTGTTCAGTGGTAGGGGTGCTGTCTTGCGGTCCAGGCCAGCTGGGTTCAACCCCTTGTGGGCGAATATAACTGAGTTTCTCGTCTCCTATAACAAAATGCCGCGGGAATTCGCCCCCTCTGGTCTCGTTTTTTAAGTGCAAATCTGTTCCTGCCACTTAAAAGTTTGTGCAATCTGACTTTCAGTATTTCATACTTCCTGTTGCTGCCGCTGCAGATTTAGTCGTTGTTCCTTTAGCCACTACTGTAAACTAAAAGGCAGGTTGTCCTCACGGGGTATACAATAGTAGCACAGCTACCTTACCTTGTTCTTTGCTTAACATAAGGTAAAATTAGCAGACGTTGTTGTGGCCTGGTACGATCCTCAGAATGCAGCAAACATGAATGAATGTAAATTGAGAACTGAGTGCTGGCTCAGTGGCAGTGGCTGCAGGTGTGCGCCCAGCCCACCCAAGTTTGAGTCGCCGTTGAAGCACTTGAACTAAGCCGGGTACTATCCGCGAGAAAAAAATCGCCCGGAGAGATCTCAATTATCTAACAATGTATAGCCAAGGGAGGGATCCTTCCCCCATTGCTCAATGTTTTTTGAATGAACGTAAATTATCACATGCTATTTTGAACCTTCCACAGGACACATGGATGTTTCTCCTAGCTTTCCTGCAAGTTACCCGGTGCATTGGCATGTGGAATTTGAGTTCTGATACGTCTGTAATTTGGATGTCTTAAGTCTTAACCTATTAAAATGTGTATCATTTCCATTTGGTAATTGGGTTTTGCAATCTGACCATTGCTGGTTTGGTTTTTTCGTGTAGGCATTGGGTTACAACTTGCAAGAGGCTAAAACATTGATTTCAAATAGGAGCCTTTGCTGGCTTAAGATGGGTCAAGGAGACAAAGCTTTGCGGGATGCTCAAATTGTCAGAGCAAGCCACCCTGATTGGCCAAAGGCCTGCTTCCACGAAGGGGCTGCTCGTATGCTACTAAAGGTTTTTCTTTGTATGATTGCCTTTGACTGTATTTTCTTCGGGAAAAATCCTTTCTTGATGATGCTCTGGTCCTTGTGTCTTCAGGACTATGAAAAGGCACGTGATGCATTTGCTGATGGCCTCAAGTTAGACCCAGGGAACACGGAGATTGAGAATGCCTTAAGGTAGCCTCCTTTTTTCGTTGTGTTGGAAGTCTTAATTTGGAAGGACAAACGTCACTAGATCTGGCGCGCACAATAATTCAATGAAAAAATAAGTCTTACGTATAGCTGTCATATCATATATAAACACATGTATTGACTCACCTGGTAAACTAAATCAGCTAAAAAATATATTTTTATGTGCGAAAAACTTCTAGCCCATAGTCTGTAGATGATTTTGATTCATGTCATTTGGAATGTGATGTTTGAATATCCAGAACTCCTACTATAGCTGATCCGTTTACTATGATATTCCTATATAGAGTACCAAATAGCTGTTGGATCCTCAAGAGCATTACCTACGCCTGCACCATGCTACATGCTTTTGTATACACAGTAATTATCCAAGTCTGGTTATGCAGGGAGGCTTCACATTGCCTGGAGGCATCACAAGATGGCAAGGAAGACCACTGAAGTGTCATCTTCTCCGAAAACATTTTTTTGGAAGGAGCAACACTACCGTCGCTGATTCCTCCTTTTTGTGAAGATATAGTCAGCTGGGATATCCACCAGTATATTATGTTAATGAGTTCATCCTGAAGATGAGCAACGGGTCTCAGCTTATGGCCCGTGCAGGACTTCTTGCGCTCAGACATATGGCATAATGTACTTACTAGCGTGTCCGTGCGCGTACTCGTGTGGGTCATCTGGTGGTTGTTCAGTGCTTACTTGCATGTACCTACGCAGTAGTAGTACAGGACATTTGCTAGCTTCCTGTTAAGCATAATCGATTGGAGATTCTAGACCATGGCTTCAGTTTCTATTTAGTAGTCTTACACCCGCTATCTGTGTTAAGTACCATTTTCAGCCTTTTCTTTTTCCTGTTTACTCTTAAACCCGACTGCCATTCCTTCTTTGAGTGAGAGAAGGCTCAGGATCGGTGGAAGCATAACAAATACTAGACGATTAATTGACGTAGACTCCGACAAAGCAAACTGTGATTAAATATGTAGTGTCACATAATTCGTACGGTAGGTGAAAACTAGCAACCTTACTACTCCGTATTTACCTTCTGCTTTTAGGTTTGTTAGTACTGTTCGTGCCCTGTACAAAATTGAAAATAATCTGATGACATCTGAATATCTGATAGGTAACACTTTTGGTTAAAACTTGGATTGTCTTATGTATTCATAATAAGCCTTGTATGTACAGCCGCAGTAGGCTGTGTAAAATCAGAGGCTGCACTCAAATCTCTACAGTTCCAAGCAAGTTAATATATTTTAATATTCGTAAAACCCGACTGCCGTTCCTTCTTTGTTGTAGTACTTGGATTCATAAGTGACCATAGGTTGAAGCATAACAAAATTATGTTTAAAATGACGTCAGAAGTAATCTATACATACGGCTAAAACGCTTTATACTAAATCAACGACATTATTATGGATCAAAGAGAGTACATCCTATCTATAGTATGGGAGGACAATTTCATTTGATATTCTCCTATTTAATTTATGTTTGTACAATTTTCTTCCTCTATTCCCTGATATAAGATGTTTTAGTTGTTCAAATATAGACATATTGTAGTGTCTAAATTCACTCATTTTAACCCGTATGTAGTCTGTATTGAAATAGCTAAAACATCTTGTATTATAGTATTGGAGGAAGTACATTTGTAACATAAGTATAAAAACTATATAGAAATATGCAGCAGAGTTCTATTGTTTTTCATAATAAACAGTAAGACATTTATCTCGTCGGAGAATTGAAATTGTTTTTCTCCACATTCGATCGACGTTTCCAGCGCACAGCAGCTCTGTATTCTGCACTCGATCACACAGCCCAAGAGCCCAAAGGCCTCCACTGGACAGTCCAGTCCATCTTGTCGTCCAATTCTCCATTTCCCCTCCCGCCTATATATAATCCCACCCGATCTGTTTCCAAATTCGAAATCAGAACCCCAATTCTCACCATGGCGGCGCCTCTCGATCTCGACTACGGTAAGCTACCCCAAACCCTAACCCCAACGCCACCCAAGCACGGGCTAACCCTAACCACAACTCCGCTCGTGCAGCTACCGCCGCCCTGCGGGTGCAGCTCCTCCAGGCAGCCGAAGCCGGCGACCTCCGCCTCTTCAAGAGTACGTGCGCTCTAGGGTCTAGGCTGTTTTCTCCTATTCCCCCCTTGCTCGCGCCTCTGAACTCGCTCCGGCGCTCATTTGGGGGTGTTTCGTTCCGTTTGTGGCAGAGACGGCGAGGACACTGGACGGCGGGAATGGTCGCCTGAGGGAGGCGGTGGAGGGCGCGACCGCCACTGGTTGCGGCGCCGGGGCTTTGCACGTCGCCGCCAGTCACGGGACGATACCCGTGTGCGCCTACCTGGTCGAGGACCTCCAATTTAATGTCGACGCCGTCGACGACAATGGTTTGCCTCTTTTCTTCCATCTCCTGCTAAAGCAAAACACCTACAGCCGCACAGAAAATGAATGTCTAGTCACGTTGCCAAATGTGGGTGACTGAGGATGCAGCACTCCAGCCGCACAGTGGATGTTCCCGATAGTTTGTATCTTACCTGTAGGTATAGGACAGCATGCCTTTCTGTGTTTGAGAATTTTCTCCTTTGTTCGAGTTGGCTTACCCCATGACACGTTTTTCACTAGATAAGATTGTGCAGGGAAATCAAACATAAGAGTTAAATTGACTAACAATGCGAAGTTTGGTGATTTGATATCTCTTCGATGACATTTTTTGTTAGATTGTTGTTGCGTTAGAGCGTACTACAATGTCTGATGGATCCATCGACTAGTAATTTTGGTTAACTCGTACTTTCTTTAGACTTTTTTTTTAATCTTACTGTAACGTATGTGATGGCTCAACCAACTAGTATTTTCTGTTAAATTGTAGACTTGTAGTTGCTTCAGAGTTGCTTTTACTTCTTACTGTAACATGTGTGGGATCGATCGACTGGTTCATGCATGTTTCTAATCAAGAAAGAATACCTGCATGAAGTAAATTGCTCGCTTGATCGAATTTAATTTAATCTCATTTGTATGTTGCATGGTTGTGAAGAACCATTTCTCTATGTAATCATATCTCTTAAGTCCTGATATCATATACTACTGCATTTGCATGGCCTGCTTCCTAGATTTTAGCTTATTGGATTAAACAGAATGGTTTGCATGTGTAAGCTCAGCCTATAGCAGAGTGTTACTAACATATCTGTTAAGTTATCCTCCATGCTTCTTGGTCTATGTATTCAAAAGGGGAGGTAGTTAGATTTCATTATTTCATTTATGGTTTGTGTCATGAACAAGGTGCGTGTTTGGCACTGGCTTTAGCTTTACTTAGGGGAAAATAATTTTGATTCGAAAGCATAAAAGGAATTAACAACAACAAAAAATTATGGTATGGATTATGTACCAGCATCACAAGTGCTGTTTCGACCTATATACTCACATATAGCTGTTTAATTAGAAAGACCATTGACCACAAATTTAAGCATCATCTTCTTCTCCTTTCAAAAAGCCTCTACCCACTTGTCATCCACTCTAAGCATCAGATTGCTTTCCAAAGAAGAACAATGATTCATAACTTGATCCTCTTTTTTGTACATACCACATTTTATTTTAGTTCAGTAAGAAACTACAGCGTTATGGCGTATCAACTTTGAACTGCACAGTTATTTATTCATATATGCTTTATATGCTTCCTTGAGTTAATCTGGGTGTTAATTAAGAAGGTAGATTCATATTGCTTTACTGCAACATCCGAACATAATGCTGCCCATGCCAATTCTTCAAAGCTGAATCATACGAAAATTATTGAGCGTATCGAGTAAAATCTCTACCCTGTTCTGTGTTAATATTTTTATTGCCCTCTCTTGGTTCTTATCATGTCAAAATTGTTAAGTGTATATTAGGCCCATAGTTGGGCCCAGCCCATGTAACTCCATCATGTATATCTTCATGTGTTGAATATAGAAAATCCAGTTCGGTCTTATTCTTCTCCAAACAATAACATGGTATCAGAGCTGGGCGTCCCGTCGCCATCGCCGTCGCCGTCGCGGTTGTCGACGGCGTGCTGACTCCGGCGTGCTCCCTGGCCGTCTCCATCTCCGTCGCCGTCGCCGTCGCCATCATCTCCGTCGTCGTCTCCGCGGCTTCGCCGCCATCTCCTCGTCTCCATCTCCGCGCATCGCCTCCTCCATCTCCGTCGCCGTCTCCGTGGTTCCCTCGTCGTCTCCACGCATCTCCGCCGCACATCGCCTCTCCTCCGGCCCCGCGCGTCTCCGCGCATCGCCGAACTTCATCCCCGCGCATCGCCGCGCATCGCCGAACTCGATCTGTGAGTGTTGACTTATACGGTACCAGTCCCGGATTTTTCCGGATTTTCTTCCGAATTGGCGAATCAGCTACTGGACCCGAGCAGTTTCGCCCGGATTTCATCCGGTTCTGACCCGGAAATCTTTCCGGATTCGTTTCGGTACCAGTCCCGGAATTTTCGGACCTGAATCCGGATTTTCCCGGTTCCAGATCCGGATTTTTCCGGACCTGAATCCGGATTTTACTGGATTTTACTGCTGCTGTCCAATTTCAGTGCTTTGTTTGCTGCCATGGCAAGGAATGAAGGTTCCATGTCTATTGATATCAAGCTGGATGGCTCCAACTATCGGGAATGGGCCTTCTCAGCTAGGACGGTTGTGAGAGCTGCTGGTCTTGCCTCTCACTTGACCGATGATCCATCTACTCGAGATGATGAAGCAGCAAAGAAATCTTGGCAAAAGGCTGATGATCGTGTGATGGGAGCTTTGGTTCTGGGTGTTGACCCTTCTCTCCGATGAGTCTTGAGCATCACACATCAGCCAAGGAAATCTGGACATATTTGAGCAGCGGTATCTTCAGCCTAGTGGTGCTCTTCATTTCTCCTTGCTACAAAATTTAAACAGTACTCAGCAAAATGACATGTCCATGGATGAGTACTATGCTGCCTTCACTCGCATTAGCGGCCAACTTAGCTCCATGGTTCCAAAGAGCAGCCCTGGTTGCACATCTTGTGTGGCTAAGGAAGAATTTGAACAACGAACACTCATGTACCAGTTTGTGATGAAGCTGAGGCAGGAGTATGAGAACATCCGCACTCAACTCCTTGGTCGTACTACTTCTCCCACTTTGACTGAGGCACTTGCTAGTCTGATTGCTGAGGAGACTCGTCTTCGTTCTTTGGCTACGACTTATACATCGTCTCTACCCAACAGTGTCTTGGGTTTTCCTCACCGGACAGGTCCTCCCAAGGCTTCATGGCGACCTCCGTCGCGTGACATCTGCCCTCATTGCAAGAAGATAGGACACAATACGGCTGGTTGTTTCCAGCTTCACCCAGAGTTGCTAGCTCAGTTTTATGCTAGACGAGCAGCCCTTCAGGATCAGCAGCGTCCTGCACCTAACCGTACTCAGCCTCAGTTTGTGAGGCCTTCTACTGCTGCGGTCACTGAAACATCAGCTAGGAGTGCTTCTGTGTCTGCTCTTTCTCAGTCTGCTGTGGCTCCAACTCAGCCTTGGGTTTTGGACTCTGGTGCCTCTTTTCATGTGACATCCGACCACTCTCAGCTTGTGTCTTGCCAGCCAGTGAAGGATGGTGCATCTGTTCAGACTGCTGATGGTACATCTTGTTCTGTTACCCATCAGGGTTCTCTTTGCACATCAAAGTTTACTGTCCCGGACATCTCTTTTGTTCCTCAGTTGTCCATGAACCTTATGTCTGTTGGTCAGATTACTGATATGAACTATTTTGTTGGTTTTGATGCCTCCTCTTGTTATGTGCAGGATCGTCAGAGCAAGAGGATCATTGGAACTGGCCATCGCCGTAGAGGATCCACATCCCTCTACATCCTTAACAACTTGCACCTTCCTTCGGCTTCCACTGCATCATTGTTTCGCTCTGCAGCATCTACATCAAGTTCTACTTCGTCTCTTTCGTTTGCCCAGTGGCATCATCGTTTAGGTCACTTGTGTGGTTCTCGTTTATCTACTCTTGTTCAGCAAGGTGTTTTGGGTCGGGTCCCTGTAGATTCTGGTTTTCATTGTAAGGGATGTAAGCTAGGCAAGCAGATTCAACTACCATACCCCTCTAGCACTACTCATTCTAGCCAGCTTTTTGATTTGGTGCACTCTGATGTATGGGGCCCCTCTCCTTTTGTTTCAAAAGGTGGTCACAAATATTATGTCATATTTATTGATGATCACTCTCGATATACTTGGGTGTATTTCATGAAGCATCGTTCTGAATTGATTTCTATATATAAGGCTTTTGTGTGCATGTTGCATACTCAATTCTCCAGTGCGATTCGTGTTTTTCGTTCTGACTCTGGGGGGAATATCTGTCTACGTCTTTTCGTGAGTTTCTCTCTTCTGAGGGTACTCTCCCTCAACTTTCATGTCCTGGTGCTCATGCCAGAATGGTGTTGCTGAACGCAAGCACCGACACATTGTTGAGACAGCTCGCACTCTTCTAATTTCATCTTTTGTGCCTACTCAGTTTTGGGGTGAAGCTATCTCGACTGCTGTCTACCTTATCAATCTCCAGCCTTCTTCTCGTCTTCAAGGCAAGTCTCCTGGTGAGAGTTTGTTTGGTTCTCCTCCCACGTATGACCATCTTCGTGTTTTTGGTTGTATTTGCTATGTTCTTTTAGCACCTCGTGAGCGTACCAAGTTGACTGCACAGTCTGTTCAGTGTGTTTTCCTTGGCTATAGTCTCGAGCATAAGGGCTACCGTTGCTATGATTCGTCTGCTCGTCGCATTCGCTTTTCTCGTGATGTCACTTTTGTTGAGGATAAACCCTTTTTCTTTCCCCTTCGACTCAATCTTCATCATCAACCACTTTCGAATCTACCTCCTTTCTTTCACTTCCACCTATATTTTCAGATGATTCTGCACCTGATCAGTCTTCGGGTACATCTCCAGCATATGATTCACCAGCTCCTCCTCTAACTAGTTTTCCTTTTCATTATAGTCGTCGTCCTAGAGTTTCACCAGATATTCACTCATCCATTCCTTTGTCTTCTCCTCCGGCCAGTACTACTGATCCTTGCACTGATGACTCCTCTCAGACAACAAGGTATGCTCTTCGTGATCGCACCTCTCTTGAGATTCCTAGCAGATATCGCAATGATTTCTGTGCAGGGGCAGCTTATGAGCCTACTACTTATCAGGAGGCAGTGGTGTTACCTGAGTGGCAATTGGCTATGTCTGAGGAGCTTGCAGCTCTAGAGGGTACTGGTACATGGGATTTGGTTCCTCTACCTTCTCGGTCCATCCCTATCACTTGCAAATGGGTGTACAAGGTCAAAACCAAGTCAGATGGATCTGTGGAACGCTACAAGGCTCGTCTTGTTGCAAGAGGTTTTCAGCAGGCTCATGGGAGAGATTATGATGAGACTTTTGCTCCAGTTGCTCACATGACTTCAGTTCGCACTTTGATTGCTGTGGCTGCCACTCGTTCATGGAAAATTTCCCAAATGGATGTGAAGAATGCTTTCCTTCATGGTGATCTGCATGAGGAAGTATATATGCAACCACCTCCAGGTATTGAGGCTCCATCTGGTCATGTTTGTCGTCTTCGAAAGGCTCTATATGGGCTCAAACAAGCTCCTCGTGCCTGGTTTGAGAGGTTCACTTCTGTGGTTCGAGCTGCTGGCTTTTCTCCTAGTGAGCATGACCCAGCTCTCTTCATTCATACATCAGAGCGTGGGCGTACTTTGCTTCTACTGTATGTAGATGATATGCTGATCACGGGAGATGATGTTCGATATATTTCCTTTGTCAAGAAAAAGTTGAGTGAGCAATTCAAGATGTCAGACTTGGGGTCCCTCAGTTACTTTCTCGGAATTGAGGTCCAACACACAGATGATGGTTACTATATCTCTCAACAAAGGTACACTCGGGATTTGATTTCGCGCTCTGGCCTCACTGACACATGCATTGCTACTACACCCATGGAACTTCATTTGCAATTGCGTCCTACCGATGGAACTCCCCTTGAGGATTCCTCTCGTTATCGTCATATTGTTGGCAGTCTAGTGTACCTAACAGTAACAAGACCTGATATTGCACATGCAGTTCATATTCTCAGCCAATTTGTGGGTGCTCCCACTTCGGTACACTATGGCCATCTACTTCGACTGCTTCGATATTTAAGGGGTACTACATCTCGCCGCTTGTTCTATGCTAACTCAAGTCAGCTCCAACTTCATGCTTACTCTGATTCCACTTGGGCGAGTGATCCCGTCGATCGACGTTCAGTCACTGGTTATTGCATATTTCTTGGAACATCTCTCATTGCATGGAAATCAAAGAAGCAAACTGCTGTGTCTCGCTCTAGCGCTGAGGCTGAGCTTAGGGCTCTTGCTACTACTACATCAGAGATTGTGTGGCTCCGCTGGTTATTGGCTGATCTTGGGGTTTCATGTCATACACCTACACCTCTTCTCTGTGACAGCACTGCTGCTATTCAAATTGCTAATGATCCTGTCAGACATGAGCTGACTAAACACATTGGTGTGGATGCATCTTTCACTCGATCTCATTGTCAGCAATCTACTATTAAGCTCCAGTATATTCCATCAGAGCTTCAAGTTGCAGATTTCTTCACGAAGGCTCAAACTCGAGATCAACATAGTTTTCATATTCTCAAACTTAGTGTATCCGATGCTCCTGATCCACCTTAAGTTTGAGGGGGGGGGGGGTGTTAAGTGTATATTAGGCCCATAGTTGGGCCCAGCCCATGTAACTCCATCATGTATATCTTCATGTGTTGAATATAGAAAATCCAGTTCAGTCTTATTCTTCTCCAAACAATAACAAAAATAAGCAGTATGTACTTTTCTTATAGAGCCACATCTCAATGAAGTATGTTTATGCCATGTGTCAATAACCAAAATAGTTTTAATGTATTATCGCAAAATAGAAGTTCTTGCTGTAAAAATCTCAGTTTCGGTAAGCTCAGTTTCTTGATGATTATGATAGGAGACACACCTCTGAGTTATGCAGTTGTTGCTGGAACTGTGAACACTGTGCGGTATCTTCTTGATCATGGTGCCAATCCAGATAAGCCTGCTGGTGATCTAAGCCCTAATCCTCTCCATATTGCAGTCGGACAAGGTCAGTACTGAACTTTCCCCATGATGAATGACTTGGTGGGAGGGGGAGGAGTGATTTCGATGATTTCTTCTTCATGTTTGTGCAAGTAAATGGTGTTTTCAGTACAAACAGAGTAGATAAAATCTGACTGTTCATTGATGGATTGACCTAAGCAGTGAGCATTCAAACTTTTGAAAGAGACACCAACGGACCATCATATAGTTCCAACACTTCTCTATATGAATTGTAATTATGCTACCTGTGTCTTAATTTTAATTTTAAATTTGAGAAGAATGGTTCTTCTCAGGAAACTGTCAAACCTCTGTAATCAGACCGTTATTAGTTCAATAATTTTCAAATTAAACTACCCAGGAGGAAACTATTTGCTGCCGATATCAACCAGGAAAAATTTGCTATTCATGGTCCAGAATTCCCGTAACCCCTTTCTAAGTCCTTGTTAGGTAGTATCAGAACTCCTGATTGTGTGAGTTGAATATGATCATATATTTAGCTGTATAGAAAACAACCCATTCCTACTTTAGGTTAAAAATAATACATTTATTTATACATATATGAGAAAAATATCTAAATTTGATTGTGGCTATTATTCCAAACAATTTTGTCCATTTACTCATGCAATCTCTATAATGGTTGCTGTCATATACTTCCTTTGACCATCGGGTTCCTCGTCTGGATTTGTTAGTCCTCATTACTGTTGTAGTTACTACCAAAGCTACAACCAAACGGAATGACCTTTTCCAGATTCGATGTTATCATGTGCATATGTGCCTCTTAACATTTGAGATGGTACACAGCATATTCAGAAGACCAGAAGGTCTTTGTTCCTTTCACAGACACAAGTGATAACATACATGCAAGTTTTTTCTTTTGGCTGGAGAACTGCCTATTCATAAAGAGGAACATAATTCAATTTTATTTTCTAGATATGCTCCATTATCATACTTGTCTGTAACAGTGAAAAGTATGAAGTACTAACAATATTGACCTATTGCATGGTCTGTATTTCTATTTCAGGATACTGTGAAATAGTAAAGGTCTTGCTCTCGAAAGGAGCTGATGTCAACTTTTGTTCCAACCAGGGGACGCCACTGTACATTGCTGCTCTATTGGGGTTCGATGATATTATGAAGCTTTTGTTGGATAACCATGCAGATGTAAGTCTCAATAGATTAATTCAGTTGGGGGGGGGGCTCTGCAATAACTGATTGGTCAAACTGTGTTCCACTGAAGTCATTAGTATGGTTAATTATTACTGAACATGGCCCCGGCACAGAAAAATTAATGGTCACATTGGTTGGAATGATAATACTTTAAACTGTGGAAAAAACTAAATGGCACCCTATTCGTCTGTTCTATTAGGTGGTTTACTGCTTTACTTTTGGAACCATGAGAACTTTACAAGTGTGGGTCCTGTGATGGTAACCTAGCCCTCAGATAACATTTTTCTGTGGATTCATTAGAGGGGAGTGCTTGAAATAACTTGAGTATAATAGCGAATTTTAGGCTGCATTACCTGAGTGAAAGGAACTTATTTCTAAACTCCGTCGATGCTTATGGTTTGGCAAGTTAATGTCATGTGTTCACTACAGTCTGTATATGTTATATGTTTGCACCAATTATGAGATTACAAATTTGTAACCGTGTTCTGCCAATATAGTTCAATTTGTATTTCAGTTAATACCACTTCCTTTTGTTTGCTGCATATCTGCTAAGGTCAACCATATAAGGGTGCTATGTGACCACATATATATAATCGTGGTCTGCCAATATGGTTCTACTTGTTCATATTTTGTGCATACCTCTTTTTTTCTTCTCCACATCTTCCACCTTTAAGAGGTACAAGTGCTAATTTTCTTAATCTGTCTTGTCAGTGTAACAAAGCAGTTTGCATTGCCAATACACCTCTCATCATTGCTCTCCGAGCTAACAAGCAGAATTGTGTGAAGCTTCTGATTAAGGTGGCATCCGTTGTTCTTGTAACCAACTGAAAGTATTGACACTCTTATTTAGAGGTATCTGCAACATTTTCTATGTAGGCTGGTGCTGATCTGAAGGGAGTTGGTAGTGCTGATCCTGTAATAGTTGCTATAACTGAGGGCTTGACAGAGTGTCTCAAGTGGTTGATAGAGGCTGGCGCTGATCCTAACGTCCTCGATGATGTAAGTTTTGTCCTTTTAACTCTGTTGGTAGTGTATGTTCCTCACAAATGGAAATTGAACCGGAAAACTAATTATATATTCAGATTTCTTAAACATCAGATGGGAATGTATTTGGCTACGATCTGGGAGGGCAGTAATTGCTCGTCAGAGGAGAATATATGAGTAGATCCTCTTTGGTCCCTTACGATAGGAGAAGGATTTTCCCTAGGCCTAGACATTTATAGCGGCAATTCCCTTGAAACTAGCCATACCACTCAAACTAGGGCTGTTGCAACTTACAAGATTTGTACTCAGACTCCAATGCATTGTTGTGTCTTCCTTCTCCATACCTTCCTTCCTGTGTCATTCTCACGCCCAGAGCAGCGCTAGTATTGTACACTAGAAAACATCTCTACCTCTCTTGATATACAGCTTGTCCAAGAGCTGAAAGGTAGGATAGAGATCCTGGAGTGCTGACACATCGTGATGTTTCAGTGGCCTGGAGACCTTGCTGAACTTGAGAACTGCCACACTCTGGTAAAGTTGGCTGTGCTCGGACCTTGTTGTCCTTGGGTGCTAATCTGGAGACCTTCGAGCATGACATAGTTGAGTTGGCCGCCGTAATATCTATTCCTCGTCGCCTTTGGCGATGAATCAAGCATTTTGATGATATATTAATTGCTTTGGCAAGGTGGATCTAGTTGTAGAATTTGTGAGCGAGGGATAAGTACGGTCATCTTATCAGGGAGAGGATAGTGGCAGCGCTCCAAGTGGCTGTGAGGACAACCAAAATCTCAAGGTTAATGAGTGGCATTTGACATGCATTTGTATAGGTCGGTGCTCTAATAGATACTATTCGCTGCATGCACAAATTTGGGTTCTTATGTGTTCACGGTCTCCGGTGCAAAATGTAACTATGTCGTATTATACCAGGAAAAGTAATAAAACACTGTTATCGAAAGTTTTTTGCGCGAAAAATCTAATTACATTATTTTTGAAACATGATCTATATATTTTTCATAAAAAAAAAGAAGAAAAATGGCTCAGAAGTTAACCGCTCGGATCCCACACTGACCTATAGTTTCGGATGAGGGGAGTAATTTAGAAGAGCGTATAGTTGAAATTTTTGTTATCTATCAGTGGTGGGGTTCACCGTTTGAACTGGAATACTTTGTGTTTATTTATACCTTTCTGTACTTATTTTTATATTTCTTGGTCTTGTCCTTGCAAGTAAAATATGTCTGTATTTCTTCCTAACAGTTTGGACGCCTGCCAATTGAAGTTGCTGCATCTCACAATAGCCGCGCATGCGTTAAGATCCTATTTCCACTATCTTCTCGTATTCCATCTGTGCGCAACTGGAGCATCAATGGTATAATTGCTTACGTAAAATCAACAGAGGAGGTATGAACTATAGCACAGTTGCCACATTTCAGATTGTGTTGTTGTCTGGTCTTGACAGTCTAACATGGACAAGTTCCAGTAGAGCATTTTGTATTATATAGATTCTTGATTCTTCAGTGTGTTCCCTGACTTGGAAGCAAGTATTTCTTGCCCAAATGCATTTCAAATCGTATTCATTCTTCAACCCAGGCCCTGAATTAAAAAGCTGAAAGCACATAGACAAAAGTCGGGGGAGCATTCCATATTATCTTTATGGAAGGCATGCATGAAGTTAGTTTACTATGAATTATGGATCAGTAAATTTATAAGTTAAAGTGTCTAGTTGCAGGAATAGCAAGTACTATTGATTTGACTTATGCTTTCTATCAGTATTTAATTGTATTACATTCTGTAGTTGCAATTATGAACTACTTGCCTCGTTTTGGGGAACCAAATCCGGCGCAGAATTGAGCTCAAACACATGGTAGGGAAAGTTGTGCATATAGTCAGATGTTTACCTTATATAGTTCATGTTGGATGAGCAATGGATGGTGGGTGCGGCAGTTTAGTGGTCATGGAGAAGATGGGAAACCTCAAATGATTTTTTAACTCTTGATGGCTATTTAAAAATTTATACAATTATGTCACCTTAGACTCCTTTGATTTTAGTACGCTCATACCTCATTCAATTGTTTTAGTGCGAACTATGAAGTTTGCACGATAGCACTTAGACCTGACTGAATACGAAATGTTTTCCATCCCATGTTTATGTGGTAATTCTTTAGTTGTCAAAATTTCGGATACTACTCCTGGGCCGAGTATCAGCATCAGGGTAACATACAACAACAACAACAACAACAACAACAATAACAACAAAACCTTTTATTCCCAAACAAGTTGGGGTAGGCTAGAGTTGAAACCCATAAGATCTCGAAACCAAGTCATGGTTCTGGCACATGGATAGCTAACTTCCACGCAGCCCTATCCATGGCTAATTCTTTGGTGATATTCCAATCCTCCAGATCTCTTTTAACCGACTCCTCCCATGTCAAGTTTGGCCTACCACGACCCCTCTTAACATTCTCATCCCGCTTTATCCGTCCGGTATGCAAAGGCGCTTCCGGAGGGCTACGTTCTATATGACCAAACCATCTTAAACGGTGTTGGACAACCTTCTCTTCAATCGGTGCTATCCTAACATAGTTCCTTTCATTTGTTTGAAGTAGTTGCAGATGATTTTTGTGTGTTGGGAGTTTATGTGGGTGGGGGGGTCCATGGAGGATATGTAGAAACAAACACTTAATTAACATAGGTACAACTAATTTCAAGTTGTCTGATTATATCTGCTACCTTCTAATACATATATATCTTATATATTTCAATGATACAGGATGATCCTATTTTGAACATGAATCCAGCTAATATGAGGTTTGAAGGAAACAAAGCATACAAGAGAAAAGATTATATTACTGCAGCAAGGCTCTACAACACGGTATTTCTTCCATGATGTTCTCTTATAAGTGCTAGTTTACAATAGTGCCATAATTTTTAAAAAGGTATGTAGTTCCAGAAAAGGTAATACTTTTATTTGTCGGCAATTTTATGTGTTACATGTGTATTCATGTCATGTGTCGAAAAATAATAATGCAGTCTATTGATTGGTTTGTATTGAAAGCCATTGTCATTGTGATAAGTGGAAAATCTGTTCAGTGGTAGGGACGCTGTTTGAAAACTGAGCTCTAGCTCAGTGGTAGGGACGCTGTCTTGCGATCCAGTCCAGCCGGGTTCGACCCCTTGTGGGCGAATTTCAACTGAATTTCTTGTCGTCTCCTACAAACAAAAAAAATGCCCACAGGATTTCTACCCTTCTGGTCTCTTTATTAAATGGAAAATCTGTTCCTGCCACTTAAAAGTTTGCGCAATCTGACTTTCAGTATCTCATACTCCCTGTTGCTGCTGCTGCAGCAGATTTAGTTTTTCCTTTAGCCACTACTGTCAATTAACGGGCAGGTTGTCCTACGTGGTATGGAATAGTAGCAAAGCTGCCCTTCTTCTACCTTTTCTCGTTCTTTGCTAAAAAGAAGGAAAAACTAGTAGCCATTCTTGTGGCCTGGTACGATCCTCATAACTCTCCTCAGGCCACATGGATGCACTGGCATGCACCAAATTGGAATTTTGAGTTCTGATAGATTAGAAAGGATGTAATTTGGATGCCTCAAGTCTTAAAATATTAAAATGTGTATCCTGTCCAATCCGCAATTAGGTTTTTCCAGTGTTGTACTCGTACAACTGCTCCAAACAATTTCTTGTTTAAGTGTATCAAGTAGCTAATGTGACCATTGCTGGTTTGGTTTGTTGGTGTAGGCGCTGAGTTACTACGGAGAAGATAAAACATTGATTTCAAATAGGAGCCTTTGCTGGCTTAAGATGGGTGAAGGAGACAAAGCTTTGCGGGATGCTCAAGTTTGCAGAGCACACCGCCCTGATTGGCCAAAGGCTTGCTTCCGGGAAGGGTCTGCTCATATGCTATTAAAGGTAATTTTTATGTACGATTGTCTTGACTGTAATTTCTGCAGGAAAATCCTTTCGTGATGATTCTCTGGTCCTTGTGTCTTCAGGACTATGAAAAGGCACGTGATGCATTTGTTGATGGCCTCAAGTTGGACCCGGAGAACACTGAGATTGAGAATGCCATAAGGTTGGGAGCCTACTTTTTTCTGTGTGTTGAAGTCTTAGTCTGGAAGCACAAACTTCACTGTATCTGCTCTCACGATAATTGAATGAAAAAATACGTCTTATGTTTAGTTGTCATATCGAAAGTTAGAAACACATGCATTGACTAGCCTGGTAAACTAAATCAGCTAAAATAATTATTTTTATATGTGAAGAACATGCATCTTGCCCAGAGTCTGTTGATGATTTTAATTCATGTCATTTCGAATGGGATATTACAATTTACAGAACTCCTGCTAGAGCTTTACCGTCTACTATGGTATTCGTATAACTGAATATTGGTTGGATCCCAAAGAACATTACCTAAGCGTTATACTACATGCTTTTGTATACACACTAATTATCCAAGTCAGGTTATGCAGCGAGGCTTTACATTGCCTGGAGATATCAGAAGATGCCAAGAAAGACCACTGAAGTGTCATCTTCTCCGAAAAGAAAATTGTGCAGGAGCAACACTACCTTGGCCGATTCCTCTTTTTGGTGACGACATATTCAAATGGGAAGATTCACTAGTCTGGTCTCAGCTTCCCGCACGTGCAGGACTTCTTCCGCACACAGGCATATGAGTATACGACATAATGTACTTATTATGGGACTGTGCGCCTACCCGTGTGGAACATCTAATGGTTGCTCAGTGATAACTAAGGAGTAAATGTCATTGCCTTCCTTGTGTTATTATGTTAGCATGATCGGTTGGAGATTCTAGATCATGGCTTCAGTCTCTAATTGATAGTCTTACACCAGTTATCTTCTTCTATTTTTCATCTTTTTCCTCTTCACTCTTATGACTGCCAGTCCTTTGAGGGAGAGAGTAGGCTCTGGATCAGTCGAATCTATGCCTCAGCAATTTCTTGTCAGTGAATACCTGAGTTCTTTAACCAACCAAATAACAAATAGACTTTAAGGGTCTGTTAGGTTCACGGAAATTCTGAAGGAATTTTTACGGGTCCAGTTTCCTTTCAAAAAAATTAGTGTGAAACCGTTCGATTCGAAGGATTGCACTCTAGTCGTTCCATGTGAAAGTTTTCTTCTCCCGCACATTTTGGAGGAAACAAAACATCCATTCAGACCAAAGGAAAGGCTAGCGTCAAAACTTCCCCTGGACCGAACGCCCCTTTTCTTTTATTCCTGCTGTTTTGCCAACCCACAGTTTCGCCTGGTACATGTAACCCAGTACATTTACATGTTTGCATTCCTTTGTTTCTTTTTTTTTTTCAAGAACACGCGCGAGCGTCGCGTGTCTTTTTATTAAGATAGAGAAGCACAAACATTTACAGAGGTTGTTACAAACCGAGTCCCGGCCCACAGGCGGGTCTCCACCACTCAACTCAACGATTGCTTCCTCTCGTCTCTCCACATAAGCCCGCAGCAGTCCACAACTCGAACTCGCTCCTAATGCGGGCACAAACCACCGCCGATGTCGAATCCACATGATCAAAGACACGGCTATTCCGCTCTAGCCAAATGGATCTCGCCGTTAGTGTAACTAGGCCATTCACCACCTTCTTCTTCCTTGTCGGGACAGCTGCAGCAAGGGCTGGCCACCACTGCTCAATGACGGCGTCCGACGCAGGGGTGAAGCTCTGCAAACCGAGCCACTGCAACACCGCGAACCAAACCTCGCGCGCGAAAACGCACTGGATCATCAGGTGCACGCCCGTTTCCGGTTCCTGGTTGCACAAAGGGCAATGCGGTGGGTGCTGCAGACCACGTCGCTGCAATCTGTCCGCCGTCCAGAGGCGGTTCTTTGTCACTAGCCACATGTGCAACTTATGCGATAGCGGCGCGCCGGCAGACCAGATCTCCGCCGCGCAGGGGGCCGCCGTTCGACCAAAGAAGAAGGCAGAGTATGCTGATTTGGAGGAGTATTGTCCATTAGCAGTCAGACGCCAGCGCACCACATCATCTTCCTCCTCTGTCTCCTGACCTTGTATCAGCTCCCACAGCTCCAAGAACTCCACAATTGCTTGCACCGTGAGAGTGCCGCGGATTCCGTGGACCCATCTGTTATTGGCAATTGCCTCCTGCACGGTGAGGTTCTTGTCGCTTCCTCTGACGAACGACCAAAGGCTAGGCGCAATTCCCTGCGCCGTGCGTCCGTCGATCCACGGGTCCCTCCAGAAGCGCAACTTGTGGCCATTGCCGACTCTGCATTCCACAGCCGTGAGGAACATCTCCTCGGCCTCCTGTGGGATGGAGAAGCTGAGCCCCTGCCACGGCCGCTCTGCATCTGTCAGCTCGAGCCACCTCCATCGAATGCGCAGGGCGAGATTCAGAAGACGGAGGTTCTTGACGCCGAGGCCTCCGAGCTGTTTCGGCGTGCACACAGTTTTCCATGCCACTTTGCACTGACCACCTCTTGCCTCCTGCGATCCCGCCCAGAAGAAATTCCTCAAGATCTTATCAATTTGCACAAAGAACCATGGCGGGAGGTCCAGGACAAGCATGGGGTAGATGGCTGTTGCGACGAGCGTAGAGTCCACCAACGTCAGCCTGCCGCTCTTCTGCAGGAGATTCGCCTTCCAAGTTGGAACATGTCTTGCCACCTTGTCGATCGCCGGCCGTAGCTGATTCTTCGTCAAGCGAAGTGGCGACAGGGGCAGCCCCAAGTAGATGATCGGGAATTGCTTCAGGGGGCAGGCAAGCGCGTCCATGACCGGCTGCAGGTCGAGTCCGCCGCAGCGGATCGGCGAGACTGAACTCTTGTTCAGATTGCAGCGCAAGCCTGAAGCCACGCCGAAGACATTTAGCAGTTCCAGCGCGGCCGCCACTTCACGGGCGTCAGGCTTGATCAGCAGAACCACATCGTCCGCGAAGAGCGACAGCCGGTGCTTCACTCCCCATTCCTCCAACGGCGCAAAGATGCCCGCCGTCTCTGCTAGCTTGAAGATCGCATTGAGCACGTCAACCACCATCACAAATTTCATTGGCGAGACAGGGTCGCCTTGGCGCAGCCCCCTCGCATGCCAGAACTGCGGGCTCGCTGCTCCGTTGATGAGCACCTGTGTGTTCGCCGAGGAGATGAGCAGAGCAAAGCGAGCGATCCACCGCGGGCCAAATCCCCTACGCTGCAGTATTTCTAGGATGAACGGCCAAGCTACAGAGTCGAATGCCTTGGCCACGTCCAATTTCAGTAGCAGGGCAGGCACCTTCCTCCGATGCAGAGTGCGAACAGACTGCTGAACCATAAAGAAATTATCCTGAATTGATCTCCCTTTGACGAACGCGCTCTGGTTTCTATCCACTAGATCAGGCAGGGAGGAGGCTAATCTGTTCGCCATTGCCTTCGACACAATCTTGGCGAAACTATGAATCAGACTTATTGGCCTGAAATCGCTGACCTCCACGGCGCCCTCCTTTTTCGGCAGCAGCGCGATGTATGCGCTGTTCAATCTGGCGAAGCCCCTGCCATCTGCTGCGTCGAACGCGTTGACTGCGCGCATGACAGCATCCTTCACTAGCGGCCAGCATGATTGATAGAATCGCGCCGAGAATCCATCTGGCCCCGGCGCCTTGTCCGGCGGCAAGTGTCTGATTACTTCCCAAATTTCCTCCTCAGAAAACGGCAGCTCCAGATGGCTCACATCCACCTGAGGTAAGTCCAATGCATGCAAATTAAGCCTGAAATCGCGCTCAATCGGAGTGCCCATCAACTCCGTGAAATGATCCGTCGCAATTTCCCCCATACCTATCGAATCCGTGGCCAATCGATCTCCTTTCCTCAGGCGGAATATGTGATTCCGCCGCTTCCTGATACTGGCGTGAAGATGGAAGAACGCAGAATTCGCATCCCCTTCTTGCAACCATGTGATCCGAGATCGCTGCCTTACCATTGTGCGCTCGAGGGAAGCCAGTCCGAGCACCTTCTTCTTTAGCTGCGCTCTTAGCCAGAACTCGTCGTCGTTGAGCTGCCTGGAGTCCAAAGCTTGATCTAACCGTAGAATCACCTCCTTCGCCATCATCAGTTGCTCCTTGATGTTCCCAATGCGCCTCTGACTCCACCGCGAGAGAGATCGCGCGGTCTCCCGCAACCTCCTTTCCAGATCGACGAAGGGGTCCGCCGCCTGTTCCTGCGCGAACCAAGCAGAGGCCACTGTCTGCTGATATCCATTGAATTTAGGCCAAAAACTCTGGAAGTGGAATCTGGATTTCCGCCTAAACGATGCATTTGTTGACAGCATGATAGGGCAATGATCCGACATGCTGGATGTCAAGGCTTGGAGCAAGCAGTCGGGGAAGAGCAATTCCCAGTCAACGGAACTGAACCATCTATCCAGCTTCACGAGAGTGGGCGTGCGGCGCTCATTGCTCCATGTGTAACGGCGGCCCAGCAGGTCTTGTTCCTTTAATTCCAGCTCGCTAACAAGCCTCCTAAAACGGCCCATCATCCTCCGATTCAGCCTGGCGTTATTTTTATCTGCTGCTTCGAGTATCAGGTTGAAATCGCCCGCCACGGCCCACGGCCCAGGAAACGCATTCCGCACTGCCCGCAGCTCATCTAGGAATTCTAGCTTTAGGCCATCTACTGTAGGCCCATACACGATTGTTAGGGCCCACTCCACTCTTTCCTTTGTTTCTCAAACATGTACACCGAACCGGGGCTAAGAGCCTGCGCTGCATCGGTGCTGCCATCCGTGCACCCCCACCAAATAATCAGACGGCTCCCATGGACCGTACTCCATGCAGGTTTTTCGTCCGCTCGCCATCCTTCCATGGTCCGTTTGCTGCTATTGCTCTATTAGGCCACGTAAAATGGGGAGTGATTAGATACGTGCTACAAAAATAAACCAGTTCTTTGCAAGCACTAGTGCTTATTTGTAGGGAGAGATGCTTTTTCAAGCATATTTTCTTCTATAAATAAGCACAAATATTTAAACAAGAACCGGTTTATTTTCTTAAACATCTTCTCTCCCATTGTACATGGCCTTAGAGGTCCAACATCTATAAGCGAACGGGGGAAGGGGATCCAGGTGTGAACTTGTGTGTGTCAATGAAAATCAGTAGAATGTACAAGATACCAAGAAACAATTGTGAAGAGGCGTAACCACAAAGGAAACCTTTTTATATACTTAAAGGGCGTGCATATATAAAAGACTATATAACCTAGAAGAACATTAGCCTCTTATTCTTCCCCTTCACTCTGGATCTGGAACCCGGTATGGCGGCGACCTAACCCTTACACTCTCAGCCCTCCGCTTCACCCGGTGTGGAGGTGCCCTAACCTTTGCCTACTCATCACCCCCTTGAACGAATGTGGTGGCGGATGTCCCCTGACTGTTACCCTCTCAATCTCTACCTAACCTCGTGGATCTAGCCAAGCGACCTTGACGAGTAAATCGACTGTTTCTGCCTCAAGATCTGCTGGCGTGGAGGAGGAGGTGTCCCGAAATGCAAGGCTGGTGACCTTGTCGAGAAGATCGACTATTTCCACCTCGGGATCTGCTGGTGTGGAGGAGGAGGTGCCTCGAGATGCGAGGGCAGTGACCTCAACGAGCAAATCGACAATTATCGCCTCGGGATCTACTGGCGCGGAGGAGGAGGTGCCCCGAGTGCGAGCCTTCCGTCGACGGAGAAGAAAAGATGAGGTATAAATCGCCCAACTAATGAACTAGTGTTCCTGACGTGTCCTATGTTCATCAATTGTGCTCGATTTTGATTTATGATTTGTGTAGCAACTCATGAAATGTTATATTGGTTTTATATTAGATTGTGAGTTATTTTGGTGACACTGTCGAAGATGAAGCAAGCCTAAGTATAAAGAATTTTGCGAAATTAACATGCTACAAGGCTTGCGAATTCTGTGTGGTTTCTTGTTTCCGGCTTTTACATCTATGTAGTTGCTTTCACCACCTTAAGTTTATTTATCTTTGACACTATTTAATTACGACATCGAAGAAGAAAACCAGATCTGTTAGCATCAAACCATAAACTCAACACATGATATACCATCTTCTAGTTGTCACTTGCGCAAACAACCGTCTCCGTGTACTCCTAGATGACACATCCTCCCCACTCCATCATGATGTCGGAGACAATACCGCAACAACGAGGACAAAGCAGAAGGAGAAACACACCTGATAGGGTCGCCGGCACCATCCATAAAACCTAAAGCTACCGATCTGAAAGATCGGCAAGCACACGATGCCACCAACTCCGAGACGCCGCCATGAAGGAGAACGCCGATGTGGGAGTAAAGTTGAGACAGATTTATTTGCGCAGGCACCGCTCCCACCATCGAAATGACGCACCATGCAAGAACTATCCTAACCCTAACTACCATGCCCGAACGAAAGGAGAGGGAGAGGGGCCCAGGTCTTCCACCGATGGAGATTAGTGGAAAAAGTTTCGCCTCACTGGTCGCCTCTGGCAGCTGCTAGGTTAGGAGAAAAAAGAACTTAGCAGAGCAAGCTTGGCCGTGTGCCCGTGTCACGTACCTGCTTCGAGTCGACTATCCAAGGTTATCGTCATACACTTCGAGAGACCTAACCTATATCGAACATACTCTGTCCATCAGTGTGCCCAATACCTGAAGACGGTGGATTCACATTTTCTTTCAGTGTTTTGTGCTCCCTGGCCCAATTCATGTGGAGTGGAATCAAAGAGATGCTGGGGTGATCTGAATCCTTCTTTATTTCAATGAGTTTTTGGGGCAGATGTAGGAGCTAGTGTGTTCCTGTCCGCAATTTTTTTACGATTGAGGCCTTTTCTCGCCAACCTGCTGCCTGTATTTTCAAATCTATCATTCTTTTGCATCAGTGGTGCCCGCTGGCAAAACACCTTCTCTCGATGTCTCGTACTGTTTTCGTTTAGCTCTTGTTTGCGCTGCTAAAACTCTAAACTGGTATCCCAAGAGCACCTTGTCTCGTATTTGATCTCTGGGTTTTATAAATTTAAAACATTGTATAACAAAAATAGTAAGCCTGTGAAGGGAATCACAGTGCCGATCTTAAGATGCTTTAACATTAGAGTTTCTAAAAAAACAGTCAAACTTAGTTCGTTTGTCACCCTTCCCTACTCTGAGGATGCAATGTTTAATGACACGATTTAAAGCATGTAGCTAATTGACCTGCTTTTCCCCTCCTATACCGCTCTTTCGCTTGATCAAACAAACGAGAAAAGCCAATAATCCCTCTTGACAGAGTTGTCTAACTCTTTCTAGGACGTGGTGTTCCCTTCTTCTTACATTCCCTCTCTTACACCTTGAGGGCATCTCTAGCTGATCCCCTAAAAGCTTTATGTCGTCCGATCTCTCAAACCGTTAATGGAGAAAAATTTCAAGAATTGGCCCCAAAAGGCAGCCCAACTCTTTAAAATATATTCTATTGATGGCCTCCTAGAGTATAATTCCTGCTACCTCTTTGCCGCGCCGAACCACGCCCCTTCGAGCCCAATTTTGTTCCAGCCTACGCCGAGAAAGAGGTTGGGGACAAAAAAATGGTGCGAGCCACCCGCACACCATTAGACAAGGCCGACAAGAGCAGTGGCAAAGCCGCGGTGGCCACAGTGATGGTAGGTCACCCTACCATTGATTAGATCGGCAACAAGGGGCGAGGGTATGAAATGATTTCTATTCTAAATCGTTGTTCCGATTATCGATATGCTTACACCACTAAATTTCATATCGATGAGTGCTTCGAAACTAGATCTCAAGTTACTATGTTTCGATGCAAAAAAAAAAACAGCTAGATAACAAATTACTATACTATAGATATCAGATTAGCAACGAACAATTATCACGATAATTGTCCATGCTTAACATAATTTTGTACATGTTTTTAGACATTGTAACAGCTATATATCTGGCGTGACGATTTTTTTTCTGCCACACCAATTACCGACGACAACACTATATATGGTTACCAGATTAATAACAAACGGTTAACACGATAATTGTTCATGATCATCAAATAATGTTTTATACGTTATACATTTGCAATGATATACGTAGCTAGAGAGTAAGACTTCCAGCATTTACAAGACTTAAGAGATGGTATCAATCCACATTTTTTTAAATTTAATCATAAAGGGAATATAAAATGACATAATCAACTTCGTCACTGCATGCATACGTGATAGGAACCACAAGTGGATTAGCTCTGTGCAAAATAAGCCTTGTGGGAAAAGCATCTGGTTTTGTATGGCTGCCGGCCGCATAATTGCGACGGCCGGACCAGATCACGATGCGTTCAATGAGGACGGCCGCTAGTTTAACGAATATTTGAGCTAGTCATCATGTGAATTCATGGTAAGCAGCATTGCAAACTGCAGAACGCGTCCTTTGACGGCTGACTACATATAAAACCTGGTCTTCGCACCTACTAACTTGGATGGGCTGATGGCGTCAACGTTAATTCCACCTGGGAGAGACAACAGATTACGTACATGGATCTGATTTGCTCAAGTGCGAAGGGGATGCAGAAGCCAGCTTCTCATTGACCGAGTCGATTTCTTGTCGCCGTCGCAGAGTGGCCAGCTGTTAGGAACACGCTTTGGACCTCTTCCTGATTACCCACAGACGATACTATAGCAAAGACCAATTCTTTCATAACCTGATATATATGTTTATGGCTTATATACTTTTGAAACGGACAAACACTAACGGAATTCTCCCTCTCCATATATATATTGATCTTCTCCAGCCCATAGAATCATCACTCGGCAGCAGCAGCAGCAGCACACACAAGAACTAGGCAACTAGCACACTTCTACAGCCAAAAACCTACCTATTCCTCTGCTCAAACTCACTTGAGATGGCATCCCAATTCTTTCTCCTCGGCCTTTTGCTTGCATCTGTTTCTCATGCTTTCGCCTCCGACCCAGGCATGCTCCAGGACTTCTGTGTCGCCGACAAGATGTCACAAGGTATGTCGAAGTTATTATGGCATATATCTATACTATACTAGTATGAAATCATATTCTTGAGATAAGCTTTACTGAATCTGTATACTTACATGTGCAGTTCTAGTCAACGGATTTGCATGCAAGGACCCCAAAGCCGTCACCGCGGAAGACTTCTTCTTCTCCGGCCTTCACATGGCCGGAAACACGAGCAACAAACAGGGCTCCGCCGTGACAGGGGTCAACGTCGCCCAGATCGCCGGGCTGAACACCCTAGGCATCTCCCTGGCCCGCGTCGACTACGCGCCCTACGGCCAAAACCCGCCGCACATCCACCCGCGCGCCACCGAAATCCTGACGGTGCTGGAGGGCTCGCTCTACGTCGGCTTCGTCACCTCCAACCCTGAGAACAAGCTCTTCGCCAAGGTTCTCAACAAAGGGGACGTCTTCGTGTTCCCTCAGGGGTCCGTCCACTTCCAGTTCAACTATGGGACCAACCACGCTGTGGCCCTTGCGGCGCTCAGCAGCATGAACCCTGGCGTGATCACCATAGCCAATGCCGTCTTCGGATCTAAGCCGGACATCTCAGGCGATATCCTCGCCAAGGCCTTTCAGGTGGACAAGATGGTTGTAGACCGCATTCAAGCTCAGTTCTGAAGTTTCTAGCTAGCTAGAGATGTTCTTTGTTAACAAACATGATTTAAGATTCTTTCGTTCTTTGTATTCATTTACGAACTTGCTGCTTATATTTATAAGTGTACACCCATTTTATTGAGAAATCATCACCTGTTGTTGTGTCGATCTACCTCTTTTGAATTCTTTTTGAACCATTCCTTTTACGGTATGGGAGCACTTTGGCCTAGCATTTGGTAAGGAAGTAGAATGGAAAAGACAAAATAGCTCCAAGCAAAAAGCAATGTTTGAAATAACATGCATATCAAATTGTCAACAACAGGGACACAATACAGAGGGTTCCTATCTGAAGTACTCCCTCCGTTCAAAAATAACCGTCTAAAGTTTGCCTAAAAGTAAATGTATCTATATAATAAACATGTCTAGATACATCCACTTTTGAGCAAACTTGAGACACTTATTTTGGGACGGAGGGAGTACATAATTACATCACTTGCCTATCATCTATATGGGAAAGTTCGAACATAGTTGAGACGGACAGACGGACAAACATACTGACGGACAAAGTTCAGTGCGGGCAGATAAATGTATGCAAGTAAAGGCTATAAATGAACCGGAGCTTCACTTTACTTCATTGTGCCTTGCCCTTACCTTTGGCATCATCTGTGGCGGGGCGGTCGCATCGTTCGAAGACGGCGTATGAATCAGAGGAGGAGGAGCCAGAAGTGGCGTTGTTGCTGCGTGGCCGGACTGCGAGAATCAGGACGGCTCGCGGGCCTACTCCAGTCCCAGTTGTTGTCATCGGCCATTGGAGAGGGGGCGTGGACGTGGAGCGGAGCGGAGGTGACGAAGCGAAGGGGAACAGGTGCATGGAGTGAAGCGGAGGGGACTGAGAGCTAGGATTTGGTCGGTGTGGTGGATTTATATGGGGAGGAGGCGAGCCTACCGGGCCATCGGCCAAATCCCGTCCCATATATGGGATGGGTTTGGGGTTTGCCAAACAACCTGGACATTTAGGTTGGGTTTGTGGCAGGTGGTTGGGGGGGGGGGGGGGGGGGGGGGGTTGTTGTCTAGGCCATTTCCGGGCTATCCACTCGGCATATGTAGGGCCCTGGTTGGAGACGATCTAACAAGATCTACATCTTATTGAGAAAAGGTAGGTATTTGTTCTGCAGTAATTCCTGCCAAACACCTTCTTCGTTCAAAAGTTTAAACAGCCAAACACCTTTTTCGTTCAAAAGTTTAAACAGCCACTTGCGATCACATGTATTGAGAAAAGCTAGGGTCACCGGTAGTACCATTTACCCCTACAATTTACTGGTTGGAGTTACGGATAGGAACTTTTTTTCAAAAAATACACCCTAGTAGCAGGTTACGGATAGGATTATAGGAACTTGTAGACTTGGGTTTGGCTTCGGAGATGCAAAATCTTGGCATCTTCGAAGTTTGGTTGTAAAATTAATTCAAAACAAGCAATGCACGGGAGAGTAGAAAATCCTGGCCATACCACGTCGCTGTCGATCTCCGCGGTAATCTCGAACCTTCCTCCTAATTAACCGTACTCAACACGTACGTTAGGGTTGATCCGATCGACTAGCACCGACCTACGAGGAGGAGAAACCGGCTATAAAATACAGCTCCCCGAGATTCCTCGGCTCCTCAGAAATTTTCCACAATCTCTCCCGTCCTCCAATCGCCGAAACACTAGCCGACCACCCTCGAAAAAGAAAGGAACCCTAGTCGCCGTTGGAAGGTAACCAAGTAATCCTCCTCTGGTCTCTCTCTAATCCTATGTACACGATCGCTTTCTTGAGTTGTGCACTCGGTAGATCGAAAATTCTGAATGAGAGACCCCGATCTAGTCTCTGCAAAGGCCGGACTTGTTTTAGGATCTCTTTGGCAATCCATCTATTGTTTGTTCGATCACTGGATGGACTATATTTGTTGGATCGCTGTTATTGTAGGGGTTGTGCTCTTTTGATTGTTGACTTGTTGAGTCTGATTGGTAGCTTGATTTTATTGTGATCGAATATTGCTCTCTAGTTTGCTCGTCAGGGTGATCAATGCATGATGTAGTTGTTTTACCAATCTGGATGTCCTTGCTAAAACTCATGTTTATTCGGTACTATTCTCTTATACAGCTGCTGCTACTTGCATGACCAACTAGTTTTTCTAGCTAACTAGTGTGTATCCCTACACCAGTGATCTAGGAATAGAATCATGCATGCTTACTTTCGATACATGTTACTAGCCCGAAGTGACTTTTTTGTTTTTGTACAATAATCTTCCTATTGAGTTGAACGCCTCACACACCAGTTTTCCATCGATCCTAACCAAGCTAAAAAATAGCATGCTACAAAAAATAGCGGGGGCCTCCTCCAGATGCTATACACGTTATAGCGTGCTATATTTCAATATAGCGCTATGAAAAAATACCATATATCCCTCAAAATTGAAGAATTTTAACAAGAAATAAACAATAGTCAAAAATAGAAGAACAATATATGCATAACCATGTGTGGAAAATATTCTACAATTATTTAAAAGCTTAAAATCAACATCCATGAAGTAACAACATAATATATTCAGATCATCAGCATTAGTGATGTTGTCTTTCAATTCAGTATTATCGTAGTTCATCATCAAGATAGACATAAAGAAATTTCAGCTATTTCGGAAGTTAGAAAAAGAAAATAGCGTGCTAAAGTTATGACGTTTTAGCGCGATATAGCATGGTATTTCGTGACATTTCGTAAATAGCGTTGTAGCGTGAAAAACTGGTAAAATATAGCGTGGACTCTCCAGATATGCTATAGCGCGCTATTAGCGCCGAAATAGCGCGCTATTTTTTTTCCATGATCCTAACGTTGTTGCTGCTGTCTTCAGATGCAGATTTTCGTGAAGACCCTTACGGGTAAGACTATCACCCTTGAGGTGGAGTCGTCTGACACAATTGACAACGTCAAGGCCAAGATTCAAGACAAGGAGGGTATCCCACCTGATCAGCAGCGTCTTATCTTTGCCGGGAAGCAGCTTGAGGATGGGCGCACCTTGGCAGACTACAACATACAGAAGGAGTCCACCTTGCACCTTGTCCTCCGTCTACGTGGTGGCATGCAGATCTTCGTGAAGACGCTTACCGGCAAGACCATCACTTTGGAGGTCGAGTCCTCAGACACGATTGACAATGTCAAGGCAAAGATTCAAGACAAGGAGGGCATTCCCCCGGACCAGCAGCGCCTCATCTTTGCAGGAAAGCAGCTCGAAGATGGCCGCACTTTAGCGGATTACAACATTCAGAAGGAGTCCACCTTGCACCTCGTGCTCCGGCTCCGTGGCGGTCTCTGAGTCTGCTCTAGCACTTTATTCTGCCCTAGTGCCCTCTTTCGGAGCTTTCAGCCCTTGTCGTCTTATAAATCTACGTAGTTTGTCCGTAACCATCTTGTTCTCCAGTGAACAAATGTTATTCTATATACTATCTAGAATCATAGTTGCTTAAACCTTGCTCGGGCATAAATTTTCTCCTATGATGTTCAAGTTTAGCAAAGCATATTCTTTTATTTGCCTGCCTCTTGGCTTCAAATAAAACACCAAACATAATGAAGTACAACGCAATTCGCAATGTGATACGCAGCTGCCAAGACGCACAGAGATCGTCTAGTGACAGTGTCAGCTCTGTACAATTTAAACTCAAAGGTAGAGAAAGTTTACACTCAATGGACATCCCATGATCCTGGTAGTAACAAATTCAGAAGCACCAGCTGTGTATAATTTACACAAGCGTTCTATCCCATCAGGTTAAAACACATACGAATCTGTGCAATAGCTTTAGCTCCACAGAAAAACAACATAGCATGACCCAACTAAGACTAAATACCCAGAAGCACGAGCTTCGGCTTGTGCAGCACAGGTCTGGAGAACAAATATATGCATAAATACAGAGACATAGCAGGGTCGCTGCGAGATTATGTCCAGAATGGGAACCAATGGATAATTAGTAAGTTGTCTTCGCAAATACATCCTATGTTAGAACAACCAATGTACGACGCGTAGCCTTCTTCCAACAAAAAACGGGCTGTAGCATAGCATGTAGCCTGCAAATAATATTGGTGACCATTATTGCTATAGTTGGCAAAGATGAACGAAGTGGCATTTCTATGCAGATGAACGATTTTAATTGATTGTGCTAACTAGCCACAGCTTAAAAATCTTCCACTAAGAGTTGCTCAATATAGAAAACATAATATTTCATACCTATGAAAAGATAAAAGAGAAAAAACATGATAGCCTATCAACGAAGCAGTTTCAGTATTTTCTCACAAACTGTAAACTAGGAACGGATGGATACTGTGACAGTCAAAAAACCCATTACTTGTCTAGCTACTATTAAGATAACATGCAGGTGTAACATTCTAACAATGAGACTTTTTTAAGTTTTAAAGGTGTCTATGAAGGTTCTCTTACGAGTTAATATGCAAAATTAAGCTCTGGTTCAAGAAAATAAACATGTGCTTCATCTCCACTAATATTAAAAGACAGAGTCTGTCAGATCCGGAGGATCTGAACCGTCCACCACGCCAGATCCAACGTCTCAGATTCGTCCAATGTTGTATGTTGTGCACCGCACAAAAATAAAGAAAAATAAAAGACGAAGCCATAGCCCTCCACCGATACTCTGTAGTCTGCACAACCGCCGCCCATGCGCCACTCCTGCACAACCGCCGCCCGTCCACCCACGCGCCGCAGCGGCCCTCCGCCGCCTGCCCACGCGCCGTTGCCGCTGCGGCCTTCCGCCACCGGCCCACCCACTCGCCGTTGCGACCCTCCGCCGCCCGCCCACCCACGTACCTCCTCCGCAGAGGCACATCGCCGGCTCGCACCTGCCTGCTACCGCGCCCGCCCGCCCGCCATCCCCGTCGCCACCACCATCCATCAAAGCAGGTCGCAGCCGCCTGCTCCCACGCCGGCCCGCCGGCCGAAGATACAGGCCCCCCTCCAGGACGCCAGCACCGCCTGGCTGACCACGCTTGGTCGCTGCACTGCATCAGCCGAAGCCCCGTTTGGTCGCCGTGACTCTCCGCCGCCGCCGACACCTGCGAAGCCCCCTGCAGCCCACATCGTGCCGCCGCCCACACCAAGACTCCCCGCGCTGCGACGCCCGCTGTCGCCCACACCACATCGACTACCTAAGGACCATCCCCGCCGGGCCTTCTGATCCTCCACGCCTTCCTCTATCTCAACTGGCTTCTCGACCCCGCCGCCCCCGGCGGCCTCAAGCTTCCGGTTCCGTGGCTGCAGCCGAGGATGTCCTTCGCGAGCCGGGACGGCACCACTTCGTGGATGCCGTTACGGGCGCGCCGCTCTACGTCAACGGCTGGAACTCCTACTTGCTGCTCTCTTCCCGATCCCTGAGGTTCGTGTCCGAGATGCTGCGGCTTCGCTGTCTACCTGGGCGTTCGTCGACGACGGCTCCGGTGCGCTGCAGATCTCCCCGTCCACTACAGCGAAGCTGTCTTCCATGTCCCTGCATATTTCCCCCTCCTCGCTATCTGTCTGATACTGCTGTCAGTTAACATACAGATGTTTGGGTGATTCAGATATGTGATTTTAGAATGTTAGGATTGCATATGTGTGTGTGTGTGTGTGCGTGATTCAGATCTGTGATTCTTTGTTTGATTTAGAACTGCATACTTTCTGTTACAGAAAGCTTCGGATGATGGTGCAGAAGAGAATAAGAGACATTTAGATGCTTGGCATGCATAGCCGCCGTTACGAACAATGCAATAGGAATGAAATAACTTTAATTTGCTGATCGCTGACATAAGAGAAGTTGCAGAAACAGCACGGAGGGGGAAGAAAAGATTCAGGGATGCAGGCAACGAAGGTATATGCCATGGATGTGGTGATTTTTACATATCTATTGACTATCCCATGGTATCTCTGTGTAATTTTCTAAAGTTGATTCACGGTCAGTTGATAATTAAGAAAATCCCAATCATTTACTTCCTGCAATATTGGATATGTAGCATTGATGTATCTACAACAACAATATTATGTGACTTAAATTGTTAAGATTGGTACTTGAACTTTCTGAACTCCCATATGGTGGTTCTCTAAAGAACAGTCACATGTAAAGATTTGTACTTTTGGTCGTATGGTTACATTGCATATACGCATGACGTATGTACCCAGCTCATCCTCCCATTGCAGTAGCATTGACAGGTATTGATTTGCTTAAACCGTCCAAATCACTATCATTTCTTTCTCCCTTGATTTCTTGACTTTAGTAGTCGCCTGCTATCCTTTGTCCTCATTGTTTTGTTCTACGAGTAGCTTGTTTCCAATATGTTCAATACCTGATACCTTTTCATGCTGTGCGATTTAGCACTTCTTAAACAAGTTTCTTCATGAAAATATATGCTATGTTCCTTCATGGTCTTCCTTCACTTTTATAATTGATGAGCATACTAGCATGTATACCATATGATTATTTTTCAGTTAATATGATTGAATCATGGGCACTGCGTCATTTTTCAGTTATCTCACTTGAATTCATGGGCACTTTGGTTGGTTAGTAACTATAGACTATAGTATATATAGTATCAAAACCGTTGTAGCATACTAGCATGTACACCTTGCTGACCATTTGTGTTGACCAGTTTTTTTTCTGAAGGTATTAAGTTGACCTGCTCTTCTCAAACAACCTTTTGTTTGTTTCAAGTTCTTATGACATCTACCCACTTTATATTCCTATATAGAGAAGGCAACATTCATATCATCAAACTCCGGTGAAAATAGTTGTTTTAAAAGTTGGACATATTCGTGCAGGCACTTAAAGTGGGCTAAAGCTCCATCGAGCACAACACGTACTAGCTGAAGAATGGGAGGGAAGGCGAGAGGTGATGCACAACATTCTTCATAGCACCAGAGAGCGAGGACATACACATGACATAGAGGTAAAAATGAATTCTTGATCAATTCGCTAAAATTTCATTTCAACTTGTCATCTAAATTAACTTTTGCTGAAATTAGTCTAGGTGTGTATCGTCTATGAGCTGCAGAATGCCACACATGGCTACTTCCACATGAGGTAAAATTTGACGTCAGTAAACTGAACATGTGTGTCAAATATATGGTGATAGCTTGATGGAATTTTTTGGCAAAAACTACAAAAGATCTCAAGTGGTTATGACTATAATTTGTGTGTTTCGTGTAGAAACCAGGATGAGTACAGGGGTGAGCATCAGGTAATTAATCCTAACACATGAATTACTATTCAGTGCTAATATGCTTACCGAGTTCACATTATTCGGATATGTAATTTTTGAGTGGCTAACTACAGACTAGGGCTCAAACATGCCGTCCGGTAGCAAGGACAACGAGGGTTCGTACATGCCACACAAAAATGATGCTGACACATATTATTGGATCACTATAAGCTGACGCATGGTGTATGAGGGGTACGAGGAGAAAAAAGCTAGGTGGTTTGCCCTACTACTAATAGTGAGATTAATTTCTTTTGAATATGCCCTGTAAGTTTTGACTGATTGATTTTAATTGGTTGAGACCATCAATTAATTCTACTGCACGGTGACTCCGTGTGGACAAGGTGTTTACTATCATTTATGGAGATGGTCATAAAGGTGTGCACTGTGAGCAGAGTTGATCAAAAAGTTAATCGGCTTATGTTCACAACATGTTTCACTTTACTTAACAAGTGTTTGCTACCTGTCATTTATCCGGAACTTGATCAATTGACCATGGCATGAACATGAGATTAGAGAGTGAGATATTCCAAAGTTGATACTTCGATTGGTGTTCATATTCATCATCGTTATAATGCTACAAGGTTAATTAATGTAATAACTCCTGTATAATATATAGGTGTCAGGAAGAGTTATCATTATCGCATGTTTTCTATTCATACTAAATGTACCCTGAATTTTACTCATGTTTAGTAGAATTTTCATATTTTGCATATTTTTTGAAGTAAATATTGTGTGGTATATATATTGTACAATTTCATTACTTTTGCTACAAGGACAAAACGTGCATTGCACGTGCACGATTACTAGTTCCATAGGGACGAAACCAGAAACTACATAAACAGAACAGCAAAAATGCAGAACTTACTAGGCTATCTACTCCAATCACGGGTACACACAAGCGCTTCAATTGTCTTGATGTTTAATGTGCTCCACTGCTTATGAATTACTGGGCCACCACTGCTGAATGCTGCCTCGCAATGAACAGCAGACGATGGCATTGCCAATACATCCTGCGCCATAATTGAGAGGGTTGGATACTTTGTAGAATGACTCATCCACCAGTTTAGAATATCAAAATCATCCTTCCGTGGAACAAGGCCATCTTCAAGGTAGTTGTCGAGCTCTGACAATAATTGACTCCTTGTCTGTGCAGTAAGATGCTGATCCCAATCTTCCAATGAATCACTGTCAAATCCATATATTTCGACATCGTGAGCTTGACAATTTGAGGTCTGAGTATTCAACTGATCCATAGGGGTGCAGTACTCATGAAACAATTCCCTTGTTACATCAGTTACATCATTTACATACTTCGCAGCATCAGCACCAAAAGCTCGTTTAAGACGGAAATCTATAAAAGTAATTTTGAACCTTGGATCGAGAACAACAGGCACTGACAACCACAAGTATGAATTTTGCCAATATTCACTGAATGCTTCCTGCATCTCCCTAACCATGCTAGCAACGTCAGTGTGTTCAGTAGATGCTTCTTCTTGCAAAATCGTCCTAACTTTCCATACTTCATGGAAGTACATATTTGCTGTCAGGCAAACAGAACCAGAGATTACTTCAATGACTCGATAAAAAACCCTCAAAATCTTGCAGATAGGTTCAGCAATTTTCATTTCATCCACGGACACCAATTCTTCAGAGGGAACTGCCTTCTTAAAATGCAGAAGTACCTCAAGTCTAAAGTAAATTTTGTGCCACCATATCGCATCTTCATGGGGGCATTTCAAACCAACATGAGCAACAGCTTCCAGAAGTTGCTGCCGAGTCAATGATGAAGATGCATGTGCTTGGATGAATCTCTCTAGCATACTGCTGACAAGGTAAAGCATTTGTTGCCCTTTTGAAACAATGCTGTTAAGCGCATCATCAACACAAACAATATTGTACAGCTGACCTCTAATAGGAAGACAGTTCTTCTGTATGAGCATGTCCTTCAGCTTTGAGATACTTTCGTCGTTTCTTATTTCACTGACAGATGTCAAGCACAGAAGCTTCCGGTCAAGATTCCAATCTCTTATAGCTTCCCATATGACATTATATGTCCCACTCTCAGATTCTAGCACACAAGCTTCCTTGTAATGTACCATCCTTTCCAAATTAGAAGGTGTGAAACAAAACACGCCAAACTTGATTATTCTCCTTTGAAGCTTCCAGTCAGCATCAATAAAATGTGCCGTCAAACATAGGTACTTTATTGTGGGCCCAGCTCCATGAGGAACCCACACACTTGCTGATAATGAAACTCGCCGTGACGAAAGTGCAATTTTCTCCTTAAGGTCAGACTTTTCTTTCTGAAACAGAAGAGTTGAATATTCCTCAATATCTAGACTTGAAGCCATGTTAAACACAGGATTGAGGCCCTTCGCAAATCTTTTCATTTCTTCATGTTCCACAATTGATAGGGGATAACCATGCATTACTATCATCCTAGTCAGATCATGATACGATGCTTCTTTATCTAATTTCCTGGTATGAGCGGACGAGTTATTTGGTTCTGTTAGGGTCATGTTGTCTGCTGGTAAAGCTAGAATGTGCTGCTTCTGATAGGTTCTGTCACCAGAGCTATAACCCGTGAGGAGCCTGCTAGCATATTCTGCAATCTGAACCTTACCATTTGTCAAGGCAGGTGAAAGCTCGTCCTTCACCCTAGATTGTACACTAGTTCCAACCCGTGCTGAGCAAGTCTGAGTGTGTCGGTTCAAATGGCTTCTACCTTCTGCACTAAATCGCTTGTGGCAATGAACACAGTCAGCACCCTGGATTCTCCCATCAACATAGACAGGCGTAAAGTCCACCCACACCTTTGATCTGAATCTGCTGTTCTCACTAAGATTTATTGAGTTTATGTCATCGAGTGACTCTGGAAGAATCTGGTTGATCGGATCAATGTCACTCGCACCTACTACACATAAAGTACAACATGAGTTAGCATGCAGAAAGCTACTGCTTGCACCATGAATTTAAACATACCATCAAACAACAATATCTCCAGTAAGCACAACATGACCTGATGATAAATGTCAAGCATTCCAATTGTAACTGACACAAGAGAAAACTACTAGAAATTTCCACAAAATCTATCTAATCTTAAAGAGGGCACAAACGAAACATAGAATACTCACAGATCCATTGTGGAGGATCTACAATTGCAACCGGTTCTATAAGAATTTCTCCTCTTGCTTAAGAGTTATGATGAAAAAATAATCTTATGTGTAATCTAATTGTAGTTTGTGACTTGCAAACGGTGATCATGTGTATGAACAATGTGTCACGTAACTCGAATGCAACCACCATGTATTATTTTTTCACATTAAATAGTGCAGCACGAAGGATATAGCTGCTACAATCAGCATGACTCCCTGACAAGCTAAGCTTAACATTGAAAAGGAAGAGGACCATTCCAACACCAGTAAGCCATTTCGGACCATACTTCCTGAAAGCAATGCCCCCAGTTGTTGAAACTGAGATACTGTGAACACGTCACTTATTAACACTCTCTAATTGCTTAGAATCTTGAATGCTTAAAACATGGAGGGCATCTTAAGTTGATAAGCATCCAAATCGGCCAGTTTACAGTTAATTAACCATGTTGTATTGTACTAATATTTATAAGTTATTGTGGAATTTATAAGCTACTATGCAGAACTCATTGTCCCGTTTGGAAAATTAGATTAAGGTTTAACTAAGTGCCATAAGACATAGGTAGTTGCCTATGTACAAGCACATGGACAGCTCTCTTTTTCCTGTCAACATGTTTGTTAGCTGAATGCTATTTTACACTATGTTGCACCGACTGTAACAAAGTAAGTAACCAAACGGCAAAGTATGTAAAAGTGGCTCTATCCAATGGATCATTATAACTATCCAAATGGAACCTAAAAAAGCATAAATTTTACAAGCAGCAAAGTATGCAAAGTGGTTCTGCCCAATGGGGTTATCATAATCCACCTGAACGCAAACAGACCCTAAAACAGAGAAACAAATGCAAATTATTAAACCTACACATGACTACCATGTGCAGACACATGGAAAATCGTCTGCTCAGTAACAAAGTACAACACATGTAAGAAACAAAATGAACATACCATATTGAATGTCTGTGTCTTGTAGCTCGCTCAGATCAAATCCTTCTTTTGCTCGACAATTTTTATGATGCCGCCACAAATGGCTGGTCCCATTGGAACGTCCTTCAGCACCTTTGCAACTCATGAGGTATGGCAGTAGCGGCATTCTGCGCTTTGAATCCCTCCGTTTATATATATAGGCGTGTACTCTTCCCACACCTTCGACCTCTTCTTCCTGAATATGGATGCGGCTCCGTCAGAATCAAGCCCAAATGGCAGATCATCGTCACTGTCATGCTCATCATGTTCCATAGCTGCAGTTGACACAACACGATCAATATTCAGCATAGCACATGATTAAACTGCGGAGTGAATAAATACAGAATAAAGTACAATAAGCCTACAGACATAACTCGTAACCCCTCTAAAAAAGCCATTACAAACTAAGCATGAATTCGTATAAAGAAACAGTAGGTGCAAACGTGAAGCACAAAGGGCAGCAGTAAAATGTCAAGCAGATCAGCATGAACTTTCGATTCGAGCTTACTTACAGATCAACACTTCAGTGAGTTAACAGTTTCCGAGCAAAAAAAAAAAGTATGTTAACAGTTTCCCCTTACACCAACACCTACTTATATACTGAACTCACTTACTGCACGCAAAAAAAAAAATCAGTAGAGCATATGAACAAAAACTAGCACACGTCCACAGCAGCAAACAGAAGCCAAGAGCTAAACAGAATTTGGTTCCGAAAACAAAGGCACGGGGATCGTGTCGCTTACTCCCGCGAAGCTCAAATTTCACCAGAAATGGGAGCACAATCCAGGGACGAGGCCGGAAATCGAGGCCGGCGCCGCGGCGGAAGAGGAAGCGCCAGCAGCGGCGGAGAGAGGGATTCGGGTAGGGTTAGGGTGGAGCTGGATATGGATCTGTGGGCAGGTGGGTTCGTGGGTGGCCAGCTCCAGCCCGACCCAATATATCCACTGGGCTTGTCAGGTTCAAGGCCCATGTATCCACTGGGACTAGAAGCGTCCGCTATCAATGTTACGCATGAAGACTGCTCTTGGTGGGCCCGCCCAGGCAAAGTGCTGTCTTACTTTTTCGTTTTCGTTTTTCTTTTTTCTTTTTCTCCTGCTTTCTTTTTTCCTTTTCCTCTTCTTGTTTCCTTTTTCGTTCTTATTTTAGAAAGACTAGGTGAAATGCCCGTGCGTTGCTACGGATATGTAAATTTATTGATTATTATTCTATTTCTTTGCTCCTAGCGGCTTTCACCTTGTGCCTCCTTTCTATAGTTTCTATAGTCCCACCATGCTTGTTTTCTTTGTCCTCTACCCTGCTCAACTGCCCAATGTCTCCACAAAAAGACATAACATACCAAATACTACCTCGGCTTGTATATATAAGACCACTTCTCAATATTCAGATAGCATGAAAAAATCCGGTAAAGTTTATAAGGCATACATGCAATTTAAGTTTGACAATTAATCTGGTGAACAATATATGAATTATATGTTCTTCCCATAATGTCATTCAAAAATTCCTTTCAATATGTTATAGTTTTAATGACATTAACTCCTATTTTGTTGACGAAATAGGTGGTCAAACATTCTTTTTAACTACTCCTTTCAATATGAGTACGTGTTGGATTTATTAACTGTATCGGAGGGAGGAAAAAAATATCATAATTAATTTTGTAGAAAACCTATCATGTTTCGGACTATGATCAAACATGTTCAGTGTGATGGCTCTTTCTCTATAGTTGCATGCAGCATTTACATTAATGAGCATCATCTTACGAGTGTTCTAAGACCCACAACATGCTTCGTATGGTACACATACCTATTACTTCCTCCGATCCATAAAAAGATTCGCAGCTATAGCTAGAGTTTGTACAGCGTACGTTCCTTTCCCACGACTCATTTATCAGATCGGAGGGAGTAATACACATTTACATCCCTACAACATGCTTCATGTTCTATAAGATTCTAGTATCCTATGTGAGCTTACAAAGCAATAGCGCTACGGCGCTGCCATCGCGGTGTAACCATACAGAACAAATAAGCATAATTTCCACAACGTCTTCCTCCTCCTGCGTTGTTTCTTTGTACCCTCCTTTCTCTAGCCTGGTCGCCAATGGACCCTTTATTCCTCATTTGCAGTACCCCACCACCACTCTCTTCCTCGGTTGTCCAATACCTAGCTGTAAACTCCTCCATCGATCTCTATTCAGCAATGCCACCTCTAGAGGTTTTAAGTCAAGGTGCCGTAGCTCCACGATAGTTAATATGTCCCTAAAAATCCGCCAGGGGTGCTCGTCCCCAACTCCAAATCTGCAAGAAGCCTGAAGTGTGTATTCGCAGCGAACTCAATTCGTGAAGTTATAAAGACATGCCCATAACGATTTGATTCCCAGGTTAACATTGCATATTTCACAAAGTTAACAATATAATATGTCGAAATATTCGTAATTCTTGTTCTAATGATTTTTCTGAACATGATCCACGCACAAAATTGTCTTCGCCCATTTCTTTGCTCTCCAGCGACTACCCCATACAGGTACTGTCTCTCTTTGCCCCAGAACAGATACTCCACGTGGGTCACAGTGTTGCTAATCTCCCCTCACTGATTAGCCACAATGAGATATTTTGCATCATTCAAAACTCTATAGGAGATTTTATGTTAGCAAAGTTGTGCTACAAACCTTAGAGTAGCATCATCAGATGAACGGGCTTACTTTGCCTCTAGTCAGTTTATGCAGCAAACATATCTATATAACCATACCATGCCAAAAAATTATCATGTAACAAAAGTGACTGCAAGAAGTTTCTGAAACAACACATGTCAACTACTCTCAACATATCTGAAACTAACAAGTTTCTGGATACAGCACATGTCAACTACTCTCAACTTTCTCTAACTAAAGGCCTCTTTAATTTACAGATGTTCATAGATATTTTGTAGATTGAATGATTTTCATAAAAGCCGAAGGATATACAATTTATATGATTATATGGGAAGAATAATCATATAAATGCTTCAGCCAAAAAGAGAAACTACTTCATGCTTCACATACCTGGACCAGGAAGAACTTGGTGATGGCACCCAAAATAATCATATAAATATTCCAGATATGCTTTGTTCACAAGTGGAAGTGCCATAACCATCCAAACACAAAATTTGACTCCAGGCCTTTCAACCAAAATAAACGCTAACTTCCCCGAGAACCAGCTTAAGTATCGCATAAATCAGATCCTCGGGAATACTCTCCAGTTAGTGCAAACATACTTAAGTAGCTTCACATGCATACTGAAGCTTTCATCTAAAATCGCAGAAGTAGTAGGTTTTTAGTGTGTATAAATCCAGGGCATCAAACTTCTGGAGCATCTGCTTTATAAACCCAATCAAATCCGCTATAAAAAATAGTATAATTATCAGTACAAATAAGTGTAAATTTTAAAGTTTCTGGAGCATCAAACTTTATAGCTGCTTCAAGTAGCTCTATGATTCACCAATAGCATCAATCAAAATGCAGTATATGTTACATTTGAAGGGTCTTAATAAGAAGGTAACTGAGTTTACGAGGCTATATAGGTGAATTGCTAACTTAATTAAGAAAAAAATATTAGGTAGTTGGACTCCTAGTTTGTCATCTTTCTAGTTAATGAATTTAACTCAATCATATTTCAGCCTAAATCAACATATCTCAGGTTAACCAAAAGAGAATTTTGGAAGTCATTCATAAAGTGAAGAATAGCATGCCATTGTAATCATATTTGTGCTATGAAAATTAAGCATAATTGGTCTATTCTTTCACCGAACAACACCAAATTGCAAATTGTACAACAGACAGGTTTGTGTTGGGATTTGAAACGGGCATACTCATCTTCATTGCTGCAGCCATATTCTATCCTTGATCCCATTCCAGAAATGTGGGACAACGCCTGTTGTGGTGAACACGCTCCTCGCTGATAGTTCACATGCAAGAGATTGATCCAAGTGTGCTGCCTTTATCTCAATCCCTCCGATCTTCCTTTCCCGTATTGAGATGCCGGAGCACACGATGTATAACTGCACGGGCCTGCACCTTTCTTCACTTTTTGGATAGACTGCTGTTTATAAGAAAAATTCTCATTGCTCATGCATACAATGCTGTATAAATTGAATATCTTAACTGTGTCAAACAACTCTGATGATCTGATCTAATTCTCACTACTCATCAAATACATTTCTTTAGAAAAACTCACTGCTACCACGAATATATACAACTCTGATCTAATTTTCCTCCGATGCCTACCACGAATATATGATTATACTAAATTTACCTTTATCAAACCAGTTTCCATTGAAAAGATTAGTACTTCTATCTGACGCTCAATTAGTAACACAATTACTTTGCTGATTATAAGTTAATATAATTATTCTAGCTACAAATCAGGAAACCTAGATGATTCCTGAACAACAAAACATAAAAAATCATTGAACAATAACCATCCTAGAGTTAAGAGGTAGGTAAATATCTGCTTTTTCTTATTTGACACAATGTGAAAGCAATCTGGAGTCTCGAGAGTAACTACTCCCACCGGTGCTAGCTACATAGCAGCTGAGGAAATAAGGAAGTGCATGGCCACATACCATGGCGGAGGGAATGACGACCATCCTAGGACCTAGGGACACACGAGACTAAACGGGGCCTCCACCTCATCGTGAATCACAAATCTCCCCTGCCTGACTGCCTCGTCTGATAAATCCTGCATCCCTCCCGATGTAGCTGAGTTTTCCTGCCGACGAACTCGATGTAAAGTTGCGAACACAATTCCCGATCCATGTCGCCTCGTCCCTCCCTGTGGCTGCACACAGTGGTGCATGGAGGTGATGGGACGCGGTGGCTTGGGGCGGTGACTTGGGACGCGATGGTGTGCTGCAGCGAGGGTGGAGGTGCTGGCGCAACGTAACCCTAGCCGCTCTGCTCACTTCGCATGAGAGGGAATCGGTAGATCAGGTAGGGGAACCGGTGGCTTCTGAAGGAAATGGTTCTTTCTGGGCCGGCCCATGTTAGCGATAGGAAGGGGCGATCGATGGATGAGGGCTCGAGGCAGACGAACGAGGCAGAAAACGGGCAGACCACGCACGGACGTACCACCAACGAACCATCACCACTACAGACTTCTATTTCTCTACTACTCCCTCCGTTTGGAAAAGGATGTCACGAAAATGAACTATAGATAGACCATTTTTGTAACATCCTTTTCCGAACGGAGGGAGTACTATCTTAAAAAAGAATTTCGTTTCACATTCTGCCTCCTTTTCGTCCAACTCTCACTTCAAACAAATCCCGCAAAAAATAACCAGAGAATAAAACCTGGCCATTAATGTTGCATGCAGCAAACTGGTCCTAATTTCTTGCCTTCAGTTTTAACTGCTCTCTCAGCTCACATACGGATTTGGGTCCTAATTTCACTCCTCTCTCTTAACTGCCTATCTTACCCTACGACTCACGTCTGCATGTACTCCTGATTTGTATGCAACTCGGCAGAAGCTTTTAATCTATGCAATCATTCCGCTAGAGAAACAAATGAAGCAAGAATGATAGTGTATAGAGAATAAAGAAATTACAAAAAGTTTGTGCACAAAATGAACACATAGTCATACCACGTGAGGTTTTATCTAACAATGTGATTTTTTTCTAACATCTCCATGCGGACTGCAACTTGGAGATGGGTTTAACCGAGATTTTTTGAATTAGTTGCAATTTAAAAAGTTCTCTTGAGACAAAGAAAATATTCACACAATTAAAATCTTCACATACTCCAAAATTGATAGATGATGTCATGTTTTGTTTTTACGAAAAGGACTCCACCATTAAAAAAATCTATCGAACAGTACAAAATCCTCAACAAAAATAAAAATTACAATGAAATCCCTAAGATTCTATTCGTCTTCAACCTCCAGACCGTGTCGACGGTACACTGCCGCTGCCACTCCTCTCTGAGACGACAATTGTTGGTTGCGGACAGGATGTCGTGAGCGGGTCTAGAAGACCACATCCGCCTTGGACAAGAAGAAAAAGGAATAATTGTCGATGAAGCTACTTGAAGATCGGTGATTACCACAGTCAGAAGAAATCCTCGAGACCACACCACCCCCAATAGGCTTCTCAACGTCGCCGCGGAGATGCGGCTGAAGCCGGGGAGATTATTGAAACGACGCGTCGCCACCACCATCTGAGCATCGCCCTAACAAAGTTTAACCCTAAAATTTCACAAAACCCCCAAAAATGTAAATATAGCCACGAATAAATCTTACAATTGTGCAAAATCCCAATCCTAAAACTAATTTCGGACTAAAACTTTGCACAACTATAGGATACCTACCTCCAACTTTTTTTAAAAACTTCAAAATACCGTTTTCAAAAATTCAAAATAAACGGCTACATGTAACCTAGTCTACAAATGCCTTTTTCGTATTATTATGACTTTACTCAAAACTTGATAATGATGCTTGTGCACAAGAATTATAAAAATTACATGTTTAAACCACAAGAATACTTATACACCCGTTGCAAAGCACGGCAGTCAGCTAGTAATAGTAAAGATGAGGAAAAATGGTGATATAGATTAAAAAATAATAGTTCAAATGTTTTAAGAAAATATGTTCACCTAATTCAAAAAAGTTGTTCACGAGTTTCTAATAAAACTCGTACGCGATAAAAAAAACTTCACGTGGTACAAAATAATTGTTCATGAGATTCAAAAGTTCACTTATTGCATTTCATATGAGCTTAAAAAAAGGGAGACTCAAAGTGTTCTCTTATTACTCGATTAAAAAATTCTTATGGTTTCAAAAAAGGGGAAAATGACATAAATAAAAGGAAAAATAAAACATAATTGAAAATAAAACTGAAAAAATATAGAAGAAGAAGCCAAGCAACTGTGGCATAGACGTGAAGCTCGCTTCACCGAAAAGAAAATGCAGGATCACTCTCCCACTATCCACCTATTCACTCGAGCTAGCATATCCCTAAAGAGGTTAGCAATCCGTCGGTTGTCTGCTTTGTCTAGGATCTTCCTAGTTACTGTCTCCAAGGAGGCAAGGAGGGGGCACACTTCAAAAGCCCCAGCATTGCGGTGCAGCCATAAGCACCAACTGATAAGAGCGACGGCGGTCCAAATATTTCCATGCGCCTATCTGTCGGGAAGCCATTCCATCATTCGGTCATCCGGCCCTGAGATACTGGCGTCCAAACCCCACAGGTGGAAGAAAATAGGTCTACACCATTCGGGAAAACACACAACCTAGTCGGCTCAGAATTAAGAAAAAAGAATTGAAAAAATAGAACTGGAAAATTATAGAATGGATGAAAATGGTAAAAACAAAGGAACAAATATCCAAAGCAAAAGAAACGGAAAATTTTACCTGGATCGGCCCAGGACGGTTCCGCGTGTGGGCGTCACAATAAGCTGAATCTTTAAGCGTCAAATAGGGATTGCCCTAGCTCTGTCTCCATAGTTTTTTTTTTTTTTGAAATGGAACTCCCTTATTCCCTTAACCCGGCACAGCATAATCATAGCTTCAAAGAAGACTATAAACGTACCGGGCCAAATCCTACGGTGAAATTCGTTTACACAAAATGCTGAATTAGGATTGATCCCATTCACTCGTCTTTAATCTAGGCTTCCACCTTGATAATGGCATGGTGCCATATCACTTCAAATGTACTACCTATATCCCTAATTATAACATGTTTTGGTAGCCTACCAAAACGTGGTATAATTAGGGACAAAGGTGGTAGTTAGTAAGAATCACACAATAAGTCGGGAAATTGCTGTCACCTGCAAAAATTCATTTCTTCATTTACACATGGAGAACAATCTAGTCATGCTAGAATTAGTTTCTTGTAATACTCTACATAGTACATATTCTAGTTATCTACTCACTCCGTATCAAAATGTAAGATTTTCTAGTCTTTTTGTGTTCATCCTGATTCGTATGTATGTACATATATTTTAGTGTGGTGATTCACTCATTTGGTAACGAATTTGGACAAACACAAAAAGATTAGAAAGTCATACATTTCGATACGGAGAAAGTATGTACTACCTCCGCTCCATAATTCTTCTCGTGATTTTAGTTCAACCACAGCCAGAATATGAAAAGGAGGGAGTATCTTGCAAGCTTGCTACCGTCAACATGTCTCCGCAGCAACTGGCTCCATATCCTTAAACCATATAACATCCAATGCAATATCAAGTGGAATATAGACCCGGGGAGCTTTGGTGCTTCAGAAAAGAAGAAAAAAAGGGTAAAAGTTTTCAGAAACTCCAAATGGAGGCCGAGCTTTTTCCAAAAAATATTAAATCTATTTTTTTCTGTTTCAAAAATTTCTCAAAAATTCATACGTGTAGATAATATTAAGATCTACAGCTGTGCAAATTTTTACTGAAATATTTGTCGTATTTTGGGCTGGGAAAAAAGACAAATACGCAAATCTAGATCTAGAACAATACACAGTCTAAACAATTCGAAATTTTGCCAGATTTATCATTTTTGTGTAGCTCAGAGCATTACAATATTGAGTTGAAACAATATGTAGTGGTATATCTCAACTTTATCTACATCCAGGATTTTTTCTAGATTTTTTTGAAACAAAAAAATGTGGATATAATTTGTTTTGGAAACCGAGCTACATGACGCCAAGTTTTCTCCTAGCTTATTACATGACAGGCGCAGCATACCACACACATGAAGCAAAAATACTAATATGTGCAACCATGGACTAGCCATTTACACACACACACACACACACACACTCCGGGATCCACTGATTTACGTTTTGTTATACTCCGCATCTTTGAAGAGACACCCAGCAAAACCGGAACTGTGCGGTACTATGGCTACTAGCGTCAAAGGAGTAAGGAGCAAGAAATCATCCCCTTTTTTGCGCTCATTAGTTTTTACGAATTTGTTGGCACCATGACCGGACGATGTGACGCTGAACAGAGATTCCAACAGTTTTATCTGAGCTTGTAAGGGAGAACCCGACACGCAACGGAGAAGCATTTCTGCCTATTTTATGCTGGATTTCTCCTGTGTGAAGATCTTGTCAAGTTCACTTCCTGCAGGAAGCAGAGTACATGAACGTTACATCATAGAAGAAAACAACAACCAGGTGAAACAGAGTGCGATAGATATGAAAACGTTTACCAAGGCTGGCAAGCTGGTCAATTGCAGCCTGACCAAGCAACCCATCAAGCTCAAGCGAACGCAGAACCCCCGCGGCAATTCTTCCAAAAGAATCGGCTTCTGACCTAAAGAGAGTGCCGAGGTACTCCTGTTCTTGTTCAGTTGCAGCAGCGCCGATCTGCGTCGTTCGAATAATATAAAGGAAAAATAAATGGGTGCCATTCGTTCTAGGAAGGGATGGAATATATCGAATTGTCTACAGGATTCATACCACGAGATCTTTGACTGAAAACATGGTTTTATCCACTGTCCACTTGGATACTCCGTTATTGTCTTGTGAGGTGACGATGCTAGCTTCAACATCAGTGCCTTGGTGACCAGTGCTGGCTAGTGCACAGCCTGCATCTTGCCCTTGTGTTGTTCCATTTTCGGTGGCTGGATTCCTCAAATGAGGCCTTATCGCTCGCAAACCCTCGACACGAGCCTGAAAAATCCATAACACTAATGTCTTAGGTGCGCAAAACATATTGCAAAGAAAATAAAAAATCATGCGCAAAGCTAGGATGTAAAATAGAAAAAAATACACATGTGACAGTTATCTGTGTGTCGTACCGTGAAACATTCGAATGGCCATTCTGTTTCCTGGGAGGCCTTCTCGGTGCTGTTTAATTTGGTTCGACCACTATTTTGTCGTCGTAGATGTAAATTGCGAATGGCTGCCTGCCAAAACTTCACTTCTCGTGGAATGTGATTGCCTGTGCGATTGCACATCCAATCCCCTATTTCTTCAGTTCCTTCGAGAGCAAATAGGCAGTCCCTTAGCTCCACCGAAACATCGATATCATATGGCATCCCCATTCCAAACTCTGATTTGTCGTCTTCTTTTGAGCTTCCATCTAAGGTTTGCAGAACAAAAGAACATATTATTCAGAACAAAACTCTCTTAAAACAACAAAATTCCTTTATTTCCAAAACTATGAACAGCCAAAACGTAGCTAGGGAAATCACTAATCATTTGATATAGCTTGAAATAAAAGCCATAATCAGCACAGCAGTGAAAGTTAATTGCGGAATGCTGAGATACCAGGAGATGTTTGTGATCATAGAAAAATGAACAATCCATATCATGCTCCACTGATTGGCTACTACAGCAGTGATGAGCTTAGGAAGAGGATGTTGGGAAGAGGATGCAACACTACAATCATAAGAAGTTATAAACTTACCATCCTTATCAGTAAAGCTTTTTAATATGAGAAGCTTCGCGAGTGGACCAGAAAATGAATTGATCATCCCTTTCAAGAGATCCTTCCCTGGACGACCATCAAGATCTACATCAAGACGTTGCAGCACAGATTCAGTATACCTCATCCCACCTCCAAGACGCACGCCTGATATCTTAGCAGAAAACTTTAGCTTACAGCACTCCACATCCTGCGCGCTATATGGAGTTACATAAGCTATGGTAATGTGAAGAAACTGAGCTTGATTGTCCTGGCAATGAACCCAAAACATAGGTTTCTTCCAGGGGAGCTCCTCTTCTGCAAACATGTCATAACCTCCAACTGAGCCAATGCCGCCCTCGTGATCACTGGGTCTTTCTAGGTCGGAACAGTGCACTGTTGCTTCTTTCCACTGCAAGCTAGTTGTGACTGCAATGGTGCTACCTAGAATACAATGAGAGACTTTAAGGACCAGAAAGGATCCACCAAGGTGAAGAAGCAGTGAAAGTCGAGAATAGACTGGCGAAGATTCAAAGATACGGAAGTCTAGAAAATCCAAACAGAAGCTCATGACTGTATCAATGGGCCATCCTTTTGCCAGCTTCTCAACCGAGGACTCACGGCTTGTCCCCAACAATCTGCTTCTGTATACATTCGAAATTTGGTCTAAAAGTTGCCCAAAGTAAGCACAGACGGATAACAGAAAGAAAAATTCCTCAAGCATGATGCTGGATATGTAATGATGAAAATGGATGCTGATCCTGACAACACCTTCCGAGGTGACTCGCGTGACAACGGGCTGCCATCTGTGGTAGCCGTGGCAACCTCAAGCACTGGGTGGTATATCATGATGAGTCCCCGTCTATTTCCGAACACTTTATTCACCATTTCCAGTTCTTCCAAAGTGGTAAAGGTTTCAAGTGCAACATATGACGCTCGAGTAACACACTTTCTCTTACTAGCATGAACAGGTTGGTCTTTCCAGAGAAGGGAACATGTGGGGTCTTTCTCAAGACTCAGCAGAGTGCAGTTTGCTGCCGGTGAATGGCAGAAGTATAGGTTTTCCACATGAAGTCTTGCAACTGAAAATGGTTGGGAACAACTGTTCTCTGGTCTGTACCAGTTAGAAATTTCCTCAGGAGTAATACTTGCGGAAAGATCAAACTCTTGGATAGAAAAAGTCAAGCTACGGATGGCAGACTCAGGTGATACGACACCACCACAATTTTTTGCCACTCCATTTGATAATATTGATGCAATCCTTAAGCAGGACTGTTCCTGAAAAATCATCTAAGAATGTACAAGAAAAATATGTGTTTATATGTAAAGGAAAAAGGATCAACCATGTAGCTAAGAATTTATGTTATGTGCACATACCGTAATAGGGTTGCATGTGATGACCGTTTCAACAGAGAACTTAGGAGGTAATGGTGAGGGGGTTATCTGAAGAGAATAAACTGAGAGCAAAGGAGCCTCATTTGTAGAATCCAGTAGTTGGTTCCCAAAAGGATAGATTGAACAAAAACTTTGACCTGATTCAATTTATATGATCCATTATAGACAACTGTACAACAAGTCAGGTACATCAAGTAGTGCCAAAGGGATCAATCAGACAAATATTTACCAAAGTTTGGAACAGGCGAACATTCTCTTCGAACGACTTGCTTAGATGGTTCTATCAATGTGCAGAACGGTACAACAAATGTGTCCCTGCAGAAAAAAAGTTACTCATATTAGAGTTGAAGTTGCCAAGTTCCTCACAGGCTCGCGATGCAAACGATAATTTACTTTTCTTATGCAATTGTACAATACATTAGAATATCCTTTGTTTTACATTCAGAAGCCCTAGGATAAGCCAATAATGCTTCTAATTTTGTTTGTTATCGTTACATGTCATATTTAGTCTCACTCAACATGAATAGCACAATGTAGCAAACAAAACTTCAACCCTAAGTCATTTGATGGAGGACATGCACGCTACCTCAAAACAAGCTCGCCGACCTTCATGCACGATAAGGTTTTGCAATTATCACCATCTGGTACACTTTCCTATAAAATATTATAGCTTCTCATAGACCCATTGAAACTAAAACAGTGTTACATGTGCAAGAAATGGATATCTAATAAAATATTAGAGAGATGATTAAGTTAACTTGTGGTTTACAAAAAATAAACTTAAGATAAGGCAACCCAGAACCATGATACGCTGAATCAGTATAGGAAAATATGCTAGTTGTCGTTTTACGAAAGTAATTACTCCCTCCTATCCAAATTGGTAGACACAGATTTAGCACAATGTGTCAATTAATTTGGACGGCGGAAGTACTGAAAATGAAGTTCAACAGATTTAAGCTTTAAAAAAAGGTTCAACAGATTTACAGCAAACTAAATATCTCAGGTAAAAAAGAAATTTAAATTCGTCCAAATAAAATTCAACACATTTCCTACAAACAGAATATGATAGGTGTAGAAGATATTCACCCGTGAGAAGAAAAGTGACTTCATCAGAAGTTCAAGCTGAAGCTCTGTATACGTAAGATGTTGGATAAACAAGTTAATGTACCATGTCTTTAAGTGTTTACATATATGCACTAGATCCGTTGACATCTGACGAAAAAGATCTGTTGGATTTGTGCGTACCTCTATCTTTGATACAGAAATGCATATGGTCTACCATAATGGATGCAGAGAAAGATCTTGACGCTTCCGGCTGCTATGACATATAAAACAAGACTGACGACACAGACAAAGCTTTCTTCTTTGTAATATAAGTTCACTTTGGAAATAACTGTCATTGATGTCGTTTTTTCGTGTACGTGATAGAAAAAGGTTTGAAGACAAAAGGCATACCTTTTGTTCTGGATCTGCAACTCGTCTGCTTACAGCAGGACATAACGATGTAATGAAGCTAAGAAGTGTGAGTAAACCTACTCAAAGATTCAAAGTTATCAAAATTTAACTACATGGGAGTTGAATGGTAAATTATAGTTGATTTTCTGGAAATAGGCATTACCTTGTTCGCTCAAGGCAGGAGAGAGAGCATCAATAATATGCACCTGAAACTCCAACCCGAGCAGATTTTTTTGTGCTGTTCTCTGAATAGTGATCTGAAATTTCACGTGAAATGGAAATCATCGTTTCTAGGGAAAATCAAAAGGAATTTGAACCAAAATACAAACATGGAATATGTACTACATAATGAAATAGACAAAACTAAATGGATGCACTCACATTAGCCTCCCCAGATTTTCCTTCAAAAACTCTCTCACCAACATAGGGCGTTGCACCACCATCATCTTGCACGTTACATTGACCAATCGAAGAATTAAGTTGCACATTGGCAAAATTGTTGACATGGGGTTTCAAGTCAACTGTTAGTGATTTCCATTTCATTTTCTGAATTTGCAAGAAAAAAATATAATGAATAACTTGGAGGTAATTTAATCCATGTTATTAAGAACAGAGAACTCAACGGAAGAAATCTGATTTCCCTTATGAAATAGTAACAGAAGAGAACATCATAAACCTTGAAAACATAAATCAATTCTCTGTCATCGGTAAAATTTCTAGTCTCTTTTAAACTAACAACCTGCATAGACGAAACTCTCAATGAAATAAAAAAGATGATCAGTTTGTGAAAGTCATCATAACAATTTAGCAATCAAGGATACCTGCCACTTTTCATTTGTTGTGTACAACATAAGGTCATGGACTGTGATGGCTCCTACAGGTGTTGGCCTGACAAGAAACAAGGGAAAAGTACAGAGATTAAGGAAGACACGTCAAAGAATTTAGGTTCTCAAATGCAAGCTGACGGCAAAAAATATTGTTTGTAATGCATTTAAAAAAAAAGATAGATAAAAGTGGATACCCTGTGATACCTCCTTCGCAAGGAGCAAACCCGTGAGTTTTTATCAGTAGGTTCATGATACCTATTTTTACCGTCATTCCATCTGCAATCTGGAACAATAAATACGAATCGAATCAGGTCTCTGAAAATACTTTTTTTTAACTGTCTCTGAAAATACTCACATTGTCCAAACATAGATAAAATTTATTGAAGACCCTTGGTAAACTAAAGAGCAAAGTAAACAATTCTGTAGGCACTATAACAATGATAGGATTTTCTACAGTTCAAAAAATGGCATGTCTTTATAATTTACAGCATAACATACTTGAAAGGATATGTGAAACAAACCTTATCAGCATAGCCATTTCCAGTGTCTTTGGTAGAAGATGACAATGGAAGATTACTGTGAGTAAAAATGTTAACAATAAGAAAGCAGGTAAAATAATCTCAACCTGAATAATTGTTCCTCAAAAAAAGATGCAAAATAAAAATACCTGTTCGGGATAGACTGACTTTCCATTTCGTCCTTTTCTTCAAGAACAATGTCAAGTCTATCAATGTTCACGACGGTCGGCTCTACTTGCATTTTCAGTATGGACGGCAGCTGACAAAGAATAATAAATCAGACATAAGAGATTAGAATAGATTCAATAATAATAATAATAATAAAACCATAATTTATGGTTCAATTGCATTTTCAGCAAAAAACCATAGTAAATCTGCATTTTGTGGTTTAGTTTCTGGGCTGGCATGCCTTTATGGTTTACTTGCATTTTCAGCAACAAACAAACATTTACAGACTGCAGCAACGCTACCGTGATCGCGAGCTCATGGATACAGGCAGCGGCGACGGCGAGCGAGCGCGGCAGCCCCAGGCTGGCGTGCAGCGCCTCCCCGTCGATCTCTGCACCAAACCCACACCAGCATGCATTAGGAAAACACCCACGTAGGTTCAACTCGCTTGATCCAGTACGTGCAAGGAGCTTACCAACATTGGACAGCTGCGCGGTGCTGCCGCGGAGGCTGAGCTGCTCGCGGGAGAAGGACTTGATCCAGTACCCGAGTTTGTCCTCCAGCGCCCAAGCTATGGCCGACTCCATCGCCCCCTTCTTGGTTGTAATGCTCCCCAGCCTTGTGGGGCGGCCGTGGATGGGGAACGGAGCGCTTGGCTTTGGTTATTGCACGCCCGAATGGCACGGAGACGAAGGAGGAAGATGGAGACTGAAGCGGAACAGTTGACTAAGGAAACCACTATCTTTATGCGCAAGCTGTTCTTAACATGAGATATCACATGGTTGTCAGGAGCCGATCTGTCTGCAGTGACTAAAGACCAGTATATTGCAGTATCTTCGAACACGTGATGGTCGCTTGAGCTTCAACTCCAATCAGCTGGGACAGTTCGGTGCAGTAGCAAGCCAGCAGCGCAGCACAAAGACTAAGCAATAGAATATCAGGTACAAAATGGGAGAGAGTGGAATACAATTAGCCTGCACATTACGCCTTCGTGTTCCCCAAAAACTAGAATCAAGAGCCAGATGTTGACCGTGGATACAGGGGATTTTTTCCTCTGAAAACAACTACGGTTTTCAGGTCTGAAGTGTCATGATCCTTACTGTTAGACATGTAATGTAGTTACTGTAGATGATTACTGTAGACGGGTGTATATAAGGCCTTTGGCCCCCCTGGAATATGACAAGTTGCTCACCTCATAACATGGTATCAGAGCACGGTTGCTCTCCTCCTCCCCGCACCCGCGCGTAGCAACTCCACTGCCGCCGTCTCCGGCCTGCAGCACCGTCGCCGTCGTTGCCGTTGCTCCGGCCGACCTGCAGTCTTCTTCTTCCTCTTGCTCGAGCCCGTGGCCGAGCTTCATCTTCCCGTCGCCGCCTCCTGCGGCCTGCGGCCTGCTGCTCCTCCCCGTCGCGGCCTCCCCGTCGCGGCTGCTCCTCCCCGTCGCGGCCTGCCGCCGCTGCCCTACTCCGGCGTCGCAGCTCCTCCCCGCCCTGCTCGAGGTCGCCGTCGACCTGCTCCGTCCGTCGCTGCTCCCGGCCGTCGCTGCTCGAGGTCGCCGTCCTGCTACTGCGACTTGCTCGAGGCCTGCGGCCTGCCCTCCGGCCGCCGCCTCCTGTCGCGGCAGACTGCCGCCCGTCGCGGCCGCCACCCTTCTCTGTTGCGGCCTGTCGCCGCCCGTTGCGGCCGTCGCCGTCTCCGGCCGCTGCCGCCCTCCGGCCGCCCCGCCGGCCGCCCCTCCGGCCATCTGCTTCGGCAGCCCTTCCGGCCACCATCTCCCAGCAGCGTCGCTGCCTCCCACGGCCGCGTCGAGCTTGAGTTCGGGGCTGGTTTCGATCTACTTTCTCTTTCCTCGCAGTTGACTAAAAAAAAATCAGAGAGCCCGCGATGTCTCCGTCGGGCTATGTTGCTGTTCCTCGGTGCTCTGTGATATTTGATGGCACCAACTACGCCGAGTTTGTGGGCTTTATGCGTATCCACATGCGCGGCCTCATGTTGTGGGGCGTTCTCTCTGGCGAGGTCTCTTGTCCGCCATGCCCCGTTGCTCCTGTGGCTCCTACTCCACCGGTGCCACCTGTTCTTGCTACTGATACTTCTCAGGCTGATCGGGATGCTGCCAAGGATGCTGATGATCATGCAGTTCAAGCCTACGACCAGCAGGTATCAGATTATTCTGAGTCCCTTTCTATTTACCGGGATGATCTGTCTGTTTACACTCAGTGGTGCAATGATGATGCCCGTGCTGCTGCTGTTCTCACTGCTAGTGTTCTGCCTCAGTTTGCTTCTGAGTTCATGGGATTAGGCACTGCCCCTGCTATGTGGACTTATCTTTGTCAGCGCTATCAGCCATCTGGTGATGCTCTTTACCTATCTGTGGTCCGTCAGGAGCATGATCTTCAGCAAGGAGACTCTACTGTTGATGAGTTCTACTCACAGTGCTCTGCCATCTGGCGTCAGCTTGACTCTCTGAGGACCGTTGTTTGTGGTACTTGTCGCTGCTGTCAGACAGTCAGGTCAGACTTGGAGTTTCAGCGTGTCCATGAGTTCTTGTCTCGCCTCCGTCCTGAGTTTGAGCCTCGGCGTGCTCACTTACTTGCCCGTGGTCGACGTGTTCCCATCTCAGAGGTACTTGCCGAGCTTCGTGCTGAGGAGACTCGCCTCCGGTCTGCTGGTCTACTTGTGGTTCCCACTGTGCTTGCTGCCCGTGCTCCGATGTCGTCTGCTCCACCACTGCTACCCACTCCTTCACGGGGGGTGGGTGGACGGCCCTCCGCAGGGGGGGGGGGGGTCGGCCTCGCTCTCACATGTTCTGCGACTACTGCAAGAAGCCGGGCCACCTAGAGTCCACCTGTTTCAAGAAGGAGCGTGACTTAGCTCGCTCCTCTACAGTGGGTCGTACGTCTTCACCGAGCTCGTCACTCACTGATCAGGACATTGTGCGGCTCAAGCGACTGCTGGCTTCCTCTGGCTCTTCTTCGACGGGCACCGTTGCCTCGCTGACTGCTTCCACTACTGCTACTTCGCCACCACCGCCTACACAGTCAGGTACATCTCCGTGGATTCTGGATTCTAGAGCTTCTTTTCACATGTCTTCTGATGCTTCCGCTCTGTCTTCTCTTCGTCCTCTTGATTCTCCTGTCAATGTTCTTACTGCCGCTGGTTTTGTGCCTAGCGACCATGACCCTGCGCTGTTTGTCCACACCTCACCTCGTGGTCGGACGCTCCTCCTCTTATATGTTGACGACATGATCATTACTGGCGATGACTCTGAGTACATTGCCTTTGTTAAGGCCCGCCTCCGTGAGCAGTTCCTGATGTCAGATCTTGGTCCTCTTCGCTATTTTCTTGGGATTGAGGTTTCTTCGACTTCTGATGGCTTCTACATCTCCCAAGAAAAATATATTCAGGATCTTCTTGCTCGTGCCGCTCTTGGTGATGAGTGCACTGCTGAGACTCCTATGGAGCTCAATGTTCAGCTTCGTGCTACCGATGGTGATCCCCTCACAGACCCGACACGCTATCGCCATCTTGTTGGGAGTCTTGTCTATCTGGCTGTCACTCGTCCAGACATATCATATCCTGTCCACATTCTGAGTCAGTTCGTATCTGCTCCCAGTTATGTCCACTATAGTCACCTTCTCCGTGTTCTACGATATCTTCGTGGCACGATCTCCCGCCGCCTTTTCTTTCCTCGCTCCAGCTCTCTCCAGCTCCAGGCCTACTCTGATGCTACGTGGGCCAGTGATCCTTCTGATCGCCGCTCGCTGTCTGCCTATTGTGTTTTTCTTGGAGGATCTCTCATTGCCTGGAAGACGAAGAAACAGAAGGCAGTTTCCCGCTCCAGTGCAGAGGCTGAGTTGCGAGCGATGGCTATGTTGACGGCTGAGGTGACCTGGTTGCGATGGTTGCTAGCAGATTTTGGTGTTTCTGCTGCTGCACCGACTTCTCTATTGTCAGACAGTACAGGTGCCATCAGCATTGCGCGTGACCCGGTGAAGCATGAGCTCACCAAGCACATTGGCGTGGATGCCTCCTTTGTGCGTGCTGCTGTGCAGGATCAGATTCTTGCTCTTCACTATGTGCCCTCCGAGTTACAGCTAGCGGATTTCTTCACGAAGGCACAGACTCGAGCGCAGCATGGGTTCTTTCTCTCCAAACTCAGTGTTGTTGATCCACCATGAGTTTGAGGGGGGGTGTTAGACATGTAATGTAGTTACTGTAGATGATTACTGTAGACGGGTGTATATAAGGCCTTTGGCCCCCTGGAATATGACAAGTTGCTCACCTCATAACACTTACTAGTTACAATATTTATAATACTGACAGCAGTAACGACCAGGTTGCACATGAAACAATGGAACAGAAACAACAAGTGCCAAATATTGTAGCGACTGTATCGATGTTTTCACGCAACCGGGGAAGAGAATGTAGACAAAAACTGTATGATGTACGCATAACTGATATTATCTACGATTGTGCAAAGCTTCTTCTACCATGGGTCCATGAATTCAGCAGCCAGGTTGATTTGAATGAGGGCAAGAACCTGTTATAGAGAATACAGACAAGCTTCAGCTAGGTTAAAGGTTACCACAAGCAAGAGTGACAAACTGTTTACATGGTCTTGTTTCCGTAAAACAAAAAGGGGGCTAGAAGGCAGTAAGGAAAAGCAATCAAAGGTGCTAGTTACTGAAGATATTATGTAAATAACACACATGGACACACACAGAAAATAGAGGAAGATTTCCTAGCTTATTTTTTTACCAAACAGAATTAACATAAAGGAATTTTATAGCAATACAGCAATGTTATATTACATATGAATTACACCCATGTAATTTAGGATGGAAACAAGTACCAGGATTAAGTACAGCTAACAATCTAGCATGTATAGTAGCATCAGCAAAACAGCTAGACACAGAAGATTATATTCTATACATAAGGATTACAAGCACATGATTCAAAAAACTCAATCAACATGGCCACCTTGAGGAGCACAAGACTCGAACGCGAGTGATTGGCTGGGTGCACACCAGGACACACGCCACTACCCAAATGGTCAAAGAGCCAATACCCTCAAACGTAGGACGGTTATGCAGTTCGTCTGTGGTGTTAACCAGCATGGCAGCATTTAGGCAGACCATGTCACTGAAACCCATGATACAGTATTCTTTCTAGGCACATGGATTCTCACTTGCTAATAAGTTGCTCCCTCCGTTCGGAAAAGGATGTCATAAAAATTATTCTAACAAAAACACTAACCAAAGACAAGCCCACTAATACACTTAGACAGTCTAATCCGTGCCTGAAATGACTATTAGTACTACAACTTCCTAAATAATGAGCTACAGAAATTTGGTAACCTATAAACCTGTCAAATGTTACACTCATATGTTCATGAAAAGTTACTGAACACAACCAACCAACCAGTCCCTGTTGAGAACCGAGAAGTGATTACCTAGTCAGGGAAGTACGGTGGCAGCTACAGCCTGCACCGGAAGCTAAGCTGCCGTAGCCGGGATGTTGTAGCGAGTGCGCAGGCCATCAATAGCTCTCTCAACGGACTTTGCCATCTCAGGGAAGGTCACCTTGCACACTGACCATCAGCAGGAACCAACAAGTTAGTACACCCCTGCCGTATAAGCGGCCGGAACAACATTTTGAACTGAAGTAATAAAATACAGAGAGATTTCGATCTGATGTCTGTGTGCAGTACCACGAGACGTAGACGACTGCACCTCTGCCACGAACTTCTTGTAGGATGCCTGGAATTCACAGAAAGCGTCACGAAACTTCAGAATCCAAACCAGCAAGTGAGCAAATAGTACAGGCTCTCGCCCACGATGAGCACTCAAATCAAACAGCGAACCGAACGAAACTTGTGTCGGTGTACTACCTTCATCTCATCGGCGCGCTCGGAGATCTTCTCGACCATCTTCTGCTCCTTCTCCGCCTCCTCCGCCAGCTGCACGCAGCTCTGCGTCTGCATCTGAAGAGCACACACGGGGCGGAAGGCGATCGACCACCAATCACAATCACATCACACGGTACGGAGGTAAGGATGGAAAGGAGAGTGGGGCAGACGAATGAGAGGTCACCTTGATGCGCTTGGAGATGCGGGTGTGGGAGGCCTCGAGGTCACGGACGGAGTCCCCGTGGAGCGCGTCGAGGCGGCGCTTGAGCGAGTCGAGGCTGGACGCGGCGAGGCCCCTCAGGTCGCCTATGGAGGCGGGGGTGGGCGCGGGGAAGGGGGATACCGACGCGGAGAGAGGGGACCTGGTATTGGGCGTCACCGGCGAGGCGAGCGGGAGGAAGCCGCGGCCGACGGCGACGGGAGACGGAGACGCGTCGCTGCCAGACGGGGACGGGGACGGCGACGAGGTGCCGGAGAGGGAGGCGGGGCTGGGCTTCGCCCTGGCCCTCGCCCTAGGCTTGGGCTTGGAGGCGGCTGCGGGCGCGGCTGCTCTCGCCTTCCTCATGGCGTGCGAGGCGACGTGGGTTTGAGATTTTGAATTTTGAACGCGAAGTGTTTGTGGCAGGGAGAGGAAGGAAGTAACGAAATTTATAAGGAGAAGCTCGACAGATCGCGCCGCGCGGGCGGCACGTCACTGGTTAGTGGGACCCACTCCTTGCACGGCCCACATTGCAGTGAGAGTAGTTTTCAAAGTGGTCGGAATGTTTCGCGGCCAGCATCAGCAACACAATGCGTCGGAGTTAAATCTTCAGACTAGAGGGCGTGAAGTTTTTTTTTCCATATATATTAAACCAACAAAGAGTACACGATTATATGATTATACTAAAAAGACGAGCAAATCTATGAGATATTTAAGCCTTTTTTTCTCCATGCACAATTTTATACTTTTCTGAAGGCAACCGTAAAACAACGCCGAAAACACCAAACAACAGATCTGTGAATACCAACGAAGATTCTCCCCTTTTAATTTTGAGCCGCAATGCCAAAGATTTGTGCACGCACACATCCATTAAATTAAGCAACATCGGCAAGAGCACCATCATGATATTGCAGAGACAAATAACCGAGCCACTTTATCGATATCGTTGGGAGCCGAGAACGAATCATCATTGCCGAATACGTAGTAGACAGGATATATAATGTGAGGACCAACCTTCTCACGGCAACCATGAGAAAAAAAATCTAATATTGAACTGACGAATCAAAATCTGAAGAACCATACCTAGACGAAGCAAAATCTGAAGAACCATACCTAGACAAACTTAATCTTTCAAAGTCACAATTGGGAAGGAGATCTCGTCAACGAACAAAGCGTGGAAGATCACTTATTGCAGACAATATCATCTCCATTGACGAAGAAGACAACACCCAAAACAAGGTCTAACATTAAAGACCTTTGTATAACGCCCTGCGCAGGTCCGAGGTCCCCACTCCTCCTAGTGCCAGAGCGGCACCTCTTCCAGCAAGGATCGAAAGTCTGAGCTATTAAGGTGCGGTTGACGGATAAGAGGCCTTCGATATGTTAAGGGAGAGAGAGAGTGCCAGAACAGCACATAGAGGAGGTGAGAACCCGTCAATTCTTATACGAAGCGACGATGAATATGCAGATGGCGGCGACCTCACTTTCTTACGGAGACAAAGACATCCTAGTCCTTCCTGAAGTAGTCATCTTGTAATATATTTCTGCTGAAAGTAAGGTACACTTTGGCGTACTCTCGAAAATAAAAGCAATACATCAAGGAAGAATACACGTCACAAACACGTCACCTGCAAATATGCCGCAGGATAGCACAAATATCCATCAGTTGATGACCAGCTTATGCTCCATAAATCACAATAACAGACATACGAATTTCCAGTATAACTTGAGTCAACTTTGGTCAACAAATACTAGTTCTATCATCTATCTCACGAAAACAAAATCCCTATTTGAAATACTTTCCAACAGAATGATGTGATTTTTATGGCATATGTCTTATGTATAATTAGTCAAATTAATGGTACTAAATCTCGAAATATGTGCACCTTGTAAATCAGAAAGGTGGGAGTAGGACGTCGCAACATAGACCGAGTAAGAACAGTGACACTATAATATGGATCTCCTGTCATGACAGATCACAGAGCACAACAGATTTCTCCTACAAGCTGGGCCATGACAGTTACACTAGACAGCTCCCTCAGTCAGGTCAGGAACATAAGCTACACTAGACATGCTAGCTGGCCCTCCGACGATCGACCGGAGCATGACAAAACTGGATCACCGGCGGGGCAGGGAAGGACATAGGGATCGTCCTCCCACTGTACCTCACTTCCAAATAGATTACAAGCTATAAATACATGCCGTCACCATTTCGGAACAGGGATCATCCCTCCTACTAATCAGATCCTAAACAGATACCTCAGATCTTCTACAGTGAGCCGACTGGCATGGCCACCCGATTTGTCTTCACCAAAAGCAGAGTTGACCATGGCTCTCTTTTCCTCCTGTTAACATAGCAGGAACATTGTCAGACAGGCAACATCGAATTACAAGCAATGGTGGCTCCGTGACAGGACAATCACTACATCAGCTTCAAATATTTATGTCATCATATTTAAAGATTGTCCCCAATGCCATAAAAGGTGTCAGTGAACCTCGGTAGAGCTGCCTGGCTAGCTTTCCGTGAACAGGTAACAATGTTCCTATATTATAGAACTACTATGTTGCATCCTCAACATATCCACTTCACAAGAATATTGGATTTGTTAGCTGCCCAGCTTCATTTGTTAACCATCACAGTGCAATGTACCAAACCAGACATAAATTTTGTATCCCCTCTCAAACAGTTCTCTCACAGGAAAGATTAGACAGCTAACCTATCATAAGACGATCACTGACATGATAAAATTTCAGTAATATTCATGCATTGCATAATATTCATCCCCCAGAATTAATAAATAACAACCATGTGCTCCTTAAGTTGAATCAAAGTGCCCGTTATTCACAGCAAGTGTGAGACAGATTATTACCTGCAGAGCCAAAATACGGTCTTCGACCGTCTCTTTAATGGTTAGACGAGAGACAGTGACAGCACGAGTCTGCCCAATTCTATGTGCTCTATCAATTGCCTGGTCCTCAGCATAAGGATTCCACCAAAGATCAAGGAGAATTACATGGCAAGCAGCAACCATGTTGAGACCAAGATTGCCTGCTTTCAGTGACATTATCATAACTCTAACCTGAAAAAAGAAAACATTCATCAGACTAGTGTCAGAGGATGGTCCACAAGTAGTAAAAGAGACAAGGTAGGAAAAAAAGACCTCTGGGTCAGTGTTAAAATCCTTCACTGCTTTATCTCTTGAATTGAGGGACATTGTTCCATCCAGTCTCCTGTACTGTATAAGATTGCTGTTCAGTGAAAACTCCAGCAAATCCAGCATGCCAGTCCACTGAGAGAAGACGATGGCTTTAACCGGGGCTACTCGGCTTGGATTTGATTCAGTAGTATCACTGTCTGTAAGAGCATGTGTGTTAATGATCGAATTCAGTATATCGACGGTTGCTTGTATCTTTGAGGAGATGTAACTGCTTTGACTGATAGAAGATGACTCATTTTCTGCTGATGAACTTGCTGTTGCATTAGTACCGGTCTTGCCTGACATACAAATCTTTAATGTCCCTGATGAAAATACTGATTCAGTACTTAATGTGTTTTTGCAATTAGGGGAGGGGCACATGTTTTCATCAGTTGTTATCCGCTCAAATATACACTGATAGCAGAAAATGTGACCACACATAGTCACAACAGCATCATCAGGTGTGTCCTGCAAAAAGCATAAATTGCAATATTGCAGCTATTAGAATAAGAGAAAAATAATAAGCATTCCTTCACAACATGAACTAGTCAGGTTACTTTTTTTTTTTTTTGAGAGCACCACTAGTCAAGTTACTGCTTGTTGCATACACTGTATAAGAAAGATTGTGACAAAATGTGTGCAACCTGGCCCAGGTTTCCAGCTGGGCTCAGCATTTTAGCCCTGGATTCAAGACACCCATGATGAGCAAGGCCCATCTTGGTTTTGCATTATCCCATAAAACATGCAGGGTTTAGCCACTTTGTGTTTTCAGCAACCATTCTTATTATCGCTTCATGTCCTTAGCGACTCCATGATATGAGAATATCTTATGCCAAGAGCATGAAATAAGAGAGTGCAGGCATATCTTAGTGCAAATCATGGTTGAGTCTAATCATGGTAACTTCCCAGATAGGTCATCCAATGAGATTCATGGGGCATGGATCATATAAGTGATAAATTCTAAAATAAACCCTCACATGTTGGGGAAGTAAGAGAAAAGAGAGAGCAGGTGCAGGGTCAAAAAAGAGAGAGAGAGCAGGTGAACTTCTAAAGTGACAAAAGATACAATTTACTTACACGGCATACAGCACAAAGTGTTGATACTTCCAGCCTTGCAAGCAAATCTATTACTCTTTCTTTTGGAAGTTGCTTCGCCGTCTCTATAGAACCATCACCTTTAAATACTGATTGATGCCCCTTCACAAGAAGAGGATGATCACATGCCTGTCTAAGCCGCAACAACAGTAAAAGGATATTGGCATAGTTTTGTTTGAGCGTTCCGGCAGCAGCATATTCCTGAAATTGATAGACAGTACATTACCAGTCATAAATTTCACTTCCAATATTTCTAGTTTCCTTAAAAGATGCAAATGTAAGTCTTCCACTGCTCTAGAGAATGGCCACCTTTCAGAAATTATTGTCCACTTCAGCTCCCTAGATGTAAAATAATTGTGTGTGCAATGAAGAATTCTAGAAATAAGATTTCACAAGAAAAGTCGGAGGAAAGAGGTAGGAAAGCAAGCATCTCAAAATAGAATGATTCTCAATCACGGCGACAAAATTCTATGTACATATGAGTATATGACACTGGAAACAAGGAACATGCTACCAATTAAGCTATTAAATAGTGGGAAAGTATAAACACCGAGGACATCAAGGAAGTATATGGGCAAACAGCAAGTTAAATATAAAGGTTTAACCAACCTTGAACTGTTGCCGAGAACGTTCTTCTAGTGTCATATAAAAAGCCCGCTCCTCCATCGTGAAATCTACCTTTTCCAGATTGATTATCTTTGGAGGTAAGTTTATGATCGGTTCTCCATTTATCATAGTTTCTACATAAAATAGTAAGATGAGATCAACAGAGATTATGAACAAATGGAAAATAGTCAGCCGACATGTACTTAGAGATCTTCGAACAAAGTTATACAATGTCAAACCCTATGGAAGTTCTTTCTAATACAACACAAAGTGGCTAGCAATGTTAATACAGGTGTCTTAGTGTATTCAAACTACTTCATCTGTTCCTAAATGTAAGCCTTTTTAGCATTTGTTTTGGCCCGCATGTATCTAGACATGTTTTAGTGCAAGATTCTAGATACATGTGAGCCAAAAAATGCTAAAAAGACTTACATTGAGGAACGGAGGGGGTAGATTTCACATAACCTATTATCCTCTGTCATGCAATTCGTAGCTTTTGTTTTCCACTGGTCACATGGTATATCAATTGATTACTAAGTCACATAAACCACAGAACGTCAACCTCCAAAATATGTTGTAACCACATGCAGAAATGTACTTATATAATACTCATGAAGTTTTCATATCAATGAAAGATACTACATGCCGTGGTTTGAGTTACATTTGTTTGCAATGACATCCAATTCATATATATACATGAGTACCTAGACTCCATCGAGCCATATGTAATCCCTCTCACATACATGGAAATATGGAATTGTAGGAAGATATATGCAGTAAATACATATTTTCCTCTCACCTTTCGTGCGACGCAGGAGAATTATCCTCAAAACAGTTTGAAGTTTCTTATACCCATGAACTGCATCTCTCGCAATTGGGTGCTTTATCATCGTACAAAATGAGCTATATGTAGAATATGGATCATATTTTAAGAAACGAAAATAGCTGTAGAGCTCATCAATTGCATTTTGAATAGGTGTTCCTGATAAGCACCATCTCCTTTTCGCTCTTAATCCACAACAGCCTTTAGCCACTTGAGTCCGGAAATTTTTTATCGTTTGAGCTTCGTCAAGAACAACCCGAAACCACCGTACCCGGGCAACTGGGCCACTGTTAATGTCAATATCTGAGTCCTTAAGTTTCTTTTTCCTTTTCTTAGACTTGCTTGGTGGTTTTTTCTTATTACCGGCAGAAGACTCTTCACCATTCTTTTGATCTGGGTCATCATCAGCATTATGTTTAGGCACTTCATTCGCAACAATTGTGTACGTAGTGACAACAACATCATATTTCGCCAGCTCAATTGGATCTTTGGTCCTCGCACCACCATGGTAAACTAAAACAGACAACTTAGCATATTTGCTAACCTTGTCAGCCAATTCATTAGCCCACTGCTTCATAACACTAGCAGGGCATACTACTAAAGTACCTGCAGCTGGCCTCGTCATGGATCGCATGGTCGATGATGCAGATGATGTACCTGTTTTAGTCTTCTTGTGCTCGACTTTGCTTTTAACCAATCTATCTGGAACAGTATCCATATGACTAATAGATGGTTTAACGCCACTTGTACTAGCTGCTGTTGACGATAAACCAGCATCTATATCCTTGATGGGTTCGTCATGGATGGCCTGTTCCGCCTTCTCAACAGTCACTGCCTCATCGTCTTCATCAAGGTTTAGTGCTTCAGATTTCAAAGGATCAGAATCAGCATGCATAAACTTATCCTGTGAATCCTCTGTTTAAGTATAAGGGCAATTGTAGACACTGTCTTCCCAAGACCCTGTTACAAGAGAACTACTTAATTTTAAGAACAATAATATGATAAGAGTAGACAAGGAAACGTTAGGATATCAGAAATAACCTGATCATCTGCAAGAATTCCACCTGCACAATGTGAGCTATTCTCCTTCGAAACCATCCAAGCTAATGCCATTTTCTTTCAAACAGAAAAGGTACTTCAGTAACATCATATACAGAACACGAGAAACTATTAAATAACTGAAATATATATAAGGAAATTAATTGCTACCCCCTGTGGGCTACACCCCAAAATCTGGTGTCAATGCATGCTTCAAGATTAGCATATTTTTATCACCTTCACTGTATTACACCCTTCATATCACACCTTAATAGTCAATAGTACAGTGCTGCCATGCCTAAAAACCGGATGGTGCAGCCTAAATGCGAGTATCACTTGATCATTAATTCATTTTCAATGTCTAACATGCATATGAATGGTATAGTGCAAGCTAATACTCCCTGCATCCATATATACAAGGCCACTTGTCTTAAGTCAAAGTTTAAGTTCGACCAAATCTATTACTCCCTCCGTTCACTAATGTAAGTCATTTTAGCTTTTTCTCCATTCAAATGTATCGAGACTTATTTTGTAAATATTCACTCATTTTAGTATGTATGTTAGTCAATACTGAAATACTATGTAGAATGCCTTATATTAGTGAACGGAGGGAGTATACACATCTACAACACCAAATCAATATCACAAAAGCTATCGTGAAATATGTTCTCATAATATATTAATTGGGTATGTAGATGTTCAGATATTTTTTTCTAAAAACTTGTCAAACTTTAACAAACATATATGACTTAGGACAAAAGTAAGTGGCCTTGCATATATAGACGGAGGTAATACAGAGTATAGAGTACTTCAACATATAGAATACAATGTTGCATAGTTGTAGAGGCATAAATATGTGAATCTCAAAGTCTCGCGGTAGATGCTAGAGGGCTATGGCCCAATGGAAGTGGAAAAAAAACTCAATCATATAAACAATGGTGTACCTGGTGCTTAAGCAGAGATACTGACAAGACACCCTCAGGTAGATCATCCTCTCTTTTATCCGAACTAATATTCTACATAACCAAATATGAAAAACAATGTTACTCAAAATATAGAATCAAATGTGAGGGCAATAGCTAAAATAAAAACTTGTATCACAAAAAATATAATCCCAATTGGCGGGTAAACAAGAACATGCAAACGCATATCCTCATTGGTAAGTCAAAATTAGCACATACATAGGATGCTAACAAAATAATGAAGCTCTGCAAGCAATGGTAATGTATTACAAAATTATTCTGAGTGTCTGACTAACACAAGAAATATGTAGCATTATTTAACATAATTTTTGATATTTACTCATTAAAATGATTAACACACTATGCTCAAGGATAATCTTTTAAGAACGGAGGCTGTTCTAGCATATTTGCAAAGTACCAGACAACTTCATACATGGAGAGATAGACAAGTAGACACGAATGAATTATCGAACAGACTAACTTTCATTTGAGAATGTGTAAATCACCAAGAAGTCCACTACAGGATTCAATTAGTGCCATAACAAAGGAGAGATAAATATCAGCATGTACATTGTACAATATCATGCAAACTCAAATAGGTAAAACCTGTATTTTCTCCACGGAGATACTTTCAGAGTATAATTGTGAGTTTTGAAAAACTGGGATTATACATAACAAATAAATGATAGATAATATTGACTGTCTTCTAATTCATCAAGCCAAGTCAGCAATGCAATTAACATAGCTCATAGCGTCACATGATTAACTGGGCAGGAAATGTATGTGGTTTATTTCTCAATGGACCAAAGATGCATACCTGAAGAGCCTCTTGATATACTGCTCTCTCGTCAGAATCCAAAAACCTATTTTCTAGGTTTGGACGAGCTTGCATGTCATTGATGTTAGCAAGTTCAGTGTTATTAGCAGCGTTATGGCCTCTAAGAGATGAAGGAAGCACCCTATGTGAACTGGGACCTTCATATACAAAGACATCATCTGGCAATTTAGAACAGGAAAAAAATTAGTGCCTCTAGAGAAATCCTGCATATATTTCCAATGTATGATTGAATTAAACTAATTTGAGACTAGCTATACAAACCATCATCAACCTCCGTGGTAACCTTCTGGGCGTTACTCACAGAGGAGCTTTGGCTTGGAAACCTTGAAGATGAAGGCTGCCCAATTCCATTGGCATCATTTATTCCCATCCTGTTATCAACCAATCTTTCTGAATTTCCATTTCTAAAACGTGATGGGAGCATACGGCTCTCACTTGCAACATTTGGATGTGTAGATTTTGATGTGCTCCCATTAGAAAAAGATGGAGGAATAATCCTCTTGTTATTGTCCTTTGCATCCGCAGCCAAACCTGCATTATCAAGTCTGCTGGAAGAGAGAGTGGCCCTTTCAGAATCATGCCTTGGCCCCACACTCAAACTTGAATGTGGATAAGTCCTATCCCCTGAACCCCGTGTATAACGAGCTCTCTCTCGATCAATCTCATTTGCAAATGTAGCTGGCAGAATTCTGAATTGACCATTACTGTTTTTGACAGGCCTAGAAGAAGATGGAGTGCTCCCCAACAAATCTTCGTCTTGGAACCTGACTGATTGTCCTTCACCATTCTCGCCAGATGTGACATTTGTAGAAGGAGGATCATCAGGTTCAAAATCGAAATCATCATCACTATCTGATATCTCAATGAAATTAGCATTATCGTTATTCATACTGCCAGCAAGCATGCGCACCGCGTCTGCGTTTTCAGGAATCCACTGTCCTTAGCATTACAGACCGAGAATACATCAATAAGGTCAGATCACAGCATGTTAACCGTCGTTCGACCGTCAAGAGTCAAAACAAACCCAACATCCAGATTTATGTGGATGATTGGCGAGCCAAACACATAAGCACATCACACTGTTTGCGTAGAAGAGTTACTCGAGATCTTCTCACTTCACCTGCAAGGGGATCACATAAAATTGCAGCTGAGTACATATCATGCAATGAACAGAGGAATAACAGCGCACAAATGTTTGAGGAGTTATTTTGCAAGAAACCCTCCATGATGCCATATGCATGTGTCATCGTTTTGCGAATGGTCATGTAGAACTCTTCCACATAATCTAATACTAACAAATAGGCAGAAAAGGATACCAGATTGTTTCGTAATAGCAACGCATTAATTGGAAATTACAGTATAGTAACCTAAAATCAGAATACCGTTCACTGGAGATATTGCGGAACAGTTGAGCTCTAAAAAGGGATCAATCAAACCCTACGTGCGCTCAAACGAGGGTTAGGTCTACACTGAGGACCGGAGTGGAGTGAGCATGCCATTTCAACACCAGAAGGCGGGTGCAACCGGGCCGAATCCTGCAGCGGAGCAGCCCTGCTCGACGGGATCAACCAAACCCCGCCTCAAGCACACCAAACCCCACGGATTAAAAGGACGAGAGCTCCCACCGCAACCCGATCCGAGACCGCCAAGCTTCCAAATCAGGGACAACCGAATACTAGCGGCGTCGAGTTCAGCCCGAATAAAAGGAACCGCCCTAGTGGCGGCAGGGGGAGAAGCCACTACACGGGGACCCCAGCAGCAGCACGCACCTGTCGGGAACCAGGCGAAAATCCGCGGGATCGGGTCCTCGCGGCGCGCGATTCGGCGGCGGCGGTGGAGGACTTGTCGTGCCGGGCTGGGAGGCGGCGGCGGCGGTGGAGGCCGCCGCGGAGTTCCCGTGGAGGGGGGAGACGGGACGGACAGGTGGAGGAGCGGCCTCGTGGAGGCGGAGGAAGGAAGCTGTTGGTTTGGTCCTGGTCGGATCTTTTTCCCCTCTCCTCTCCCTCGCTCAACAGGAGAAGAGGATGGACGGTCGCACCAATGGAAGCGCCGCGTAAAATGAGCAAAAATTCCAACGACGCCGATCCATTTTTTTTTCGAAACACAGTACTCTCAAATACACGGTCAGGTTTTGACATTGATAAAGTCATCACAGTCGTCTCGCTGTGGTCGACGGTAACGTTGATAAGAATATTCCGCCTAAATAAGAAACACCAATGTCAAATCTAGAATTAAAACTCTCGTGGGGTGGGGTACAACCACTCTCCTAATCATCTTGGCAAGTTCTCAGCGCTGATCCATTTTGATCATGTCGCGTCCATTTTCATCGGCCTGGATATAACCACGGCCCTACCATGCAGTCCATGTAAACCAAGCTTTCAAGCCCATAAAGCGAAATAAGCATAAGGAAAGCGAAACGGTCCTCCGTAACCAATCATTCATAGTATCAAATAGTAGATCATTATCTTCTTTAGGAACTCTATCAAGGGCTATAGTCATAGTGATCCTCCTATTCAGTTACTTGAACCATTTCCGAGCACGTCATGTCACTTCCAAGGCATATGATAGTTTTATTATTTGTGGACGATTTGTTTCTCGTTCAATGCCCTTTTTCAATGGTCTCGAAGATATAATTTTTTTTTCTTGGAGTCACAACCGAGGTGAGGCGATGCAAACAGATTGATATCTATTTTTTGTCTAAGTAGAATTATTTTTGGCTAAAATGGAGCTTGGTTTATGTTCGCTCTGGACACTCTCGTGTCCATCCGTGTTCGCGCCGAGGCTGCCCTTACCCGGTTGTCAGACTCCCCAACGACTAACAACTATTTTTAATGTGGCGGCAAGTTCCTTAAATAGATAGTGGCAAGCCAGCTACGGATGTCATATCTCCCAACTTCTTCCCCGAGTTCCGGGATGGATCCGCCACTGTCGAAGCATCTTCTAGACCAGATCAAGAGCGCTCTGGAGCGTGATCAGGCACCGGAGCGGTAGCTTATCTCGCACCGGGAGGCTCCCTAGACCGACATGCTGCCGAATGCACCGGCGGCATACTCCAACGTCCCCGACCCCGAGGACCATGGAGGCGGCGTATGTCGCGGGAGTCGTGAGTGTCACCGACACCCCGTCCCCTCCCACGTGAGAGTCGTGAGGAGGAGGAGGAGAACCCGGAGTTCTCCATGGCCTCACCGCTTCTTGTAGTCCAAAGAGGGAGTGGAAAGAATGAGGGAGAGCTTCATAGGAATTAGAGATTGTTGTGGTTTAAGTTCGAAAAACGTGTCCTATCTTAAGAAGACGACATTGTCCACCTTAGTGACCAAAAAGGATGGGTGGAAGTTTGTCGCCGTAACGAGACAATTGAAAGTGCAAAGTGGCACTACCCGTATTTGAGTGACCAGTGACGACACAGCCCTCATAGAGTAACACTTTTACATTGTATTATACATGTCCCCCGATGTCGGTCTGCTCTAACGACCCACCGACAGTTTGATCCTACTTTTTTGACGAAAATTTGATCCTATATTTCCCAAGCATATCTACAAAGAATTAAGCGAAGAACGGAGAGGAAGGAGTTCAGCTCATTGACAACGGGCTTTAAAATCTATACCATACAACCCATGTCACTTTTGGTGGTCAACTGATAGAAACCTAACATATCATTTTGACAATATTGATTTCACACGTATCACCCGATATATCTACCGATATGGACGATACTGACCTAATGGCCGATATTTGACCTGATGTCTCCAGCGATATAGACCACAATATATGTAGATGCCAATGATTCTCACTAAAAAACGTTGGAAATAAAGCTATGTACTTACAACTTCATCACATAACAAAGTCATGCATAATCTTCAGTATACACATATTATTCCGCCTAAATGAGAAACATCAGTGTCAAATCTAGGATTTAAACTCTGGTGAGCTGAGTGTACAACCCCCTCCTAACCATCGTGCCACGGGAAGAGAACCTTTCACTGTGGGTGTACGATTTATCATTCCTCACCGAGTTAAGATACTGATTTGAGTTGATTATATTCAACCGTGCACCTTTTAAACTTTTTTGAGGATAGTATGAACTACAGTAGTGCACATAGGTCCCACCGGTCAATGACCATAAAACTGGAAATTCAGCATTCAAAATCATGTAAATGGTTCATGTGGTCTATTGATGAATTATGCTAAAACATGAAACTATTTAGTCCTCACATATGCCATAGCTCTTAAACTGGTATTGAAATGATAACCAAGATGTGGCTAAAACATGAAATAAGTACCAACTGAAGCTCCCCACAGAAGAAAAAAAGTACCGATGAAAGCTACATAAGTTACATAAACGGCCAGATACACCCCATCAGGCTGCTTGACTGGGTTTAAAACGACCGAGTCACAGTGCCTTTTCTTTAAATCTGGATGGTAAAGATTGAGAGCTCCACAGCTCACCCGAAGAAAAAACATGAGCTAGCTAGTTAACCTACTAAACAAGCCTAGTCCTCCTCCTCAACCTTGAGGTTCTGCAACTTGGAATCCAGCACACCTTCCTCATCCTCCTCATCATCCCCTTCCTCGTCATCATCTCCAGGCTCCCCTTCAGGGTCATTCTCATCCAGTGAGCCAAGCACACCAAGCGAGTTCTTACCTCCCTTTAGAATATCTTTGACATCATCAATTCCTTCATCAGGGATGAAGTTCCCATTGATCTTGAGCTGCAGAAAGCCTGACTTGTTTGTGATTGCCTGGGCACAGCACCGAGCTCCGGCTCTCCGCAACATATTTCTGCTCACATCAAGCTCTTTCAGATCTGGGTGGCCGTCTTCCAATGATTTTGCAATCACCACGACACCATCGTCCCCGAGTTCATTCTCGGCCAACGTCAGCTTCTTAAGCGACTGCATCGCTGTTAGACATTCTGCTAACGCCTGGGTCGCTTTAGTAGTTATTTCATTTCCAGCCATTTCAAGGACCTCCAACCTAGGCGCTGCCTGTTTGAGAACATTGGCAATTGCTATTGTACCTGTATTCTCGAGATTGAGGTCACTGAGATATAGCTCCACGAGATCAGGAAACTTTAAAAGGGTTTTGCTGAGAGCGATCCCTGCCTCGACACCAAACAAGTTGTCCCTGAGGTCAAGTTTCTTTAGGCGAGTACATGTCCCTAATGCCTCGGCCAGTGCCACTCCACCATCAGATCCTATCCTTGTTGCCGAGCACCTAAAACTCTCTAGGTTTCGAGAACGTTTAACCATATCCGCAATTGCCATAGCACCTTCATCACCAGTCATATTGTTGTGGAAGTGGAGAACCTTGAGATTCTCCATTGAAGGAATAAGGTCAGAGAGAGCTTTTGCGGCTTCCTCTGATATACCATTGTTCATTGCATAGAGTTCTTCCAGGCTGTACTGTGATTTCAGGAGCTCTTCGAATGCCCTGACACCCTTCTCACCTAAAGCATTGTCAGAGATGTTCAGATATCTCAGTACAGAACCCTGTAAGGCTTTGGAGAATATGCGCATCACATCAAGGGCTTCATCCTCAGGTCTTCCTGCGACAAAATCTGAGATATCTACTTCAGTAAGCTGTTTTTTGATGGATTCAAGAATTGGCCCAGCAACATTAGCGGCACCAATACCAAAGCTCCTGTTGCTAAAGCAAATCCTTCTGTACGAGTTTCCTGGTTTGGTAAGTGGACTCAGGAGTTCCTTTGCTTCGTCTGCCTCAATAAAAGCACGCGTGCTACCAGATATATCAAACACAGTATCGGCAGGTTCGAGAGGTGTATCAACAGCAGGTGCTTCTGGTTCTCCGGTTGTCGTATGGCGTCTTTTCAGAACCTCCATCATCAGCCTGCTAGTTTCTTTAGCGTATAGCTGGACAGCAGAGCACCCGTCACCATCAGGCTCGTCCTTGAAATGCTCATCCGCAGAAGCAAAGCACGTCTCTTCAATCCTTTTAGCATTCCCATGAGCCTCTTCTTTGCCCAAACAGCCATACTTGCGAGAAAAGATAGAGTCAGAGTCAGCGGACAGGTTCTTGGCCATCCTCTCTACAAGCATCAGACGAGTGCTTTCGCTCGGCGGCCACAGCTTGATGGAGAATGTCCGGGCCTGGGAATCTGGTACCGGTGAACCCATCTGGACGTGCAGCACTTGACACAGCAACCTAAGGGAAGATAAAATCACCAGGAAATAACATTACTGTGGTTGCAGAAGATGAGGCAGCATCTAATACTGCAATATCGCAACATTCCTAAAGTACCAAGTATCAAGTCTACACTGTAGTAAGCTTGCAACACAACGTCAATTATTCAAGACAGATGCATTTGACTCAGAGCGATTCGCTCACAAACCAACTATCTCCTTCACTCCTTTCAGTATATAATCATGAGGGTTCTGAAAAAAATTCGCTCACAATCCAGCTATCCCCTTCACTCCTTCAGTATAATCATGAGGATTCTGAAAAAGCAGTAACTACGACGGGACTCCGACAAAGATGCGGCAAGGAATGAGACCAGACCACGTACCAAGACCAAAGAACTCTCCGTGGGATATCTGGAAGGAGGATGGAACAGACTGTGACGATGAAACCTCCTGCGATTCCGCGTCCGAGGGCCCGCGCGGCGGCGAGGAAGGGGCTCCGACGGTCGGCGAGTTGGAGGAGGGAGAGCGGCGGCTTTTTTTTTTTTTTTTTTTTTTTTTTTTTTTTTTTTTTTTTTTTTTTTCGAACGGTGGACTGGAAGAGTTAGGGTTAGGATAATGGGCTGGGCTAGTCGCGGAGGTTTATACTGGGCCACTCGGCGGTACATAATGCAGGCTTGCCCTCTCCTAAAATGCACACGCAGGTAAAATGAAGAACTAAAACTAAAAAAAAAGGTAAAATGAAGAACTTAACCTAAAAAAAGCAAAATGAAGAACAAGCTCCATGCAACTAGTGTCTCTCTTTAAAAGAGTTTGATATTGCACAAAACTGAGTCTTGTTTCGGGAGATAAAAGCTCTAGCTTTGAACTTTACCTCTTTTTCAATCTTGTTTCGCCCACGGGCTTGTAATAAGGTTTCATTTTTAGAACCACGGGCTTGTAATAAGGTGGCTGACCCTTTAGCGAGCTTTGGTGCGAAGATCGGATCGGATACCCAAAGCCGTGTGGACGCGCCGAGTTCCTACCTGTGCCTACCTTCAGGTTGCCAGCGATTCTGCTTAGCAGTTTGGTTAATAGAATTTCTTTCCAGCTTAGTAGTTTGGTTAATAGAATTTATTTCCATCTATTTCCAAAAAAATAAAATCATATTTAAATTTCAAAAAATCATAATTTATTTACATATACGTGAAGATGATTTTTATGAATTTATAAAAGCTGTTTGAAATATATTTTATTTCATGCTGCACAAAAAACATAAAAATGAGGCTCAAATGGGCATTATTATTTTATTGGTTTCACATTTTTGTTTCTTCGTATTTCAAAAATGAAACATAACTCCAAGAAATTACACGACATAATGGACATCCATATGTGCTTATATCTTTTTCAGAATATCTTGAAGTGAAATTTGAAATTTTCAGATTTTTCTACTGGAGCTTGTCCTCCCTTTGGACTTTGTACCCATTCTCATACTATGCCATAAGAAAGGAAGTTTTTTTTTTATTAAAAAGAGCAGTTTTATTTCATCTTTGAAATATAAATATCAAATATTGTGATTGGGATCCATATTTTGAAGGAACCATTCTGGGCAGGTGTCTCAGATATCAAATTTAAAAATGTATTTCATATTTCATAGTTTAGAAAATTGAAAACATCACACAGTACATATCACATACATGTAATATTTCATTAATCTATGTTTTTATTTGTGTGCTCTTCTAGCACTAGCTCAAGAAAAAGAATCACAGGAAAATGACCTGTGCACAATACTTAAAAAACAGCACAATTGGGACACAGAAGTGCAAGTGTGCAACACAGCCTAGCTGTAACACATTACTGAATTTAAGATTGCAACTGTTTTTTGCATTTACATAGAAGTACATTCCATAAACAGGCAAGGAATTCTACGCGGCGGGAAAAGGCGCTACATCAAATCAATGATGACTATGATCTATCAGTTATTAATGGAATACATCTCTACAAGCTAGGGAGGGAGGGAGGGAGAGGTGACTGTACAAATGTGGAAGAAGATGAGACTATTACCCTGCCATCTAAAAGCTATCTCCCATGATTAGGTAGGTAAGGTGAGTAGAAAAAAGAATGTTGTTGACTAAAATCTCCCAAGAGAAAAACCTGTGTCCTCTGCCTACAAACCTTTTGACTACCCTAGGAAAACGTTTGATCTTGTCTTGAGCCAATGCACCATCTCCTTATCGAGAGGAGAACTGTTATTCAACACAGCATCCATCATTGGGGTGCCAAAGAATCTTGGGTCGTTCTTGAACACCCATATCCGGTCCTTCGGCCATGGACGTTGGGCCTGTTTTCCTGAGTTCAATCATAAAATGTCATTAAATTAGTGACATTAAACAAGTCAGACCACAACAGTCAACAGAAAACACGGCATCAAATCAAACAAATAAATTAACCACGTCAAGATGACTAATATCAATAAAAATAACAGGATATTACTAATCTTTGGACAAAAAACATATTCCTACCCGTGTCTTATGTACAGGGTTTGTGATCTAACATTTTCAAGAATTATTTGAAAATATTATGTATGTAAGATAGTTAAGTACTATTTAATCTTCTGGTAAATTTTTATTTCTTGTATCCAAGACAAGAAGTTAAGCAAGAAATCTGGAATCTGGTAATCTCAGTTTCTGATGTAGCACTTACCATGCGTGATAGCATGAATCTCACAGTTCTGGTACCATAGACTCGCTCCTGTGTTGGCTTTACAGACTTTACATAGAAGGAGGAGACATCTGGTAATGACATACAACCCTTTCTAGCTCTTGTCAGTCTAGATTCGGGTTCTGCATTCTGGCTGTACCAATAGATAAGCTGGGCTAAGCAATAGTTCTCCGGGTACGTCTTGCTGTACTCCTGGAAACCCGGTCCCAGTTTATCAGCATATTTGGGACCTAAATCAAGAGGACTGATATGAACTGGTGGAGATTTTACTGTCTTGTAGTCCTGCATGTGGTGCTACATGAGTCAGCATGTAGTTGAAGAAAATCACAACAATTCGTTTCACAATAAGAGAAGCTTTCACTTACTCGGACTCTGAAAAAACACTTTGTGTAAGCATACATGTGAATCAGATCAGCAGCAGCATCATGACGGCACTTGTATGTGCATGAAAGAGTCCGCAACTCATCACGCAACCTATAGAACGGAGTCAGAATCCAAATTCGGGTAACTGTAGGTGAGGAGTGTAAGATTCAAACATACCATAACAGAGAATTTCGGATGTCTCCCTCGATGTCTTCAGAGTCAGATGGATCATGAACACGAATCTTGTCCTTGAGGTCAGTGAGTACATCTTCCTCAACATGAGGTTCAATTGACTGAAGGAGCTCGTCAACTAATGAGCCTTCCCCTTTCCAAACGGCAGACACTAGACTTCTGCCAGTAAGCCTCACCAGAGGAGGAGGGGCATTCTTGGCGTCCCCAAATATACATCTCATAACATATCTTACCTAGAGATAACATTTCGTCCAGAAGTCAATGGAAAGATCAAGCAGTATAGCGACATTTTTGCTATTGCTGAAAAGCTCAAGTCATGGATAAAAAATACTCACCTTGTCAAGTGTATGAGTTAAATTCTGTAATCTTGAATTTAATACACCCTCAGCCTGCGTGTAGAGACAGAATGAGATTAAACCATGTCAGTCAAAGGGAAACAGAAGGCGAAACCAAGCCATCAGCATCTACCTGAACCTCAGCATCATTCTTCTCGGAATCCATGTTTATATCTGTAAAAAATTGGCGCTTCTCTTCCACGTTGTGCTTAAAGATCGCATCAGGAAGTTTCTGCCTCTCGAAGAATATAAACCGCACCTTTTATTTACATAAAAATTCGAAATGAGTGCTCACGAAACTGGTCATTGCGTCAAAAGAGAAACTGAACAAAAAGGAAACTAAAAATTACCAGGTGGGCCGTGTAAGCCACAAGCCATCCAGGCAAACCAGCAAGCAAACAGGTACCAAGACCAGCTCTACCCAAGTCAATTAAGTCTTGTTGGGAGACGGTGTTTGCTTCGCAAGCCTGTAGTAGCAAACTGTGTCGGTCAAGCACACCATGGAATTCCATCAACACCTGGTCGATGATGAAGTTAGTGGATGAGGTTATGTCAAAATGATGCAAAAGAAAGAAAGGAGTGCTTGAGAATTAGATAAACAACACGCTCATCCTTGAACCAATGACCCGAACGCTTCTAAAATTTACCTTCTCAAAAGCTCCTTCCCCTGAAAAATTTAAATAGCTGCCCCGGCATACTTGACTCCCACAGAGGCAAACCGATGCTTCATGCTCTTCCTTGCTCTAGCAGAACAAGAATGTAAATGTAAGATGTGCAATTTAAAACATAACTTATGCATGAACATGATGTGGTGCTCACCTCAGTTACAGAGTTGTAATCAAAAGTGATTTCCTCGCCTTCTGCAATCGGCCGAACAGTGTAGACTCCAATCTGGTATTGACCATCCACAGCTGTCACTCTGGAAAAAAAAAAAGGAGCAGTAATTAGTATAAGTCTGAGGAAAATAGCTGCAAATATTGAAGGCATTAAACATGGGATATAATGTGTGTGTTTTAATTATGATTTATTAGAATGGAGAAACATAACCAGGCCAAAAAATCCTGAACTTATCAGGATAAAGTCATAACAGCACTGTGGTGAATGAAACAGAATGAAACTGATATGCTGGAAAGTCCTATTGCTCATTCACCACCAAAGTTTCACAGGATAAACCAATGATGAATTCACATAAGTTCAAAATGAAGGAATCCAAAGCAGGATAGGAAAAGAATCTCTCATGTGCAGATTTTGCACAACAGCAAGTCGAGCTCCTATCAATGTTGTTGACTTAAAAAGTATATGCTTGCGTTTTTTATATGTGAAAGTTTTTAACAAATGAATGGAAACGAAATTCAGGTGAACACTGAAACGAATAATAATCATAAGCAGTGAAACATGAAATCATTGCAGCGTAAAATCTGAATCTTAATGGAGCTTACTTTGCTTCACAGTTGGGGCTACATGAGTGACAGATTCTGCTCGCGTAGTTAGCCTTGTGCATAGCATCAACAAAAACCAGGTCATATCCATCACGGTCCCCCTTTCATAAGAAAAAAGCAAAAGATCAGTAATCTGTGACGACCTGGACTTGGGATGTTCTCACTCAGGTTAGATACTTAGATGGCATCCAAATTTTGTTAACAAACAATACCTTTGGTCTTTCTAGCATAATGTTGTAAAACTCAGGAGCCTGATCTTCGCTGTTGTTCTGTATATGCTTAATACCATCTTGCTTTTCATACCATCTCCAAGAGGGGTAAACCTGCAAAGGTTGCAAATTAGTAAATTCATTTTCATTTTATATTGTGGATTACTAGAAACGCTAGACTTAACAGAGAACACACCTCTCCAAAGAACTCAATAACAAAGTCATCTGTACCAAATCCACCCTTCTTGTTGCAAACAACTCCAAGACCCTGGAAGACAATACAGATAATTAAGGTTTAGTTATGATGGTAGACGAAAAGAAGAATACATTTATGAATTATTAGGTGTTGTTGAATACATGCCTTTCTATAAGCAACATAGTTATGTTCAGGGCGGCTCCTCATGGCCTTTAGCATTACAAGGCACATCTTTGCATTTCGTCTGTCACCACTCTCCTCTGCGGACTTTTGGATTTCTTCAATGACAGGTTTAAGCGGGTAAACCATAGGAGTATTTCCGGAACCAGTGAAATCCCTAACTTGCTTATTCAAGGTATTCAGAAGAAGCTGCAATCATAATATTTGAGTAAGTTCAAAGCATCACAGCATGTGAACTAAAATAGAAAAAAATACTGTCAGGTACAAATACCTCCTCAATAAAGGTATTTTTGTCAGCAGACGACCAGCCGAGGTCAGCAGGCATAATATCATGCAGGAGATTATGTGTGTATGGATCTATGCCATATACTTCTTGCTCAAGAATTTCATCCCCTGGTACCTTTCTACATTGATAATCCTTGACCTCTGGAATCTCCAAATTTTCAGTACCGTTCTTCTGTGAGAGCAACTTCTCAGAGTAGTCATCAGGTAAAGCAACCCGCATTTTTCGTTGTACTTCCTCCTCGTCTGCTACAATAAGGTACTTCTCAATAACTTCGTACGTCCTAGTAACAGGAGGGACAAGGCTTGCTTTTGTCATGCGAGCACCCCATCCACGATCCTCCGTGACAGAGTCAGCAGATTCAAACAGCTTCATACCGTTTACCTTCAAATCCCATGCTGCAGAACTGAAGTCGAGGTCACTCTCTGTATCAGAAACAGTAGTTTCACTCTCAGTTTCATCACCTTCAGAGTATCCATCATCATCATCAGATGTCTCACTCCCAGAATCAACATCTCTTTTCTTTAATTTAGAGAGGTTTCTTTTGATTTCGCGGTCAAATGCGCGGGATGAAGCATCTGCAGCAGATGCAGTTGTCCAATTCGCTCCCCTTCTTTCCCCTGTAGTTTTGTTTTGTTTCTTTTTCAGTTTTGTGTCTGAAGAATACTGACTCGTGTCAGAAATGTCCTTCTGGGCTGCTGCTCCATCTCTCTCAGAAGTCAATCGTGGGTTACCCAGTCTCTTTGCTAACTGGATGAAGGACACAACAATTTGTTTCATATCTCCTAAATCACTTCGGCCTTTATATCTGCAGTAGGAAATCAATGTGAGAAAATGCAATATCATAAATTTTTACTGCTCTGCAAACCTTCGACTCGGTTAGACTGAGCAACTTTACCTCAGTGCATCTCGGCACATAGATCGGATGTCATTCTTGAGGGAACTAAAGCCATGACGAGCATAATATCCACTTTTCAACCTACCTTCAATTTTTGCAACCTGTAAAGCAAAAATATGGTTTGTGAAAATGTCAAGAAAATTCAACCAGTTAAATTACCCAGTGAATTTGACTAAAAAAGCTGTCGCGGATGGAAAGGATATTGAAGACAATATTCATGTTGGCGCTACAAGTTGCTCAAGATGTACCATGTAAGATAGATTTTATCATGCCCTTATCGGTCAGTGCTTATTTGATGCATGTGATATGACGCCCCAGCCCCAGCATGCCTACTACATAGTACACCGGTCAATGAGAGCTTTCCTAGCAATAAGTAGAAACTAAGGACGGGTTCATTTGAAGAGAGGAGGGTGTGGCGTGTAGCAAATCTAGCACACCAGCGTCATCTAGCAGCACTACTACTAAGGTCTAATGCACAGGCTGCGGTTTTCACAAGAGCGTGGAAACCGATGGTTGCCAAGGTCACAGTGCAATTGAAGTAAAGGATGGAAGCACAATCGATATGGTGGTCGGTGGACAAGATGAGCAGGGAGATAATGGAGTTAGATGAGGAATTCATAGTCAAGTTTGATTAAATGGTGGAGAGTATGATGCAGAGAAGTTTTCTGGATGGAGCGATCGCGCACAAGAAGATGAAAACCAAGAGGGCTCACGAAGTGGAGGAGATGAGGAAGGGCATGGATGATTTGCATGACACAGAACCAGATCACAAATTTGGAGCAGGAATACAAGAGTTTGTTGGCGTGCTGGGAACATATATAAAAGTCTAACATGCATACACCATTTCTACCATTTAATTTCAATGTTAGTTCTCCCTGCCTATAACACTTACTTCTCTCCATTTTTAATAATGTTATACACTTTTAACTTTTTAGCCTCCCTCTTTTTGTATCCTCGATGATCGTTAATGCACTTTTAATAGTTATCTTTCTTACCCTATCTCTGTTAGTTACAACTTCTAGTAGGCTCAAATTTAGTAATTCCAAATATAGTTATGACTTATGACATGAGCAAGCCATGTACCTTTGGAATGAAGAAATCAAATCTGCTGCTCTTCATGATTTCTCTCAATCTATTCATGACAAACTCTTCCATTTTCCGGTAGCTATTCTCTGCCTTTCTCTGCATCAGACGCCTTAGTTGCGCATCCTTTGACATAACAGCAGACGATTTCTAGCATCAAGCCATTTTGATCGCTTATAGAACCCTTGCCCAAAAGAAAGATTGGCGTTCTCTCTATTCGAGATATCAGCAAAATAGCCGTCAAGCTCATCAGAACCACCCAGCTGACTGGTGTTCCTCGCAACTTTGGATGGGTAATCGTTTCCATCATCTATCTGCTTCAAGCTTTTAATTTTCTGGACTGACTCTTCAGGTTTCAAAGAGTTCCTAATCCATTTTATATGCCGAAATCTGCTTCTCATATCCCATAGCTGACTGCAACCTTGAATGTGCACGTAACATATGTGTGGAAGCTGCACAAGCACTTCTCCGAGGGCAAGCGAGCTCAGATTTGAACACCCAACTAAAATAAGTGTTTTTATATTTTGCTTTTCATAACCAGCCTGAAAGGGAGATAAATGATTTCAGCCAGCAGTTAGAACTTAGAAGATGACAACAGTAACATCTCAGAGTTTTAGACAGATTAAGGAGTCATACCATAATACCAAGAAACACAGAGTCAGTGCACTGCGGGCCAACGGAAGACAAATCCACGAATCTACATTTGTTCCTGTAATACTTAGCGGCGGTGTTCCAGCGCCTACAGGTAGCTGCAGAAGAAATCAGTGATTTCATGTCCGCCCTCAGAAAATGGAAGATTCTTGCTAGCACATGACCATTCAGTGAACCCCAGTTTTCAGTTTCTGCTATTGTATTAGTAGAATTCCTTCAAGAAGAGCAGCCTCATGGCATAAGTCTTCAAAACAGCAGTCATCCTTCTTACTGGCAAGGATGTCCTCATACATATCAATATCTTCATCATTTTGATTAGGTAGCAGCCTTGCCCTTTTTGCAGACCCAGCATCTTCTGCAGAAATGCCAATAAAGAAAAATTTACAAAGATCCATATAACAGTAGCATGAACATAACGTAGAAATAAGGTGTGGTACTGTGCAACTGGGAGACAAGTCAACATAGGGAAAGAGGCCAAAGTCACATGTTGGCTGCATGATGATAAGCTAGAGCAAACTTACTAGCAAAGATTAGAAAAACTATGCATGTTGGACAGGTCGTGGCAGTACCTGGAAGGAATTTTCTTGAAGCTGGATTGTTAGAAAATAATGTTTCTATTTCTTTTTTGGGCTGCTTTGCTGCGATCCATGGATCCAAGACTTCGTTTATGGCTGAAGTAAGTTCCCTGCTCTTGAAGTACTTCATGACTAATTCATGCAGCTTACCACGTGTATAACCCACGAACTGTGGGTGCAACTCATGGAAGTTACCAGATGCATGGTTCACAACAACATTGGACTGGTCCACAAGAGCGGAAGTAGAATTTACACTTCCTGGCACTCCATTGCGAGCAGAAGAGTCAAATTTTATATCCTTAACAACTGGAAGCCATGTGTTATCAATCTTTCGGAACACACTGCTCCGTTCAAGAATAGTGCCCTTTTTAACTAACTTTTGCAACTCAGAGTAAGAAAAGGGCCCATGCTCATGACCAGTTCCATCCAGGTAGTACCAGTCACCCAGTTTGACTGATAATTCTTCAACAGTGCAAACATGGTCCTCTGGAATGTTTGGAACAGACTTGGACTTGTGCAGACTTTGTGAATCATAGTCATGGTGTCTCTTGGAGTGAGACAAACCTTCATGGACAGAACTCCTATCAGTTCCAATTGAGTGGGAGCGTGAAGATCTAGAAAGTGACCGATCAGCTCCTCTGGGCTTTATGCATGGTTCAACAGAGGACTGGTCCTTGACAACACGAGCATTTATCTTAACAACTGGAAGTGTCAACCCTTTCACTCCCTTAGGAGGCTGTCTCTGACTAGATCTTCCAGGTATAACAGCACTTTTACTGGCGTCGTCAACATATCGGTGTCATCTTCTGTTGATGAGAATGCCCACAACGGCAGATCAAGCTTTTTAGTAGGAACATGGTAGTAGAGGTCATCCTTGCAGTGCCAACGAGGATCCTCATGGTTGCCTTTTGGCATCTGACAAAGAGCATAGCCTTCATTCAGGACAAGCTTCTTCCTATAAGGCTTATCTTGACTGAATTCATCGTTCCTCTTCCAGTCACCACCTTTGCAAGACCATCCACCAGAGAACCACTCGCTAGATTCAACATTATGGTAAAGCTTTTCCCTCTCAACAGGACCAACACCATGAATATCTACGACACTGCTGTCAACGAATCCAATGCCTCTGTTGATTCCATCATCTCTTGCAGGTTGCGCTTGGAACCTCAGAAAATCTGGCATAAGAATACAGAAACCCCAATAAGTTACTGACACCAACAAAATTAAGGGCAATCAAAGAACTAAATGGTGGTACAATGCCACCATGTAGATGTTTCAGGAACTAAGCTTCTGAGTAAGAAACACATAAATGAAGTGTCCCCATCTAGAGGACGAGTAACAACATCTGGAGAAGTAAATCAACATACAATAGCTTTCAGAAATTAAATGTGTGCGTATAAACAAAGACAGAATTGAGACAGAATTGATCCAATACCTTCAGAGGGATTACTCCTTTCCCAGTCAACAGGCTCAAAACGTGCATCCAAAGCCTCTGCAGTTTCCAAATGAGGAAGAAAACAGATAAGTATAACCATGAGGTGTAACTGCTGGAACACATGAGTTCCAGCTCTGAAAACCAAAGCCAGACAACAAAGAGAGAGTCCTTACTGTTTTAATACAAGTATGAAAAATTCAAAAACAAAGAGAGAGTAACAGATTCTGCTTGAAGGCGTGTGCGCGTGGAAGCTCTGCATTTGTATTTACACCCCTCCAAAGATTATATTTACAGAACCACGTAGTGCAAGTTCAAAATTTAAAATTAACATCCACACCAACTATCTGTTTTTTATCTGCCTTCAGAAAAGAGTGTAAAGACACCTGATCCGAAGGATAGTTATTTTCCCAAATTAAGCAGAAGCATATAAATAACTTAATACAAAACTTCCCAAGGGTAGTTGTGGAAATTGACACTTTGTAATGGGCGAAAAACTGAAATAGTGGGGATACAAATATAAAACTAAAATGCAACAAAAATCAAAGAAAACTCCAGGTCAAGGCTGAGATTTTGCAACCGAAAAAACAGCATTCAAAAGAGAACCAAGAATGCAATCTTATTAGGCCCGGGCCCAAACCCAGACCCAGCCACGTGGACTTTAAAAAACGTTCCAAGATTCGTGCAAACTGCAAGAGCACAACCAAAGTAACAAAGTCGAGGGGCCTGAAATTTGTAACCCAAAAGGATACTAAAAAAATCCCCACCTCACTCCCAAAAAAACCTCAGCCCAGCCGACTATCTTAAAAAATGAATCTTCAGCTGGAAAAGAAAAAGAAAACTTTTTACCTCCAATAATCTCAAGCTCATGGCCATCCACCAGAATAGATCCATACATCAGTGCCTCAACCCTATCCTCAATGTAGAGATCTTCCTTCTGTTCTTCAGAAGCTTCCTCCTGTTCATACTCAGCACCTGATGCCAACAGAGTTGGCTCCTCTCGAGCTTCGTCAAGCAGATTTCCTGGGGCTTCTGGCGGGCTAACCCTCTGGGTTGAAACATCCGAATACACTGAGGGGATATAAGATGAAACCAGTGGTGAAGCGGCATTCTCAACAGTCACCCACCTATTGGCGTCAGCGTGCTTTATAAGATGATCAGAAAGAAGATATCCGTCTTCCACCAGTTTCTTCAAGTCAGAAAGCTTGGAAGGTCCTTGCTCAGCACCGAATTCGTCAAGATAAAACCACTTACCAATGATAGTAGTGGGTTCAGAAGTGGGTTCAGGTGCTTCACTGGTGTGAGGTGGGGTGTCACAGATATCCATGTCTTCTTCCATTGAGGCATCTTCAGCAATAACATCATTCAGCTCCTCAGGTACTGGTGGCGGGGGCAAGGGTGGAGGCATAGTAGGTGGTAAAGGTGGAGGTGGAGGCGGAGGAGGCAGTGGCGGTGGCGGTAATGGAGGCGGTGGCGGCAACTCAGCGTGCTGAATGCTCTCACTTGCCTTTTCCTTGGAGATCCTCTCCTCACTCTTTCTGTTGCTATCACTCTTACTCTTAGTTGATGGCTTCGTTGATTTATTTTTGTGCTGCACGTTTTCAAGGTTGTTGCTCTCAGGCTTAGCGGCCCTGCTCTTCTTGCTTGATTCATGGCTATCGGTTGGTCGACCACGTTCAGATGGCGATTTATCATGACAGAGTGGCGTTCGGTCTTCATGCTGAGTCCTCCCACGAGGGGAATTATCAATGCGGCTCGGCGTGCTATCCCTGTGATGGGGCTGGCGTGCTCGGTGTAGTGGCGAAATGTATGGGCTGCGGTCTCTGTTATCATAGTGGCGACCACGGTCTCGTGGTGAGCGCTCCATGCGGCCCGGGCTCCTGTCATGCTTGTCATGGCGAATGCGATCATGAGGAAAGCGTCCCAAGATGCCTGGGCTCCTCTCGACCCTATCATGTCGATCTCGTATTGGCGGCGAGATGTCATGATTTCTTGCAGAAAAATGCTTACCAGCAGAAGAACTTTTTGGCTCAGACTTCCTGCGACCTTTTGACCCTGATTGATTGCATGCCTCAGCTTGGTGCTTGCGGAGGTTGCTCTCAGGTTCTACTGCATGGCTCTTTCTAGCGCTGCCACTGCAGCTGCTCTCTGGCTTAATCTCACCTGGCTCCTCGTCAGAATCCCGTGAAGAGCCTTTGTGAGCTGACGAACTTAGCTTCCTGCTGTGATCCCGGTCCCTTTTCTTCTCCAGTGGAGTAACCTCCCCAGGTTCCAGGTTTGACTTCCTCCCAATCTTATCCTTCCTCTGCCTCACAGGCACAGGGTCCGGCTTGTCAAGCTCCCCGTTCCTCCTCGCCTTCCTCGGTGGCCCGCCCACAATCTCCCCGGGTTCCAGCTCTGGAGCTGGTGAGGCAGGCAGCAGCTTGCTCCACTTCTTGGGAGGCATGGTCCTCTCCAAGTCCCTGGTGCTGTCTGCCTCTCCATTGAGCAGCAGCTCGCCTTCCTCCAGGTCGGTGGCAGCTGACTTATAGTGGTGGTGGTGGCGGTGGTGATGGTCCTCCTTGTCGGGCATGGCGTCTCCCCCTCCTCCTCCTCCCCTCACGAGGGCGTTGGCACGGAAGCCCTCCACTGCACGGACGGCGCACGCGACTCCTCCATCTCCCATGGACAGCCTGGGGGGAGGGCGCGAGGTGCCGTAGAAAACCCTAGCTCCCGGTGGCTCCTCCGGGGCTCTCCACGCACATCTCCAGCGCCGCGGCGCGCAAAACCCTAATTTCCAGGCACAGAAGCAGAGAGCAGGCTGTCAGGGCACGAATCAACAGCAATGGGAAACGAATTCGAGCCGAACCCAATCGGTCCGGGGCGGGGGGCGCACGTACTTGCGGGGAATCGAGGCGCGGCTCCTCAGATCGGGAGATCCACGGCGGCGACGCTGGGGGTCCGGCGGTGGCGTCGCGAGCTTCCCTGGGCGGGAGCTCTCCCCGGGCTGGCGGCGGTTCCCTTCCCGCGTCGCCTGTGGTCTCGCGGGCGGGCGGGCGGGCGCGCGCGAGGTCGCGCTCGCGGACTATCGCCTGGGGGTGTTCGTGTGTGTGCTTCGCTAATGGCCTGTTTGTTCGTAAAGCCTCCGCCCGGGCTTGGGAGAAGACGGGGAACGAGACAGGGTTGGTTCGTTGTTATCCTTCCTTTGCCTCGTTTTTATTGGGCCCTTTTACCCGCGGCCGCTGACTGACGTGTTGTTTTCGGTTTTCTGCCCTGGGTTGCTGCCGTATTTCGAAAGTACTCCTTTGTCTCCAACCAACACTACCTCATCCAAGTAAAAAAAAATATATACTATTTTCTTTTTCTGTGATCTCAGCCTTAGTTGGGAGAAAGAGTGAATTTCTCACAGACTTTTTAAGAATACACCAGAGAAATCGTGGCGAAAACTAGCTATCACGCACGATACAAACATGATGAAAAGGCCTTGCACAAAACCAACCATCAAGGTCGCACCTCGACAAAAGAGGACCACGTCAACCTGGACTCCATGGGCGCGTTTGGTAGCCTGCATGGCCATCTCGTTTTCTTGGGGGCATGCCCCGGAGGGCATGGCCACGGGAAAACGGCTGGCAGCCAAGTTGGTGCTCATGTTTGGTAGCCTGCAGCCTGGTTAGTCGCATGGGATGAGAGAACATAAGCCCTTTGTTTGGTTCGATCTAATCTGGACTCTTCGGCTGCGCTTAAACAAAGGAGTATTGTTTGGTTGCTTACAAGCAGCCGGCTAAGGTTACCACAGTTCAAACATGGTGAGATTACCATGCGATGATCATACACTACTACAATGATCATACACTAGAACAGAAGGAGTTTCACAATCATCACAACTAGGACGATGATTATGAAGTCCTTCATCCTAGAACCTACCACTTGATTACCCACTTCATTACCCACGTTGGGTATGGACTGAGCAATGACCTGATGCTCTATCACGTCGTGATCTCCAAGGGGGATGGTGTTCAGATAGTTCATGTAGTTCGCCTGAGCCTCTTGCAAAGTCTCGAACCCTTGATAGCTGTTGTTGGAGTACCCTGCCACCTGTTCTTGGCAGCTCCACCAAGAATTGTACACTCCTGGACTCATTCCCCTGTACACAACGTACCAGTTCATCTGCAAAGGACACAAGGATGAAGGGATAGATCATATCATCATAACTAGACACATGAACAACATCAACCGAAGCTTAAGAACGCGTCTCTAACATAGAACTAGTGCAGCATGCATGATACTTACAAAAGTAGGATCACAAGTTCATCCTACACCTATGGTGTTAACCTACCACCACATCAAAAAGTGGGTGTCATCTACCACCAGCACCACCAACAAGTTCACCATCATCTAAGGGGTTAGTATATACCACCTCATCAAAATATACAGGCCATAAGAGTAGTTTGTAAGCCCTAGCTAAGCCAAAATATACATCGACATCATCAGTTCAACTTCTTCATGCATCTGCTGTTGCCACCCCTCCCCACCTCGACAGTGCGAGATCACTCATTGTAGTACTTGCCCATGAAGTTCCTCAGCCAGAGGGTCCGGTGCTGCTCTGTCATGCCGACGAAGTTGACACCCTGTGCCTTGTGGTCGACGAGGTGGCCGAGAGCCACCATCAGAGCCTCCTCAGTGAACCCAATAGAGTCCATGATGGCATTGTACAGGTAAGGGTGCATGTCCGTCAGCTTGCTCTCCCTAATGGCCTGGGCAACCTCCTTCACAGCTTCAGTCATGCTGGCAAAGGCCTGGATCTCCTCCTCAGCAAGGGCACCTCTCTTCAGTCCATGGGCGTGGCTGGGTGTATCCCCCTTCCTGCCCGGAGGACCATCAGGGAGCACGCTCTCAGACTCCTGCGTGTCGCCATCCTCCGGCATAGGAGTGCCAAGGGGATTACCTGACCCCATGGCATACTTGCCGGTGGCCAAACCAAAGGAGAAGATGGTTTGCATCTGTGGGTAGTTCAGAATAGGTTTGTTAAGAAACTCAGCATCCTTGGGGTGATCCTACGATTGGAAGATGAGTGTGTTAGAGCAGGATGGTTAGCACAAGTTTCAAAAGAACCAACTGTTAATACACAGGTGCTCACCATGATGTGGCTCGTGTAGTGTGCGTCCTCCAGGATGATGGTGTGGGTCTCCTCACACCATTGAGCACCGCTCAAATCTCTGAGCTTGCTCACCTGAACCCACCTCAGCCTCCACTTCCTCAGGTGGTTGTACACCTGATCGAGTTGAGGTCACCTCTGCCCCACAGTGGGCAAAGAGAGCCTTAGCACAAGCTTTCAGATGCACCTCTTTGAAACCCTTGTCTGTCCTAACCCCTGTCCTGATGAGAGTGGTCATGTGCTTGAGCACGAAGGTGGACATGAAAGGGAGCCATTTCATGGTTGCTTTGGCCTGGGCCTTGTTCTTCGCAATCTGCTGGTTCAACGTCGTAGCTAACGAGCCTACGACGTCGTTCACAGCACCGTGCGTGCTCTCGGTCATGCCGAAGTCCATGATGGGCTGAGAGTCGTCGACATACGAGGATGGGATTTGGGAGTCCCCAATAGGCACAAGTGACAAACTAAAATCCTCGTTCTTCATCTCCTACATCGAGCACGATAACACACCTTATGAGCCTACCAGATCTAACATTGTGAACCCCGTAAGCAAAGGCAAGCTAACAGATCTAGAGAGCATGGCCACATGTGAGAACCTAGATCGAATCTAACAGATCTACACATCCTAGCTACTCAGCTACGAGCATGGATCATACATACATCAGAGCATACCGAAAAACACAGCTCAGATCTAGAACATACTACACACATGAACACTATGGTAGCCAAGGTTTCGAAACTTACAGCCATGGATGCGGACGAGACGAGGTCACTCCGTGCCGACGAGGTTGCCGCCGCCGCTCCGCTACTGCCTGCCGATGAAGACTGCCGCCGCCGCTTACCTGCGAGCTCCGACCGAAGACCTCGAACTGATGAAAATGGCGGACTCCGACCAGCGGTGAGAGTAGAGGGTGTATATAGGGGAGGGTTTTGGGCGGGAGGTGACGCAAACTCTCCCGCCGAGTTTTCGGCTGCACCACGCGAGCTCCCGCCATCTCCAAATCGAGCGCCGCGGCTGCAGGCGGGATGGGGAATTGATGACCCACAAGTATAGGGGATCGCAACAGTCTTCGAGGGAAGTAAAACCCAAATTTACTGATTCGACACAAGGGGAGACAAAGAATACTTATAAGCCTTAACAGCGGAGTTGTCAATTCAGCTGCACCTGGAAAAGCACTAGTAACAGGGGTGATGTGAAAGCAGCAATAATATGAGAGCAATAGTAACAGTAACACAGCAGCAGTAGAAGTAACACAGAGGCAATGGCACCAGAAAATAGTTGATACTACTTCTAATGGCATATAGGACCGGAAAGCAATGATGATGACAAATTGACCGGGGTTCCCAGCTATCTACACTAGTGGTAACTTCTCCAATAACAAGTAACAAGTGTTGGGTGAACAAATTACAGTTGGGCAATTGATAATTGTGAGGGCATGACAATGCATGCTATGATAAGATAAAGTTTACTGTAGTATTTAATTGGGCATTACGACAAGGTACACAGACCGCTATCCAGCATGCATCTGTGCCTAAATAGTCCACCTTCAGGTTAGCATCCGCACCCCTTCCAGTATTAAGTTGCAAGCAACAGACAATTGCATTAAGCATGGTGCATAATGTAAGCAACACAATTATCCTTAGACAAAGCATCGATGTTTTACCCCTAGTGGCAACAGCACATCCACAACCTTAGAGGTTGCTATCACTCCCCCAGATTAAATGGAAACTGAACCCACTATCTAGCATAAATACTACCTCTTGAAGATACAGGCAACTACTTGATCAGGGTAACCACAAGTACCGGAGAGCATGCAAGATCTTAAATAAACAATAGTATAATAATATGATGAACAATCTGATCACAAATCCACAATTTATCGGATCCCAACAAACACAACACCAATTACATCATATGGATCTCAATCATGTAAGGCAGCTCATGAGATCATTGTATTGAAGTACATGGGAGAGAGAGTACCAACTAGCTACAGCTAGAACCCGTAGTCCATGGGGGAACTACTCACGGAGCATGATGGAGGCGGTGACGTCGATGGAGAAGGCTCCGGGAGTCAATCCCCGTCCCGGCAGGGTGCCGGAACAGGACCTTCTGACCCCCGAAACTAGGTTTCGATGGCGGCGGCGCTCCGAGAGTTCTTCAGGAATATGATCGATTATTTTAGGGTTTTCGCGTCGGGGAAATAAATAGGCGAAGGGGCGACGTCGGTGGAGGCGCGGGGCCCGCTCCCCATAGGGTGGCGTGGCAGGGGCCCCACCCGCGCCGCCATGTGGGGAGGGCACCCTGCTGCCCCCCTTCGTCTCTCCTTCGGACTTCTGGAATGTGTCGGGAAAAATAGGCATCTGGGATTTTGTTTCATCCAATTCCGAGAATATTTCCAGAACAGCTTTTCTGAAACCAAAAACAGCAGAAAACAGGAACTGGCACTGTGGCATCTTGTTAATAGGTTAGTCCCAGAAAATGTATAATAATGATATATAATGCATATAAAACATGTGACATGATACATAAAACAAGCATGAAACATCAGAAATTATAGATACGTTGAGACGTATCAAGCATCCCCAAGCTTAGTTCCTACTCGTCCTCGAGTAGGTAAACGATAAAAAAAAATAATTTCTGAAGTGACATGCTACCAACATAATCTTGATCCAATAATGATGTAAGGCATGTGAGCTGAGATCAAATCATTCAAAGCAAATGTCTATATTGATATAAATAAGAGATAATAAAGCAAGAGTTAAACAAGCTAAAAGTTTTCATGAATATTGCTTTAAAGACATGAAACCGTACAAGGTTCATTAAAGATGTTTTAAGTATCCAGTGTAGGAGTTCTATCCTTCAATCCAAGCATCAAGCAAATTTTCATAACATAGAAGGATTCAGTCAAGTAAAATAAACATGAACGTCATGAATCAACTGTTTCGAAGTCTACTCAACCGGTGAGCGCAAGCATTTGGTATTGGCACCAGGATGTTATGGCTAAGAGAACATTAATGGGGGTTTGGAAGGCCAATGGAAGAAAGTCTCACAAAGCTATAAGTGATCATTAGACAAGAGGAAGTCTTATAATCGAAGCTATGTAAGGAGTAGTGATTGCCATGCAACGGATGCACATAGAGCTATATGTGTATGAAAGCTCTCCAATGGAACTAGTGGGGGTGCATCCAACTTGGTTGCTCATGAAGACCTAGAGCACTTTTGAGGAAGCTCATCATTGGAATATACAACCCAAGTTCTATAGTGTAAATTCCCCACATAGTTATACTAGTAAACATGAAAACTCTCTCACATGGAGTATAGGTGCTAAACATGAGCACAAATGATGACTATGAATACTGCAGGTGCTGAAACATGAGCACAAGTGTGGATAGTAATGTTGCCCCCTTTTTCTTTATTCTTTTTTTTTCTTTTTTTTCTTTTTTTTTTTTTTTCTGTTTCTCTTTTCGATGGCCTCATGGCTCTTTTCACTTTAGGGGCAACATTCTAATATGACAACACACTTTTTGGTACAAATAACTCATAATGAACAAAACATGATGTATGAAACTGTATGCCTCTGCCAGTGTAGCAGGATGTGCAATGATCTAGCGTAACATGGGTAAACCACACATCAGCTGTATAGAATCATGCAAAGCAATATATAATGATAAATGACAACAAGTCATGTAATGTAAATGGAAGTTGCATGGCAATATATCTCGGAACAGCTATGGAAATGCTGTGGTAGGTAGGTATGGTGGCTGTTTTGAGGAAGATGTATGGCTTATGTGTAGGAGAACAAGAGAAAGTCCTCCCACGGGTTTGGATGTACTGGCGAAGTATGCACAACTCTCAATGTGAGCAGAAGGCAATGCACAGCACCGAAGAGGCTAGCAAATTTGGATGGTGGAAGTGCCAAAAACCGTAGCTTAACATTAGTCAAAAAGAACTCACAAGTTTATTGCAAACAACTAGCAGGTTCAACATTAAGAGCATGATTAAAATTCACTCCAAGAAGGGCCGTTCACGGCGGCACAAGTACCCCGTTAGATCCCTCGACCTTCAGCACAACTTAGTTATTACGATGAACTTTCAGACATGGAAAGCTATCAAGTCCAACTACACCTTCAACAATTTTAGTAGAGTTTGTAGTACGGTACAAGCTTAAAGACAACAATCCACTAATGATTTTAACTTAATTAACCAGCAAGCTTTACCATCTAAATACCTCAAAACGTTTGCAAAGAATCAGTTATCAAAGTTCAATGATCTACAAGATTATGCAAGTTTTTCATTATACCACTACCACATGCAACATTTTCTGAACCAACACATCAACCAAGCAACTCTCCAAACAAATATAAGTGAAGTAAGAGAGTACTTTCTATAAAATAACTAATAGCTCTGAACAAGAGATACATGAAAACCAAGAGCTAGAAGCTAAACAGTGCGAAAATGAATACTCAACAATATAAGTGAAGAATAGGAGTATTCAAATGAAAAAGCGGAGCGTGTCTCTCTCCCAAACAAGATAGATAGGATCCAATATTGATATGATCAGAAATAAAAATAACAAACTAAAAATAAAAGCACACAGACGCTCCAAGAACAGCACATATGATGTGAAAGAATTAAAATATAGTTTCACTAGAGATGACCTGATAAGTTGTTGATGAAGAAGGGGATGCCTTGGGCATCCCCAAGCTTAGACGCTTGAGTCTTCTTGAAATATGCTTGGGTGACCCACGGGGGCATCCCCAAGCTTAGGCTCTTCACTCTTCTTGATCACATTATATCATCCTTCTCTCTTGACCCTTGAAAACTTCTGCCACACCAAACTTCTCATAAACTTCATTAGAGGGGTTAGTACTCAAAAACATTAATCCACTTTGGTTCTGTTGTGACACATTGCAAGAACTCAATAAAACATTAGCTACAGCCCTCCACGTCTAGAAAGCCTTACTTAAAGTCCACAAGAGACAATGCAAAAAACAGAGACAGAATCTGTCAAAACAGAACAGCCAGTAAAGATGAATTTTTTCGAGGCACTTCCGTTGCTCAAATCGAAAACTGAAACTAATGAAAGATGCGTACATATAAGGATCACGCGTGAATTTTTTCAGAATTTTTCAATTTTTCTGGAGGGTACAGCTCAAAACGTGGACAGCAAAAATCTGTCCCTGCGCAGAAATCCAAATCTAGCATCATCTAATCATTAGAGACTCTTCTTGGCACAACAATTCGAAAAAGTAAAGATACAAAGGAGTTGTTACAGAAGTAAGCAAGCTCCTTGACTCAAAAAGCAAAGAAAAATTCAGAAATAAAACATGGGTTGTCTCCCAAGAGCGCTTTTCTTTAATGCCTTTTAGCTAGGCTTGATAGTTTTAATGATGCTCTCATGAAAATAGAAAATGAAGCAAAAGGAGCATCAAGAAGCAAATTCAAAACACATTTAAGTCTAACCCACTTCCTATGCATAGGAATCTTGTACACAAATAAATTCAAAAGAACAAAGTGACAAGCATAGGAAGATAAAACAAGAGTAACTTCAAAACTTTCAGCATATAGAGAGGTGTTTTAGTACCATGAAAATTTCTACAACCATATTTTCCTCTCTCATAATAATTTTCAGTAGCATCATGAAAAACTCAACAATATAAATCACATAAAGCATGCTTTTCATGATCTACAAACACATAATTTTTATCAAGCTCAAAATAGTGGGATTAAAATTTCAAACCCACTTTTAACAATTTTATAACAAGATGATTGATCAATCTCAAAATATGGGACTAGATAAAGTCAAGACCTCTCCAATCCCATTTTCATTAGTAGTACAATTAATATTATCAAGTAACATAGGACCATCATCTAGAGCTTTATCATAAACATTTTCTAAGCAAAACTCTTTAGTACCATGCATTTCGATATCAGCCACAAATAAAGGATTATCATAAGATTTTCGAAATAGCATGGATTATCATAATAACAGTAGCATAATTATTCTCACAAGTTTTACTCATAGGAAAATTTCAAGAGAATCCACAGGAACATAACATTCATCCTCCTTGGTAAGCATGGAGGGCAATCAAATAATGTAAGAGATAAAGAGTTACTCTCATTAGAAGGTAGGCATGGGTAGCTAATCCATTCTTCCTCCTTTTGTTCATCACTCTCCTCCTCTTTTTCATCTAATGAGCTTTCAGCTTCAGCAATTTCTTCTTCCACAGGTTCCTGCAAATTGTGAGTGCATTCTTGTGCATGAATGAGTCTCTCTTTATAATCAATGATATAAGGATTATTGCTGAAATTTCTAGCAATAATCAAGGATAGAAGAGACATAATCTTTAAGGTCCTTACAAGCAATACAAGTTTCATAATTTTTAGCCATGAAAGATTCTATTCAGAGGCTCCCATAAATAAAACAAATTGTTCTACTTCTTCGCCCAGATAAGCATAGTTATAACAATGATAGTTCATAATTACTTCTTTACTAAAGCCACATTGGAATTTAAGATGTTTAGTATCCTGTTTAGAGCAACATTTATATCATGGCGTTTAAGCAAAATTTTAGCAATTTGATTCAACTTTTTAACACGCTCTCATGACTTCACCCTTTCTTGATTCTCTATACTTCATATATAATTCTTAAGCTCCATAGAGGTTGTGTTCTTCCATAACAACAGTTTTTTTTTTTCGGTTTTTCAAATTTTTATGGATTTTCGAATATAAGAAAAATAAAACAAGACAAAAATAAACTAGACAAAAGTAAACTAAGCAAAATAAACTAACAGAAATAAACTAAGCACAAATAAACTAGAAAAGTAAACTAGACAAGACAAAATAAAATAAAAAAGAGAGAGAGGTAGAGTGTACTCCCCAGGTGAACTTATGAGTAGAGCTATGCTCCCCGGCAACGGCGCCAGAAAATAGTCTTGATAACCCACAAGTATAGGGGATCGCAACAGTCTTCGAGGGAAGTAAAACCCAAATTTATTGATTCGACACAAGGGGAGACAAAGAATACTTATAAGCCTTAACAACTGAGTTGTCAATTCAGCTGCACCTGGAAAAGCACTAGTAACAGGGGTGATGTGAAAGCAGCAGTAATATGAGAGCAATAGTAACAGTAACACAGCAGCAGTAACACAGAGGCAATGGCACCAGAAAATAGTTGATACTACTTCTAATGCATATAGGACCGAGAGCAATGATGATGACAAATGGACCGGGGTTCCCAGCTATCTACACTAGTGGTAACTCTCCAAACAATAACAGTGTTGGGTGAACAAATTACAGTTGGGCAATTGATAATTGTGAGGGCATGACAATGCATGCTTATGATAAGATAAAGTTTACTGTAGTATTTAATTGGGCATTACGACAAGGTACACAGACCGCTATCCAGCATGCATCTGTGCCTAAATAATCCACCTTCGGTTAGCATCCGCACCCCTTCCAGTATTAAGTTGCAAAACAACAATTGCATTAAGTATTGTGCATAATGTAAACAACACATTATCCTTAGACAAAGCATTGCTGTTTTACCCCTAGTGGCAACACACATCCACAACCTTAGAGGTTGCTGTCACTCCCAGATTAAATAGACTGAACCCACTATCTAGCATAAATACTCCCTCTTGGAGATACAAGCAACTACTTGATCAGGGTAACCACAAGTACCGGAGAGCATGCAAGATCTTAAATAAACAATAGTATGATAATATGATGAACAATCTGATCACAAATCCACAATTTATCGGATCCCAACAAACACAACACCAATTACATCATATGGATCTCAATCATGTAAGGCAGCTCATGAGATCATTGTATTGAAGTACATGGGAGAGAGAGTACCAACTAGCTACAGCTAGAACCCGTAGTCCAGGGGGAACTACTCACGGAGCATGATGGAGGCAGTGACGTCGATGGAGAAGGCTCCGGGGGTCAATCCCCGTCCCGGCAGGGTGCCGGAACAGGACCTTCTGACCCCCGAAACTAGGTTTCGATGGCGGCGGCGCTCCTAGAGTTCTTCAGGAATATGATCGATTATTTTAGGGTTTTCGCGTCGGGGGAAATAAATAGGCGAAGGGGCAACGTCGGTGGAGGCGCGGGGCCCGCTCCCCATAGGGTGGCGTGGTAGGGGCCCCACCCGCGCCGCCATGTGGGGAGGGCACCCTGCTGCCCCCCTTCGTCTCTCCTTCGGACTTCTGGAATGTGTCGGGAAAAATAGGCATCTGGGATTTTGTTTCGTCCAATTCCGAGAATATTTCCAGAACAGCTTTTCTGAAACCAAAAACAGAAGAAAACAGGAACTGGCACTGTGGCATCTTGTTAATAGGTTATTCCCAGAAAATGTATAATAATGATATATAATGCATATAAAACATGTGACATTGATATATAAAACAAGCATGAAACATCAAAAATTATAGATACGTTTGAGACGTATCAGGAATCTGCACGCGGGGAGAAGAAAGAGAAGAGGAATGCACATGGCTCCGTGGATACGGCCGATTCGGCCGTTCCCACTGGGCCTGGCCCGAGGGTGCTTTAAGAAGCGCGCTATCCAAGTTTTGGGCTGCAGGCAAGCAAACAACCAGCCTGGTTCTGCAGCCAGCGGGCCTGGCCCGGCTTGCTGCAGGCTACCAAACGCGCCCCATATTTGGTTTTAGAACCAAGTAGAACGGAATGTCATGGTTCCATTCGTAGGGAATGAGTCTTTCTTATATTTGTTGTGGAATTAGTTGGAATAGAACGCTTTTGCTTTAGCGTTTGGTTAGAGAGATTGAATGGAATGATTTTGGTTCAGCTCACCTTCAACATAGAAATGGTGACCTTACCCCCACAAATATGTTGTCTCAACCAGGGCCCGTGAGAAACAACTCCTGCAAAATTTCATAGCAAGTCATATCACTGATCAACTTGTGCAAATCTCTAGGAAACGTCGGGCTACATAAACAGCAACTCAGTAGGTTCAGAATCGACCTAATACATTCTACCTCATGACTTGGATGCAAAATGGACATGGCTCGTCTGACGTAGCTAGCCCTGCAGTTCCAAACACACCATAAAGGATTCGACGAGTGAGAGGCGGGGCTTGGTTGATCCTAGGAAAGATGCCGCCTCAGAGTCATCGTGACGGCGTAGACTGTGCCTCGAAAACTCAACCCTAAGCGACAACAAGCACCAGAGCAACGTCCACGGGAACCCATGTGCTCTCCAAGTCGTGTCTCCAAATGATGCTTCCTACAAAGCAGCAACGTTGACGATGATGCCATTGTTGATCCAGATTGATACTTTCGAAAAGTTGTTGTAAACCCCAGGTGGAAAGCATGGTGTGGAAAAGTAGTTAGAAATTTCCTGAATCGAGAAACAAGTTTTATCAAACCAGTGGAAGTTACAAAGATGTGATACGCGTAAAGCACACGTTCGTTGGGAGACCCCAAGAGGAAGGTATGATGTAGTGCAGCAGCAAGTTTTCCCTCAGTAAGATACCAAGGTTATCAATCCAGTAGGAATAAGAAATCACTTTTGAAGGTTGGTGGTGGCGGAATGTGGCACGACGCAACACCAGGGAAACCAGCACCTGACATGGAACCTGCACACAACACAATCAAACTACTTTGCCCCAACGAAACAGTGAGGTTGTCAATCTCACCGGTCTTGCTGAAATCAATGGATTAAACGTATGGTGTGGAAAATGGTGTTTAATTGCAAAGAATGAAAAGGAACAATGATTGCAGTCGGTTGTATTTATCAGATGTAAAAGAATGGTCGGGGTCCACAGTTCACTAGTGGTGTCTCTCCATAAAAGATAACTAACATGCTGGGTAAACAAATTACAGCTGGGCAATTGACAAAATATTGAGTGCATGACAATGCATATACATGACAAGATGGCTACTATGATATTCAATTGGGCATTACAACATGATACATAGACCGTTGTCCAACAGCATCTATGATTATATTGGGTTGCAGGGAAAACTTTAAAATTTATCCGTAACCTTACCTCCAAGATCTATTCTATGAAGTTTATTTAGACTTCTAGTTTATTACTAATTTTAATGCACTACTTTAATTCAATCAAACATGAATCTAAGATATGCTCCCACTAAGTCCAATAATCCTCTTGATTGGCACTAAGTGACTCAGGACCCGATTGCACTACGAAGCAAGCATGGATACATGTCATGTCCGTCGGCCAACCAGTAAGCACTATGCTAATTGCAGCAGCTACAACTCCTATGCGTCTTTCGATGGATGTGTTCCAAACTCATAACTAGTTATGCCTGGACGTCAAGACAACCAACCGACACTGGCTGCTGGAACGGTTCGCGTCCGCCTCCCGAACCCTTGGTACACATTACTCCTGGATACTGGTCGTACGGCAACAAGCATCCGGTTTGACGGTGCCACGGTTGGTAAGAACACGATCTCCTTGATTTTATATGAGGATTCACCCTAATAAACGACTACTGCGCAATCAAGGTGCAAACAACAAAGGATAAACATCACAGGCAATTAATAATAATTCATGTGCTTTGGTATAGCCTTTGTAATTCCTCGGAAGTCCTTGGCGCTCGTCCTTGAGGATCACCATCTTCATTGTTCCCGGTCATGATAAAATTCCCGAAGGAGAATTACCATATCCGAAACCTTGCCAAGTCCATATATACATCAACGTCCACAACTAAGGGTATAGACCTGAAGCTACTAAAGCACATCGTTGGCACCAACAAGCATACTAGGAGCAGCCGGAAGGACCGCGGATAGCCAGAAGTTCGTAAAGATCTTGCGAATACTGCCATGGAATATGATGTACAACTTCTTGGGAAGCAACTAAAATAAACTTAATGCAAGAACCATGCAATGCTCACACCAACTGGTGCTCTAGATCAAATCATACCAACGCATAGATCGGCTCTGATACCACTATTGGGTTGCGGGGAAAACTTTAAAATTTATCCGTAACCTTACCGCCAAGATCTATTCTATGAAGGTACGTTGCACCCCATAATGCGATGATCCAGAATACTTACAAACACGCTTGCGGAAGATCTTGTGTTTGTCGAAGTAGATGTCGGTGAAGCCTGATGAAGAATCTCACGTCCACGCCAGGAGGTGAGATTGTTGCCGTACGTCGTCGTTGATGTAGACCTTGATGAAGTTGTTCCGTTGTCCAAGGAACTTACTTGTGCAAATCCCGCTCTAGCGGTATCCACACATACACCGTGTCAACCCACCCCGTGCGATCACCGCCTAGCTACTAGCACGTGGTGAAGAGAGTCAGCCTTGCGGCGTAGTTTAGGTGGTAGATCTAATCAACTAGATTAGATCTATAAGAGAAGATTATAGACGTCTAATTCTCAACACATGAGATCTACAAGAGAGAGAGAGAACTTGCACGGAGGCAAACTTGTATGTCAAACCCTAGGGGCATGGGGTTGCTAATAAAGGAGGCCAAGGGGTGGAGGGACTTAGGGAAGGGGCCAAGCCCTTCCCCTTGGGCTGGCCGGCCAAGGAAGGGAGGGAGGAGTCCCTCCCCTTCCCCAACTCGGATTGGGGGGAGGAGTAGGACTCCTCCCTCCCAAACCTGCCACACCACACAAGGAAAGGGGGGGGAAGGAGACGCTTCCCCACCCCAACTCGGATTGGGTGGAGGAGTTGGACTCCTCCCCCTAAACCGCCTCACCCTAGAAGGAAAGGGGGAGGAGACCTCCCCCACCTCCAACTCGGATTGGAGGGGACTTCCCCCCTCCCACCGCCTCAAGCCGCCGCCGTCCCCCCATGGGCCACGTGGCCCATTAGTGTTTCGGCCATGGGGGGAACTTCCCCCTCTACGGCGCCTTGGCCCACCACGACCTTGGTGGGCCTATTAATATTATTCCCTTTATTAATTAAATAATTAATTAATTATTTCGTCTAATTAATTCCTAAATAAATATTTCCTTTAACGGAAAATTCCCGGAATTAATTACTTATCATATAACTCATATTTATATGAATCGGGATACCTAGTATCCGCCGACAAAACCATCGGAACAATATTTCCTTCTTTATAAGCACTCGGATTAAATCCGCTGATGATAGAAACCATTCCTATCATCCCGGGACATTAGATGTCCGCATTCTCTCTAACTCATAATTCACCGGAACAAATCCCAGTGACGTCGGAGCTACTCCGACACAATCTCATTCCCACTAAAACTACATCTTTACTCTCGATCAAAGATTGACCTACGGCTTAAGTGTGTGACCCAAAAGGTTCAGCAATCACAAAGTATTGTTTGGGAGCTTACCAAACAATAACCAGAAGTGGGTTAGGCATTCGTACTGGCACCCTTATGTTGTGAATGAACAACAGAACCTGTGCGTTACTCATTACGCTTAATCCCCTTACGTACACGATACCAATGTTATCTCGAGATTGAGACAATGTGTTCTAGTGTGATCAAACCCTTTGATCATAACACATATTATTCTCGTACCAATATCATTCTCTTTTCTCATTCCGTATGTATATTTTGTCCCGTGATAAATCACGCTTGTGTCTGGCCAGACGATTGGGTGACAACATTAATACTTGAGATGGCCTAGAGGATGTATCTCTCCATCGTCTGGAGGAGTAAGTGCCATTCTTGAACGATCTCTGTTCCAATACATTATCCTAGGTCAAGCCCAAAAGCCACCTATCATAGTCCCATGTTACTGCAAGACGTTTGATGGAAATCAAAGCTCGAATGTCGAATAAGCGGTCACAAGATATTCTCATAGCATAGGGATCTAGCTAATGATAACTAAATAGATGATCAATCGCTATTTCATCGTCGATGATTTGTCTCATAGCAAGATCATACGGTGGGTCGGTTCAGTGCGATTATCATTCCGATAATCCACTCCTATAGTTGAATGACTTATACAAAGTCCATGATCAGGAAAACACGATCATCGAGCAACAAGATAGGCTAGTCTTAGAGACAAGACCAGGAACTATTTTTCCGTTCATATCTCTACACGTGTATCGGAGGTTTTCCTCTTGCATACGTTGTATTTGCTATACAAGTACCCAATACAGTTGTAGCATAAAGATACAAACATTAATAATAAACATGGAGATAAATAATAAACTTAATTATTATTGTCTCTAGGGCATATCTCCAACAGTCTCCCACTTGCACTAGAAACAATAATGATTCTAGTTAGCATGATGACATGACACCAAATGGAACTAATGTGCCACTCACGCTTTCGCATGCGGATCTGAAACTGTGTCCGCACTTTTGTCGGAGAATGATCCCCGTGAACCAGGAATCGAAGGGCTGAACACGAAACTTAACAACACTCTCGTCAACCTCGGCGACCAAGCACGGCGAGCTCGATGAAATGCATCACGACAGAGATAGACACCAGCTCGTACCCAGGTTCAGGCCCTCCGGGAGGAGTAACGACCCTACTTCCTGCTGTGTGATATTGCACTGCTTCACGAGGTTATAGTACAGGGGTGCTTGCCGAGGGCAAAGCTTACAACGATGGCAGAGCTTCCTCTCTGTGGAAGCTCTCTTCTCTGAGTGGACTAGTAGTCTTAGGTGGGTGAATGGTCGATCCCTTTCTCCAATGGTGCTCCCCCTCCTTATATAGGCACAGGGGTGTAAGTTAGGGTTCCTCCATGGCGCCGGTCCAGGAGGACGGCGCACCCTTGGTCCAGGGGTGGTGGACGAGGTCTACCGTCGTTGGTCTTGCTGGTCTTCGTCAGGCCCTGCCACCGCCCGTCCAGAACGGTGGCCGGCGCTCCAGAGGTCCGTGGTGTCATGTCGGTGACGTCGCCGTTGGAGTGGAGTGGCAGCATGTCCCCTTAGCAGAAAAGTCGCATGCTTGGTAATCCTCCTCCTTTAGGGCAGCTTTGTCGCTCTCCTTTAAGCATGGGAATAGCAACTGCAGCCCATTCGTCATCGTGTGCAGGCATGCGCGTCACTCTGCTGTGAAGCGCATGCCCCATGTGCGTCCTGCCAGGATGGCAGAACCTCGCCGAGCACTTCGAGTGCTCCGCCACCCCGAGAGGGAAAAATCTCCCGAGGCGGTCCCTGAGTCACGGAGACTTGGTCGTTTGCTTCAGCGTAGAAGCCCCCGCGAGGGGCGAGGCCTCGCGGGGCTCGCCAGTCGTCGTGGCCCAGTCCTTAGTCGTCTTCCGTGCCTAGGTGTCTGGGGCCAGAAGGGCTGGCCCATGATACCCTGGTTTTCATTGGGCCGACAGTAGCCCCCAGGCCCGCGATGGAGAAGCCGCGGCCCATGCACGTAGGCGAAGCGTCGGGGGCCCAATAGCCGTTCTGGGCCGGGACACGCGTCGAGCGGTTATGGCTTGGAGGTTGCCTCGGCCGCCTCGACTTCTTCGGTGTCTCGGTCGTGGTGGTGGGCCCGCCACGTCTGACGGGACTGCTCCACGCGGAGGTTAAGGGCAGGGGAACCGGCATGATTCCCCATCACTCTCCCCGCTCCTCTTCGCCTCTTCCCCCTTGTGCCTCAATCTCTCCGAAACTCCACCGCCGCCGAGATGTCGCCCAAGAAAGCTTCCGCCGCGTAGAAGAGAAAGGCCGTGGCCTCGTCCGGTGAATGGACCTCAGCAGGGCGTGGCCACGCGCGGAAGCCTGCACTGCTGGATAGCTGCATGCGGACCCTTGAGAAGCTGGAAGGGGTGCGATTCATGGCCTCCTCCGATTTCAGCGAGCGGGGGAAGACGAGGCTTCGTCCGGGGGGCTCCCCCGGAGGTCAAGGCGCTCCCTTCTACCCCATCTTCCTCCACACTTTTTACGCGGGCCTTGTCCCCCCTTTTTCTGAGTTCTTCATCGCCATTCTGAAGCACTACCGGAGCCACGTGCTTCATCTCCAGCCCAACTCCGTCCTCATTCTCTCCATCTTCACCTACTTCTTCGAGGCGTATGTCGGGGTCATGCCCTCGGTGGACCTCTTTCGTAGCTTCTTCGCCCTGCGCTTTACAGCGTCCTCCGAGACCACGGGCTGCGTCTCCTTTCGAATCACTGATGGCATGGCGAAGCGTTACATTCCCATCGCCTGGAAGGATTCCGTTCCCATTACGAGCATAACGAAGAAGGTGGAGGACTTCTGTAGATGGTGGTTCTATGTGGAGATCTCGGGGGATCTCCCACTTCGAGCTGCCGACGGGGCCCTCGGTGAAGCACGATGGTTGGGGCAGCTTCCCTTTGAGCCATGCTTCTCTCGGCCCCGTGGAGGAGGGCCTCGGCCACCGGCCAAATGGTGGACAGGGACTTCGTCATGCGGCACATCGCTCCGCTCCAGTCCCATGTGAAGCCCATGTGGCTGTTCGCAGGGAGGTCGGACAAGATGCGCCTTGGCCACGCTAGCTTGAAGGCAAAGGTGGTGAGGGAGTCCTGAACACCCTCTTCACGGCTCCCGATATCCCCGAGCCGGCGGGCAAACTCACCAAGCCATTGCACCGCCTGGAGATGCCAGAGCTCCTCGAGCGCCTGACGCCGATGCCAGATTTTTCGGCGTGGGGCCTGCTCTCGATGGGGAGGGAGAAACCCGCAGAGGCCTCCCTTCAGGCGGCTCCGGTTGGTCCGATCGAGGGGGAAGGCGAGGCTTCGGGGTCTTCTTCGGACTCTGCCGCTGATGACGAGGGGTCCCGGGAGGGCACCAGGTCTCCCGGAGAGGACGCGGACCCTCTGGTAGCGGCTGAGCCGGCCGCAGAGGCTCTGGACATCTCGTCGGGAGACGAGGATCCCAACGAGATCCCCTTCTGCTTTGCTCCATCGCAACCCGTAGAAGATGACGACGATGAAGGGGGGGTCCTCCGGAGAGTCTCCTCCGCCCCGCCGTGAGTTCCGCTCGAAGGCGATCCACGATCCTTCTCCCAGGACTCTTCCTGGGGCTCCTCCAGAGAGGGAGGCCGAGGAGGCTCCGGAGGTGGCGAGGGCCACAGCCCCCCGGCCTCGATGCGAGAAGAAGAGGAAATGGGTGGATGTGACGACGTAAGTTCTTTTCCTTCCTTCTCTAATTCCGCCACAGCTCCCAATGTCTTCTTCGGTCGCCTCCTAACTTTCTTCTCTTCAGATCCTCCACGGAACAGCCGCGGAGGCGGCTTCGCAAGCTGGGGGAGGTGTCGGCGCCTGCAAGGGCGTCCGCCGCTCCCGAGGTCGAGAGGTCTCCCGACGCGGGGGAAGACTATGGAGGAGGAGAGGGGGCCAGCGGGTCCCCTCCTACATGCCCCGTCTATTCTCCTGTGCGAGAGGAGGAGTCTGGGGAGAAAGGAATGGAGGCGGCCAAGGAGGATGTCGGCGCCGTGATGGAGGACGAGGCCCCACCGTCGTCTCCTGCGTAGGAGGGCTCGGGGGTAGTCGAGATGCATCCCGGGACTGCGGCGCCAATGGCCTCGGCAGCCTCTGGGCCTGTTACGGCCGGGACCCCGGCGGGGCAAGATGGCGGGACTCCCGGAGAGGGGGACGTCCCGCCTGCTCAGAGGGACGTCGGTGCTAGCGACGGGCACCATGCGAGCCCCCGGGAGTGTCATGAGGCCGCCCCGCACCCCGGCGGCGCAGCCCCCAGTCCCTCGCCTGGTGCCGGTGTTGACGGTCTGTCCGCAGACTCCTGGGCCATGGTTCCCGGCGGAGTCCAGTGTGACGCCGTTCACCGCGAGGTCTTCTTCCGCGAGGTGAGGGAAATGCTCAGCGGCCTCGAAGTTGGTCTCATCAACGACGAGCACATCCGAGAGGCGGACCACCTGAGCCTGGCGCAGGGGTGGGCTAACCTCCAGATGGCGGCCGATCACTGCCGCCGCGCGGGCGAGACTGCGCTCGCAGAGGCGTGGCAGTTCGCCATGGAGATGCGTGCCAGCGTGATATAGGAGTCCGAGGAGGTCCTTGCGGAGCTGGCGACCAAGCGCGCGGAGCTGCAGGCGGAGACCGAAGCCAAGCACCAGGAGCTTTTTGCCCATGAGGCTGCTGTTGCTTCCAGGCTCCAGGAGGTTTCGTCACGCGAGGCAGAGGTCGCCGGCCGGGAAGCGGAAGCCGCTACCAAGCTTCGAGACCTCTCTGCGAGCGAGAGGAAGATTGTCGCTGAGTCGGAGGCCATGCAGAGATGCCTGGAGGACTTCCGCACGGCCTTGAATGCCCGCGAGGAGGGGTTGCGTCGGCGCGAAGGTGAAGCCAAGCAGATGGAGCAGGATCTTTCCGCGGCAAAGCTGCAGCTTGAGGGTCGTGAGGCTAGGGTGGCCTCCGCCGAGGCGTTGCAGGAGGAACAGCGCGGCATGATGGCGTCCTTAGTGGCCGACGCGCGCGCTGTAGCGGAGCGTATGGGCACTGACGTCCCTGACCTCGCAATCGATGGAGGCGCCAGCGTGCAAGCCCACTTGAGCTTCTTTGGACAGCTTATGTCAAACTTCTTGCAGACCGCGACAAGCTTGGACACTCGCCTTGAGGAGGACACTCGCCTTGAGGGTTTAGGGTTTTTTATACTTGGAGTAGCCAAGTTACACTTCGCCATGTCGAGGCATGGGTATTTTTATACTTGGAGTAGCCAAGTTACAACCAACCATGTCCGGGCATGGGGTTCCACAGGATGTGGCTGAGACTTCTCGCGGCCCGAGGCGACGCGTGGTAGAGAGAGCTCAGTTGGAGAGGCCCTCGGAGAGGGAAAAGCTTTTGTGAAGCTTGAGGAGGTGACGTCTCGAGCGTCCCTCTGGAGACAAAAAATGTCTGTGGTGACTTTGGGTCACGGGTAGAACTTGCGGAGATGTTGTATATTCCACGGGTTTTTGACGGTATGCCGTCTTGAGTCTCCAGCCGTGCCGCTCCAGGCCTGGCGACGTGCGTGACCCGGTAGGGTCCTTCCCACATGGGCGAGAGCTTGTGGAGGCCTTCTCTGGAGAGTATTCTTCTGAGGACCAAGTCGCCGGCTTCAAGGGAGCGCGAGCGTATGTGGCGGCTATGGTACCGGCGCAATGCTTGCTGGTACCTTGCCGCCCTGATTGCCCCCTGCGTCGCAGTCCTTCCAGCAACAACAGGTCGTCGTTGTGGAGGGCATCTTGGTCATCCTCGTTGAACGCCAGGACCCCAGAGATCCATGTTTGATCTCGCTGGGAAGGACAGCCTCAGCCCCGTAGACGAGGGCGAAGGGCGTTTCTCCTGTTGGCTTGGTCGCAGTTGTCCGGAACGACCAGAGTACCGAGGGGAGCTCGTCGATCCAGTTCTTGCCTGAGCCTTTGAGGCGGTTGAAGCTTCGCATCTTGAGGCCCTTGAGCACTTCGGCATTTGCACGCTCGGCTTGCCCGTTGCTTCGTGGGTGGGCTACCGAGGCGAAACATAGCCGGGTGCCCAGCTTGTCGCAGTAAGCTCTGAAGGCGCCGCTTGTGAACTGCGAGCCGTTGTCGGTGATGATGCGATTGGGTACGCCGAAACGGCACGCGATGCTCCTCAGGAATTTTACCGCTGAGTTCGCCGGGATGGAGCGTACTGCTTCCACTTCTGCCCATTTGGTGAACTTGTCAACGACGACGTATAAGAAGCGGTAGCCCCCACTTGACCTCGGGAAGGGTCCCAGAATGTCCAGCCCCCAGACCGCGAAGGGCCAGGTGAGCGGGATGGTCTGGAGTCCCAGCGCCGGTTGGTGGACCTGCTTGGCATGAAATTGGCATGCTTCGCAGGCTTGAACCAGGGCGGCGGCGTCCTGGAGCACTGTGGGCCAGTAGAAACCCTCCGAAAAACTTTGCCGGCGAGGGTACGTGAAGATGAATGATGGCCACATTCTCCACTGTGCACGTCTTCCAGAAGCTGCCGACCTTCCTCGGCGGGGACGCATCGCAGGGAGACGCCGTTGGGGCGTTTGCGGTATAGGTCCTCTCCGATGATGCAGTATGATCTGGCCACGCGAGTGATTCTTTCGGCTTCTGCGTCGTCCTCAGGTAGAGTCCCTGTGCTCAGGAAATCTTTGATCTCGACGATCCAGTTTTCCTCTTGAGACGCCATAGCCATCAGCAAACGAACTCCTGAAGGCGGACCACAGTCTGGTGCCCCTGTCGATGGTGGCAGCGGGAGCTCCTCGTCAACATCCATAGCTTCCGCTTGAGCCTGCTTCGGCTGCTTGACAGAGGCTTTGTGAAGTCTTTCTTCAAAGACGCCTGGCCTTTGGGGCTCCCTCCTTGACGCTCGCTTGGCGATCTCATCTGCTTCCTGATTGTCCTTACGCGGGATGTGCATGAGCTCCATGCCTTTGAAGTTTTTCTCGATTTTTCGGACTTCCTCCAGATAGGCCATCATATGATCATCCTTGGGCTTGTAGCTTTTGTTGGAGAAATTGACGAGAAGCTGTGAGTCGCCCTTGATGAGGAGATGCTTGATGCCTAGAGCAGTCGCGGCCCTGAGTCCGGCGAGGAGGCCTTCGTACTCGGCGATGTTGTTGGAGACCTTGTCCTCGTTGGTGAAGTCCATTTGGACAGCATAGTATAGCTTGTCTCCAGTTGGGAGTCAGGACGGCACCGGCGCCTGCGCATTGATGCGCAAACTCCGTCGAAATGCATGGTCCAGTGGTTCGGCACAGCCTCCTCTGGAGGTTCCGCCGGGTCTTCTTCCTCCCGAGGACTTCCTCGTTGTGGGTCTGTCCATTCAGCGACGAAATCAGCCAAAGCTCGTCCTTTGATGACCCTGGTAGTGTCGAATTGCAGGCCGAAGGGCTGCAATTCGATACCCCATCCTGCGACGCGATCTGTAGCGTTTGGATTACGCAGGATCTGCTCCAGGGGATACGAAGTGACCACTGTGATGGGGTGGCCCTGGAAGTAGTGGCGCAGCTTCCTTGAAGCGATGAGGAGGGCGAGGAGCAGCTTTTGCTGCATGGTGTAGCGCTCACGCGCATCTCGAAGCACCGTGCTGACGAAGTAAACTGGGTGCTCGACGAGCGCGGTGAGCGGCGTTTCGCCACTCGGCTCATCGCACGACTTCTCAGGTCCCTTGAGGGAGCTGTTCTGAGGTTGGCCCTCGGCGAGGTCTCCCGCTTGAGGCCCGGGCCCGGATTGAGTGCCAGGGTTTGAAGGGGCCTGCTTCTCGTTCGGGGGCTCATGGGGGGAAGCGGTGGTGCACTTCTTGGTGGGGACGGGCTCCTCCCTCTCAGCCACTAAGACCGCGCTGACAGTTTGCGGGGTGGCCGCAGGTACAGCTTCAGGTGCTCGCGGGGTCTCGGGGCGACCATGACCGGTGGGCTGGCCAAGTACTTTTTGAGATCCTCAAAGCCTGGTCTGCTTCGGGGGTCCATTCGAACTTGCCCGACCTTTTCATGAGTTTGAAGAAAGGCAGGGCTCTTTCGCCGAACTTCGAGATGAAGCGGCCCAGGCTGGCCATGCAACCTGCTAGACGTTGCATGTCTTTCAGGCGGCGAGGCGGCTGCATTTCTTCGATGGCCTTGATCTTGTCTGGGTTTGCCTCAATGCCTCGGTGAGACACTAGGAACCCAAGGAGCTTGCCTGAAGGGACCCCAAAGACGCACTTGGCGGGGTTCAGTTTGATGTTCACCTTGCGCAGGTTAGCAAAGGTCTCCTCGAGGTCCTTCAAGAGGTGTCTTCTTGGCGAGTCTTGACCACGATGTCGTCGACATAGGCCTCTGCGTTCCGCCCCATCTGAGCCCCCAAGGCGATCCTCATGAGCCTCTGGAAAGTGGCACCGGCATTCTTCAGGCCAAAGGGCATGCACGTGTAGCAATACACACCACATGGGGTGAGGAAAGCTGTCTTCTCTTCGTCCTCCTTTGCCATTTTGATTTGGTGGTAGCCGGAAAAGGCATCCAGGAAGCACAGGAGGTCGCAGCCCGCTGTGGAGTCCACGATTTGGTCAATTCTGGGCATGGGGTAAGGGTCCTTGGGGCAGGCCTTGTTAAGATCCGTGTAGTCGATGCAGAGGCGGCCTCCTCCGGTGGCCTTGGGGACGACAACCCCGTTGGCGAGCCAATCGGGGTGCGCAACCTCGCGGATCACATGTGCGTCTTTCAACTTCTCCACCTCCTTGATGATGAATTCCTGTTTCTCGGGCGCTTGGCGCCTCGCCTTTTGCTTCACGGGGCGTGTGTTTGGACACACGGCTAAGTGGTGCTCGATCACCTCCCTCGGTACGCCGGACATATCTGACGGTGTCCAAGCGAACATGTCAGAGTTTGTCCTGAGGAAGGCGACGAGCGCGCTTTCCTATTTGGGAGGCAAACCAGCGCCTATGTTGACGCTAGCCCCGAGCTCCCATCATCCAGAGACACCTTCTTCGTGGCGGTCTTTCTTGTACGAACATTGTTTCTTCTTGGAGGGCTTCTCGAGGGGTTCTCCCTCATCCTCCTCTGTCGAGGTCGCTGCGGCGCGCTTTTGTACGCCAGCTCGACGGCGCGTAACGCCTCTTGGACTTGGCCGTGGATGGTGATTGTGCCACCACAGCCAGGGAGCTTGACGAGGTTATACGCATGGTGAGTGACCGCCATGAACTTCGCGAGGGCAGGGTACCCGAGGATGGCGTTGTAGGGTAATCCGATGTAAGCGACATCGAAGTCGATGAGCTCAGTGCGATAGTTCTCGAGGGTGCCGAAGGTGACGGCCAGCCTCACTTGCCCCAGAGGGGTGATGAGCCCATCAGTTACCCCTGCGAAGGGCTTGGAAGGCATGAGCTTGTCGTACGGCACCTGAAGCTGCTCGAAGGTCTCGACGGAGATGACGTTCAAGCCAGCCCCACCATCGACGAGCGTTTTTGTGACGGCGATGTTGTTGATGGTGGGGGTGCATAACAGCGGGATGGTTCCCACCGTCTGGGTAGACCTGGGGTGGTGCGGGAGTCGAAAGCGATCGGGTACTGCGACCACTTGAGGGGCTGAACGGCCTCGGTGCTCGGAGAGCGGCGTTGACCGCTCGAGCGAACTGCTTGAAGTGGTTGTTCGACGGGGCGCTGAGCTCCGCCAAGGATGCAGGCCGCGATCCCCTTGGGAGCCTGGTAGCCCCCAGGGTTGTCGTCAGGGAGATTGTTGTTTTGCCTAGCGATGTTCTGGCCCTCCTGAGGCGGGGGCTGCCATTGGTGCCGCGGCGTTCGCCTCCGTGGCCACCACGGCCTCTCCCGTGGCCGCCTCGGTCCTCTTGCTACTGACGCTTCTGGGAGAGTTGTTTCAGCTCCCAGCAGTCCTCGGTGTTGTGGTTGGTCCTGTTGTGGTAGATGCAGTACATGCCGGTGCTTGTTTCTTGCTTGTGGTCCCTGAAGGGTCTCCGCGGGCAACTTGTCATCGCGCTCGGCAGCGAGGATAGTGGTGACCTTGCGCTTCTCAGCGTTCTTCTTCTTTGTCTTGTCATCCTCTTCTACCTCTTTCTTGAAGAGGAGGCCTTCCTCAGCCTTGGCGCACTTGTCTGCCAGGTCGAAAAGCTTGGACACAGAAGTGAGTGTGTCATGGATGCCAAGCTTCTCGAGCATCCTGCGGTTCGACACGCCTTCCCTGAAGGCGGCGATAACCTGCGAGTCTTCGACGTTCGCGATCTTGTTGCGACCTGGCTGAAACACTGGATGAACTTGCGCAGGGATTCGCCTGACTTCTGGCGCACCACGCGGAGGTCGTTGTAGGTGAGGGGCGCTCATACGTGCCTTTGAAGTTGGCCACGAAACGCCTGCAGAGGTCCTCCCACGAGTCGATGGAATCGTCGGGTAGGTTCATCAGCCAGGAGAGTGCGGATTCCTTTAGGGCCATAGAGAACCAGTTGGCCATGACTTTGTCATCGCTTCCTGCGGCTTGGATGGCCACGGTGTAGAGTTGCAGAAACTCCAGAGGGTTAGTTCGGCCGTCGTAGTGCGGAGGCAACTCTGGCTTGAACTTGTACGACCACGCAACCCTGTGCAGCTTCTTTGTGAAGGCAGCGCAGCCTGTGGCGTAGGTCGTGACGACGATGTTCGCATTGTGGTTCTGGCGCCCTGCAGCAGCGATGTCGTCGATGATTCGGTTGTTGCGCTCCTTCAGGCGCTCAGTCTCCACCCGCAAGTCCGGCGTCGTTCTCACCACGATTTGACAATCGCGCGGAGAGGAGGCGTGAGACGGAGTGCGGTGGTCTCCCGCCGGCGGCGGGGGTGGTGGAGGCGGAGGAGCACCTGGTGCAGGATCTCCCACGCGTCCGGAGTGGCGCACCACCGAACGAGAGGCAGCCGGGGCCGCGGGGACGCCGACGGCGTGTACGAGCGCGGTGATGTGCGCCAGCCAGTTGGCGTGGCCTTCTTCAGTGGGGCGGTAGCGGAGGAGCTCCTGCGCCATGAGCAGCGCGGCGCTTGGGCTGGGCGCGGCCCGACTCTGTGACGAAGCCCCCTGGTCCCTAGAGGGATGCAGAGAGGAGGCTTCCTCGTCACCACCCTCCTCCTACGGCTCCTCGACGCGGGGCTCATGGCCGTCGTTACGCGGGGCGCGGTTGACGCGAGGACGACCACGCGGGTTGCGGCCCGGTGCGGGCTCGGTGGTGGCCCTGTCGTTGGCGTTCGTGCGACGTGCGAGGCGCTCAGCTCGGGTCTGAGCCATGGCGCCGGAGAGGTTATCGAGGAAGGTTGAAAGCGCACCTCAGCCCCCTACCTGGCGCGCCAAATGTCGGAGAATGATCCCTGTGAACCAGGAATCGAAGGGGCTGAATATGACACTTAACAACACTCTCGTCAACCTCGGCGACCAAGCACGGCGAGCTCGACGAAATGCATCACGACAGAGATAGACACCAGCTCGTACCCAGGTTCAGGCCCTCCGGGAGGAGTAACGACCCTACTTCCTGCTGTGTGATATTGCACTGCTTCACGAGGTTACAGTACAGGGGTGCTTGCCGATGACAAAGCTTACAACGATGGCAGAGCTTCCTCTCTGTGGAAGCTCTCTTCTCTGAGTGGACTAGTAGTCTTAGGTGGGTGAATGGTCGATCTCTTTCTCCAGTGGTGCTCCCTCTCCTTATATAGGCGCAGGGGCGGAAGTTAGGGTTCCTCCACGGCGCCGGTCCAGGAGGGCGGCACACCCTTGGTCCAGGGGTGGTGGACGAGGTCCACCGTTGTTGGTCTTGCTGGTCTTCGTCAGGCCCTGCCACCGCCCGTCCAGAACGGTGGCCGGCGCTCCAGAGGTCTGTGGTGTCATGTCGGTGACATCGCCGTTGGAGCGGAGCAGCAGCATGTCCCCTTAGCACAAAAGTCGCATGCTTGGTAATCCTCCTCCTTTAGGGCACCTTTGTCGCTCTCCTTTAAGCATGGAATAGCAACTGCAGCCCATTCGTCATTGTGTGCAGGCATGCGCGTCACTCTGCTGTGAAGCGCATGCCCCATGTGCGTCCTGCCAGGATGGCAGAACCTCGCCGAGCACTTCGAGTGCTCCGCCACCCCGAGAGGGAAAAATCTCCCGAGGCGGTGCCCGAGTCACGGAGACTTGGTCATTAGCTTCAGCGTAGAAGCCCCCGCGAGGGGCGAGGCCTCGCGGGGCTCGCCAGGCGCCGTGGCCCAGTCCTTAGTCGTCTTCCGCGCCTAGGTGTCTGGGGCCAGAAGGGTCGGCCCATGATACCCTGGTTTTCATTGGGCCGACAACTTTGATCCAACCAAAGTTCATAGACTATTTATCACCTCACATGCCAAACTTGACTATGTAAGTCGGATTTATTAGGAATTGGATATGGACTTTCCGGTTCCGTAGTAGCATTAATAATACCCGGTTGATATTATCATACCATCTTTATAGAAACCTCACCTGAGTAAGGACTCATCCAATAACTTGCTTATCATGACGTCTCACATCAATGACGCAACTATCCTCGATAGATAAACTATCTTTGTTGTAGAATCCACTCATAAGATACAAGTGTTTTTGATAAAATAAAAACACCAAGTATTTATCAATTGAAATTGCATTTATCATATTAAATTGATTTCATAATTCCACCACAAATATGTATACGAGTAACTTCTCTATACACACTATTTGAAGCTTTACAAAATCCACCTTGTCGTTTTCTTTTGTAATCTCACCATCAGGTTCTTTTACCAAACCTTTATATGATCAATTACAATCTTAATTAACAGCTCTTTATGAGAATATCCCTTTTTAAGAATTTCTCACTAACACCGGTGGCAAAACTTTATAAAATTTTAGCACTTTGGAAACTTTCCGGCTTTATGTACTATATATAGCAATGTCATAAGCAAAATCACATTAAATATGATTTGATCTTATTCCTCTCTATTCGCTCATCCAGGACTACGAAGGTCAAGATATCTCACAAATATCACGCTATGAATTCTTGATCAAATTTCTTTGACTCAAGACACAATTCGAAATTACCTTTCAGAATTGCACTTTAGTACATTCATACTCATGTTTATTAAAATTCTATCTTACAGACAAAATTTTAATAAGACATTTTCTGACCTTTTATTTAAACTCTTTAAATCACGAGATTTATATATTTGTTAATTCGGCCTAGCCTTATTCAACAAATATAAATTATCTAGATAATTTTCATAATCCAAACTAATTATTTAAACTGTCTTTTAAGTCCCTTCGATTTATATAATGAAAAGAATAGAATTCTTACTCATTAATATGACTGACTTCAAACATTCATAATATAATTATCTAGATAATTTTCATAATCCAAACTAATTATTCTTAGCAATGATACTGCTACTTTAGTTCAACAACAGCATCAAGCCATTGATATGAAAAGTATTGCAACTTTTCACTATCAGTTATTCGTCCTTGATAAAACAATTTTAATCAAGACTAGCTTTATGAATATTAGATATTCATATCTGTCCTTTCTTTATGAAATATTCATGCACATGATTTTACATCACATCCAAAAAACTCTCAAGATTGGATCTTGGAGTCTCATGAATTTTTCTTGAAATCCTTTTATGACAAATGTCGTCATTAATGAATGTTCATTATTCTGATTGTAATTGTTTTGCTTATATCATGTTCCTAGACATTTAAATGATTTCAATCACCTAGTGATTTAATCATCAAATTTCTCACATGACCTCTTAATACTTAATTCGAATCATGTATCACCACATGTATTCCTGGACAAAATAATGATATGGAAACATTTGCATGTTTACCCTTTCATTTTAACACTTGCCCAAAGACTCCCAGTCTTAATTTAGTATTATTATTTCCACTCTCTCTTCATGAGAAGACACTTTTCTCCAATTCTAAAGTCATCAAGCATTTAGAATTATGTGTGGAAAACACTTGCCAAAATAACAATTCTGGACTTTTGCAAAACACATTTTCAATTCGAATTCAAACTTGAAATCCTCAATTAAAAATTGGAACTTACTATCAAAATAACTCTAAGTTAAAATTGATATAGGTCCCTGGAATACAAACAAAATATTCTATCTACTTTAGTGGGTAATTTGGAATTCTAATTTCACATCACATCAAACAAGACCTTGTAACATTTCCTTTTAATCTTTATCTTGCAAAAGATTTTATTACCATGATGATTTCGAATTACCAAAATCCATCACAAGTAATTTGACTAAGAAAAATTTCCTTCGTCAATAATGTTACAATATTTTATTAAGTCCTTTTCTTTTACTTTAATCAATTCATTTGATTCCTTTATTTTGAGTCTCACACTCTCCCACTGAATTATATGAAACATTGAAAGTTCAATAATTTCATTAACTCTATTTCATTAATATGCAACTTCATATTAAGTCTTCAATAGAATTGAATTAATGGGTAGATTCCACTCCTTTATGTAAACCTCGAAATTTACTAGTGCCTAGCACTTTGCCAAATTCGAGTCTACTAAATGCCTAGCATTTTGTGGATTTCGATTTTCATCAAATGCCTAGCACTTTGTGAATTTCTAATTTCTCCAAGTGTATGACACTTTGTGATTTTAGTTTTATCCATTTAATTTATAGATAACTTTAAGAGTCTCAAAGAGAACCAACGAAAAGTATAACTCCAAATTAAAGATTAAACTAACTTTAATTATTACTCAAAACTTTAAGTAACAACTTGAATCAAAACAATAAAGACTTAACAAACAAATAATTGACATATCTCAATAAAGAAGATATAAACTTTGAATTTACAAACTTGGAATTCCCACATAATTCGAACAATGACTTGTTCCAGAATCTAAAATATTCATTACATAATGATCGAACTAAAAATAACTCTTATTTAAAGTTCTAGTGTAAATCTTTCTTCATTGACTTTGGATTGAAGACATAGTGGTGATCATTGCGCATTGTGTGCCTTTCTTTCCCCACTTCCTCCAATTCTTCCTAAATCTCTAGTCTCTTTCCCGTTTCACATTGCGATCATGCAACATGAAAAATTCTAGTATTCACATACCAAAATATATTCGAGTCGAGATTATGCCAATAACTTGTGTATAACTCGTATACCTCTTGTGGACTTGCCACTGGTCTTGCAAGAAGGATGCTGTCATCAGATGATGCACATATATATCCAACTCAGCTGATAAGAGCATTTTGAAGACTTCCTTGACTGTCTTCTCTACTCCTATCAATTCATAACACGCCACAAGGCGTAGTACAATTATGGTAGTATTCTTGGAAGTGTGCCAACAACTTGATTTCATGGAATTGGTTGCCCAATATCCTCAAGCTCCCTGAGTATTTTGCAGAACTTAACCTTGTGCTCCCTCATCGAGCTTTCGCTTGATAGTTTGCAAGATCTAAGTTCTCCATTGAGTTTGTCGTTTAGCAAGACATAACTGGCATATGAACCGAGCTTTCAAAACTTCCATAAGACGGAAGGGGCGAAAGTATGGATAACTGTCGCTAAGCTTGGGACACATCCTGTCTAGCATAACCATACTCACTTCATACTCATCTTTCTCCATAAGAGAATATTCTTCTTCTACTTCTGGAACAACTGTATCCAGAATATGCTCTAATCGCGTCTACTGAGATTATCTCTCAGCCCATGAAGCCAATCCGTAAAGATCACGCTTCCCACAGTTAACTATTTTAACAACTAATCTTTATGCACATATTCAACGGGATCCATCTTCTACAACAAAACAAGTTTATTTAGACTTCTAGTTTATTACTAACTAGCTGGGTGGCCCGCGCATTTGCGCGGCTAGATTTGTTATGCATTGTGTACATAAGGTATATTTTATTTTTTTTGTACTAAATGGATTTTCCCTTTCCTGTTCTTTATGCTTTTCTATGACGATTGTAGTGAGATACGGAATCTTCTATATAGATGATAACAATTGACACTAATAAATTATTTACTAATAACTTATTATAACACCAAAGAATTAAAATTTATGTACTAATTTATTCAGACATCATCATTTTTTACAAATATCGCTACATAAGGGAGTTGTACGGGATGGTTATATAGATTAAATACAGATTATATTGCTCTGTACAATATCTACACAGGGATATAAAAATCTACATGCTTTAATAGCAATGCTACCACGCACAAATATGTTTCCATCTAAGATACATATCATGATTTTCTACAAATAGCCATTGCTACCACGCACAAATACTTTAAGGCGTAATTAGATGCATGATCAAACGTATCATATGATTATTGACAAATTTTAGTGAGTACTGAAGAGTCGTAAATGCTTATGCACATCAACTTTGTAGGTAAATTTTGTTGTTCATCTGCTCTTGTATGATACCGATGGCTAAATTGGACACTTGCTCACATATTAGGAAATTCCGGTCCACAGGTCTATGTCAATTCCGTATATCCTGGCTCAGAATACAAATTATAGAGTATATCTGCAGTAAAAAGGTAATAATAAGTACTACTCGAGTTCATAAAATTAAATCTAAGGAGATTTATGCAGCTATGAAACTATTTAAGCTGTTCGCTTGTTCTATGTCTGCAATATTACATGTGACAGTATTTGGGAAGTTAAAACTCCGTTTTTGTGTGTACAGGGCACAGTTTACAAAAGTATGGCTGACAGCATCATTGGAGCTATAAGGAAGGTAAAAAGATGAGAAACATTTTCCATGACAAATATTATGCGCAATGAAGAAAAAGAAATAGCACCCAGCAACTCACTCTTGGACATAAACAACCAAGGTCCTTCATGGCTGACGATCGTGCACAATGCCACTGCAGTCACCCCCTTGCACCTCCCAAATTAACTTACATAATTCCTTAATTGCTTGTATACTTAAATATTCCATCGTTACAGACTATGTCTTAATCTGATGAAGAACACTATAAGTCTAAAACCCAGTAAACCTGTCTTGCTCAACTTCTCCAGCAAGCATGTTATTTCCACTATAATTGTAGCAAATTTTATGGAACACTCCTAGCTGTGATATTAATGTAACAACAAATTCCTCACCTTTCTGAAAAATGCTTGTTGTGACATGCGCAGTGAAGCACCTCCCTAACTTATCCTCGCCTGCAAAACAAATTTTAAAAACAAAATTCAGTTAGCGCTGGCCATTATCATTCACTAAGCGAGGAAAAATTATGTTAGTGCACTGTTTTTATTTTTGTAAAGCTCATTATTTTACATAAATCCTAGACTGCCGTTATATTTCCAATCAATGTTGCTTAATGCATATCTGAAATTAGGGGGTAGAAAAAACATATGCCAATCATATTGTACCAGGCAGCCAGCAAACGAACAAACATGAGGTAGCTTCCAGAAGCAAACATTTTCTCTGATCCGTCTAAATCATTGATCTATAAATTCAAGAGAAGTGGTTCCGTTCGTTCATGGATGCATTGGTGATCGGATCCTCTCGGTTCAAACACATAGTCACTGGCATATGCTACAGTTTCGCAGCTCCTTGTGCAAGTTTCAGGTCAAATTTCTCCTCGATTCTAATCCTATTACCTTGCTTTGTTTTAGGGTATTGCTTCGTGAGCCCTAATTAAAAAGCTTGATGTGACAACTTCGATCAAATGCGTCTATCATCAACCCCGGTTTTGGCAATTCGGTGTAGGTCGCCAGATCCAATCCTCATTCTTATTTTGATCTCTGCTGAGACAACGGTGTCCGGCGCCGCTGTCTACTCAATGATCGGTGGACATCGCTCGCCGCCCTAATAATGGCAAATGCTTGTTGTGACATGAGTAGCTATATAAGCAGTTCCCTATCTTATTCTAGCCTGCAAAACCAATTAAAAAATAAATTCAGTTAGAGCTGGTCGTTTTCATTCACTAATTCATGATAAGATTATGTCAGCGTACCGAGTAAAAGTACTTCTCCGTAAGCTCAGTTTACGTAAAATCTGAACTCAGGTTATACTTCCAATCAATGTTGCTTCATACATATTTTGGACAAAACTAATACACAGTAGAGAACAATAATATGTCCATTGCCCACTCATTTGTGTTTTTTGTTCAGTTCAAAGTAAAAGACGGAGGAAAACAAATACCACGATCCTTTTCTTCAAGTTCCAAATCTTGCCTCGTGATTGTGTAGAGCATCAACCTGGGCCTGAAAGACAGTTACAGAAAAGGTTTAATCCATGAAGTTCTTAAAGAACGAATCCAAACATCTTGGGGAGAACCACCATGTGTGAATAGAGCCTAGAACAGACGCCTTTGTGGCGTCAGCCTGCTACCCAAGCAGATGTTCTCATGCATGTGAGGCCCAGCACATCCTTGATCAATAAGTAGTACTTGGCGCATCCTTGCTTGGTTTTAGAGTACTGTTATTCGGGAAGCCCCATCGGGATAAGACAGCCATTCTATGGTTCTTAATTATATTTTTCTTCATCGATCGTCCATAGCTCCAAGCTTAATTCTATGGTTCTTAATTATACTCTGCCGTCGGATCGCTCAGCATGTTTCTTCCTGAAAATCTCTTTCTTGCTGAAAATCGGAGTAGTAAAAGAACAGTGGCGCACAATAATCTAGTTCTTTGTCATCTTCCTGAAGCAGCTAACACGATCGTGTCTTAAAACGCGAGAATAGTTCAGGTAAATCGATTTGTACCTCTACAGGCTGGACCATGTCGCGTCTCCATGCTCTGGGAGGAGAAGTCCACGTCGGCCAGATCGGCATCTTCGTTTTCCGTGCTAGGAAAGGCTGTTGGAATAAATCGCAACCAGCAGTCCGCTCGCTGTAAGACGATGATTTTCTCGTCCATTAGCGCCACCAAAACCTCTCGATCACCGACACCGCCATTAGAGCTGTCGCGACGTGGATCTGGTCACGGTGCCTCCAGATGTGCTAGGCAGATTAGGGAAAGAATCAAGATGTAATATTGTCTCCCGTTAAATAAGGGTTTGCTTCTATTACGTTTTCTATTCCAGTCACAGACTACTTGTGCGATTAGGGCTATTTTTCCACGCACATAATCTAAACCGTTCCTTATATTGCGGTCTAATCTGAGCCATTGAATGTCTTGTGTTTTAATTATATAATAGATTTATTACTAATTTTAATGCACTACTTTAATTCAATCAAACATGAATCTAAGATATGCTCCCACTAAGTCCAATAATCCTCTTGATTGGCACTAAGTGATTCAGGACCCGATTGCACTACGAAGCAAGCATGGATACATGTCATGTTCGTCGGCCAACCGGTAAGCACTATGCTAATTGCAGCAGCTACAACTCCTGTTCGTCTTTCGACGGATGTGTTCCGAACTCATAACTAGTTATGCCTGGACGTCAAGACAACCAACCGATACTGGCTGCTGGAACGGTTCGCGCCCGCCTCCCGAACCCTTGGTACACATTACTCCTGGATACAGGTCGTATGGCAACAAGCATCCGGTTTGACGGTGCCACGGTTGGTAAGAACACGATCTCCTTGATTTTATATGAGGATTCACCCTAATAAACGACTAATGCGCAATCAAGGTGCAAACAACAAAGGATAAACATCACAGGCAATTAATAATAATTCATGTGCTTTGGTATAGCCTTTGTTATTCCTCGGAAGTCCTTGGCCATCTTCATTGTTCCCGGTCATGATAAAATTCCCAGAGGAGAATTACCATATCCGAAACCTCGCCAAGTACACGTCGCCGACCCAATGTCGGCGCCTCCTCCCGGTCTCCACGACGAACTCTTCTTCGCTTGATTGTCGATGACGAACTCGATCATTTGTTTTGGCTCCCACCATCATGTTAAGACACTGTAACAAAATAGCTATACCAAAACACATGCACTCAATCCTGCAAAACCAAGTTAGACGTATCTAACGCTTTGTTTGCAAGTTTTACGTGGCTTTGTAGGCTCTATGGAATTACCGTCACTACCTACGTATTGAAGCACGTTTAGGCTAGTTGCTAGATTAACATTGCGGGGTGATTGAGATCCCAACATTACGAAAACGTTGCAGAACCCCAATCTAAACGATCACATGTGCGCGTGACCCCCGTGAGGCGTCCAACCCTCAGGCCCAATCCGTATATACATAAGCGTCCACAACTAAGGGTATAGACCCGAAGCTACTGAAGCACATCGTTGGCGCCAACAAGCATACTAGGAGCAGCCGGAAGGTCCGCGGATAGCCAGAAGTTCGTAAAGATCTTGCCAATACTGCCATGGAATATGATGTACAACTTCTTGGGAAGCAACTAAAATAAACTTAATGCAAGAACCATCAATGCTCACACCAACTGGTGCTCTAGATCAAATCATACCAACGCATAGATCGGCTCTGATACCACTATTGGGTTGCGGGGAAAACTTTAAAATTTATCCGTAACCTTACCGCCAAGATCTATTCTATGAAGGTACGTTGCACCCCATAATGCGATGATCCAGAATACTTACAAACACGCTTGCGAAAGATCTTGTGTTTGTCGAAGTAGATGTCGGTGAAGCCTGATGATGAATCTCACGTCCACGCCGGGAGGTGAGATTGTTGCCGTACGTCGTCGTTGATGTAGACCTTGATGAAGTTGTTCCATTGTCCAAGGAACTTACTTGCGCAAATCCCGCTCTAGCGGTATCCACACATACACCGTGTCAACCCACCCCGTGCGTTCACCGCCTAGCTACTAGCACGTGGTGAAGAGAGTCAACCTTGCGGCGTAGTTTAGGTGGTAGATCTAATCAACTAGATTAGATTAGATCTATATGAGAAGATTAGAGACGTCTAATTCTCAACACATGAGATCTACAAGAGAGAGAGAGAGAACTTGCACGGAGGCAAACTTGTGTGTCAAACCCTAGGGGCTTGGGGTTGCTTATAAAGGAGGCCAAGGGGTGGAGGGACTTGGGGAAGGGGCCAAGCCCTTCCCCTTGGGCCGACCGACCAAGGAAGGGAGGGAGGAGTCCCTCCCCTTCCCCAACTCGGATTGGAGGGAGGAGTCCCAAACCACACAAGGAAAGGAGACCCTTCCCCACCCCAACTCGGATTGGGTGGAGGAGTTGGACTCCTCCCCTCCAAACCGCCTCACCCTAGAAGGAAAGGGGGGAGGAGACCTCCCCCACCTCCAACTCGGATTGGAGGGGGACTTCCCCCTCCCACCGCCTCAAGCCGCCACCGTCCCCCCATGGGCCACGTGGCCCATTAGGGTTTCGGCCATGGGGCGAACTTCCCCCTCTACGGCGCCTTGGCCCACCACGACCTTGGTGGGCCTATTAATATTATTCCTTTATTAATTAAATAATTAATTAATTGTTTCGTCTAATTAATTCCTAAATGAATATTTCCTTTAACGGAAAATTTCTGGAATTAATTACTTATCATATAACTCATATTTATATGAACCGGGATACCTAGTATCCGCCGACAAAACCATCGGAACAATATTTCCTTCTTTATAAGCACTCGGATTAAATCCGCTGATGATAGAAACCATTCCTATCATCCCGGGACATTAGATGTCCGCATTCTCTCTAACTCATAATTCACCGGAACAAATCCCAGTGACATCAGAGCTACTCCGACACAATCTCATTCCCACTAAAACTACATCTTTACTCTCGATCAAAGATTGACCTACAGCTTAAGTGTGTGACCCGAAAGGTTCAGCAATCACAAAGTATTGTTTGGGAGCTTACCAAACAATAACCAGAAGTGGGTTAGGCATTCGTACTGGCACCCTTGTGTTGTGAATGAACAACAGAACCTGTGCGTTACTCATTACGCTTAATCCCCTTACGTACACGATACCAATGATATCTCGAGATTGAGACAATGTGCTCTAGTGTGATCAAACCCTTTGATCATAACACATATTATTCTCGTACCAATATCATTCTCTTTTCTCATTCCGTATGTATATTTTGTCCCGTGATAAATCACGCTTGTGTCTGGCCAGACGATTGGGTGACAACATTAATACTTGAGATGGCCTAGAGGATGTATCTCTCCATCGTCTGGAGGAGTAAGTGCCATTCTTGAACGATCTCTGTTCCAATACATTATCCTAGGTCAAGCCCAAAAGCCACCTATCATAGTCCCATGTTACTGCAAGACGTTTGATGGAAATCAAAGCTCGAATGTCGAATAAGCGGTCACAAGATATTCTCATAGCATAGGGATCTAGCTAATGATAACTAAATAGATGATCAATCGCTATTTCATCGTCGATGATTTGTCTCATAGCAAGATCATACGGTGGGTCGGTTCAGTGCGATTATCATTCCGATAATCCACTCCTATAGTTGAATGACTTATACAAAGTCCATGATCAGGAAAACACGATCATCGAGCAACAAGATAGGCTAGTCTTAGAGACAAGACCAGGAACTCTTTTTCCGTTCATATCTCTACACGTGTATCGGAGGTTTTCCTCTTGCATACGTTGTATTTGCTATACAAGTACCCAATACAGTTGTAGCATAAAGATACAAACATTAATAATAAACATGGAGATAAATAATAAACTTAATTATTATTGTCTCTAGGCATATCTCCAACAGATTGATAATCCACCTTCAGGTTGTCATCCGAGTTCCCCGTTGGTATTTAAGTTGCTAGCATAAGATTATCGCATTAAGTAAAGTGCATAATGTAATCAAAACAATTATCTTTAGACAAAGCATTGTTGTTTTATCCCTAGTGGCAACAACATATCCACAATCTTAAAAGTTGTTGTCACTCTGCCAGATTAAACGGAGGCATGAACCCACTATCTAGCATAAATACCTCCTCTTGGAGTTACAAGCATCTACTTGGCCAAAGCATCTACGAGTAACGGGAAGCATGCAAGATCATAAATAACATATAAGATAGATTGATAATCAACTTGACATAGTATTCAATATTCATCGGATCCCAACAAACACAACATGTAGCATTATAATAATATGATCTTGATCATGATAGGCAACTCACAAGATCTAAACATGATAGCACAAAGTGGAGAGACTACCATATAGCTACTGCCATGGACCCGTAGTCCAAGGATGAACTACTCACACATCATTCCGGAGGCGGGCATGATGATGTAGAGCCCTCCGGTGATGATTCCCCTCTCCGGCAGGGTGCCAGGAAGAGCTTCTTAACCCTCCCGAGCTAGGGTTGACGACGGCGACGCCTCTGGAACTTTTCGTGGAATATGACTCGGGTCTCTAGGGTTTTCCCGTGAAGATGATTATATAGGCGAAAGGGCGGCGGTTGGAGACGTTCGTGGGGCCCACACCACCCCACGGCGTGGCTGGAGGGGGACCCGCGCCGGCCCATGGTGTGGCTGGCTCGTGGCTCTCCTCCGTTTCCCGTCTGGACTATGTGTACGTGTTGGAAAAATAGGAGCGTCACGATGCTTTTCATACAATTCCGAGAATATTTCCAGAACAACTTTTCTGGGATACAAAAACATCAGAAAACATGAACTGGCACTGTGACATTTTGTTAATAGGTTAGTCCCAGAAAATGCATAAAAATGCTATGAAGTGTATGTAAAATATGTAACAAGTGGTATAATATCAACATGGAACATCAGAAATTATAGATACGTTTGAGACGTATCAAGATGCCAACCAAATAACAATATCTGCACACAAGCATTTAACAAATCACTGTCCGTCTCCAACGTTGTAGGACACATAAACTAAACATGTGGTGTGTAAGGAATTGATGGATACAAAGATTAGTTCAGAGACTTCAGAACTGTGGGAAGATGGTCGAACCGTTGTTTCTTTTTTTCAGTGGTCTTCAAATCCCGATTCCTTTTGTTTTGGAGTATCTGACTAAATTGAATTCGATGGTGTATAGGTTTCTTTAGAGTATGAGGAAAGGCTCATACGACTTTATATGGCCTCAATTTTACTTTGAGAGTAAAGGGAGAAAGCCATATTTGTCGTGGTTTCTCTTGTTCTTCTCCTTTTATCGAGGTGACGAAGTTTCTGCATCTATTTTTCCTTTTTTGGACTTGTAGTTTGGGTTGCTCAGTTAAATGGATTCTTTATTTCTCTACAAACTGATTTTGAGCTCTAATAAGACCCTTTTGAGTGAAGGCTGAAATTCATCATACTTTCGTTTCTTTCTCTGTTGGGTATGTATTTGTGGTACCGTGTTATTTGAGCAGGTTAACATATTTTCTCGTTGATCGCATCAGATATTGTCTCAGCTAGTTCCTTGAGTGCCTTCATAAGACGTTAATAGAAATGTCTATTCTTGTTGAACAAAATAACGATGCAAGAAGTCTTCGTGTTTCACTACAGGAAGACTGGTTACTTGGAGATATGTGTCATGGTAGATTGTGGTCTTGAGATTAACAACATGTTCAAAACATTGTCACCTAGAGACGATATCTCTACAACATTCAATCCCACTAGAATTCCTGGATTGTGGAGTGTCCCACGTGTCGAGCGTCTACTGGTAGGCTTTGTCAACACGTATACGACCGAGTTGTGGGTCCATTCGTGGGTCGGTTCGTTCTTCTCCCGTCTTCCTTGCCGATCCCTTTTTCGCTGGACTGAGCTTCAGTGACTTGTGCACTACAAGTCACCATGAGACTTGTGTCCATCTCAGCCATCCGTTTTAGATCCAATGGATAAGATTTGTCCAAATTTGTATGTTAAAATAAAAAGTGTTCAGAAAAAATTGAAAAAATTCCAGTAAATCATAAATGCTTCGATTTATATTCTGGAAAAGTTACAACCTATTTCGATTAATATTTTGTAAATAAAACGCATTTTACCATTTTAGGCTATACATTTTACTTATTCACAAAATAATGGTCCAAATGAAATGAAACTTTCCCAGAATATAAATCGAGGCATTTATGATTTACTGGAATTTTTTCAATTTTTTCTGAACACTTTTTATTTTAACATACAAATTTGGACAAATCTTATCCATTGGATCTAAAACAGATGGCTGAGATGGGCACAAGTCTCTTGGTGACTTGTAGTGCACAAGTCACTGAAGCTCAGTCCTTTTTCGCTGCCGATGTGGAGGAGAGGAAGCCGACGCCTCGGAGCCTCCCATTTGCGACGGCGTGTTGACAGTTGATGCCTTGATGGGTTTGGCTCTGGTGCGTCCCTGCGCCGAGCTCCTCCCGGCGGCTCGCTCTACTCCAGCGGTAGTTCTAGGATTTCGCTTTTTCCCTTTGTGCTCCGTTCCGCCCGGATAAACCGTGGAGGATCAGTGGATCTGGTCAGGTTCGTGTCGCGGCTGAGTTGCAGAACTCCAATCCAAAATCCCAGGCAACCGGAGGGGAATGGTTGGCGATTTGTGCTCCGAGTGTTAAGGTCTCATTGTTCTTCGATGTAGGGCTTATTTATTTTTCTCCAATTTATGTGTCGACTATTTAGGTCTCATTGTTCTTCGATTTGGGGCTTATTTTTCTCCAATTTCTATGTCCACTGTGTGGATTTGTCTTCTCGATCTGGGTCGAGCCTGTGGAGACTTGTTTGGATTGTTATTTTTCTACTTTTTTTTTCGTCTCCATCTCGACCTTCTCCCCCACGCTTCCCAGCGGCAAACCCTAGCGGCGGCTCGGCTTGCAGGCGTGGCCGTCCAGCGGTCGTCGGCGTGGCCTATCGTGGATCCTCCGACCTTCGGCAATACTCTCCGCTTATCCACCCCTCATTCTTTCTTGGAGCTGTTGTACATCCTCTTACGGGGTTGGATTTTGATTGGTCTCAACTACAGCGCTATGCATTACCTTGCTGCCGCCGCCAATGGCAAGTTCAGGTCGTGATTCCCTCACCATCGTGGCCTCCGTGGAGTGAGACACCCCTCCTCATACGTAGTCGTGTTCTTTGAGCTGTACTGACATTGATGAAAGCAAGGTGATGTGTAAATCGTCCTGGACTCTATTTCTTGGACAATGTGGATTGACTTGATCAGTAGTAGTTGCAGATTGGACTTCAAGGTAGTTGTTATTAGAGGTGTAATCAGGCATGTGTAATGTAGTAAATTCAGTGTTAGACTGTGGATAAAAGAATGTAAACTATATTGTTGTTATACTAAGATTGGTGTTTTTTACTTTGTTTTTCAAAAGTTCTCTGAATTCATGTGAAATAACTGATAAGCCTGCAATATGTGCTATATAGTTGCAACAGTACAAATTTGAACCATAAGGCCACATATTGGAGATTAACTGGAGTACCAATTTCATGTAGTCTGTAAGTAACACATTTCAACGAAAATCTGATCTACAGAAACAAGGTTTGACCTGCGGTAAGTGCACTTATCTGTATCTATGTTGTTTGTCATGGGTAGTTTTTTGTGTGCCTATTTGAGCTATTTTGGGCCGCCTGTGTGCATATTCCTCTACATTCAGTCACTGTTTGTGAGCACCTGTTACTTCTATGTTAACCGGATCGACATATCAGTCTATCATGGTTATGAAGTATGCTTAGGCTAATCACCTCCATTAGAATCTTTGTGTTGCATCCAGTGGGTTGGTCGCTCATTTTGCTACTTCCAGCGACTTGGGCTCTCGAAGTCATTTTAGATGATGTTCTTTATTTTTCTTTGGGTCGAAAAAAACATTCAAGTATGTAACCTCTGTCTCGCTTTGATCGTTTTACAAATACATTTGCTGACCCTTTGATGGAAAGATAAATTTTCTTTTGCTATACGGTTACTTTGTATCCCGTAAGGCCTAAGTGACTATATCCAGAAAAAAAAAGGGCAGCCCCGGTGCAGTAGCTCCCGCTTGCGCAGGGTCCGGGGAAGGGTCCGACCACTTTGGGTCTTTAGTACGCAGCCTTTCCCTGCATTTCTGCAAGAGGCTGTTTCCAGGACTTGAACCCGTGACCTCATGGTCACAAGGCAACAGCTGTTACCGCTGCGCCAAGGCTCCCCTCAGTGACTATATCCAGAACTCCATCTTAAATGTTCTGCAAATTTAAAGGGTATGGACTATGGACAGGAATAATCATTTCAATGTTCCTACTTTATGAAGCATTATGTTTTTGGGACTAACTTTGAAATTTTTGTCTACAAGGTTACCCATTACTATGTGTTTTCTTGTGATCCTTGTCTTTCCAGTTGTGCAAAAGATTTGTAGTGAGAATTTAGCACCAGTTTTTCCTAGAAAGTACATTCTATGAGGTACTAGAGAAGAATGTGTTAACATTGATTCAAGTGGGCTACTCAAATATTTCCTGTTCCTGTAGTTTTCTGTTTGCCTTTCATATGTTAATATGCTCAGCGGTTGTCAATATTTTTATATTATACTATTAATTACTGACATAAAACTGAGATGATATAGATTTTTTAGAGGTTTTCGGTTGTCACGGGATTCTTAAAATGATAATTTGCTTAGCTGATGACAGTATATTTTTCAAGGGATTTGGGTTGTCCCTTAATTCTTAGCATGTGCATGTACCCTTCTATTTTCATTTCTTTTATTATCAAGTTATTGAGGAGGTTGATCGTGCCTTTTTTTCTGAACAAATTGTGTAGGTGCAAAATTGTAATGACGCGATAACACATAATAAAAGCTGCTGGTTCTTACAGTGAATCGATGAGTGCACATGGAAATCACTTCCGGGTGGAATGGCCCCAGGTGTGTGATGGCCCTGAAAAACAATTTGCTTTTGCATGCCTTTTTATTTTCAACATTTTTTTTTGCATATAAAAGTTCGTTATTGTGGATGATGAGGAAGCAACATCTACTGTGTTTTTTTGATTATCTTATTGGAGATTTAGTGGGAAAGATGACAAATGTTTTGGTTGCTATGCAATTTAGCTGTGGCTCGCATTTCCAAAATATCAATCTTTATTGTAAGTATTCTGTTCAGATAATATATGTCCTTCCAAGTTCTTAAATTATGCCCTGATTCGCGCCGTGTACATAGTGTAGGCAAGCCTAGGGTTTCCAGCCGGCGGTGTCGGGGCGGTGGAGGCGCAGTCGGATTGGTTTTGCAGGTGGTGGATCTCCCCCGCGATGGCGGCGCTATGAGGAGCTCCGGCGTCGATCTACTGCCTTCGTCGAGCTGGCGGTTCTGTGGAGCTGCCCGTCTCGACTTCCCCTTGCCAGAATCCGTGTCTCGGTGGCGGATCTGGTGCCAGTTGAAGATGTGGAAGAAGCTGTGGCGATTTGGTTCGACTACGACGGTCCTCCGGTGTAGGCTCTTCAGGGCCGGCGATCAGCGACTTTCCGCTCGCTCGGGAACTACTCTCGATCCAATGCGTCAAGGAGAGTAGGAGCGACGGCGCGCCACCGACGGCGCCATGGATGGCTGTGTGGTCGAGTTGCAGGAAGGCTTGGTCTGTATTTTTGCTTTTCTGTGAGGTCCTTTCTGTAATTGTGCTGAATTGATATCAGCCACTTTTACTCGCAAAAAGAAAAAGAGAAATCTAATGGAGATACAATACTTCAAATTAATGGAGTATCTGAACTATTCGTTTTTTTCTTCTTATTGGTAGTTCCAGACGGGGGCAAGCAACGTGCTCTGTGTATTTCGTAAATGGCAGAAGTCCGTGTGACCTGGTCCTATGTACTTCATGATTGTTCGATGAAAATATCGGTAAGGGGTCCAATAATGTTTTAGTTTCATGATACGTGCAAGTCACACGTTTGTTGGGAGACCCCAAGAGAAAGGTATGATGAGTGTAGCAGCAAGTTTTACCTCAATATAAAACCGAGGTTATCGAACCAGTAGAAGATGAAGACACTTCTAAAGGTGTCAACGGCGCCAGGAAAAGTGTTGTCGCAGGGAGGTGGAAGTTTGCTGAACAGAGGTGCTTCCTCTCCCTAGCAATGGTGCCAGAAAAGGTGCTCCGAATGGTGGTCCTGCGGTTGACTTGGAACCTGCACACAACACAATCAAAATATTTCACCCCAACTTAACAGTGAGGTTATCAATCTCACCGGCTTGCTGAAAACAAAGGATTAGACGTATAGTGTGGAAAATGATGTTTGTTTGCAGAGAATGAAAGAGAATAATGATTGCAGTAGGTTGTATTATCAGATGTAAAAGAATGGACCAGGATCCACAGTTCACTAGTGGTGTCTCTCCATAAAAGATAACTAACATGCTGGGTAAACAAATTACAGCTGGGCGATTGACAATATTGATAAATGCATAACAATGCATGTACAAGTTATGACGGTACAATGAGATTTACTTGGGCATTACAACATGGTACACAGACCGCTATCCAGCATGCATCTGTGTCTAAGTAGTCCACCTTCAGGTTAGCATCCGCACCCCTTTCAGTATTGAGTTGCAAGCAACAGATTATTGCATTAAGTAAAGTGCATAATGTAAGCAACACGATTATCCTTAGACAAATCATCGCTGTTTTGCCCCTAGTGGCAACAACACATCCACAACCTTAGAGGTTGCTGTCACTCCACCAGATTAAATGGAGACTGAACCCACTATCTAACATAAATACTCCCTCTTGGAGTCACAAGCATCAACTTGGCCAGAGTATCAACAAGCAACGGAGAGCATGCAAGATCATAAATAACATGTATATGATAATTCAATAATCAACTTGATATAGTATCAATATTCATCGGATCCCAGCAAACACAACATGTAGCATTACAATAAGATGATCTTGATCATGATAGGCAACTCACAAGATCTAAACATGATGGCATAAGAGGAGAAGACAACCATCTAGCTACTGCTATGAACCCATAGTCCAAGAATGAACTACTCACACATCACTCCGGAGGCAGGCATGCCGATGTAGAGACCTCCGGTGATGATTCCCCTCTCCGGCAGGGTGACGGGAAGAGCTTCAGAACCCTCCCGAGTTAGGGTTGACGGCGGCGGCGGCTCTGAAACTTTTCGTGGATAATGGCTCGGGTGTCTATGGTTTTCCCGAAAATATGAATTTATAGGCGAAGGGGCGGCGTCGGTGGACACACGTGGGCCCCTCACCACGTGGCGGCGCGGTAGAGGATGGGGCCGCACCATGGTGTGGTGAGGACCCCTCGGTGCCCCTCTTCGTCTCTCCTTCGGATTCCATGTACGTGACAGAAAAATAGGACCATGGGCTTTTGTTTCGTCCAATTCCGAGAATATTTCCTGAACAACTTTTCTGGAATACAAAAATAGATGAAAACAGGAACTGGCACTGTGGCATCTTGTTAATAGGTTAGTCCCAGAAAATGCTTAAAAATGGTATAAAGTGTAAATAAAACATGTAGCAATTGGCATAATATAAGCATGGAACATCAGAAATTATGGATACGTTGGAGACGTATCATTTCATAATCTATACTAATTGTGAATGTCGGATTTTTCATTTGTTATTCTACATGCGCATCAAAGCACGCCTCTACCCTTCTAGTCTCTTCTATCTTCACAAGTTTTGCTCAAGAAAGAGCATAAGCATTCCTAATTATGTTTCTCATGGGAGAAGACAATATGGACATTTAATGTTTTTTTTCGAGAACCCGCCGCTCGTTATCTTTATTAAGCTTACGAGAGAACGCCAAAGAATGGCTAAAACGCCTTTCGGCAACGGTGCTAATCAGGGATTAGCCACCGCCCACACAACACCAATACCAACAGAGCTCGCCATGCCAACAAGAACACATTGACCACGTCTCGACCCGCACCAACCAATTCCAAAGAACCATTACACCTAGACTAAGAGCATCTCTAAGCGAGGTCCCCATACCCAGCCCACAAACGTCCGGACGGACAGCCTTAAAACTTGGCCTCATACAACCATGATACTCAAATGTCACCCCAAATTGTGGTCCACTTGCATGTGATTGGTGGAGAAGGAGAGAGAAGAATAAATAAAGGACAAAAGAAAGCAACAGAAAGAGGAAAATTGTCCAAACTAGGCATGCGGACGCGTCCGGATGCCCCCAAACTCACCCCATATGTGGGGAGAGTTTGGGGGTGAGCGGACGCGGCCGGACGTGCCCGGGCGCGCCCGGACACAAATAAATCGGTTTGGGGAGCCATTGCGGGAGGCGGTTGGAGATGCTCTAACCGCGCCAACAGAAACCTCCACCCTTGAATGTCAGAGGAGTCGGTAGGTGAGAGGCAGAACTTGACCAGTCTTGGGGAAGTGGCCATCTTGGAGTCACCGGTGAAGGCATACATTGCGCCCTCGGGCTCATGGCCAGAACAGGCACCGCCACGGCACCAAGGGAACAAGTGCAGCACTAGGTCTTGTCTCCAATGCGACACTTTCAACAAAGTAGCGACGTCGAGACGCCGCCAATGTTTGATTAGGAGGGATGTTCCTTTGTGACTCTCTTGAAGATGCATATGATTTCTTCATCTTCTAGTCCCCTTCTGGCTTAATTCTGATCTTGACGTTTTTTGTATGAGTGTTGACATTCTTCTTCTTAGATCCAGCTGAGCTAATCTTCAAGGATGCTTCCCAACCATGATGTATTTCCTAATCCTAAAGGAGTCTACCTTTAGCAACTTGTACTTCTTAGTAGAATCTTCATGTATGATACATTTTGAGTTTCTTTTTCTTTGGGTCCAAGAGAGTTTTAAAATAAACCTAAGAGTGCTCTTCACCATTGCGGGTTGTGAAGAGATAAGATTTAGAACTGGTCTTTTGGATTTACAAATTGCATTGGTGATTGGATCACTAAGCCTTTTCAACTTGAGTCTTGAAGGGATCGTTTGTGTTAGATGTGTTGACTTTAGACTCCGATCGAGGAAGTGACTTTGAGGAGTGCTATCTTAGAGGAGAAATTAGCTTCATGAGAATAAAAAAATTGCCATTGACCAGTGACTTTGGTCGCTGATCACATTGTACTTAGCGCGGTATACTTCGAGACGACGATGGATATAGTGTCTACGCCTTACTCTCGGACGATGGGGCCGCTCAACGTCTCCATGCCGATGTATGTTGGGTCGGTGACACCCTCCTTTGCTGCACCGGCGTCAACCCTTAGCTATTGTAAGACTAGGGTGTCCCCTTGGTGTACCCCTTCCTCCACCGAGACTCCGAGAGGGGCATCAATCTGTTCCTCTTAGTTTGCTAAGTGTTGCAATGTGTTCTCTCGTAATCTCTTGCTGTTTCTGGTTGACGATGTTCTGCAATCTATGTGTTCCCCCACATATATCATTTTCCGTCGCACCTAATTATTTTTGTTTTATGTGTATCACCAGAAACAACAAGTGCTCTGCCCAATTTCAATCTAATTATGGATTGTCACCGGTTATATTGTTTTCGTACTTTGCGGTTTAACGTGTATTAGTACTAGCAATGCCGTATTAGAAAGATTGGAACCAATCAACCTTAAGTTCATATTACTAGCTAGTTAACCAGCAAGTGTGATTCTATGGTCCATTCGATTACCTCATAAATAAACTGTTACATGATAGGTAATATTATTAGAAGAAGCACATAAGCCCCCAATTTGTTAAAATCTCTTGATAGTTAAACTAGTAAACTAGTCAGAGCGGACCAATAAAACCACCCGTCAGGCCATGAAGGCATGAAGCTGTACCAAGTTGTTGTGGTGATGCAGTTTCCTCTCTACTAGAAGGGTAAGGCGCGCTTTGCCGCGCCCGTGTATAAGTGCCGAGTGATATTTGTTACATTATTTCTTATACATTTCTATATTGTTTAACTGATTTCTCGTAGTACATATCAGGGTACTATTATGTAAACCAATGTTATCAGCATTGGCGAATTCTTTTGATTATAAAGCATCAAAGACAACAATTGTAAAATGATGGAACTGCATCGAACGTTTATACATAACATATGCATTGCTTGCCAACATTTGAATAACACGTAAAAGTGACAAAATTAACCAATAAACATGTGGCAAAAATAACAGGGAAGTAGACTTCATGGATTTTGCTATCCGATTGCACAGCAATAGCTTGTCCATTTAACCTTACAGTTACAGCCACCAGTTCATGCTTCATTTGAAACAACCTCTCCTGAAATGGACTTGCATGTATCATCACCGGTATTTGAGGACAGAAAAACATAACCATTTTTTTAGTGTCTATTGTTAGAATGCATGACGAAGCATCAGAAGTAGCTAAGTAATACAAGGCAGAAAGTTATGTTCGCAAATAGGAGAAGCCGAGTCAAACCAGAGGAGTAACACTTGCATAACAATGTTCTGCATCCGAATATATATAGTGGGAATTTTATTAAGTAAACAATTGGGCATACAAAAACTACTATTGAACTTCTAGTTGTAGAAGTAATGAAGGCAAATTAGATAGCAAGAAACTCACCGAAATGGAATCCACATTCAGTCGTCGCGGTGTGAAGACATCTTGATGTGATTTGTTTTCACCTGGGGCTTGGACCAACATCTGGGTATCCATATCCTCTACCCATTTATCTGTAATGGAATCCACATTCAGTCGTCGTACGTCGTCCTGGTCACGAAGCATTCGTAGTGGCGACGCTGACAACCACGACGGTCAGAGGAGGACGGCGACGGTGACGATGGGTACCTTAGTGCCAAACTATATATTTAATATTCATACACACAAAAGTTAAGAAAATCATAGTCCATTTGGAATGTTTAATAGCTGGACGAATTTGTAGTTCCATATATTCAAGGCATAACACAGAAAGTTGGAAGGCATATGAATGAAGGTACTGATAGGAAGAATAGTATACAATACACCTTTTCTGGCTGCATATATGCGAAATGGATACATGCAGGGACTGCATATATGCTACCGTCACTGTCTTACTCTAAAACAAGAGACAGTTAGCTGAACCAAAGGCATATGTATATGAAGTTGTCTCTTGTTTTGGAGGAAGAGACAGTAAGCTGAACCAAAGGCATATGTGTATGAAAGGACTGCATATATGCTACCAGAGAAGAAGAGGAAGATGCAGTGGCACGTACATACTGATCCGCAAAAAATGGAGATCAATGCAGCCATATCCGTGCGAGGAAGATCGTCCTATGCTCCACCTGAAGATGGCGATGAGCAGCAGCCTGCACTTTTGTCTTGCCACACCATCTCCTGCTAAACAAAGTTTAGAAGATCTTTTTTTCAATATGAGCATGTTCCCAGCGAACACCTCAAACCAGTGTGGGATTAAACGATGAAAAACTGCTATCCATATAATAGAAGAAAAGATGCAAACGTTCACTACAGAGTTGTAATCTGTTTTAATCAATGATCAAAGACAATGCAATAATGTTCAGCATATGAGCTTAGGAAAGTACCATAGAGAAATTCAAAGGGACAACCTACAAGCTACAAATGATATTCTTTTTAGCATTAATCATACTGAAAAGAAGTCATGTCCTGTAATATCAATAGAGGAGTGTTATTACGGAAAACTCACCAAAGACAATTACCTGAATTTATTGGTTTTGAGACCTTCTATATCAAAGATGAAAAGAAAGAGGTATAGCAAGCTAACAAATAAATTAATAGTTTCACTTCATATAAACTAATACGTCTTAGCAGTTCTAATCCAACATAAAATGAACAAATGGCATGTACAACAGAGAAGACCGTGAAAGAATGCCAATCAATTTCTACATCCAGCCAGCGTTGCCTGGTACATCCAAATTTTTGTAAAAAATAAGAGGGCTATGGTACACAATGATGAGCATATGAAGGTCAAGATTTGCGTGGGATGGTGGAGGGTCAAGCCGTAAATCTCGTCCTGAAGGAAAATTTCGTTTGCGCAATGCATCAGGTTTTGCTGCAAAATCGCGAAAAAAACACCAAGTCTTTTAGAAACTGAAGATCACGGTATGGAGGAGGAGCACCAAATGAAATAGCATCCCTCCATGCTGTGGCAGGGCTACAAAGAAAGTCTCGGCCAGGCCAAGTTGATAAAGAGAGAACAAAACGTTGCAAATTCTAAACCATATCATATCTTTGGTTCGGCTTATCACACATATATATATATGATAATTTATACACATGAATTACTCCAAAACAAGAGACAGCTTCTAAACCTTTGGTTCAGCCTATTCATTATTCAATCTACAATTGCAAACTAATAATTTTAGTTGCTATAGCCTACACAGAACTGAGAGAAAATTAACATGCAACATTGTTGCCATGATACCATAGCTTAGTCAGATAATTCTGGCAAAAGATCTCTCTCCTCAGTATAAACCGTAATATTATACTGACCCATTATGCAAATAGAGAACCAGGTAAGCCAATATACAGATACTGTAGTCAATCTAATGTTTGATGTTTGATGTTTGACACAAGGCACATAATTTCAGATCTATAGAACTGTAACACACATTGAAAATACAAATAAATGACATTCTACAAAATAGACACCATATGTTCTTTAATTCTGTTGATTAGGTAATTTATCTCAAGTTCTACAATGTCATAAGAGAATCATATTTAGGCATTTTAATGACTTCAAACCGTGATGGTTCATTTAGATGCCACCTGGACAACTTTTTTTTTTGAACCTAAAGACTGTAGAGCAAATGCCCTACAGTATTTTATTAAACCTCCCAACACAACTGTACAAATTTACATATCCGAAAGGCCAAACAAAAAAATACATAATTACATAAGTGTTTCAATCCATTGAGTAAGAATGTTCTGATGGGCCTTCTTCACTCGAGATATATGAAGAGTGATATCATGTACAAAAGCAGCCTTCCAAGACCTGAAAGTAGGCATGACTCCTTCAAAAATTGCCCCATTCCTTTGTTTCCAGATATGCCAGCAGGCTATTATAATCACCTCAAAGAAGAATGGCTTGTTAAATGCGTTCCTTGCATGCTGTACAGTATTTTCCAACGTATCTTCTTGCCCCCATTCTATCTGCAGGCAAGTCCATATTCTGACGCTACACTGAAAGAATAGATGTTGCCAGTCCTCTGTCTGTCCCGTGGGGCATAATTCACAATGCAGAATGTTAGTTACATTACAGTTTCTACGCCTGAGCATATCCCTTGTATTCAGCCGGTCACTCAACAACAACCAGGCAAACACCTTGATCCTCAAGATACACTTGCTGCTGCAAATATGAGAGAAGAGCTTACTGACCACTTGCTCCCTAAAAGTGTGATGATAATACAAACTGGAGGTATAAACACCATCCTTCCAAACTGTTTTCCAGCAGTCCTTACCCGACTCATGCATCACCAGAGAATTTAACTCTCCCTGGAGCAGAATCATCTCCGAGTGTGCCTGACTTGATAGTGGCAGGTAGAACATTTGTGAGATATCCTCCATCTGCAGCACCTCCTCCACTGAAATGTGCTTATCTAAAGCAAAAGAGAATAACCTTGGATACTCATCAGATAGTACTCTTGGCCTCCACTTGTCAGACCATAACAATGCAGTGTCTCCCTTTCCGATCTCTATACTGGTTATATTCCTGTAGTGTTCATTTAGCTTCATAATGTCCCTCCACCAAAATGAACCGCACAGAGTAGCAGCATGTGGTACCTCATTATCATAATAATTCCATACAAGACTGACCCATGGCACCTCTGCCTTGTTATAGAACTTATGTAAGTGTTTCATCAACAATGCTCTGTTTTGAACCTTCAGATCCAAAATACCCAAGCCTCCACTTGTTTTCGGTCTGCACACCATCTCCCAACGAGCCAAGGATTGCTTAGTAGACTCAGGATAATTACCTCTCCAAAGACAGTGCCTCAATGAACAACTTGACCGCAATGAACCAACACAACTTAACTGATAGGCACCATGAAAAATGGTTGCTAACAAAAACTAAATGTGATGTCTGCAGTCTTATTTTTACAAGCTGCTATTCTGCAAATCACACAGAACATGATGATTAATTAACCCTGGAACTATATTGTAAGAATGTGTAAGAATGTGACGCTGACGAGGCTACGTGATCAGATCCTGCCGAACAACCGCGCCTTCTCAACTGAACCCCCATTCCCAAATTCCCTAGCCAACCAGCCCTAGGTGAAATATCCGAAGCCAAGAAGCAATCTCTCTAACCCATACCGAAATAGAAGAAGCACATGACTTGATTTAGAAAGAAAAAATCTCGCATGTTCGTCCTCAACGGATTTACCTAGCTTGCCGACCGCGCCGCCGCTCGAGTAGCTTCCACCGGCGCCGGTGCTAGCTGTTGGTCATTCGCTGCTCTCCCTGCGACGGATATGACAGAGAGTATCTATGAGAATGTACAAGGACTGGTACGGTCAATCACAATGTGCCCAGAACAAACTCTGTCCTAGAAATAAATAATCCGCCCAATCGAATTATCCACTGCGTGCCCTAGAAATACACACACACACACGAGAGTACATTTATTTAAGTTTCTTATCGACCACTCCACTCCAATCAGTCAGTTAACCGCTCAATCTTTTAATAATTTGCCCAATCACAGCAACTTCCAGCCGCAAACAGAGCATCAGCAAGAAATTTCACAGGAACAGTGTCGTGGGCGTGCTCTGAAGCTGTTCTACTACAGGAAGATTATAATGTTTGACGAATAATGTCGTGGGTATTTTACAGGATTACAACGCGGTTGAGAGGTAATTTTGTCAGTCGGAACAGAAAACAAGCGGTGGCAAGCCGTAGGAGCCAATCAATTAAATCAATCTAGCGGGAGGGAGGGCTCGCATTGTCCACTGGGAGGGAGAGGAGAGCGGCGGTACCTGGGCTCGTGTTCCTCGCAGATGGTGGCGAGGGTGTGGATGAGTCGCGGGTTGGGGTCGGCCTCCTGCTCGACCGCCCACGAGACCACCGCCTGCGCGCGCGCGCTCCAGCAGCGCGTCCGCCTCCTCCTCTTCCTCTTCCTCTTCCTCCTCCTCTCCCGTTTCCTCCTCCTCCGTCGGCGCCTGCTCCTCCTCTTGGGTGGGCCTGGACGCGGGCGCAGGTGTCTAGTCCATCATCAGGTAGGCAAGTGGCGGTGGGCTAGGGTTAGGGTTTGGCGCGGGGGACGGGGTCGGGGCGGAGGAGAGCGCGGCAGACGGACGGAAAGAGACTGCTGCGTGTGTGCTGAAGAAGGAGACGTGACGTTGCGGCGCAAGCGGAGGTGTGGAGCGGAAGGGAGCAAACCGACTTCAGGCCGGCCTATCGTACCCACACACGCAACCACCTCCCACGCCAACAAGCGGGCCCAAGCAAGCTTGGCCCATGCGCAGTGAACGAACGCGCGCGGTAACAGAAAACGAATCAGCAAATTAAGTCACTGATTTATGGGCTCAGGACGTGGATGAACCACAGAGCACCAATCGTAGGCTTAGTTTTTTTTTAGGGTAAGTACTTTATTAATTGGGAATAATAGATACATCGTTTGCAGTTACAGCTCGTATACAAATAGGAGGATCACCATGCCGCACACCATGGTTTACCTCATTAAACTTAGCTAGTTCATGAGCAGCCATATTTGATTCCCTAGGACAATGAGCAAAGCTAACACGGAGCTTAGTTTTTTTTTTCATACTTGTATTAAACAGTAAGAAACAGAGTACAGATCGAAATACAAGCAACGAAAGAAACAGAGAAGAAACAAGAAAAGCAAAGCTGGCTCAACCCTTCTTCAACCTCGAGGTCACCAGGCGCACCACCTCTCCGTCGCCGAAGACGCCGAAGAACCCAGCCGCCCGGAGCACCAACCCTTGGAGCAGACGAACTCCTAGCCCGAAGGCTTTGAAGAACCGCAGTAGCCACCAGCTCCGTGGAGAAGTGACAATCGTTTAGTCATAAATAACGCAGAAGGCCACATGTCGTGCATCGGGTCGGGTTTAACCTGAAGAAGAGTAGTCGGAGTCGGAGGATCTCCTTTCAGGCAGAACGCGTGTATACTAGCGGTCTAGCGCACAAGCTCTGCACGAGCCGCGACAACCGTCGAAGTGAATCCATCCCCACCCGAACCGAATCCCTCCTCCTCTCTCCCAACCCGGAAGCCCGGCGGCGATCACCGGCAGCCATGAGCAAGCGGCCCCGCGACGATCCCTCCTCCTCTCTCGTCTCCGTCCAAAAGCGCCAGTTCAGCCCAGGTACCTATTCGTAACCCACCAATCCCGTGCGCGCGGCGGATATCTAATTAGGGTTTCCGTTCTGCGTAGGCGGCGGCGGCGGGTACGGGAGGTCGGAGGAGCAGGAGCACGCCCGCCATGTGGCGGACCACTACAGCGCCCGGTCGAACCAGACGCTCGAGGAGCGCGAGAACAGCCCCATCATCCACCTCAAAAAGCTCAACAACTGGGTACACCGCTTACCGACGTGCCACCCATCCATTCAGATTCACCCCTTAAAACCATTGAGAAAATGTCACCTCTAAGTACGTGCTAATCCTTGAACGTCACATGTCTGTGGCAGATAAAGAGCGTCCTGGTCCAGCTCTATGCGCGTCCAGGAGACTGCGTTCTTGATCTTGCCTGTGGCAAGGTAAGCAGTCTTTTGTGAGTGTTCATTGTTAAGGTAAGTTGGGATTCTTGTAGTTCAAGGTAACGCTCATCTGTTATGTAATGCAGGGAGGTGATTTGATAAAGTGGGACAAGGCCAGGGCTGGCTATTACGTAGGAGTTGACATTGCAGAAGGCTCGGTTAGTTCCCCATCACACGAGACATCTAGATTATATGCATATAACTACAGAAGTTAATGTCATATATGTGGTTCATGAATTAGGTTTCTACTTCTCTATAATGCTTTGGCATGCATCTGTTTGTTTTTCTGTCTAGAGCAGATTTGTAATGTACATGCCATTGTCTGGCAGAGTTAAATATGTAACCTGTACTGTAATCATTTGAAAAATTTAACTTATCTCGAGGCAGTGGTAATCCATATATTCAACCTATACTAGCAAAATGCCCGTGCGTTGCAACGGACCGTATCAAACTGGCGGGTGCAAAATAAAAATATAAACAATGATATTGAATTTCAAAGTGTCATCCTCTGTGTAAATACCATTAGTCTAGAATAGCAATAGAAAGAACCTAGTTTCATCAAGATTATGATTTTATACTTACTATAAAAGTATGTATGGTTTCACCCTAATTTTAGTCACCTATTTGTTCTTATGACCGGCTCTCCAAATAGAAAGAAACAATCACTACTGATTTTTCAAGTTTTCAGTCAAGTTTTCTTCCATCATGGGCATCCAAAGTAATACGCAAACCAAAATAAATGCTATATGAGACATTAGTTAGTGGCAGCATATCCTGTGCATCCGGGTGCTTTGTGTATCCATGCATCAGACAATTCTCAGCCCTACGATTCAAATCGAACGCAGAAAATCACAAGCCTAACTAATTTACACTAACACGCCCGCCTGCACACTTAACTCGCCCATACTCACAAAAAGCTCCCTGCCTCCCTCGATGGGTTTCTGTTCCCTCATCACACGGTGGCCGGCGGCTAATTGATCGGAGATCATATCAACACGGCAGCTGACGGCTGGCGGCGACTACGCCACACGGCTTGCGGCGGCGGCGTACAGCCGACCCATAACGCGGCCAGCAGTGGCGACAGCCTAACACGGCTGCACATGACGGAGCGGCCGGCGACGACTGCGTAAGACGGCTGCCTGCGTGATTGCGAGACGGTGGCAATGCGAGCAGAATTTTGGTGCAGGAACTTGCTTTGATTTTTTTATTTTGGACGGAACTTGTTGTCGGTGCAGGAACTTGCTTGATTTTTTTTTATTTTGGACCGAACTTGTTGTCTTTTTATATGCGTCCCATGTACGCTGGAGGAGCAGAGTTTTCCTCCATGTCGAAGCAGGTTTAGGATTTTTTGAGAGATTGAATCCGATCCGGGCTGATACTGGGCCGGTTGATGGGCTGGTTAGTTGTAGTCCGGATTGGACTGTATTACGATTAGCGTTTGGTGTCCACCTAGGACGACGCACCAGATTTGCGATTGGTTTCCACGTAGGACGACGTACCACGGACACAGTTAACGATATTATATAGTAGAGATTTGACTTTATGGTCAGTTAGTAACCTTAAGATTTATAATTCCAGTCTCAGACCAGAGAAATTTGTGCATCCTTTTTAAGTCTCCACCAACCTCCTGTAGGTCTCAACTAGGCAGAAACATATTGAACACTTTATTTGTAATCATATTGTACCCAGTTTCTTTTGATGCTTTTGGGTAACTTTGGAGCTATACACTTGCAGATAAAAGATTGCATGACCCGTTATAACGGTGACACTGATCAACAACGACGGAAGAAGTTCAGTTTTCCTGCACGGCTTATTTGTGCAGATTGTTTCGAGGTATATGCAACAATAAATGGTACACATTACCTAATTAACCAAACCGAACGTGATGTTGTGCTATCTACGCTGAAGCAGACTGCAAATGTTGTTAGACTTAGTGCCGCAGCTATTCAAGTGTTGAATTCTGTATTTTGTTGTAAGCCAAATCATACCAACATATTCATAAGCTTTGTCGGCTGCAGATGATTTTTCTTTATGCTTTCACTTCATCAGGAATATGCTTTAGCTCAATGTGTCAGGTCTTTTATTTGCGTTTCCATGCTCATCAACAACTATGAATTATATGACAATGCTTCTTTTGTTTTTGTAGACTCGTCTGGATGAGTATTTATCTGAGGATGCTCCATTTGACATATGCAGCTGCCAGGTGAGTGACCTAGCTTTATATTCCAGTGAACGAGTATTCATTTTTTTTCTTATTTAGTTGTTATTATTTGGTTCGTTCAACCGTCTATATTTAAATTTTCTCTAAGAAGTTTGTATTTCTGAATGTTTGATAAAATAAAATAAAATAACTGTTAAATAGTGCAAATATTATTGACAGTTGTCATTCAAACAAAATCTTCCTGAAAGCCCAGCAAATAAAATGCAAGTACACTGATCTTTAATCTACTTTGAATAGGTAATGCACCATCAGTAGATTTAGAATGTCTGAGTACTAAATGGGCATGATTGTAACAAGCTAAATGTTGGAATATTGATTATATGTCCCATTCGGACGATCTCTTTATTTATTTCAGTTTGCAATGCATTACTCATGGTCGACTGAAGCACGTGCAAGACAAGCCCTTGCTAACATATCTGCATTGCTTCGTCCTGGAGGCACTTTCATTGGGACGATGCCTGATGCTAATGTCATCATTAAAAGGCTAAGAGCAAGTATGTAACTATCTTGAATTATAGTTCGATTGGTATCATCAAATTATACTGTACTTGTCACAAGATGTGTGATACAATATTTATATCCTCAGCGGAAGCAATGGAGTTCGGAAACAGTGTTTACTGTATTACTTTTGGTGAAGAGTACACTAAAAAGGTACGTGCGTTTATTTATAATAGCTTCTTGTACGTTTGATTTCATTTCTAACTGCTTTATATGTTGTTTCCTCGATCGTGTAGAAATTCCCGGCATCCAGACCTTTTGGTATCAAGTACAAGTTTCATTTAGAGGTGACAACAGGACCTACTTTTCAATAATTCGTGCCTTCTATAGCTGGCTTCTTTTAGTTTTTTCAAGCTGTACACTATTGTTTACGTTATGTTCCTCAATTCGTAATGGAAAAATGTGAAAATGATGATGTAATTAAAATCTGATCAGAGTGCATTCTCGTGATTTTGCATGCACTATTTCTAATAGCTTCAATCCCTACAGCATGGAATGGAACTGAAATGGTGTACATGCACATACGACCTATTTATGACAAATTCAACACCTATTTATGCATTTACATACTGACTTGCATAGTTTAGAAGTGACTGTCCTCAGCATTGCCCTTGAGGAACATTTGCCTGTCTTGTTACAACTTTTTGGGTGTTTATTATTATCCTATGCTGTAACCTACTCATCTTCTTTACATTAATTTATTTTCACACAATATGATGAAAACTTATTCGTAACAAATTCGTTGGCAACATGCAGGATGCAGTTGATTGCCCAGAGTGGGTTGTTCCATTCCATCTCTTCAAATTACTGGCAGAGGAGGTACGCAATTAGTCTATTGCCTAGTCTGCTGTGACGACCTCTGCATGTTTTCCTTATTTCCAACAAGTTGATTTCATATTTTTGGGAAATTCATTTCACGTTATTTTTCTGTTATCATTTATCCTTTGTCTTTTACATATATTTGCTGCACACAGATGTTGATGTTATGACCAAAAAACATGTGATCTTTTTGCAGTATGATCTTGAGCTGGTTCTGAGGAAGAACTTCCATGAATTTGTAAACGAGTATTTGGAAAAGCCAGAATTTGGTGATCTAATGCGGAGGCTAGGTGCTCTTGGTGATGGACGACAGGGCCAAAGTAATTACTTCCTCGGTCCCCAAATACATAGCGTATAAATTTAGTCAAAAGTCAAGCTCCCAAAGTTTGACCAAATATATAGAAGGGAATATGAACACCAACAATCTTGAACAAATATATTATGAATATATATATGTTATGTTTGATCTATGGATAGTCATTTGGTATATTTATATACTCGTCGAACTTAAAGTGCATTGACATTTTGGCTAAATATATACACCATCTATTTGGGGATGGAGGAAGTAGACTAACTCTCTTTAGTAAATGTCATTTCATTACCTTACCATAAAAAATTATGCAGGTACGCTATCACAGGATGAGTGGGAGGTATCCTATCTATACCTTGCATTCGTATTGCGGAAGGTATTATACACGGACAATTTCACCATTTCTCATCCTGGTACCAACTGAAACCACATACCTATACCTGTTTGTGCTGAAATGTTCTCTTAACGCAGCGAGGCCCTCCGTCCTCCCAGCGGAGAGTCAGCAATGCTAACAGAGGGAAGACATTCATTGCCGAGGAGGACATCGAGGTTCTTTTGATATGAAGAGTAGACTTTGCCAACCTGGAGCTTACTAACACATTGTCTCTTAAGTGGCTCACCTGTTATTTTTCCAATCTGTTGTATAACTTGACCAGGTTTAATGTATAAAAAGGATGGTCTCAAAGACCCATGATGTAATTTTGCAGGGTGGATAAATATTAGGTGTCATAGTTCACACAAAAGCTTTTGAGGTTTAGTACGAACTGGGATTTTTTTGTTAACATGTTTTTCCCTATTATGTGCTTGCATTTTGTACACCTTCAGTTCCTAAAATGTTGGGCTTCAGCACTGTCCGTAGCATGTAAATGGATAAATGTTTTGACGGTTTAGATGGATTGCAGATTGGAAACCAGATCTCCACGCATGGTAAATTTATATAATCAGTTGTAGGATTAATGAAATACTTACTAGTACATTGTAAAAAAATAAACCATATAGTTTTTGGTTTACATTGAGCATATTATTACCCAGACGGTCTAGCTGAATCCCTATGTCACGAAAACAGTGTCCGTCCAAGCAATGGCCCCGCTTGTGCTAGACTAGACCCTATGTAGCACATCTTGTGCAGAGGATGGCTACCTGTCGACCGCGTGAGCGGTTGCCTGATCCGCGTGACGCGCAGGGGCGTGGGTCCCACCCACGTTCGCCTCCTTCTTCCTTTTCCCCGTTTTTCTCCCTAGTTCTTCCTCCCGACCCAGTTCTTCCTTCCTCGTTCCTCCCCCAAATATTCCTCCCGATAGACGCGGCCGAGCCGGAGTCGCCGGAGCCGCGGCGGAGGCGACGACGGCGAGGCTGAAACTTCGGTGGGGGGTGCAGGTTCCGGGGGGGTGGGGGGGGGGGGGATCGAAGGAAACGCCGGCCGCCGCATCCTCTTCTCCAGCGAGTCCACGGCCAGGCCGAGCCGGAGTCGCCGGAGCCGCGGCTGGCCGCGGCGGAGGCTACGACGGCCAGGAGCGAACTTCGGTGGGGGGTGCAGGTTCGGGGGGGGGGGGGGGGGGGGGGGGGGGGGATTGAAGGAAACGCCGGCCGCCGCATCCTCTTCTCCGGCGAGTCGACGGCTAGGCCGAGCCGGAGCCGTGGCTGGCCGCGGCGGAGGTGACGACGACGAGGAGCGAACTTCGGTGGGGGGTGCAGGTCAGGGGCGTGCGGTCTTCGTCCTCCTCCGTCCGCTTGCAAGTCGGGGGCCCACCACGTGCGCTGTTGGAAACCGTGCGACGGGAGTCTTCTTTGCGCGCGCGCAAGCTAGCCTTGCCCTCTTGTGCATGAGAGGCCCGTCCAGAGATCCAACTCCTACAACATCGCTGTCACTGCCTCTCACAAATAAGCCTCAGCCAAGCAAGTGTTGTTAGGTGTCGTTTAAAGTCAAATGCATTCTTTTGTTGCGAGTAACCCACCTGGCCACCCGTACCACAAAAGACTTCAGGACAAAATCTTCCTTTCAATTCCAAATTGAAGATCTTTTTCAGCATTTCTTTTGCATCTTCATAGTTCAGCCATGTAGATCAGTTCCTGCCTACTCCGGCTTGCCACAGGGTGCCTCAGAAGTTGTCAGACACTACCAAATTCTTTTCGCACCCAACTCTTGATCTTATTTCCTATTGCATTTTCGATATTCAATGTATCACCAAAATCTAAGAATATCTTCTTGCAACCTCAGTTTCACTACTACCGGAATCACATTATTTTTGTGAAATGTAGTACACACTAGATCACACATCTAACGCCTTCAAAACATACTCTTAACATGTCTCTTATTATACTGGTCCCAAGACTCTGAAAGCTTCGACTGACACAGTACGGCAAGACACACGCTGTACATTACAACCGTAGTTCTTAACAACACCACATGACAGGCAAGTTATTTTCGACGGATTTAAACCACCATCGGCATCAAGATGGTAAGGCTTTGCATATCTCAGACCCTCTTGAACAAAACAACTAAGATGACCGCCATAGCAAGGGCCATGAATGATCCACCAGCCGCCATCTCGGCGAAAGAAGGGGAGCTACCCTTTTTAGCGGATGAGCTTGGTCCGGCCTCAGTTTCCGCCGGGTTGTGGAACATGTCTTGGAAAAAGTTGGTTATGTTGTCAACCATCTCCATCATTGTCTTCTTCGCATTGTCCACAAAGTCCGATAAAGGTGAGCCCTTAGGTAGTTCTCCAGACGATTCATCGTCTGTGGATGCAGACGCGTCTTCAGATCTCTCCGGTGACTCTACTGAGCCAGTATCCTCAGGGAAAGTATTAACCAGAGCTGTACGAAAGAGAAGATAGTAAAAATGGTCATACAGTACCTCAAAACAGGTCAATAGTGGTCATACAGTTCGCTTAAAACATTTAACAGAATATGTAACTTAGTATAAAAAAGGTAAGTCATACTTTGGTGGTGACTCTTGTAAAATTCCATAACCTTCTCGTTTTTCAGCACCGCGTCCCATACATTTTTATCAGATGCAAGTGACGCAACAACACTCTGGAGATCAAGACAAAAAACATAAGTGAAAGAAACGGGATGTCAGAATGACTCAGCCGTTTTGGAAAAAAATGACTACGCTGAACCAAATCTTGCTATGCTACATAAAATTAATCACCTGGAATAAACAATCTAATGACAAGGCGCCCTACTTTTAGAAACAATGCAACATTGCAATACATTCTATATAGAACTAATTAACATTCTGAACTAAATCTTGCTATGTTACAATAAACCGATTGGTGACTGTATCACACAACCAATCTGCAGCTGTAACATGTGCATTCAATTACACTTACGTAATCTCTTTCCAAAAGCAACTTCAATAAAAAATTATGAGTATACATTGCCAGCGACGAACAATGCAATATGTAAAGATGGTATTAACGACTGAATGAAGATTAACCACAACAGCAGCAAAGTATTACAGTTACTTACCTGAGCCTCCGGGTTTGCCGTGAAAAATGTAAAAGCCTGCACTACATGTCCTGGCATAGCAGGAATTAATGCATCAGCTCCCAGCTTGTTAAGCTCTTGATCATGTTCCTTAACAACTTGTACTTCAGTCTCCGGAAAATAAACCCTACAGACAATTTTTTTTTGGAAGATGTTAAACACCACTCTGAAATGATAGAATAACAAGTATGCAGATAAAGCAAAAATGTGCATATGCAACAGATTCTGAAATAATTAAGGTACGGTTTTGCTATTTCTCAGGCGAATAAGTAAAGTCAACGATAAGAACCATCCAATCCGACCATGAAGATTCGTCCAAGTATAAAGCTATGAGAAGATCTTAATTGGATGGTTATAAGTGTTGACTGAGAAACAACTATTTCTAAGTCAAACTAACAAATAGTCAATCCATACAGAATACAACATCATTTTTAACGGATGCACAAAAGGTTTCTCTAGCAATACAGAAGAGAGCAGCCACAGTGTCATAGGGATGTAACAATATCATATAACCTATTCAAGGGTTAGGCTGAACTGGCCAACTGGAGCAATATAAGGAAACAAACTGGAGTCACCTTCCTGTTCACTACTCATATATCGGGGCAGTGACCCTGGAGTTCTCAGTGACGATCGTAGAATGAAACCATGATTTTGATGACAGTTTAAAACATAATCAGTCCTTCTAACTTCGTAGCATATTTATTATATTTTTGACACATTTATTTGTGATTTGATGTTTCTCGTGCAAAAATTGAACAATCCCATAAATTAAAACCATATTTGATCCATCTCATACACTATAATAATAACTTTCATGATTTGAAACTCTAAACATATATGAGATTCTTTTCTTTTATCCTGAAGTAAATGAAGTGAAGTCTTCACTTCCAGTTACAATAAAAAGCACCATATTTAAGCAGCACGAATCCACTTCCTAATCCGCCACAAGCCAATTAGATACCATCAGATCAGAACGAGCATATTACCAATAAAGCATTAAATCAATCAGAAGAACATCATAAGTAACTGTCCCCAAGAATAACCAGGCACATCGGACCAATTCGCCCTCCAATTCGACAAATCCGCATAAGAAGCGTATCCAAGTCGAGATTTTTCACCTGTCTATAGCGTCCCTGAGCTCAGAGGTGGCCTCCTCGGCTTCCTCCCGCGACGGGGGCGCGAACACCAGTCTCGGCCCGCCAACCACCGCCTCCTCCGCATCGGACACCGCCGCGTCCCTCCAGTCCGCGAACTCCCAGTCATCCACCTCCCAGGAAGCCCACTGCGAGCCGGCCGGCGCGACCGCGGACACCAGGGACGCCGCCGCGGCAGCCTCGGCGGCGGGGGCCGTCGCGAAGGCCGGAGCGACGTTGCGGAAGCGTCCTCCGGCCGCCGCCGCCGCAGCAGCGCTCCCGGCAAGGCCGACCTTCGCGGCGGTGCGCATGACGCCTCCTCCCATGGTTCCTCTCCCGGTGGCGTCTCGCCTCGCCTCCCTCACGATTGCCTCGTCCGAAAAAAATGCAGAAGATACCTGGACTTTTCTGATGATATGTATAAGGTGTTTCTCGAATTTTAAAAATGTTAGAAAACTGTAAAATAAAATAATGAAAATAATACTGTATTTTTTAGGGTAAATAATTGGTAGGGTGTTTCGTGGGAGTATATTGATGTGTGAAAGGCGATGGGAGAGAGGAGATAAGAGCAGAGCTTGACTTCGATACGAAGTTATCTAGACGCGGATACATGACGGTGAGTGACACGTGGGGCATGTGTCAGCCGGAAACGAGTTTTCACCTGCCGACAGCCCGATTTCTTCGTTCAACAGGGTGTGTTATCATTTATACCACTCCCTCCACAACTCTGAGTTCATAGATTGATACCGATAAAGTGACGCTTGGTTATCGATGAGAGTGTCGTCTCCCACCAAGAAATATTCCGCTTAAATAAAAAATATCAGCGTTAAACTGGTGTTTGAAATCCGATGGACAGATGTACAACGGTCTCTTAACTATCCTACCACATGTAAGATGCAGCTTCTCGGTACATGACTATCTTCAAGATTTCCTGTTATTTTTTCAAGATCCGGACATCGTGTGATGAGATCTATCAAGCACACCGCTCAAATAGACCGGACACGCGTCTATTTTGTTCATTATAATGTTTTATCATTTTATAGTCTATTATAACAAAATAAACATTGTCTCGAAACTAATTGAAACATTGCAAATTTAAATTCACATTTGATATTTCTATCAAAGCACACGAATTAGCTGCTAATTTAAAACAATTCAAATGCATCGATCAGAACTAAAAGCAGAGACACATGTACATATGCTTATTGCTAAAAAAACACTACTCACTCGTACGAAGAGTCATTACCTACCTATTTCTGTTTCGAATGGAGATGGAAACGAATTTTAGTTGGGTATTTCTCATTTGAACTCCAAGCGCAGAGCGATGAAACAAGCGAGAGTTTTGCCATAAGGGTGGAGTCTATATGGATATGTAGGGAGCAGCAACTTCTCCTTTGTCCGCCTAAGCAACTGTTAAAAATAGAGATAAATTGTGTTGTGTCCCCCAACAATCTGCTTGAGTGTCAGGCACATAGTATTCGAATGAGAGTGAAACAAAAGTAAAATTAGCTGAATGTAAAAGATTTTTGTTAGTTTTGGATTAATTTTTTCTTAGATAAAGGGCTTTATTACTCAAAGTTTAAGTATTACACCCGGCCTCTGCATAACAAATGCACACAGCCGCAATCCGAACGGAGAAAGTAAAAAGTGCATAAATAAACGAATTACAACCATCATGGTAATGTAAAACGCATATGACATAGCGAGCTCAGCAGCCTATGGAGGTCCAATCCGGCGATCAAGCGGCCACCCATGTTGTGATAAAATGTCCCTTGCCACCTCCTCCAGCCGTGCACATGCCTCCGTAAAGAGCTTTTGATGTCCCGCGCGTTGTTAGGTGGACCACGTACGGAGAGTATTTGTGCACCGGTAGAGTACCTGCAAAATGGAAACATCTTTGTAATTGAAAACCTTGTCATTTCTACAAAGCCAAACCGACCATATAACGGCAATCGCTCCCACCCTAATAATTGTTCTAAGCTTCTTATCTATCCCATGCAACCAGTTACCAAAAATGTTGGTCACAGACTTGGGAGGATATAACTTAGACGCTATTTGGATGGATGACCATATAGAACGTGCGAAACTACACTCGAAAAATAAGTGTTTTATTGTCTCTTGTTGAGGACAAAACATACACTTAGTACTTCCATGCCAATTCTGTTTGACAAGGTTATCTTTGGTTAAAATGACACCCCTACGAAGATACCATGTAAAGACTTTTATCTTAAGTGGAATCTTCATAAGCCATATCTTTTTATTATTATCGACTGGGATATCAGAATGCACAAGCGCCCTATACATATGGAGTCTACTGAGAATTTTCCGTTCCCGCATAGCTTCCACCGAAATTTATCGGAACCTTGTGTGAGCTGAACTGAAGCCAACCGTGCCAACAAGGCGTTCGAAGATGTTAATCTTGGACCAAATAAATCTCGTCTGAACGACACGTTAGGGGGTGAACTCTGCATAACAGTGGCTATCGTATCCCCTTTGTGTCGAACAATATCGTATAGAGCTGGGTATTGTTCCCGGAGGGTGGTGTTGCCTAACCATTTGTCCTCGCAGAAACGAATCACCGTGCCATTCTTAATATTAAATACACCAAAGCGAAAGAAATGTTTCTTAGTCGCCATTAGGCCAGCCAAAAAATGAGAATCACCAGGTTTCCAATACACATGTGATACCGCCTTTGAGCCGATGTATTTTCTTTTAAGAAGAGTTTGCCAAATGCCATCTTCGGTTAGCAGTCGAAACAACCACTTCCCTAGAAGGGCCGAGTTCTTGATGCATAGATCATGAATACCCAACCCACCTTGATCTTTTGGCCGACAAACAACATTCCATTTAGCCGGTCGATATTTCTTTTTCTCGCCATCCCCTTGCCAAAAGAATCTTGAGCGGAAGTAATCCAACTTATTCAAGACACCTTTTGGCAATTGGAAGAAGGATATCATATACAGTACCATGTTTGTGAGTACTGAATTAATGAGAACCAAACTTCCTCCGAGGGACATCAATTTTCCTTTCCAACTAGACAGTCGCGCTTGCAGACGCTCCTCGACATGTCGCCATTCCACATTAGTCAATTTACGGTATTGTATTGGTATACCGAAGTACATAATAGGAAATTGACCCTGCTCACAACCGAATATTTCGGCATACGGAGCAGCTGCGGCCTGTGCGTCGCTGAAGCAAAACAGTTCACTTTTATGAAAGTTGATTTTTCACCCTGATAATTGCTCGAATGCTGACAATATCGATTTCAGATTCGTCGCTTTATCTAGATCGTGTTCCATAAAAAGAATCGTGTCATCTGCATATTCAAGTATAGAAAGACCCCCATCAACAAGATGTGGAACCACCCCTTCAATTTGACCGTCCGTTTTTCCCGTTCAATCATAATGGTCAACATATCAGCCACTATATTAAATAGTATTGGCGACAGAGTATCACCTTGTCTTAAACATTTTTTTGTCTGGAAGTAGTGTCCGACGTCATCATTGACTTTTATCGCCACACTCCCCCCGCAACAAAATTGAGCACCCATTCACACCACTCGTCGGAGAACCCTTTCATTTTCAAAGTTTGTAGTAAGAAAGGCTACTTTACTTTGTCATACGCCTTTTCCAAGTCGATCTTAAATATTACCCATTAAGTTTCTTCGTATGCATCTCATGTACGGTTTCGTGGAGAACCACGACCCCATCTAGGATATTCCTCCCTTGCATAAAAGCAGTTTGGGTAGGCTTTAACACATGATCTGCAACCGAATTTAACCTAATAGTAGCTACTTTTGTAAAGATCTTGAAGCTAACATTCAGGAGACAAATTGGCCGATACTGTTGTATCCTTTCAGCCGCCTAAACTTTAGGCAACAAGACAATTTCCCCAAAATTAAGGCGAAAAAGCTCAAGTTGTCCAGCATGTAAACATCCGAATAACTCGAGCAAGTCGGGCTTAATGGTTTCCCAAAAATGCTGGTAGAACTCAGCTGGGAAACCATCAGGCCCGGGTGCCTTATTGTGTTCCATTTGGAAAACATCCTTGCTAATCTCTTCTTCAGAGAAGGGTGTGATAAGCAGGTTATTTTCCTCCGGAGTAACTTGGGTAATACCATCTATTCGCGACTCATCTAGAGTGAAGTTGCCTTCCTCCGGAGCACCGAACAAACCTTTATAGTAGTCAGTAATATACTCCTTGAGCTTGTCCTGGCCCTCGATCAGGCCCTCATCCTGGTGAAGGGAATGAATGAGTTTCCTCCTGTGTCTGCCATTAGCGACACTGTGGAAGTATCTCGTATTCGAATCCCCTTGCAGAATGAACTGAGCTTTAGATCTTTGGTACCATTTAAGCTCCTCCTCTCGCAGCATCCGCCCCACTTGCTCATTCGAATGCCTTTTTAGGACACTCTCATTTGCTGATAAGGGGCGTGATTCCGCAAGTTTATCGAGCTCCTCAATAATTGAGCACAGGCGCTCTGTTTCTTTTTTAAGAACAGTGGTTGTATGCCTCGCCCATCCACGCAGGAATGTACGCAAATTACGTACCATTCCACCGTTGGATAGCAGAGGTACCCGCAACCGGTTGAGCCCAAATCCTTTTAACCAATTCATCAAATAAAAGTAAAAGTGAGTTTAGCAATGCAAATCATGTTTCTTACATAAAAGATGGAACATGATTCTTGGTTTCACTTGACCTCTCTTTCTAGGCATGGTGGTACAAAATAACGTTTATAAACAAAATAAATGCTGAAAGTGCATGTTAGTATTTTGTATGAGATGGACTAGATCTTTATTGAATACCTACTAGTAGATTTCTTTTATAGTACTTTTGTAAAGTTCATGTTCTGCCACATACACTCCTCGTTTTCTAACTTCCAAATCCATTTACAGAGTAATCAAACTATTCATAACATAAGAAAATTCCGCTGTTTTATTGAAAGTAGAGAACCACGGTGAATGACCTCTCCGTTGGTATGGAATTAAAACTCAAAATTCGAATAGTTGTGACTAGGATCAAACTTGTTGAATAGTAAGCCGAGCTCAGTTTCAATCTCTTAGACTAAAAGAGTGTTCATCTTGGGTCCTAGGTGCAATTTTTATGGACCTGTTTGTAATTGTCAGTTTCTTTTGGTCCTCCCTGTATTACACCACTACCATGAACTAGTAATTAAGCACGTGCAATGCACGTATCTACCAATCCAAAATAAATCCGTGGGACAATAAATATAATAATCACATCGTCCATACTATAATTCTATCCCAAAAAATTGCATGAAAAATACTTTGGAAATATTCAAATTTTATAAATGAAATAACAAAGATAAAGTATAAGAGTGTGACATAAGATTTTCTATGAATATCCAGGATGCAATTTTTTCAATATATAATTTGACTAAAAACCTCCGAAGACACATATCCACGATGCAATTGTTTCACCAAAATAAAATCAGGGTGGAGATTTTTAATATACTCAGAATGAAAAAAAAAGTATGATTCATAACCTTGCTTCCCAGCAGCTTGGTGTCCATTCCTGTAAGCACCGACCGCGCCCTGACGCTCTAGAATACTATTCCTGTAGTCTCCTAAGTGATATTCATCTTACATATCGTACAAAACTGAACCTGGAGTTTTGCAAAGAAATGAATTTGTCCATGTCCTCTGATCCGAACTGAATTTAACCATGCGCGCAGTAGCATAATACACTGACATTTCAATCATAATATAACAGAACCATCAAATACTGTCAATGTCAGGCCATGTCCCGTTTTTGGTCATTGTGATGGATTGGATCCAAATTCATGGAAAATTGCAATTATAAAAGCCACAATTGAGTTATTTTTGCAGGTAAAAACGACACGATTCTACCTTGATCTAACCTCTTTATTTCTGAGTCAAGGTGCAGCAGGTGAGATCTATCTTGCTCATTCGCCGCGACCGCCGCCAGGATCTGTGCACAGTCCGACTCCACCATGATTGGCAAATGGCTGCGAGCCAAAACAAACTTGGGACCTCAACGATTGTTCAGGATTATAAGGTGTGTGCCCAGCATAGAGGCTCTCCTGTGGCATAAGTAAGCTATTAACTGATATACAAATTACAGAAAAATGTATAAAAGCCATTAGCTAAATATACACACGTATGGCATAAGTAAGCTATTAACTGATATACAAATTGCAAAAAATGTATAAAAGCCATTAGCTAAATATACACACGTATGTTTCAATTTTGTATTCTCCTTTAAATTTCATTGATGGAATGATATAAGCAAAAAAAATCGGGAAAAAACAAAAGCGAGAATTCTTATAGTTTGTAAGATACTGAATGATATGAATCAAAGGCAACCACCTTCAAATTGTAGTATCATCAATGAATATACAGGAGAAACATCTTGTAATTCCAGTAGCATGCCAAACGTAGCTCGTACACCTGAATTGACAATACCACTCAAATTTCAATATGACACTGATTATGCACATTCTAATGTATGGAGAAGGAAAACAAAGAAATTTTGACCAGAATCGACATTTTTTTTTTGATACAAGGCCAAAGGCCCGACGTTAAATTAATAACGCCCCGAACGGCGACAAGGATACAAGGTGCTTAACCCAGCTTACAACAACGAACCGCACGCACACACACAAAGGACAGCCGAAGAAACACCAGCGAGGACGGCGCCACCTACGAACTACTCCGAAGACGCTGTGAACTAGCAGGACGGGCAAAACTGCTGGGCCGAAGCTCGCCGTCGGGGGGGAGGCCGGCACACCGACACACGCTGCACACCGTCAACACGGGCAAAGTCGTCGGGCCGAACTCACGGCCAAGACCGGCACACCAACAAGCACTGCACACCGCCAAGACCTGCACAGCTTCCGAAGAGACAGCCAACAAGGGAGCAACCTCTCGCTGAGACACCAAGGAGTCCACGCACCGCGAATGCAGAACAAGCCACAAGCTTTGCCGGAGGAAGCAAACCTCCAGAGAGCTACCCGTGAGCTCCAAAACGGCGTCTTCAAGAAGATAACGACGCAAAGCGCCGCCGCCGCCCGATCCGAGAATCTTGGGTTTTCACCGGAGCACATAGGAGGGGAGAACAACCACAACGGCGCCTTCAAGAAGGGGACGACGTCAAAGACGCCGCCGCCGCGGCCCTGGACAAACGTCCTGGGCGAGGGTTTCCCCTTGGTATGGTCTCAACACCTCCCACACAGGGGTAGGGGAGCCGACAAGACGACCACCACACCACTGCCACGGGGCACAGCTCACCGAACCCCACGCCGTCCACACGGCCGTGGTTCCGGCAGCATAATTTTGAAGTTACCGAAGCAGAGAACAAATGCGAATAATAAAGCAACTTACTGCTAGTCGAAAAATCACAAGAAGATATGGGGCATCTTGAACATCAAGTTGGGCAGTTTTCTGGAAGGATCAGCATTCTGGAAGAAGCTCTTATATGGAAATAAAAGAAAGATCCAGTTAATAATTTTTTTAAATTTGCTGGTCCAGCCAATTGGATTAGATCGAATCACAATCCAGTAAAATCCTTATATGCCGCAGCTACCTATCTCTTTCAAACTATTGTCCGAACACATGTATCATTTGTACCTTAAACATACAGTTTTTAGTTAATGCAGGTTATTGCATTTGCATCCAGCGTTCATTATGATGAGTGAATTGACCTACGCAGCTCACAATAGCAGGAGAGCTAAGCGATGGCTTTGAGACTTCAGGTTCAGCTAAGCGATTGTCATGTGGAGACAACTGATCAAGACCGTGACATGAACGACTGCAGGGAAGATCGTGACGTCAACCATGCAGGGGGCACCATCGAACCTGAAGGATGTAGAGTAGCTGGTGGGTTCCGGCCGGTGCAGGAGACTTGGAGCGCGCCGTGGGTTCCGGCGTCCCGTGTTCCTCCGTGGCCCGTGCAGGGCGTTGGTCTGACGTTCCAGCGTGCAGGGCGCCGCCACGCTTGCCGGCGTGCAGGGCGCTCAGCCGTCCCATGTAGGCTGAGGCAGCGGGAGGGCGTTGGTGTTCTGTCGTCCAGGGTGCTGCCTCGCTTGCCGGTGTGCAGGACACGGCAGTCCCATGTAGGATGCAGCGGTGGGAGGGCGTTGGCGTTCTGACGTGCAGTGCGCCGCCTCGTTTGCCGGCGAACACGCTTGACGTCGTGTAGGCTGTGGCAGGATGGCGTTGGCGGCGGGTTTCGGCGACGGTAGGTTGCGATGGTGGTAGGGCAACGACGGTTGGGCTTCGGGGACTGTAGGTTGTGCTGTCACAGCCAACGGTGTCAGCAGGTGGGGCAGGCCAGCGTCATCACCGCCGGTGGCGAGAGGAGCGGCGAGTTCGGAGGAGGGGAAAGGGCTCGGGGAAGACGACGGTGAGATGAGCATGGATAGGGGCGTTGCGTTGGAGAGGCCTCGAGGAGATCGTGATGGGAGGCGGTTTCCTGCGGACCTGCGGGAGGCTGCGCTACGCCGCTACTGCTCTGCGTCCATGCTACAAGATTGGGCTAATCTAGACCATCAGATTAACGAAATCAATGGTAGCGACAACGGGGATACGACTTAAGTGGATACATCGTTGGAGGATTCTGAAACGTTAGATTAAGCGATCCTACGGGTAAGGTTATTTGGATTAGCGGTCTTATATTAGTGGAGATGAGGGCCGGCTCTGTTCCAAGAAAGATGGAAGATTGCAGGTTCTGCCCGCCGGGCTTACTGCTTCTAAAACCCAATCAGAGAATTCCCGGCCCATCTACTGCAAAACCACTTTCAGCAAACTTAATTGACCATTGATTCTCTAAAAAAAAAATTGACCATTGATGGTTAATTTTTTTTTTTTTTGCCCATTGATACATCTAGGCCGAAATAGCGCACGGCATCACCGAACCATAGACGAGGACATGATTTCATGGTGCAACTCCAGGTGTTGTCGTGGCTGCGTACCTCTAGCAGGAAGGGCAGGTCATGACCGTGCGCGTAATCGAGTGCGCGCCTCGCTTTTCCGCGGCACGCGTAACCCTTTCGTGGGGCCCTCGGCGTTGACCTCCGACGACCAGGATACATTCCCTACCCGCCTGAGCTGAGCTAGTCATAAGCATGACGTCATCGGTTCACTGGGTGCCGCCGTGCATTGCATTGCGTACCCACTGTTTAGCAGGGATCGATCGGTTCGTCGGGGAGGGATTTTGGAAAGCATACCGCTGCAACATGGAGATGCGAAACCTACAAGGCACTAGTGGTATTGTCCGACTAGTTAAGTGCTCATAAATTAGAGTTGTCGATCTCAATTAGACTAGATTAGAGCGGACCACCACACACACAAAAACTGGGAGCGTTAGGTGTAATTCTACTACCGTCACCAATTCAGCATGCATATCTCACATAAAATACTCAATTGGAATTTTTAATTCAACATTATGGAGAGTACACTGCCAAGACATGAAGCTCGGAGTTAATGTACAAGCCGAAAAAGAAAAGAAGATCATTGGATGAAGATTTTGACACGCAGAGCTTTTAAGCGAGCCAGGTTCAACATTTGGCTATGAAAGAGTCAGAGTGCAAATAGCAATTCATTGTACACAAAATTTAGCCACTTCGATACAAAATTAATCTCTCATTACCTAAATATCCAAACACAATTCAATCTGCAAAGTGATAAGCAAAAGAAAAATGTTGAGTATGTAAGTAGTAGGCAAGGAGAAATTTAAAAAGAAACATATATGTATTTTATTTTCTTTTATTCTTACATACATCTATTTTTTTTGTGTAGGTTGCACATAGTGCTTATTTATACATCACCGTATTATCCTTCCAAACCATATTAATATTTTGGTGTCGATGATTGGTCAATTGTGTATCTTATGGACACAAAGGTACGTCTATAGGAAAGATGAGGAGATGTGGAGGCAATGTTATATGGTGGTTCACAAATGACAAACTGTTGTCATCATCGAGATAACACCATAGTAGAGTTTGTTGATGGCTAGTGAGAGTGACACATGTTGGGTCTATATGTACGGGGCTTTGTACGAAGTTTGCCATTGCCAACAAGGTTGATACAATTGTTGATGGTTGTGCCAATGTTTTTGATTGGTTTCATCTTCTTATGGAGCTCCACTTAGTTCTATGTTAAGAGAGGAGATGAAAGAAGAGCCTGGTGAGTGGCTCGAGTACAAGACAATGTCACCTTCCTACCAATAAAAACACCATTGGACAGCCGGTTAGCACAAACTGGCAAAGAAAACCCATTGCCCTCTGATGATCGGTCAGCACTGACCAGCGAAGAAAACCCATCAATTGTACTATTACTGCTGACGGGCGGTTGAGCACCCGTCTGTGGTGACCCTAATAACTGGTATAGTTACATCAGGAAAAATCACCGGTAACGAGCCAGAAGTGAGACACATTAGTGATCACATCGCCACCATGAAGAGTTGCACTCATGGCAAGTAAACTGCCGACAGGCCCAAATTTAGGATCACACGTGCTAAAAAATGTGTTGTGTAGACAGAGGGCGAGGGAAGTTGGGGTGTAGTTTTAGGATTTCGTGGGAGTTTTCCCTGAGGGAATGGTGGGAGTTTTTTAGTAGTGGTAGGAAGTGGGCTTGGGAAATGACCATTTATTTTTTCTTCGACTTTCTTGGTCATGTAAGCTAAAATTAATTATAAAGTCAAAATTAAAGCTCACATTGATACCATGCATGTGGTTTTCTTGTAATTGAAAAGCAAAATGTGGTTTCATTGTGTAAGCGGGGCATAGTTTAAAAACCGGAGCGGTGATCGAACCGCTGGTTCACCGGTTCATACAAGAATTCAAAACACATGAAATATGCAAAGTAGCTATTTGGATTATTGTGTAGGAATTTGTACTCATAATTAATGAAACTCCAAATCAAGAATATGGAAGCCATGCTGCTAAGTGTACAACATGTCGATGAGTCTCTGTTACAGACACTTAAAAATAGATCATTGTCAAGTTCAAAACTAAGCGTATAATGTGTCAATCAGCCAAAATTTTCTTCTCAAGAAATCTCATCAATTATTGGACCATGCAGAGAATTGTGCTATTTTCTCATGCAAAGACACCCACACCAAATTACCTAACGAAAGATGTTAGTTCGAGCCAAGAAAATCGGGAACTGATGTAATTCATTCACACATATAACATTGAAGCAGTTCCGTCATCCGCTATGTAGATGCTTGGAGGCAGGGCCGCCGGGCAGGTCTGTAGGCAGACTGTTTTTCAGCAAGCCGGACAACGTGATTAGAGATGAAAATAGGTATTGGGTTGCGGGGAAAACTTTAAAATTTATCCGTAACCTTACTGCCAAGATCTATTCTATGAAGATATGCTGCACCCCATAATGCGATGATCAAGATACTTACAAACACCTTTGCGGAAGATCTTGTGTTTGTCGAACTAGATGTCGGTGTAGCCTGATGAAGAATCTCACGTCCACGCCGGGAGGTGAGATTGTTGTCATACGTCGTCGTTGATGTAGACCTTGATGAAGTTGTTCCGTTGTCCAAGGAACTTACTTGCGCAAATCCCGTTCTAGCGGTATCCACACATACACCGTGTCAACCCACCCCGTGCGTTCACCGCCTAGCTACTAGCACGTGGTGAAGAGAGTCAGCCTTGCGGCGTGATTTAGGTGGCAGATCTAATCAACTAGATTAGATCTATATGAGAAGATTAGAGACGTCTAATTCTCAACACATGAGATCTACAAGAGAGAGAGAGAGCTTGCAATATTGTCTCAAACCCTAGGGGCTTGGGGTTGCTTATAAAGGAGGCCAAGGGGTGGAGGGACTTGGGGAAGGGGCCAAGCCCTTCCCCTTTGGGCCGGCCGGCCAAGGAAGGGAGGAGTCCCTCCCCTTCCCCAACTCGGATTGGGAGGAGGAGTAGGACTCCTCCCTCCCAAACCTGCCTTTCCCAACAAGGAAGGGGGGAGGAAACCCTCCCCCACTCCAACTCGGGTTGGAGGGAGGAGTAGGACTCCTCCCCCACCCGCCTCCTGCCATGTGGGGCCCGCCCTGGCCGCTGCCCGCCGGGGAGGGGGAGTCCCCCCAACTCGGACTCGGCCCCTCCCACATACCATGTGGGTGCGGCTGCCTTGTGGGCCCCATGGGCCCACTTGGCAGCCCCCTTTTATTGGGCTCCAAATAAAATCCTTTATTTATATTTTCCAATATAATTAATAAATAAATAATTAATTGTTTTGTCTAATTAATTCCTAAATGAATATTTCCTTTTACAGAAAATTCCCGGAATTAATTACTTATCATATAACTCATATTTATATGAACCGGGATACCTAGTATCCGCCGACAAAACATCGGAACAATATTTCCTTCTTTATAAGCACTCGGATTAAATCCGCTGATGATAGAAACCATTCCTATCATCCCGGGACATTAGATGTCCGCATTCTCTCTAACTTATAATTCACCGGAACAAATCCCAGTGACATCGGAGCTACTCCGACACAATCTCATTCCCACTAAAACTACATCTTTACTCTCAATCAAAGATTGACCTACAGCTTAAGTGTGTGACCCGAAAGGTTCAGCAAACAAAGTATTGTTTGGGAGCTTACCAAACAATAACCAGCAGTGGGTTAGGCATTCGTACTGGCACCCTTGTGTTGTGAATGAACAACAGAACCTGTGCGTTACTCATTACGCTTAATCCCCTTACGTACACGATACCAATGATATCTCGAGATTGAGACAATGTGCTCTAGTGTGATCAAACCCTTTGATCATAACACATATTATTCTCGTACCAATATCATTCTCTTTTCTCATTCCGTATATATGTTGTCCCGTGATAAATCACGCTTGTGTCTGGCCAGACGATTGGGTGACAACAATAATACTTGAGATGGCCTAGAGGATGTATCTCTCCATCGTCTGGAGGAGTAAGTGCCATTCTTGAACGATCTCTGTTCCAATACATTATCTAGTTCAAGCCCAAAAGCCACCTATCATAGTCCCATGTTACTGCAAGACGTTTGATGGAAATCAAAGCTCGAATGTCGAATAAGCGGTCACAAGATATTCTCATAGCATAGGGATCTAGCTAATGATAACTAAATAGATGATCAATCGCTATTTCATCGTTGACGATTTGTCTCATAGCAAGATCATACGGTGGGTCGGTTCAGTGCGATTATCATTCCGATAATCCACTCCTATAGTTGAATGACTTATACAAAGTCCATGATCAGGAAAACATGATCATCGAGCAACAAGATAGGCTAGTCTTAGAGACAAGACCAGGAACTCTTTTTCCGTTCATATCTCTACACGTGTATCGGAGGTTTTCCTCTTGCATACGTTGTATTTGCTATACAAGTACCCAATACAGTTGTAGCATAAAGATACAAACATTAATAATAAACATGGAGATAAATAATAAACTTAATTATTATTGTCTCTAGGGCATATCTCCAACAGTCTCCCACTTGCACTAGAAACAATAATGATTCTAGTTAGCATGATGACATGACACCAAATGGAACTAAGGTGCCACTCACGCTTTCGCATGCGGATCTGAAACTGTGTCCGCACTTTGATCCAACCAAAGTTCATAAACTTGTTTATCTCCTCACATGCCAAACTTGACTATGTAAGTCGGATTTATTAGGAATTGGATATGGGCTTTCCGGTTCCGTAGTAGCATTAATAATCCGGTTGATATTATCATACCATCTTTATTGAAACCTCACCTGAGTAATGACTCATCCAATAACTTGCTTATCATGACGTCTCACATCAATGACGCAACTATCCTCGATAGATAAACTATCTTTGTTGTAGAATCCACTCATAAGATACACGTGTATTTGATAAAATCAAAACACTTAGTATTTATCATTTGAAAAAACATTTATCAGAATAAATTTGATTTCATAATTCCACCACAAATATGTATACGAGTAACTTCTCTATACACACTATTTGAAGCTTTACAAAATCCACCTTGTTGGTTTTCCTTTTGTAATCTCACCATCAGGTTCTTTTACCAAACCTTTATATGATCAATTACAATCTTAATTAACTGCTCTTATGAGAATATCCTTATTAAGAATTTCTCATTAACGCCGGTGGCAAAACTTTATAAAAGTTTAGCACTTTGGAAACTTTCCGGCTTTATGTACTATATATAGCAATGATAAGCAAAATCACATTAAATATGATTTGATCTTATTCCTCTCTATTCGCTCATCCAGGACTACGAAGGTCAAGGTATCTTGCAAATATCACGCTATGAATTCTTGATCAAATTTCTTTGACTCAAGACACAATTCGAAATTACCTTTCAGAATTGCACTTTAGTACATTCATACTCATGTTTATTAAATTCTATCTTAGAGACAAAACTTTAATAAGACATTTTCGACCTTTTATTTAAACTCTTTAAATCACGAGATTTATATATTTATTAATTCGGCCTAGCCTATTCAATAAATATAATATCAGCTCCCACTGTCTTTTAAGTCCCTTCGATTTATATAATGAAAAGAATAAATTCTTACTCATTAATACGACTGACTTCAAACATTCATAATATAATTATCTAGATTATTTTCATAATCCAAATAATTATCCTTAGCAATAATATTGCTACTTTAGTTCAATAACAGCATCAAGCAATTGATATGAAAAGTATTGCAACTTCTCACTATCAGTTATTCGTCCTTGATAAAACAATTTTATTCAAGACTAGCTCTATGAATATTAGATATTCATATCTATCCTTTCTTTATGAAATATTCATGCACATGATTTAACATCACATCCAAACTACTCTCAAGATTGGATCTTGGAGTCTCATGAATTTTCTTGAACTCCTTTTATGACAAATGCCGTCATTAATGAATGTTCATTATTCTGCTTGTAATTGTTTTGCTTATATCATGTTCCTGGACATTTAAATGATTTCAATCACCTAGTGATTTAATCATCAAATTCCTCACATGACCTTTTAATACTTAATTCGAATCATGTATACCACATGTATTCCTGGACAAAGTAATGATATGGAAACATTTGCATGTTTCCCTTCTCATTCTAACACTTGCCCAAAGACTCTCAGCCTTAATTTAGTATTATGATTTCCACTCTCTCTTCATGAGAAGACACTTTTCTCCAATTCTAAAGTCAACAAGCATTTAGAATTATGTGTGGAAAACACTTGCCAAAATAACAATTTTGGACTTTTGCAAAACACCTTTTCAATTCGAACTTAAAACTTTAAATCCTTAATTGAAAAATATGGAACTTACTATCAAAATAACTCTAAGTTATAATTGACACAAATCCCAAGATATCAAACAAAATAATCTATTTACTTTAGTGGGTAATTTGGAATTCTAATTTCACAACACATTAAGCAAGACTTTGTAACATTTCCTTTTAATCTTTATCTTGCAAAAGATTTTATTACCATGATGATTTCGAGTTACCAAAATCCATCATAAGTAATTTGACTAAGAAATAATTTTCTTTCGTCAACAATGTTACAATATTTTATTAAGTCCTTTCTTTTAACTTTAATCAAATTCCTTTGATTCCTTTATTTTGATTCTCACACTCTCCCACTGAATTTTATGAAACATTGAAACTTCAATAATTTCATTAACTCTATTTCATTAATATGCAACTTCATATTAATTCCTCAATAGAATTGAATTAATGGGTAGATTCCACTCCTTTATGTAAATCTCGAAATTTACTAGTGCCTAGCACTTTGCCAAATTCGAGTCTACTAAATGCCTAGCATTTTGTGGATTTCGATTTTCATCAAATGCCTAGCACTTTATGAATTTCGAATTTCTCCAAGTGTATGACACTTTGTGATTTTAGTTTTATCCATTTAATTTAGAGATAACTTTAAGAGTCTCAAAGAGAACCAACGAAAAGTATAACTCCAAATTAAAGATTAAACTAACTTTATTTATTACTCAAAACTTTAAGCAATAACTTGAATCAAAACAATAAAGACTTAACAAACAAATAATTAATGACATATCACAATAAAGAAGATATAAACTTTGAATTTCCAAACTTGGAATTCCCACACATACTTTATAATTCGAACAATGACTTGTTCCAGAATCAAAATATTCATTACATAATGATCAAACTGAAAATAACTCTTATTTAAAGTTCTAGTGTAAATCTTCTTCATTGACTTGGATTGAAGACATAGTGGTCACTTTGCATAAAATGCGATCTTCCACTGTGCTTCTTCTAGGATGCAAAGTTACACTACAATCGTAACTTCTACGTCTTCCCAGAATTTCCTCTTCTTTCCAGCATTAGCTCCTTCCAAAGTACCTGCCACTGGTGCAAGTTCGAGCATTCATTAGTATCCAATACCAATGATCATAATTGCTGAAATTATGTCAATATGTATAACTCTTATACCTGTCTTGGTCCAGTTAAGATCCCCATTCTGAATATCAGCTTCTGCTTCCTTAAGCAAGGCAAAACATCTGAACCGGCCACTCATCCGCCATGCGATTGTACATCGCCACGAAGGCATGATATGCAGGTGGTAGTGCCGCTAGTACAATGTCACAGAGAAACTCATGACCAACTGGAGATCCAATTTGTCTAAGTTTTTCCTCTAATTTGGTAACTCTGATTTCAAACATTTGAATGGGTTCCCCAACTCAAGATGAATGTTTATCAGTTCCCTTCTTAGATTGTAACGCTCAGCGCGTACTTGATGTATGAACCTTGCTTTCAATACTTCCATCAACCGGAAGGGACGCATGTCTTCGAAAAGACCGCCCAGCTGTGGTTCAATACAAGCATGCATGAGCTCCTTGACAATGCACTCATCACAAACATGTGAGGTCCACCATGATTTTCATCATGTGAATCTATGGGAGTCAGAACATCAACTTTTCCTGCGCTCTTGAGAGCACCGACCATGTGGTGAAACCATTCTCCAAAGTTGTTTCCATTTGCAGCTAATGGTGTACGACTCAACATCTGATTGAAATGGAACTTTTCAAAGTGGTCCATTATCTACAACAAAACAAGTTTATTTAGACTTCTAGTTTATTACTAATTTTAATGCACTACTTTAATTCAATCAAACATGAATCTAAGATATGCTCCCACTAAGTCCAATAATCCTCTTGATTGGCACTAAGTGATTCAGGACCGATTGCCCTACGAAGCAAGCATGGATACATGTCATGTCCGTCGGCCAACCGGTAAGCACTATGCTAATTGCAGCAGCTACAACTCTGTTCGTCTTTCGACGGATGTGTTCCGAACTCATGATTGTGTTATGCTTGGACGTCAAGACAACCAACCGACACTGGCTGCTGGAACGGTTCGCGCCCGCCTCCCGAACCCTTGGTACACATTACTCCTGGATACAGGTCGCACGGCAACAAGCATCCGGTTTGACGGTGCCACGGTTGGTAAGAACACGATCTCCTTGATTTTATTTGAGGATTCACCCTAATAAACGACTACTGCGCAATCAAGGTGCAAACAACAAAGGATAAACATCACAGGCAATTAATAATAATTCATGTGCTTTGGTATAGCCTTTGTTATTCTCGGAAGTCCTTGGCGCTCGTCCTTGAGGATCACCATCTTCATTGTTCCCGGTCACGGCAAAATTCCCGAAGGAAAATTACCATATCCGAAACTCGCCAAGTACACGTCGCCGACCCAATGCCGGCGCCTCCTCCCGGTCTCCACGACGAACTCTTCTTCGCTTGATTGTCGATGACGAACTCGATCAATTGTTTTGGCTCCCACCATCATGTTAAGACACCGTAACAAAATAGCTATACCAAAACACATGCACTCAATCCTGCAAAACCAAGTTAGACGTATCTAACGCTTTGTTTGCAAGTTTTACGTGGCTTTGTAGGCTCTACGGAATTACCGTCACTACCTACGTATTGAAGCACGTTTAGGCTAGTTGCTAGATTAACATTGCGGGGTGATTGAGATCCCAACATTACGAAAACGTTGCAGAACCCCAATCTAAACGATCACATGTGCGCGTGACCCCCGTGAGGCGTCCAACCCTCAGGCCCATCCGTATATACATCAACGTCCACAACTAAGGGTATAGACCCGAAGCTACTGAAGCACATCGTTGGCGCCAACAAGCATACTAGGAGCAGCCGGAAGGTCCGCGGATAGCCAGAAGTTCGTAAAGATCTTGCCAATACTGCCATGGAATATGATGTACAACTTTTGGGAAGCAACTAAAATAAACTTAATGCAAGAACCATGCAATGCTCACACCAACTGGTGCTCTAGATCAAATCATACCAACGCATAGATCGGCTCTGATACCACTATTGGGTTGCGGGGAAAACTTTAAAATTTATCCGTAACCTTACCGCCAAGATCTATTCTATGAAGATATGCTGCACCCCATAATGCGATGATCAAGATACTTACAAACACTTTGCGGAAGATCTTGTGTTTGTCGAAGTAGATGTCGGTGTAGCCTGATGAAGAATCTCACGTCCACGCCGGGAGGTGAGATTGTTGCCGTACGTCGTCGTTGATGTAGACCTTGATGAAGTTGTTCCGTTGTCCAAGGAACTTACTTGCGCAAATCCCGCTCTAGCGGTATCCACACATACACCGTGTCAACCCACCCCGTGCGTTCACCGCCTAGCTACTAGCACGTGGTGAAGAGAGTCAGCCTTGCGGCGTATTTAGGTGGTAGATCTAATCAACTAGATTAGATCTATATGAGAAGATTAGAGACGTCTAATTCTCAACACATGAGATCTACAAGAGAGAGAGAGAGCTTTGCAATATTGTCTCAAACCCTAGGGGCTTGGGGTTGCTTATAAAGGAGGCCAAGGGGTGGAGGGACTTGGGGAAGGGGCCAAGCCCTTCCCCTTTGGGCCGGCCGGCCAAGGAAGGGAGGGAGGAGTCCCTCCCCTCCCCAACTCGGATTGGGAGGAGGAGTAGGACTCCTCCCTCCCAAACCTGCCTTTCCCAACAAGGAAGGGGGGAGGAAACCCTCCCCACTCCAACTCGGGTTGGAGGGAGGAGTAGGACTCCTCCCCCACCCGCCTCCTGCCATGTGGGGCCCGCCCTGGCCGCCGCCCCCTGTGGGGCCCGCCCTAGGCCGCCGCCCTTGCCGCCGGGGAGGGGGAGTCCCCCCCAACTCGGACTCGGCCCCTCCCCCACATACCATGTGGGTGCGGCTGCCTTTGGGCCCCATGGGCCCACTTGGCAGCCCCTTTTATTGGGCTCCAAATAAAATCCTTTATTTATATTTTCCAATATAATTAATTAATAAATAATTAATTGTTTTGTCTAATTAATTTCTAAATGAATATTTCCTTTTACAGAAAATTCCCGAAATTAATTACTTATCATATAACTCATATTTATATGAACCGGGATACCTAGTATCCGCCGACAAAACTATCGGAACAATATTTCCTTCTTTATAAGCACTCGGATTAAATCCGCTGATGATAGAAACATTCTATCATCCCGGGACATTAGATGTCCGCATCTCTCTAACTTATAATTCACCGGAACAAATCCCAGTGACATCGGAGCTACTCCGACACAATCTCATTCCCACTAAAACTACATCTTTACTCTCAATCAAAGATTGACCTACAGCTTAAGTGTGTGACCCGAAAGGTTCAGCAAACACAAAGTATTGTTTGGGAGCTTACCAAACAATAACCAGCAGTGGGTTAGGCATTCGTACTGGCACCCTTGTGTCATGAATGAACAACAGAACCTGTGCGTTACTCATTACGCTTAATCCCCTTACGTACACGATACCAATGATATCTCGAGATTGAGACAATGTGCTCTAGTGTGATCAAACCCTTTGATCATAATACATATTATTCTCGTAACAATATCATTCTCTTTTCTCATTCCGTATATATGTTGTCCCATGATAAATCACGCTTGTGTCTGGCCAGACGATTGGGTGACAACAATAATACTTGAGATGGCCTAGAGGATGTATCTCTCCATCGTCTGGAGGAGTAAGTGCCATTCTTGAACAATCTCTGTTCCAATACATTATCGTAGTTCAAGCCCAAAAGCCACCTATCATAGTCCCATGTTACTGCAAAACGTTTGATGGAAATCAAAGCTCGAATGTCGAATAAGCGGTCACAAGATATTCTCATAGCATAGGGATCTAGCTAATGATAACTAAATAGATGATCAATCGCTATTTCATCGTTGACGATTTGTCTCATAGCAAGATCATACAGTGGGTCAGTTCAGTGTTATTATCATTCCGATAATCCACTCCTATAGTTGAATGACTTATACAAAGTCCATGATCAGGAAAACATGATCATCGAGCAACAAGATAGGCTAGTCTTAGAGACAAGACCAGGAACTCTTTTTCCGTTCATATCTCTACACGTGTATCAGGTTTTCCTCTTGTATACGTTGTATTTGCTATACAAGTACCCAATACAGTTGTACCATAAAGATACAAACATTAATAATAAACATGGAGATAAATAATAAACTTAATTATTATTGTCTCTAGGGCATATCTCCAACAATAGGCATCATAGAAGGGGCTCAAAGCTTCAATTCACCCTAGGAATTTTTCCATTAGGCCAGAGTGGATGCACTAGTAGAAAACGCCTCATCCGTTTTCCCCTTTTGTGCCGACCATATTACAAACCGTGACTAATGCGCCATTGTTCCCGGATCGAACGGGCGGGGCGCCCATGGGCATTGGTCCCGGGTCGGTTGGGACTTTTGGTCCCGGTTCGTGTTACCAACCGGGACCAAAGGGTCACCACATGCAGCACATGCGCCGGCAGCGGTGGGTCCCCCAGCCAGATCACCTTTGGTCTCGGTTCGTGTTACAAACCGGGACCAAAGAGTCTCCCCTGCTATATCATCTTCCACCCCGAGCTCCATCTCATTTTTGAGCTCGAGTTCATCACCATTTTCTCCTCCATTTCCTCTCCATCACTCAAGTTAATCCCCATTTTTTTCACCATTTGTGAAGATTGAAGGCACCCCATCTATTCAAGGGTTAGCAACATCATCCTTTCCTCCGACGTTGCAACTTTAGCTCATTTTATTGCTAGTTTAGCTCATTTCATTTTTGTAGTGCTAGCTAGGTATTTGATGAAATGCCCAAGTTAGGGAGTTCATTTTTTTATATTTATTTTGAGCTCAAATTAATTTATTATTTGTGGATTTTAGTGTCGTCCCGTCTGATGTCTATGAATGCTTCTACTCTTGTAGACAATGTTGGGCCTCCAAGTGCAGAGGTTTGTAGAACAGCAGCAAGTTTCCCTTAAGTGAGTATCCCAAGGTTTATCGAACTCAGGGAGGTAGAGGTCAAAGATATTCCTCTCAAGCAACCCTGCAATTAAGATACAAGAAGTCTCTTGTGTCCCCAACACACCTAATACACTTGTCAGGTGTATAGGTGCACTAGTTCGGCGAAGAGATAGTGAAATACAAGTGGTATGGATGGTAACAAGTAGTAGATGCAATCTGTAATAAAAATGGCAGCAAGCAAACATGTAGCGGAACTTGTAGTAAACGGTGTTTCAATGCTTGGAAATAAGGCCTAGGGATCATACTTTCACTAGTGGACACTCTCAACATATATAATCATGACTGAATACATAAATACTCCTCTTCACTATGCTACTCCGGATTATTCTCATGTTGGATAGAAATACAATTCTTCTGCGTAGGGCTAATAACAGCACTCTTCAAAGTCTGAGTAAACGAACACCACATCATCATAGCATACACCAAGTCAAGTGCGTAGGGCTAATAACAGCACACCTCAAGGTCGGTGAAACACACCTAGAACACCCCAATGTCACTAAAGGTAATCCTAGACAGAACACAACCTCCGCAAGTGAAATAGTGCTATCCAACAATCATAAAACATCCCTCTAATATATTAATGGAGTCATACACATCACCCACATTGTCACCGTGATAACGTGCTTAACATGACTCCACAGATTACAATGACAAAACACTTGAGTAGCATATCATAGTGAAGGGGAAATCATCCATAGATTCAACTAGATTACGATGCTCATGATCACAATAAGATCACACCATGAGAGAGAGAGATAAACCACATAGCTACCGGTATGAGCCCTCAGCCCCGATGGAGAACTACTCCCTCCTCATCATGGGAGAGGGAGATGGCTATGAAGATGGCTCCGGTGTTGATGAAGATGGCTCCTGGGGCACTTCCCCGTCCCGGCAGGGTGCCGGAACAGAGACTTCTATCCCCCGAAACGGAGTTTCGGATGGCGGCGGAGCACGGAGTTGTATTTGCGAATATGACGAATCGTCCTAGGGTTTACGCGTCGGGGGCGATATATAGGCGAAGAGGCGGCGTCGGGGGCTGCACGAGGCAGCCACACCATAGCTCGGCGCGGGCCCCCCTTGGGCCGCGCCCAGCTATGGCGTGGTGGCCTTGGGGCCCCACTCCGTCTCCCGTTGGACTTCGTGTTCTCCTCGTAATATCATTGACGGTGCAATTCGTTTCGTCCAATTCCGAGAATATTTCCTTAATAGATATTCTGAAACAAAAATAGCAGAAAACAGGGAACTGGCACTGTGGCATCTTGTTAATAGGTTAGTCCCAGAAAATGCATAAAAATGATATGAAGTGTAACCAAAACATGTAGCAATTGATATAATAACAGCATGGAACATCAAAAATTATAGATACGTTTGAGACGTATCAAGCATCCCCAAGCTTAGTTCCTGCTCGTCCTCGAGTAGGTAAACGATAAAAACAGATAATTTTTGAAGTGACATGCTACAAACACAAACTTTGATCAAATAACAATGTAATGCACATGATCTGAATGAAGTGATCCAAGCCAATGGTCTATAGTTTGCAAGCAAGTAAATAAAGAGTAAACATAAGTGATCACACAAGTGCAAACTTTCATGCATAATACTATAAAACATTTAAAGATATAATAGTCTAACATAATAGTTAGCTCACAGCAGCAATAATTCTCAACATGAAAGTGTTTGTATCAACACAAAGGAAGATAATAGCTTCAGCATTTGCTTCAACTTTCAACATGTATATCATATAGATAATGTCAATGCAAAGAATATGATCAACCAAACACAAAGTTATGTAAAAACTGTTATACTGGAGTTGACAATGATGTTTGCTTAAGTAGACAGAAAGAAGTGGGAAAACTGACTCAACATAAAAGTAAAAGAATGGCCCTTCGCAGAGGGAAGCAGGGATTAACATCATGTGCTAGAGCTGTAGTTCCCGAAGGCATATAGAGAGCATAAAATATTGTTTTGTAAGGTAATGGTGTATACAGGTGTCAACAAATCAAATAGCAGGTACTTGTCATCTTCCATGGCTAACTAACTTTTAGAGCGGTTCCGAGAGTTTTTAGGACTGCACTTGTAACAAGCACTTATTGGTGACGCTCCTCCCAACCATTTACTTTCCACAAACCATGGCTAACCGAATCCTCGGGTGCCCACCAACATTCACCATGGAGGAGTGTCTATTTATTTATTTATAGGGTGGACTAACCAGCTCTTTAATGCAAAATAAAAGGTGGAGAAGCAGATGAAGCTGCCAATCCTTGAAAATCAATTAGCATGGAAGATGACAAATCTCACTACTACGTCCTTATGAGCTTTTCAAGTAGTGACACAAAAAGGAAATGTAACAGTTTTGAGTAGTTAGTAGATAGCACATGAAGAAATTTACTTGGAATGGTGAAAACACCACATAATAGGTAGGTATGGTGGACACAGGTGGCATAGATTTGGCTCAAGGTTTTGGATGTACAAGAAGCATTCCCTCTTAGTACAGAGTTTAGGCTAGCAAGTTATTATAAGCAAACATCATTATCAACTGGAATAGCAAGAGTGTACATAAAACACAAGGTTTGACGAACCATAGACTCCCACTGTCTTCCTTGTTAACACATACCCTTCATCCAAAAATTATCTAGACTACTATGGACTTCCAATTATGCAACAGATTATTATAGCAGAAAATCCTTATAGTAGTTCTTCATTAATAGCCATTACTTACATGATGCACAAGCTTAAACATTAATTACTTGACAGCTCAAAACAATTGGCAAGCATCAAATTACTCAAGACAACGATCTAAAAAGATTCATGTAAGCATTTTATACCACTACCACATGCATAGCATTTTCTGGTCCAACCAAACACCAATCAACTTATTTGACAACTCTCCAAACAGATATAAGTGAAGCAAGAGAGTACTTTCTTCAAAAGAAACTGAAAGCTCTAACAAGAGATGTATGAAAAACTGAGAGCTAACAGCAATAACAGCAACTAGACAGGAATACTCAACAAGTATAAGTGAAGCACAAGAGTATTCTAATGAAAAAGTGGAGCGTGTCTCTCTCCCAAACATGAATGCTAGATCCAACAAGTATAGCACAACAAACAAAACAAAAGAAACTGAAAACAAAAACACACTGACGCTCCAAGGTAGAGTACACTAGTATGAAGCAATAAAAATATAGCACCATTAGAGATGACCTGATAATTTGTAGATGAAGAAGGGGATGCCTTGGGCATCCCCAAGCTTAGATGCTTGAGTCTTCTTGAAATATGCTGGGGAGGTAAGCCTCCCCAAGCTTAAGCTCTTCACTCTTCTTGATCATGTAATATCATTCTCCTCTATCAACACTTGAAAACTTCCTTCACACCAAAACTTAACAACTTTTCTCATTAGCAGGTTAGTGCACTAAAAGATAGTACTTCAAAGTTCTAGCAAAGACAAACTTCACAAGCCAACTATTTTAAACATTAGCTACTGTTACTAGGCTCAAGTGGGCACTTTTACACGAAAAGAAACCACTTAAAAACTTGTAAAAGAGAGAATGCAAAATAAAAGACAGAATCTGTCAAACCAGAACAGTCTGTAATGACGAATTTTTTCGAGGCACTTCCGATGCTCAGATGAAAAACTTTTGAAATAATGAAAGTTGCGTAACATCATCAGGAACATGCACAAAAAGTTTCAGCATTTTTCGATTTTTTTATGATTTTTAACTGCCAGAAACGGTGACGAACAACAATCTGTCCCAATGTAGTCCCGAAAATTAATTCCAACTTTGCATTAGTAACTCTCCTTGACACAACAAAACAGCAAAATAAAGATACAAAGGAGTTGCTACAGAGGTAAACAAAAGCTCCTTGACTAAAAAAACAAAAAGAAACAGCAAATAAAAACATGGGTTATCTCCCAGAAGTGCTTTTCGTTAATGCCTTTGAGCTAGGCATGTCAATTTTAATGGTGCTCTTATAAGTATAAGAATTGAATTTAAAAGAGCACCAAGAAGCAAATTCAAACACATTTAAGTCTAACCCACTTCCTATGCAAAGGAGCCTTGTAAGAAAACAAATCATTGAAGTTGAAAGCTGCTAGCATAGAAAGACAAAACAGGCACCACTTCAAAACCTTCAACAAAGAGAGAGGGAAATAATATTATTGGAATAAATGAAACCATGTCTCCCTATCTCATAGTAATTTCCAGTAACATCATAGATAAAATCCACAATATAACCATCACATGAAACATTTTTATCATGATCCTTATGCATAAAAGTATCAATATTTTCCACATAAGCAAAATCCTTCTTGTTAGTAACATTGGGAGCAGGATTATCATAAAGGACTTGAACATGATAGACAAGTTGTATATTAGAGAGATGGTTGTAATTATAATATGTGGCATATTTATCATCACAATAAGTGTCAAAGACTGGAGGCATAGTATCATCATAAACAAGGGGATAATTGTCTTTACAAGTATAAATACTTGTAAACATAGTATCATAATTTTTACTAGCAAAAGGAGTTTCAAACATATAATCATTAATACCAAAAGCATTTTCGAAAACCTCACTAGGAGGAGAGGTCTCAAATATGTAATCATTTGTAGCAAAAGGATTTTCAAAAACCTCAACATCCCCAAGCTTAGAGCTTTCCATATCATCATTGGAAGGAACATGGATAGTACTAATAGTATAACAATTGTTAATATCATCATCTTCAGAATTGGTACCCAAAAGATTTTCAATATCAAAAGAAGTGTGTTTTTCCCAATCATGATCACTACTATAAGTAAAAGGCATAGGAACATCATCAAGTTCAGACTCATCTACAACAACTATAATAGGAGCAACATGTTTAGGGGAAGATACCGTTTCCTCTCTCTTTTTACTCCTCCTCTTCTTCTTCTTCTTCTTCTTCTTCTTCTTCTTCTTCTTCTTCTTCTTCTTCTTCTTCTTCTTCTTCTTTCCTTCTTTAGGAGGGAGAGGCTTGAAAGGAAGCTTCTCCATATAACCTGTTTATTGTTAGGAACAACAGAAGAAACTTGGGAGGATTCCTCCCTTTCATTAATTAGAGTAAAACAAGTATCTGTCCTTTCATATTTTGGTAAAGCCACATCTTTTATAATTTTTTCTATATAAGCATTAGTGTGGCTCTTATCAACACAATAGCTGTGGCATTCCTGCAAAATATTCATATCAAAGGCACTCATATCTAACATAGAAGTTTTGCTTGACAACTCTTCACACCCCAAAAATAATTCAAGTTCATCATAAAGATCGGGATCAATCATGCTATCATCAAACAAACTCGAAATTGTATTATCAAACTTTGAGCATTGGAATTCGAAATGACCTTCTTCATAGCAAAGTTCACAGATAAAAGGATATAGGACACAAATCTTTTTAGCAAGATCACTTAGAGCCCTACTCCATATTCTAGTTTTCTCATGCTTATGAACTTTACAATATTCTTCTTCATTATTAGTATTTTCACAAGGTCTAAGTGCTCCACAAAAATTAACATGCTTATAAGAAACAATATTTTCAGAAGTTTGGGCATGTTTATTGCAATCATTAGTAACAATTTCGGTTTCCAAGCAAGTGTCTTTAAAAGGTTCATGATACATGTCCCAATTCTCTTTAGGAATACTAATATGAGAAGCAAAGGTTCTACAGCAATCAACAATAATTTGAGAATCAAGACCATAATTAGCACTAAGCTCATGAAAACTAGCAGTTTCAGTGAAAGACTTAATGCAATCATACTCATAGTTTATACCTGATTCTTTACCTTTGTCATTCTCCCAATTTTCAGCATTGTAATGAATTGTTTCAAGAAGATTCCATTTAGCTTCAACCTTCTTACTTGTGAAAGAACCCTCTGAACATGCATCTAGATAATCCTTGCAATCACCTGAAAGTCTTGCATAAAAATTAGTAACAATTATCTCCTCAGGAAGCCCATGGTTAGGACATTTGAGTAATAATATTTTCAGTCTTTCCCAAGCTTGAGCAATGCTTTCTGTGTCACGAGGCAAAAAATTGTAAATGAAATTCCTATCTCTATGCACTTCATGAAGAGGATAAAATTTAGAGTAAAAGAGAGATTCAAGCTCCTTCCACTCCGAATGACGAGGATCATCTAGTAGCTCATACCACTCCCTTGCTTTGTCCTTAAGTGACAATGGAAATAATTTCTTCATGACATTTTCTCTTGATAAACCTACAACCTTAAACAACTCACAAAGTTCTGTAAGTTTCAACAAGTGAGCACTTGGATGGACTGATCCATCCCCTGCATATTGATCATTCATAACTCTTTCAACAATTTTCATAGGTATTCTAAAAGGAATATTTTCAGATGTTGGACTGAGAATATCACAAGCATCATTAGAATTATCACATATGGGAGACAAAGTATCATGAGAACAAATTTTCTCCTCAAAAGCTTGGGAACTAAAAAGATCATTGTGTTCAAAACCAGCTTCCCCAAGCTTAGACTTTTCCATAGCATTAGCAATAATAGTGTTCAAATAATTTATACTAAAAACATTACCACTATCATGCAAGCAAATTTCCATAGGTTTTTTAATTTTCTCTTCAAACACATCATGTCCTAGCTCAAGATAAATTTCATAGAGATCTCTAATTTTTTTTTGTTTTCCATTAAGCCTAACTAGTGAAATTAAAAACAAGAAACAAAAAGATATAACTGCAGAATCTAAAGGAGATACCTTACAACACTTACCTCCCCGGCAACGGCGCCAGAAAAGTGCTTGATGTCTATGAATGCTTCTACTCTTGTAGACAGTGTTGGGCCTCCAAGTGCAGAGGTTTGTAGAACAGCAGCAAGTTTCCCTTAAGTGAGTATCCCAAGGTTTATCGAACTCAGGAGGTAGAGGTCAAAGATATTCCTCTCAAGCAACCCTGCAATTAAGATACAAGAAGTCTCTTGTGTCCCCAACACACCTAATACACTTGTCAGGTGTATAGGTGCACTAGTTCGGCGAAGAGATAGTGAAATACAAGTGGTATGGATGGTAACAAGTAGTAGATGCAATCTGTAATAAAAATGGCAGCAAGCAAACATGTAGCGGAACTTGTAGTAAACGGTGTTTCAATGCTTGGAAACAAGGCCTAGGGATCATACTTTCACTAGTGGACACTCTCAACATATATAATCATGATTGAATACATAAATACTCCTCTTCACTATGCTACTCCGGATTATTCTCATGTTGGATAGAAATACTATTCTTCTGCGTAGGGCTAATAACAGCACTCCTCAAAGTCTGAGTAAACGAACACCACATCATCATAGCATACACCAAGTCAAGTGCGTAGGGCTAATAACAGCACACCTCAAGGTCGGTGAAACACACCTAGAACACCCCAATGTCACTGAAGGTAATCCTAGACAGAACACAACCTCCGCAAGTGAAATAGTGCTATCCAACAATCATAAAACATCCCTCTAATATATTAATGGAGTCATACACATCACCCACACTGTCACTGTGATAACGTGCTTAACATGACTCCACAGATTACAATGACAAAACACTTGAGTAGCATATCATAGTGAAGGAGAAATCATCCATAGAGTCAACTAGATTACAATGCTCATGATCACAATAAGATCACACCATGAGAGAGAGAGAGAGAGATAAACCACATAGCTACCGGTATGAGCCCTCGGCCCCGATGGAGAACTACTCCCTCCTCATCATGGGAGAGGGAGATGGCTATGAAGATGGCTCCGGTGTTGATGAAGATGGCTCCTGGGGCACTTCCCTGTCCCGGCAGGGTGCCGGAACAGAGACTTCTGTCCCCCGAAACGGAGTTTCGGATGGCGGCGGAGCACGGAGTTGTATTTGCGAATATGACGAATCGTCCTAGGGTTTACGCGTCGGGGGCGATATATAGGCGAAGAGGCGGCGTCGGGGGCTGCACGAGGCAACCACACCATAGCTCGGCATGGGCCCCCCTTGGGCCGCGCCCAGTTATGGCGTGGTGGCCTCGGGGCCCCACTCTGTCACCCGTTTGGACTTCGTGTTCTCCTCGTAATATCATTGACGGTGCAATTCGTTTCGTCCAATTCCGAGAATATTTCCTTAATAGATATTCTGAAACGAAAAACAACAGAAAACAGGGAACTGGCACTGTGGCATCTTGTTAATAGGTTAGTCCCAGAAAATGCATAAAAATGATATGAAGTGTAACCAAAACATGTAGCAATTGATATAATAACATCATGGAACATCAAAAATTATAGATACGTTTGAGACGTATCACCGTCCTCACCACTATCGATAGCCTGCGTCATCCCGTCATCGGCACCACTTCGGTGAGCCTTTTTTTATCTTTTATTTTTAAAACAATTACTTGTATGATTTAAATGCATAGTTATTTCTTGTATAATTTCTTATGTTTGTTTATATGTATAGTGTCATGGTTTTGATATCCGTCCCCGTCGGCCCTCGTCCGGTCTATGATTCGGATGTGGTATATTTTCATAACTATTTGTTTCGTTTCGTGTTTATGACAATCATGCCGACCAACTTGACATAGATAAATTTTATCTAGGAGGTAGTTGAATCGGAAATTCCAACCGACCCTATTGTCGAGTTTTTTGTGAAAGAAAACAATGATTTGAAAGCAAAATTGAAAAGAAGTGAAGATCTTCGTCTTCAATGCCTAGAAGAGAAGAGGAACTTGGAGTTCAAGCTTGCCAACATCGTCGATGAACACAAGTTTAAGCTTGCCGACGTCGCCGATGCTCACGAGATCAAGATGGATGCGATGCGCTTGAAGATTAGAAAATATGCCATTAGTCAAGAGGCTTGGTATCATTATGTTGTTGGTTCAATAATTACCTTAGTTGTGATTTTGATCGCATTTGTTGTTGGATTTAAATTCTTTAGATAGTTGTATGTTAGTTTCAATTAATGTATGTTTCGTGAGAATTATGTATTACATTTGGGCACTTGTATTAATTAATTTGGTCAGTATTATATATTCATGATGTAGTGTAATGGTTTTTGATATATTTATATAATGCAGATGAGCCGGCAATGGATGTACAGTGACCGACGCAGTCTCGACTTTATCAATGGCATGCATTGTTTTCTCAAGGTGGCTAATAAAAACAAGCCGTCGAGTGGTTATATTTCTTGTCCATGTAGTGTCTGCAAGAATACGGGATTACTCTACCTCAAGAACCATTCACTTCCACCTGTTGGAGTCCGGTTTCATGTCCGGTTATAATTGTTGGACCAAGCACGGAGAAAAAGGGGTTATGATGGAAGAAAATGAAGAAGAATAGGATAACGACAACTATCCTACGTTCACTGAAGACGGTGATACTCCAATGGGGGAAGACGAAGCTGAAGAAGAGCCCATTGATGATGATCCCAATGATGATGAGCCCAATGATGATTTTGGTCGGGCCATTCTTGATGCACGGATAAACAGCGGAAGTGAAAACGAGAGGTCGAAGTTGGATAGCATGTTAGAGGATCACAAAAAATTGTTGTACCAAAATTGCGAAGATGGCCAGAAGAAGCTTGGTACCACTGGAATTGCTGCAATGGAAGGCAGAGAATGGTACAACTGACAGGGATTTGAAGATTTGCTGAAAATAATAAAGAAGATGCTTCCAAGGGATAACGTATTGCCCAGTACGTACGAAGCAAAGAAGGTTGTGTGCCCTCTAGGATTAGAGGTGCAGAAGATACATGCATGCATCAATGACTGCATCCTCTATCGCGGTGAGAAGTACGAGCATTTGAATGTGCCCGATATGCGGTGCATTGCGGTACAAGATAAGGCGAGATGACCCTGGTGATGTTGAGGCGATCCGTGCCCCAGGAAGAGGGTTCCTGCCAAGGTGATGTGGTATGCTCCTAATACCACGGTTGAAACGTTTGTTCCAAAACAAAGAGCATGCAAAGTTGTTACGATGGCACAAAGAAGACCGTAAGAAAGACCTGATGCTGAGACACCCCGCTGATGGGTCGCAGTGGCGAAAAATCGACAGGGTTCAAGACGTTTGCAGATGACGCTAGGAACATAAGATTTGGTCTAAGTACAGATGGCTTTAATCCTTTCGGGGAAAAGCTCCAGTCATAGCACCTGGCCTGTGACTCTATGTATCTATAACCTTCCTCCTTGGTTGTGCATGAAGCGGAAGTTCATTATGATGCCAGTGCTCATCCAAGGTCCGAAGCAACCCGGCAACGACATTGATGTGTACCTGAGGCCATTGGTTGAAGAACTTTTAGAGTTGTGGCGTGATGAAGGGGTACGTGTGTGGGATGAGCACAAACAAGAGTCATTTGACCTACGAGCGTTGTTGTTTGTAACCATCAATGATTGGCCTGCTCTTAGTAACATTTCAGGACAGTCAAACAAGGGATACAATGCATGCACGCACTGTTTAGATAAGACTGAAAGTATATATGTAGGTAACAAGAATGTGTACCCAGGTCATCGTCGATTTCTTCCACCTCAGCATCCCGTAAGAAAGAAAGGCAAGCATTTCAAATGTGAGGTTGATAACCGGACGAAGCCTACCTGCCCTGATGGTGATGTTATATATGAGATGGTCAAGGATTTAGAAGTAATCTTTGGAAAGGGTCCTGGCAGTCTATCTGTTCCGAAAGACGCAACAAGTGCGTACCCTTGTGGAAAAAGAAATCTATATTTTGGGAGTTACCCTATTGGAAAATCCTAGAGGTTCGCTCTGCAATCGACGTGATGCACGTGACGAAAAATCTTTGCGTGAACCTGCTAAGCTTCTTGTGTGTATGGGAAGACGAAAGATACACCGGATGCACGACTGAACCATCAACATATGCACGAGAAGACGAAAGACGACCACCTTAATCCAGAGAAGTATCAAGGTCCTGCCAGCTACGCTCTTACCAGAGAAGAGAAGGAGATCTTTTTTGAAGTCCTGAGCAGTATCAAGGTCCCGTCTGGCTTCTCGTCGAATGTAAGGGAATAATAAACATGGCAGAGAAAAAGTTCCAAAACCTAAAGTCTCATGACTGCCATGTGATTATGACACAATTACTACCGGTTGCATTGAGGGGGCTTCTACCGAAAATGTTCGACTACCCATTGTGAAGCTATGTTCATTCCTCAATGCAATTTCTCAGAAGGTGATCAATCCATTAACTCTAGGAACTTTACAGAAGGATGTTGTTCAATGTCTTGTCAGCTTCGAGTTGGTGTTCCCACCATCCTTCTTCAATATTATGACGCACCTCATAGTTCACCTAGTCGAAGAGATTCAAGTTCTCGGTCCTGTATTTCTACACAACATGTTCCCCTTCGAGAGGTTCATGGGAGTCTTAAAGAAATACGTTCATAACCGTGCTAGGCCTGAAGGAAGCATCTCCAAGGGTTATGGAACAGAGGAGGTCATTGAGTTTTGTGTTGACTTTATTCCTGACCTTAACCCGGTCGGTGTTCCTCAATCGCGCCATGAGGGGAGATTGCGTGGAAAAGGAACACTAGGAAAGAAAGCAATATTTCTGACTGGGATTCTTTCAATCAAGCACACTACACAGTTCTACATAATTCGAGCTTGGTGGCTCCGTATATCGAGGAACACAAGAATACTTTACGCTCATTAATGGCTGAAGAATGCATTGAAAAAGAACACTTGAAGACTTTCTGCGGGTGGTTGCACACACGTCTCATTAATGACAACACTGTTGAAGAACAGCTAAACTTGTTGGCCAGAGGACCATCTTCGACTATATTGCTTTTCAAGGGTACGAGATAAATGGGAATACATTTTACACGCCGACCAAGATAAAAAGAGCACCAACCAAAACAGTGGTGTCCGCTTTGATGCATCAAACAACAATGGGACAAAGGACACATATTATGGTACATAGAGCAGATATGGGAACTTGACTACGGACCTTCTTTCAAGGTACCTTTGTTCGGTGCAAATGGTACAACCTGATGGCGGGGTAAACGTAGACCCGCAGTACGGAATGACTACAGTGGATCTCAAGAATCTTGGGTACGACAACGAACCATTCGTACTAGCCAAAGACGTGGCTCAGTTTTCTATGTGAAGGACATGTCTTCCAGACCAAAAAAAAGAAAAGATAAGCAAGCGAAGACATCATATGATGAGCCAAAGCATCACATAGTTCTTTTAGGGAAAAGAACTATCGTGGGAGTGGAGGACAAGACAGACATGTCAGAAGATTACAATAATTTTGATGAAATCCGGCCCTTCGCAGTGAAAATTGACCCAAGTCTCATGTTAAATGGAGAGGTTTGTCCATGGCTACGACGCAATCAGAAGAAAGTGATGGGCAGAAAGTAGAAGAAGATTGTGTAATAATGTATTAAACCTTTTATGTAAATGTGTTCTGAAAGTTGAAACAAAACACACGGTTTCCCCGTCATACAGCCCAACGGTGGCTCGTGAGTGCCTGCATATCAAATGCACCGTTGGACGTATGATGGGAATCCGAATAATTTGTATTCGGTTGATAAACGTAAGTACTTGGTAGATAGAACAAAACACACGGTTTCCCCGTCATACAGCCCAACGGTGGCTCGTGAGTGCCTGCATATCAAATGCACCGTTGGACCTATGACGGGAATCCGAATGATTTGTATTCGGTCGATAAACTGAAGTATTTGGTAGATAGAACAAAACAGACGGTTTCCCCTGCATACAGCCCAACGGTGGCTCGTGAGTGCCCGCATATCGAATGCACCGTTGGACGTATGCAGGGAATCTGAATGCTTTGTATATCAAATGAACTAAACTGAGTGCCGAACATGTTCGAGAGGGGGGCTATATATAGGGTCATGTGTGGCTGATACAACACTGATTTTGCCCTCAAAAGAAACACCCCCGTGATCCAACGGCTCACAAGCGCTTGAAAGAAACACCCATGATCCAACGACTCACAAGCGCTTAAAAGAAACACACGATCCATGTGCTTCTTAAGTCATGGTTGGTGTTACCAACCGGGACTAAATTTCTCCTCCCAGCGCTGCCCTGAAAGAAACACACTCATGATCCAACGGCTCACAAGTGCTTGAAAGAAACACATGATCCGTGTGCTTCTTAAGTCCCGGTTGGTGTTACTGATACGTCTAAAACGTGTCTACTTTCCCGAACACTTTTGTTGTTGTTTTGCCTCTAATTTGTATGATTTGAATACAACTAGCACGAACTAACGCTGTTTTCAGCAGAATTGCCCTGGTGTCTCGTTTTTGTGCAGAAATCCAACTTTCGGGAAAATCCCCAAAAAACGTTGCAAAGCTCCTATTTTATCAGAAGACCCACGGAGCCAGAAGGGGAAGCGGAGAAGGGCCACGAGGCGCCCTCACCACGTGGCGGTGCGGTGGGGCCCTGGGCCGCGCCACCACATGGTGAGGCCGGCTCGGGTGCCCCCCAGAGCCCCCCTCTGGACTACATATTGCCTCTGACCTAAAACGCGAGGGAGGTCGACCACTTCTTCCAGAAACACCTCCGAACGCCGCCGCCACTGAAAACCCTATTTCGGGGATCAGAAACTCCGTTCTGGCACTCCGCCGGGACAGGGAATTAGAGGAGATCATTGCCATCATCATCACCGACGCCTCTCCATCGACCATCCATATTTCCCCCATCCATGTGTGAGTAAATCCCTGCTGTAGGCTGAAGGGGATGGTAGGGATTGGATGAGATTGTTCATGTAATAGATATAAGATCATTAGGGCATGGTGCCTAGTATCCGTTGTTAGTACTTTATGACATTGTTGCAACTTGTTATGCTTAATGCTTGTCACTAGGGCCTGAGTGCCATGATTTCAGATCTGAACATGTTATTGTATCATGAGGATAATCATTGTTTTAGATCATATCTGCAAGTTGTTTACACACATAATTGTCCGGAACCCGAGGCCCCAAAGTGACAATAATTGGGACAACCGGAGGGGATGGCTGTGATGTGAGGATCACATGTTTTCACGGAGCGTTAATGTTTTGCTCGGGTACTTTATTAAAAGGAGTACCTTAATTACCAGTAGTTTCCCTTGAGGCCCCGCTGCAACGGGCTGGTAGGACAGAAGATGTTGTGCACGTTTCTCATTGCGAGCAAGTACGACTATATACGGAACACATGCCTATGGTTACTTAGTACTTGGATGCTTTATCATTATTATCTGCAATGCCTATGTCTTGATTATTATATGAACTATCTTATCCATGCAACACCCGTTCATCCATCCCTATGCCTACAGTATTTTAATCATGCTGTTTACCGCAATCACTACTGATGTCTTTACTTTACTGCTGCTATTATTTCACTACTGCTATAAAACTGTTGCTACTGATAATCTGTGTCGAGCAAGTCGATTCACAGGTGCTGCTGAACTGACAATTCATCTGTTAAGGCTTACAAATATTCTTTGGCTCCCCTTGTGTCGAATCAATAAATTTGGGTTTTACTTCCCTCGAAGACTGTTGCAATCCCCTATACTTGTGGGTCATCAAGACTATTTTTGGCGCCGTTGCCGGGGAGCATAGCTTTATTTGTAAGTTCACTTGAGATTAATATTGCTCGCTGAAATTTATTCATCATGGGTACGACTCTTAGTACCACCGCTGCTCTTGATTCACCATCTGTGATGAGTCAACTTGTTACACCACCGCAAGCTTCACGTGTTGGTACTTCTGCTGAATTTGAAATTACTTCTGAAATTTTTGATGATGCTTCAACTGTGCTTGATGAGAGTATTCCATTGGGTCCTCTTTTAGATGCTGCTATTGCTAAGTCTAAGCAACTTGAAAATGATGAAACACCTAATGAAAATCCTTTTACACCTGTTGGTTCACCTGAGTCTGTAGAACACTCTTGTGATGATCTTGATGAAACTTATGTGGAACTTGATGATGATTTTATTGATAAATGTTATGCTACTTCTAGTGCAAGTAATATTAAAAATCTTCTTGCACAATATGCTGTTAGATATAAACTGTCTCCTGATCCTAAGTTTGCCACTTCTCCCATAAACATTAAAGATAAGGATTATGATTTCTCGGTTGATTTATCTCATATATCTATTGTTGAGAAAACACCTTTTTGTGGTACTGAAAAAGAAAGTGCTGTAGAGCACATGAATGAGCTCTCTACCTTGAGTAGTATGTTTTCTGATAATATCAAGAAGCGTAGCTACTTTGTTGCTAAATTTTTTCCTTTCTCATTAAAGGATGATGCTAAAACTTGGTATAATAATTTGCCTCCTGGTTCCATTGATAGTCCTACTGGTTTGCTTAATGTTTTCTTTCAGAATTTTTTTCCTGCTAGTGCTCAACATGCTGCTTTGCAGAAAATTTATAATTTTGACCAGGAAGATGGAGTGAAACTTCCTGAAGCATGGACAAGGTTTTGCTCTTTAATTAGAGCTCGGCCTAGACATGATTTGGAAAAGCATGATCTTCTTGATATATTTTATAGTGGACTAACTATTGAATCTAGAGCATATCTGGATAGTTGTGGTGGTTGTGTTTTCAGGAAAAGAACTCCAGACGAAGCTAAAGAATTAATGGCTAAAATAAGCCAAAATCATGATGATTGGACCTTGCCTGAGCCGACCCCAACATCAGCACCAACACCAATATTGAAGAAGAGGGGTATTATTGAATTAATTGATGAATCAATGAGGGAAGCCAAGAAGACTCTCAAGGAGAAGGGTATTAAATCTGAAGATGTGAAGAACCTTCCACCAATAGAAGAATTATGTAAGCCAATTCCCCGTTCATCCATAATTGAGGTACACTCTCTCCAGCGGTTTGATGAAGGAGATATTCCCTACTCTAAACCTCCTGATCAATGCTTAGATGAATTTGATAATTATGTTGCTAAGCAAGATAACTTTAATATGAGAGTGGAAAATCATTTGATGGAAAATTATCAAGCTATTAGTAAATTGCATGATATTGTGGAAAGAACCTCCAATGATGTTAAGATGCTTATTAAACATTTTCATATGGTTCAAACTCAAATTGATCAACTCACTAAAGTGCAAAAAGATCTGTTAGTGAATGCCTCTAGAGATAAAGAGAAACATGTTTGTGAAGTAACAACTAGAGGAGGTATTTCAACTCAGGATCCTTTATATCCCGAGGGACATCCTAAAAGAATTGAACAAGATTCTCAACGTGTTAATGAAACTAGTGCTCCTTCTAAGAAAAAGAAGGAGAAACATAAAACTGTTGTAGAATCCTCTAAACCTGCTAATGATCCTAATAGTATATCTATTTCTGATGCTGAAACTGAAAGTGGTAATGAACTTTTTTTTTAGAAAGTACGCGAAAGCGTACTGGAATTTTATAGAAGGCAGCAAAAGATTTACAAGAATCTGTTCCAAACTGCGAACAACAAGGAACAGAGAACACTCCCAAAACACACCCAAAGCTACTACTCTCGAACTATATTGCCAACTCCTCCTAAATTGCCAGCCTCAGTGGTGCCTCTCCTCGCCATCATCCAAAGCCTCTGCTCGTCAAGAATTCTTGCTGCTAATTGAACAACCGTGAACTGACTCCTGGTATCTCCAAACACCCAAGCATTGCGGTGCTTCCAAAGAGACCAGCAAATCAAACAGACTAGCGTGTCCAGGTTCCTTCTATCCCTTCTCAGCACGCTCTGTCTTGCTGAAAGCCACCAGCTCTCGAGTGTACTCTCTTCCTCCGGGATGCTCACCCTCACACTCAATTCCGCAAAGCAAATGTGCCAGACCTCTCTCGCGAACGGGCACTGCATCAGAATATGCTCTGCAGTTTCATCTCTCTGAAGACAGACAGCGCACGGGTCGATGGTCTCCTGGAGTCCATGTCGCACTCTGCGATCAGAAGTCCAGATTCGGTGCTGTGCTGCCAGCCACGTGAATACCTTAACTTTCAGTGTAGCTCTGCTGTTCCAAATTCCCTCGGCCAAACTGAACCTGATTAGTCCTTGGCATAGCATCTCGTAAGTTGACTTAGCCGTGTAAGCACCAGAACGAGACCAACGCCAGCTGAATTCGTCAGGCCACTCCTCCTGCAAGTCCACCGACTCCACTGCCAGCCGAAGGTCTAACCATTGCTGCCTAGCTCTGGGCGGGAGTGGCTCTCCCACGTCCTCCATCCATCTGTTGTTTGTCAATGCCTCTCTCACAGTTCTCGAGTTCTTGCACCTTGTGCTAACCAGCTCGAGCACCAGCGGTGCAATGTCCTGTACCGAACGACTGTCGATCCACCTGTTGCTCACAAATCGCACTGACTTTCCATCTCCAATCTTGATGCTAACCAAGCTATCAAACACTGCTTTCGCTTCAGTATCCTGTAGCATTGGCAGCCCACTCCAAGCCCTAGAAGAGTCAGTCCTACGGAGCCATTGCCACCTCACCCGCAGTGCTAAACCCTGCAATTTCAGATCTTTAATCCCCAATCCTCCATACTCAAATGGCTTGCTCACACTCTTCCAGGCTACAAGGCATTTGCCACCCGAAATCTCTTCCTTCCCTTCCCAAAGGAATGCCCGCAACACTCTCTCGAACTCATTCAGCAGCCACACTGGCGCGTCGGCCACCAGTAGGTGATGAATCGGTCTAGCCGAGATCACTGCTTTTATCAGCGTTAGCCGACCTTCTCTACCAATGAGCCCTCTCATCCAGGCAGGCATGAGGTGCGAGGCTTTGTCAAGCATTGGCTGCCACTCGGCTTTGGTAAGGGGCCTGAGAGCCAGTTGCAGCCCCAAGTACTTAATTGGAAATTCAGCAATCGTGCACCCTAAAATCTCTGAAACTCTGTTCGCTGTTGGTAGGTCTCCTCTGATGATAGTAGCAGTGGACTTTAGGTAGTTAACCTTTAGTCCAGAGGCTTCACCAAAGATGTTCAGCAGCATCCGAACCATGGCGAGGTCCTCAACATTGGGCTTGACGAAAAGAACGACATCGTCAGCAAAGATCGATACCCGTTGAACCGAAGTGTAGTTACCAATTGTCTCTAGTAACCCTGCACCCTCTGCCTGCTGAATTAACAGCGTGAACGCCTCCATTGCCAGCACAAACAACTGCGGGGACAGAGGGTCCCCTTGCCTCAGCCCACGAGCGTGATGGATTCTCCTCCCCGGGTTCCCATTAACTAGGACTCTTGTGCTCGCTGAACGCAGAGAGATTGAAATCCATCGAAGCACCATCTCTGGAAACCCCAGCTTCTGTAAGACTTCAAAGAGGAAAGCCCAGGAAAGGGAGTCGAAAGCACGTGAGATATCAAGTTTGCATAGGACGCCCTTTTCCCTTCTTTTGTTGATCTTGCGCGCAAGCTGCCGCACCAAGATAAAATTGTCATGAAGGTTTCTTCCTCGTATGAACGCCGACTGATTGCAGCTAACCAATTTATCAAGCTTTGGCCGAAGCCGGTTCGACAGAATTTTGGAGAATAGCTTAGCAAAGCTGTGGACCAAACTAATGGGCCTATAATCTCCCACAGATTCCGCATCAGGCTTTTTAGGTATTAGCGTGATCAGTGCTCTGTTAAGCCGCCCAAAATTACGCCCGTCACCCACATACAGCTTGCAAATCGCCGCCATCAATTCCTGCTTGATCAACGGCCAGGCCCTGTGATAGAAAGCGCCAATAAAACCATCCGGACCTGGGGCATGGTCCGCTGGCAGGTCCTTGATTACCGCAAGCACTTCTTCCTCGGTAAAGATATTGCCTAACTCCTGCAACTCGTGTGTTGGCAACCCCAAGGCTTCCAAGTTTAACGTGTGCTCTCTGTTGCTTATTGTTCCCAGCAGGTTATTGTACATCTCAAAGAACGCATCCTCCTTGCGTCTCTGATCCGTGATGATCTCCTCTCCACACCTGACAGCTGAGATAAAGTTTTTTGTTCTCCTTCCATTAGCAATCGCATGGAACAGTTTTGTGTTTGCATCCCCCTCCTGGATCCATCTAACTCTGGATCGCTGCCGTGCCATCGTGCGTTCAAAGGAAGAGAGACCAAGTACCGCAAGTTTCAGCGCACTACGAAGCCAGCGTTCCTCCCAAGTTAGTTCTCTGATCTCCTGTGCAACGTCGAGCCGATGGATTATCAGGTTGTCCATCGCAATCTTCAACTTCACGTTCCCCACTTTTCTATCTGCCCAAGCCTGCAAGTGCTTCACCAGATTTCTGAACATGTTATCCAACCTCAGAAAAGGATCAGCAGAGTCGGAGGTACAGACCCATCCCTCTTTGACCGCATCCTCAAAACCCTCGAGTTTGAGCCAGAAGAGCTCAAACTTAAACCTTCGCTTAGGGCGCGCCGTTGCATTCATCGAGAGATGTAGCGGCGAGTGATCCGAGACAGAAGAGGAAAGAGCTTGCAAGTAGGTGTCAGGGAAGGAGAGTTCCCAGTCAATCGAAGCAAACACTCTATCAATTCGTGTCATCGTGGACGTGGCGCGGCCATTGCTCCAAGTATATCTGCGTCCGTGCAGGTACACCTCCTTCAACTCCATATCCGCGACAAAACCTCTGAATTTCGCCATGGTGGCTCTATCCAAGTTGTTGTTGTTCTTCTCCGACGCGTGCATGATCATGTTAAAGTCCCCCAGTAGCAGCCACGGTCCAGGACAGAGACTGCGTCTCTCCGTCAATTGCTGCAAAAATTGTGCTTTGTCAGCACTCGTTTGTGGTCCGTAGACCACCGTGATCCACCACACATTGTTGTCACTGGAATAAACCTCTCCGGTGAGGGCGTGGTCATCGAGTGCGATATTGCGCACCTCCAAAACCGCCGAGTTCCAAGCAAGGATGATACCTCCTCTAGTTTGCACCGCCGGCAAGTAAGCAAAACCGTCAAAAGACGGGCCAAGACACTGCGAGATAATAAAGCGGTCTACAACAGCCAATTTAGTTTCCTGGAGGCAAACCAGGTTAACATGAATCGAATCCATGAACACTCTCACTGCATCTCTCTTCGCAGGGTCGTTTAACCCGCCAGGGTTCCAGGTGCATATTTCGGGATTAAAATCCATCGAAACAATGAATCGCACCTTCCACACTACACCTCAAGCGGAGACGCTGATGCTCGTCTGCGCGGCACACTCCAGTTGATCTCGTGGCGGCACCACCTTGCCAAAAATCGACGCGATAACCCTCAGCTGGCGCTCCCGGAGAGGAGAATCGAACAGAGTCCGGAACTCGTTCAGCGCACGATCATCCACCGTCAGGTCCGCAGGCACAATTCCCAGGGTTTTGAGAAGCGCAGTTTCCGCGGCGGACGCCTTCTTCTTCGGCTTCGCGGCCACCGTCGAAGGAGTTGATGGCGGCGGGAAGCGAACACTGCGGCGAGGCGTGAAAGGCTCAGCTGCCGCGGAGAGCTTTGCAGCTTCCACCTCTCTGAGCAGCGGGGGGGCCAGCGTCTTGAGAATACCCGCACAGAAGGACCTCATCCTTTTGAGCGCTGCCGTGTCCTGCGCCGGCACGCCTAGCTCCGGCGATGCGAGGACCGTGGTGACGGGAGGCTCAGATTGAACTTCAGTGCCACGGGCCTCCGTGGCAGTTGTCTCCAGGCCCAACTCTTGTCCCACAGCAGGATGGGGATCGGCCTCCCCCGAACCTGTCTGGTCAGGAGCCAACGGCCCATGGGCCTCACCAAGCCCAGCTTCCCTGGGCGACGCATCCATCCTTGAGTCCGCGCACTCCGACAAGGAGACTGCCACGTACTCCGCCTCGGATGCCTCCGCACCCAACTCCTGTGTCTGAACTCGTAGTGTATCCCCCAAAGCAGAATCGCCCTCGGCTGTAGCTCCAGAGCTGCTACTCTTGTCTTCATCCTGCAGCTGCTCGCTTTCCACGTATGTAACTCCTGTGCTGCTAATCTTGTCTCCATCCCGCAGTCGATCACTTTCCTCAGTCGCGACTGCTTTGTCGCTTTCCATGGCCACGGTTGGCTCGACAGCTGGAAAGCTGCGCCTTCCATACACTACCAACGGAGGGATAGGCTTGGTGGTGATCCCAACGGTGGCTCTAATTGGGGCCTCTGTCCTTGGCGCAACTTCTTTCTGCAGACCCCTGTCTGCCCAGTTTGAATCGCTGGGATGGCGGACTTGACTCGGTCTTGCAGGCCTCTTCGTATCTCCACCATCCATTGGCGGTAGACGCCAATCAGACGAATGAGCAGCCACCTGGTAGTAAGATCTGCCGTGGACGCCCCCCGCCCCACGCCTGTCAGGGACACCAGAGCGCCATGGAAGGCGGCGCGTCGTCCTGCCGCCACCACGGCCACCATGCCTGCCGGAATCCGGGATGCCGCTTTGCCCACTGCTCGATGACGCCATTGAGAACAGAGAGTCCTCTGGCCCTTCCTCCTTCTCAACTTGGTCAACATGGATCAGCACCTTGTATTTCAACAACTGCACCTCCGAGACCGCCGGCGTCGCCACCGGCACACGCGGGCCACGCTCCTCGTCCGAGAACTCACGCGCCGGAGAGGGGGTCTCTTCGCGCGGCGGAGCCTCCGGCTCTGGAATAGCGAGCATGCGCGCCACCGGAATCCTCTCCACACGGTCAGTCCAAGCAGAGACCTTGAACACTGCCATGTTCGCCCGGGAGACCGTCTCCGGCGCGAACGTCAGGTTGGAGCACGAAGTTCCCAGAAGCTCTTCAGCCACCGCTCTCTCCCAGGCATGAGCGGGGATTCCTTCCATGACCAGATCGACGCGGGTGTGCATCACCTGGTGCTCCGCTTGGGCTTGCCTGATCCATGGCCGGCAAAAGAGAGAGAAACCGTCATGGTCAATTGACGGCCGTGCCATCACTGCGCTACGGTGCTCCGCCGATGCCAGTACCAGCAGAAAGTCCTCGGGGTAGTACTCGTGGACGGAGAATTCGCCCACCGGGAGCCGTACAACCTCTGCCAGGGCCTCTCCGACTTGAGTCACCGAAACAGGGGGTCGCTCGCCACCCACGGACGCGACCACGGCGAATCGGAGCCTCTGCTCCAGATCCTCCATGGCCGGCGACCTCCGTACCACACAGAGCTGCGGTTCCAGGGACTCTTCCACCGGTTCCACACTCTGCGTCTCAGCACGGTGGGCAGGCACAGCGTCCCAACTTATCTCGGGGCTCGAAGCCGGTTGCCAGGCAGGGAAAGCACGCGTGTCGCAGGGCGGTGGCGGATGGCGTGGCGGCGGGCTGTCACGCCGGGCAATCTTGGCCAGCGTCTCCCTCAACATCTCCTCGTCCGAAGCAGCGCTGCGCGGACGTTTGCACCTGAACGCCTCATGACCATCTTCGCCGCACCTGATGCAGACAACCTCGAACAAGCACTCCTTCTTGTGGTGCCCCTCGCGCAGGCACTTGAAGCATCTACCGAACATCTCCGGCAGCACCGGGCGCCGGATTGACGGCCCGGCTTCCTCCTGCGCCACCTTGCGCCTGCGCCACATCGAGCGCTTGGACGGCTTTGGCTGGAGCCAGATCCGCTCCTCCTGGGCACCCTCAGCACCCTGTGCCGCCGCCCCTCGCGGCGCCTCCACCATACGCCGGGAAGTAGCCGAGGACCCGAGGAAACCGAGAGTCCCAGCCCAGAGACCACCGACCGCGCCGGGGAAGAAGCGGAGCCATGGCTATCTCGCACGCCCTGGGCCGCCGTGGAAGGGGAGTGGTGGCGCGAAGAGGAGCTCGCGCTCCGGGGGGTGGCCGCCGGGGCCGGAGTGGCCGCCGCCGGGGTTTGGTTGGGCGCCGGGGCCGGAGCGGCCGGCGGCGGGGAAGGGGAGCGCGCGGGAGAGGAGAGCACCATCCGCCCAGTCAATTAAGTGGTAATGAACATAACAATGATAATGACAAGAATGATGCTTCTGATAAAGAAGAGCTTGAAGAGGAACCCGAAAAGCATGCTAAAAATAAAAAGTACACTAAGGAAGACTTTCTTGCTAAGAAACATGGTAATGAAAGAGAACCTTGGGTTCAGAAGCAAATGCCTTTTCCTGCTAAGAAACTAAAATCGAAGGAAGAAGAACACTATAATAAATTTTGTGAATGGATGAAACCTTTGTTCTTGCAAATTCCTTTGACTGATGCTATTAAATTGCCTCCTTATTCAAAGTATATGAAAGATATTGTTACTAACAAAAGGAAAATTCCCAACGAGGAAATTTCTACTATGCTTGCTAATTATTCTTTCAATGGCAAGGTTCCAAAGAAGCTTGGAGATCCAGGTATACCAACCATTCCTTGTTCCATCAAAAATAATTATGTTAGAACTGCTCTATGTGACTTGGGAGCGGGAGTTAGTGTTATGCCTTTCTCTCTTTACAAGAGGCTTTATCTTGATAAGCTGATACCTACTGATATATCTTTGCAAATGGCTGATAAATCTACTGTTGTCCCTGTTGGCATTTGTGAGGATGTCCCTATTCAAGTGGCTAATAATTGTTTGATTTTAACCGATTTTGTTGTTCTCGAAATGCCTGAAGATGATAACATGTCTATTATTCTTGGGAGACCTTTTCTAAATACTGTAGGTGTTGTTATTGATTGCAATAAAGGAAAAGTGACTTTCAATGTGAATGACAAAGAGCATACTGTTTATTTCCCCAAGAAAGTGGACAAAGTTTATGGAGTTAATACGATTTCTAATTTTAGAACTATCAAAGTGGGAAGTATTGATTGTCCTATATATGATCATCAAGAAGGATATCAAAATATTATGATTGGATCCATATCAATACAATTCAAGGTAACATTATTGTCTCATGATGTTTAATTCATTTGTGTCATATAAAATTTATTTGGTGGCAAGACTTGATCAACTTTGTTAACAAATACATTTTATATACATAAAGGTGCTAAACAACATTTTATTCCTCATCCTTGTTTACCTACTGTAATGCTACTTAGTTTGCAAAAGTTTATCTTATTTGGATTTTGAAAATCATTTTTCTGCTTGATTCTTATTAGCTTAAGTGCCCAGCATTTGTCCAAGTTGAAAGCTTTCAAAAATCTGTAAAAATTATACCACTGGTCCTATTTTTAAAAGTGCATCGTGGGAGTGCCTGGGGATGACCAGGGGGACCCACCATGCCACCTCACCACATGGTGGCGCGGCTGGCTCCTGGCCGCGCCGTGGCATGGTGAGAGCCCCACCTGGCCCTCCACTCACTCATCCACCTACCACTCCTTCCTCTTTCATGACCAAACACATTTCTTCTGTTCAAACCCGAGTTCTTGCTGTTCTTCCTCGTGATTTTCGATCTCCTTGCTCAGCCCATCCCAGCTGCTGAGATTTGGGGCATTTGTTCTCCGGTATGTGACTCCTCCGTTTGTCCAAGTAGAATTTTGTTTAGTGGAATATTTCTTGAGTATTTTGCTGCTGTAGGTGACTTGTTAACTGAGTTTGCATGCTTGTTCTAAGTTGTAATAGTTAGTTTTGATGCATGTTTAGTCCTCTAGCAGGTTCCTATAGTAGTCTCCTTCATTTATATGTCTCAAAATCAATTTTTATAGTGTTTGCCAAAACAATTTCAGAAAATGGAGAGGAATGAGCATCAACTAAACCAACATGAGTTGGTGGTGCCAGAAGTCATGAGAGTCCATCGTGAAGAAGGGGTGTTCCCCTCCGTCTATCCATGCTCAGAGTTCATGAGAAGTGCAGGGATTCTGCAAGATTTTCAAACTCTAATCTCTAATGCAGGATTGAGTGATTTTGTTGTTGGTAAACCTTACCAATATGCAAAGCTAACTGTGTCTGTGGTGCAGGATTTCAGTTTCGATTGTTCTTCACCTAACCCCATGGTTCGCTACAAAATTTACAATAAAACTGTCAACTTGCCCTTTGATGATTTTTGTGCAGCCATTAGAGTACATGTTAATGGGGGTCACGAGAGAAGATAAGGGGGCAGCCCAAGCCATTGACAGATTTGTACAAGGCAATTTGCCAAGGAAGAAGCTTCTCGGACGAGAATGGACTAGTTGGTCAATCTCTGAGGAGGAATTCAATGCACACATGGGGGAACACAGCCATCACGCAGAGGATGATGGAGAGTGGGCTGAAGATGACTCCACTCAGTTCTCTGGCACAGTTGATTACTCGCACTCACATTCTGGGCATGTTGAGCCTTCTGCCTCTTCTTCCTCAGTGGAGCCAGACTTTGAGCACACCAGGTACACGATCCACCGGCCTGGAGTTCCTACCCACGTTATGATTTATCTCCACTTAGGCCAAAAGCCTAAGCTTGGGGGGGGGTATATCGACATCTCACTCATATATATATCATGTTCTGTCGGTACTTTGTATATCCATGTTTGATTTTGTTTCTTTCTTTTTGTTCTTTCTTGCTTTGCTTTTAAAACACAAAAAGACCAAAAATATTTCTGTTGTTTCTCTTTATTTGTTTCTTTAAGTCTTCGGTATTAGTTTGCTTAGTTTTTAATTTCGGTTTGTTATTCAAAAATCCAAAAATATTTTGCTTTGTTGCTTGCTTCTTTTTGCTCTTGTTTTAAATTCAAAAACCCAAAAATATTTGTTGTTCTTTTTCGGTTTTGTATAGTTTGTTGAGAGTTCGACAGCCTTCCGTGACTCCAGTGGAGCTTGGTTTTCATTTCATATCATTCAAGCCACACAAGTGAAAAGCAATAATGACGATTTACGAATTCGAGTTGGGGTGAGAGGCTGGTATGAACTCTATTTGTTTTTCATTTTTGTACATATACTCATCCATGTGAGCATGCTTAGTTGGTTCATGTGAGGTATATGTTATTTAGTGGATGCTTAGTAGTTCATGTTCTCTTATGATCAGTTCCAATTTATTAATAGTGGGTAGCATGTTATATTGATGTTTGCTTGCATTGTTCTATTCATAAAAGGTATGACACTGTGGTATCCTCCTCTGAATGATTCATTTGAATTGACTTGGCACATGCTCACGCATGCTATGACTGAAAAACAAAAAGTCAATTAAGCCTCGATGATTTATTTTGCCTCAGAGTTCTTGTATCACTTTTATGCCTCCATTAATTTTGTTTTGTCGCAAGCATGATTATGACGGTTATTGCTCTCTTGATTGTCGCTTCCCAGTCTTTGCTAGCCTCCACTTGTACTGAGCGGGAATGCTGCTCGTGCTTCCAAATCCCTGAAAACCAAGTTATTCCAAAGAGTCCACTATAAATTCCTATGCATGGCATTTCAAACCATTCAAGTAAATTTTCATGTGCTACCTTTAAAACCTTCAAATTACTTCTCATTTTGTGACACTGTTTTTAGCTCATGAGGAAGTAGTAGTTGGGTTTGTTATCTTCCATACTAAATTAAGTACCCCGACTTGCATGCTTCATCTGCTTGTCACTAATTTTGCAAAGAGCTGGTTAGTCCATTATAACATCAAAAAGCTAAAAACAATAAATAGACACTCCTCCATGGTATGTGATTGTTGGAAGGCACCCGAGGATTCGGTTAGCCATGGCTTGTGTAAGCAAGGTTGGGAGGAGTGTCAAACAATATATAAAGTGCATGATATACATGCTTAATATCAACATCTCGGAACCGCTCTCAACTTGTTTAGTATGGAAGATAACAGAAACTCTATTGCCATTCGTTGACAGGAACAACCACCTCCCAAAACAATTTTACTTCTGTTTTAAAAATAAAAAGCTCTAGCACATGTTAATCCCTGCTTCCCTCTGCGAAGGGCCTATCTTTTACTTTTATGTTGAGTCACCATCCTTTCTTTGAGCACTTTCTCGAGAGCATAGTTGTCATTCTTAGTGTAATGCTTGTCCCAGAATGCGGTTAACTGTGGTATAACTTTGATGCTTTTATCTTTGATATCTTTACTTCTAGTCTTCCCTTGAACTTCAGAGGTGCCTGGGCATTTATGTTTTGCTGTACAAATACGGGCAAGCGAGATACCACCTTATCATATCTTGTTATGAGCATTACAATCTTGTAGATAGATATGTTTCATGTTGTTTATTATTAATATGTTGGCATCTTTTCATGGTTTACATGGCTATTAGGTGACATTATTTGCATACATCTTATATTGAATTGCCTAAGCACTTGTCCATATAGTGAGAATATATACATCATATGAAGCAAATGTGTTCGTGAAAGTTTCTTTTATCGCACTCAGTTGTTAACTGAATTGCTTGAGGACAAGCAATAAGCTAAGCTTGGGGGGAGTTGATACGTCCAAAACGTATCTACTTTCCCGAACACTTTTGCTGTTGTTTTGCCTCTAATTTGTATGTTTTGAATACAACTAACACGGACTAACGCTGTTTTCAGCAGAATTGCCCTGGTGTCTTGTTTTTGTGCAGAAATCCAACTTTCGGGAAAATCCCCAGAAAACGTCGCAAAGCTCCTATTTTATCAGAAGACCCACGGAGCCAGAAGGGGGGAGCGGAGAAGGGCCACGAGGCGCCCTCACCACGTGGCGGCGCGGTGGGCCCTGGGCCGCGCCACCACATGGTGAGGCCGGCTCGGGTGCCCCCGAGCCCCCCTCTGGACTACATATTGCCTCTGACCTAAAACGCGAGGGGGTCGACCACTTCTTCCAGAAACACCTCGAACGCCGCCGCCACCGAAAACCCTATTTCGGGATCAGAAACTCCGTTCTGGCACTCCGCCGGGACGGGGAATTGGAGGAGATCATCGCCATCATCATCACCGACGCCTCTCCATCGACCATCCATGTTTCCCCCATCCATGTGTGAGTAAATCCCTGCTGTAGGCTGAAGGGGATGGTAGGGATTGGATGAGATTGTTCATGTAATAGATATAAGATCATTAGGGCATGGTGCCTAGTATCCGTTGTTAGTACTTTATGACATTGTTGCAACTTGTTATGCTTAATGCTTGTCACTAGGGCCCGAGTGCCATGATTTCAGATCTGAACATGTTATTGTATCATGAGGATAATCATTGTTTTAGATCATATCTGCAAGTTGTTTACACACATAATTGTCCGGAACCCGAGGCCCCAAAGTGACAATAATTGGGACAACCGGAGGGGATGGCTGTGATGTGAGGATCACATGTGTTCACGGAGTGTTAATGCTTTGCTCCGGTACTTTATTAAAAGGAGTACCTTAATTACCAGTAGTTTCCCTTGAGGCCCCGCTGCAACGGGCTGGTAGGACAGAAGATGTTGTGCAAGTTTCTCATTGCGAGCACGTACGACTATATACGGAACACATGCCTATGGTTACTTAGTACTTGGATGCTTTATCATTATTATCTGCAATGCCTATGTCTTGATTATTATATGAACTATCTTATCCATGCAACGCCCGTTCATCCATCCCTATGCCTACAGTATAATCATGCTGTTTACCGCAATCACTACTGATGTCTTTACTTTACTGCTGCTATTATTTCACTACTGCTACTGCTATAAAACTTTTGCTACTGATAATCTGTGTCGAGCAAGTCTATTCACAGGTGCAGCTGAACTGACAATTCATCTGTTAAGGCTTACAAATATTCTTTGGCTCCCCTTGTGTCGAATCAATAAATTTGGGTTTTACTTCCCTCGAAGACTATTGCGATCCCCTATACTTGTGGGTCATCAGTTACCAACCGGGACTAAAGGCAGGCTTTGCGGTCACGACTCGTGTCCTCCCCCATCCCTGCCCTGGCCATGTACGTGTCCTACCCCGGCGCTGTCCTGGTCACGTGGCCTCCCAGCGCTGCCCTGGAGGTCTATATGTATTGTCGTCGACAGGTTACACCCTAATCCACCATTCCTAGCAACGAACACATACACGAAATGGATCCATCACGCCCGCCACAGCGCCTTCTGGACGAGGTCGAGCGTGCTCGGCAGAGGGCGCTTGGGCGCTACCGCGGGAGCCTATCCCGTCGTATGTCCACTAGCCCGGCGTGGAGGGAATGCCCAACTACCGGCCTCCTGCTCCGGTGTCGGAGGAGGTGCGGAGGGCGTACGAGCGCGCGTGCTCCGACGTCCCCGACTCCGACGAGGATGCGTACGCCGCAGGGGTGGCGTGGGGATCAGCGGCCGCATACGGCGTACCTCCACCAATCGCCGCCACGCCCCCTCCCGATGAGGAGGATGACGACGACGATGACTTCAACTGGAGCGACCATGGAGAAGAGGTCGGAGGGCCACAGATGCAGGAGGCCATTGAAGCCTCCTTACAATCCGTCCACGACGACCGTGTACAGCGAGCCAGGACTGCCTGCCAGCTCAAGGCGAAGGAGGCTTCTGAGCTGGCTTGGGCGCTGAAAGACTCATCCTCCATGGCTCGTGCCCTCCGTCGCAAACATGCACGCGAGAACCAGGTGGGCGCGAACGGTGTTGGCTCCTCCCGGCGCCGTTCCCCCCTAATCCTACGGCCTCTGAGCCAGAAAAGTCCGTTTATGAAAACTGTTAGTGATGTGTAATAATGTATATTAAACCTTTTATATAACTGTGTGGGGATGTTGTTAAGCATGCTTTAAAAAATAAACTTCAAAACATTTAAATTAAATCAATGAATACAAAAAAAAGAAAAAGGTATGATTTTCATATATACTGTAACATTTAAATTAAATATATAGGTATAAAAGAAACAGAAAAAGAAAACAGAACTACAAAAAACAATTAAATAAATAGATATAAAAGAAACAGAAATAGAAACAAGAAAAATAAATTAAAAAGGCCTTTGGTCGCGGTTGGTAACACCAACCGGGACCAAATGGCTGCTGGGCTTCGTGCGCAATTTATCGCGGCCCAGACAGACCATTGATCATGGCTGGTGTTACCAACCGGGACCAAAGACCCGGGACCAAAGGTCTATTTCGCGCGTTATGAGGTGGCTTCCTCGCAAAAAATTCACAACTCCCCCAAATTGCCTCCCGACACCGCCGCCCTCTCCGCCTCCGATCCACTGCCGCCAGGTTGCCGCGGCCGCTGCCGCCGCCCGCCTCCTCCGGCCGTCGTGCTGCTCCCCGGCCGCCGCCGCCCTCTCCCCGGCCAGGTCTGCGCGCCCGCTACGCCTCCTCCGGCCTCCGGCTCCCTCTCTCGATGCCGCCGCCCTCCCCTGCCGCCAGGCTGCCGCGACCCTGCCTCGTCGTCGCCCCGGCCGCCTCCTCCGGCCGTCGTGCTGATCCCCGGCCTCCGCAGCCCTCTCCCCGGCCCGCTGCGCCTCCTCCGGCCCTGCCTCGTCCTCGTCGCGCTCATCCCCGACTCTCGGGCCGTCGCTCGCCTCCCGCCGCCCAAGGCTCTGACCAGCGTGAGGCTCCTGCCCTCTCTCCCCGACGCGGCTCAGACGACCTCGACCTCTCCGGCCGTAGCAAAGGTGAGCAATTTTGCACACTTTGTTTTTTGTGTGTGTAGTTTAGGTAGTTTAAATTTAGGTAGTTTAGGCCGTAGCAAATTGTGTATGAAAATTGTTGTTTAAATTTGTTGTTAGGAAATATTGTAGTGTTAGGTTTAGGAAATATTGTGTTAGGAAATATTTTTTAGTTTTAGTAATTTTGTGTTAGGAAATATTGTTTCTAATTGTAGGATTTTAGTGTAGTTGTTATAGTTGCTAAGTATAGTTTTATGAATATTGTTATGGACATTTTGGTCTATTTTACTAAGAAGCAACATTGGAAAATGTTGATAACAATGTCATACTCCAAATTTGCAAATCCGTAATAATATTCATAACCAATTTTGCATTACATAACAAGTTAGAAATTTTTAGGTTCGGAAATGTTACAAATTTTGAGGTTAGTGGTTTAATTTGTAGACAAAATTGTTAGTAGATTTTTTTGTTAAAACTTAGGATTTTTAAATTAGTGCCATTTTAAATTAGTGCTATGAATTTTAAAATTGCTCTTAACTATGAATTGTAGTGTTAGAAATTGTACTGTTAATAGTTAGTGGTAGAATTCATTGAAGAAATTGTGGCGTTAATAGTTAGTGGTAGTTGATATTAGATATTAGCTATGATTATAGTTGCTAAGAAATTGTGGTGTTAATAGTTAGTGGTAGTTGGTATAAATTTGTATAGTTGCTAAATAATTTGTTCTTTGTCATCTTAAATTATATATAGATATTCATATTCTTGTTACAAAATTGATTGCAGGGACATTAATTGAGCCATGGATCCAAATTGTCCGGACGCCTTCGGCAGAGACGAGGAGCGTGAAGAGCAATTGGATCCACTTTTTCCGGACGTCGGCGCTAGAGACGAGGCCTCTGAAATGCGAATGTGTATGATTATAGCAGGACGTGCAGCCGCGCCTGTCGGTGAAGAAGATGCAGTCAATTTAGATGATTTCGGCTCCCAATTTCTGAACGACTCCGGTGAGGGAGTTGATGAAGAAGAAATTTGTATAGAGAAGGAAGTGGCATTAACAAACTCAGGTGAGGTATATTAATTAAGCCTCTTTTGATCGATGACATTACATGTATTATTTGAGCATGCTGTTATTAACGAATCTTTTTTTCTTTTAGCCCTCTGGATCGAGCAAATCATCTGCATCTAGAGGGTCGAAAGGGTCAAAGCTGTGTCGAAACGAGGCCCGACGAAGCCGATGAAGGAGGGTCAAAGGGTAGTGATCGACATAGTTGATGCTCATGGCGAACTAATGCAACCCTTAGAGTTCCGCCGTAATTTTATAAATCAATGCGGAGTTTTTGTTAGGGACATGGTACCGATCACATATCAAGAATGGCATAACCCGAAGGACGAGACCAAGGCATTTACTTATGTCGACGACAAAACAAAAGATTTGCTTTGGGACAAGCTCTTGACAAGGGTCACCCTACCTCCAGATGTTTTAGAAAACGAGCGATCGAAGGAGAAAGTCAAGCAGTGGACTCTTGGCAAGGCTGCCGAACAGTTCCGGACCCATAAGAAAATTTTATGGAGAAATTATTGTAAGGGGAAGGAAGAAGATCCAAAATTCACTCCAGAATTCACTGGGGCACAAGTGAAGTTACATGACCAGTGGCCCACTTTTCTGAAGCAAAGAGAATCGGAGGCCGCTGTGGCCCGATCGGAAACAAACAAGTTAAATGTTGCGAAGAAGATATATCACCACACTTTGAGGGCAGGTGGCTACAAGTCTGTCGTGCCTAAGTGGAAAGCATTTGAAGCGAAACTGCTTGATGAGGGGATCATTCCACAGACATCGGACTGGCTCGAGAGGTCCAAATTTTGGTTGTTCGCGCATGGGGCAGTGTTGGACCCAGAGACAGGGGCGATTGTTCCTCAGGCAAAATGGAAGGACAAGATTGAGTACATAACCAAAGAACTTGCGAAGGCAATAGATCTAGTTCGAAAAGGACTGTACAAGGTTAACAGAGAGAAAGACGAGCTGTCACTCGCACTCGGTAATCCTGAAAAAGTTGGACGAGTACGAGGCTATGGACCCGAAGTTAATTGGGCACAAGGTTTTTCGGCAGACGCTCATAATTATAGAAGCCGTGAGAAAAAGAAAAAGGAGGGGAGAGACTGGTTATCGGCATTGGAACGCAAGGTGAAGCAGCAACAGGACACACTAGACTCATTAAGCACCGACGGCTCACTACCACGTGGATGATATCACGGAGAAGACAGAATGTGAGCTACATATGGCAATGAAGAACATGTCCTTCAAGGTGGCGGTCGGCTATGCTTTACCAAATCAACCTGGAGCGTTGTACCATCTCGCCGGGATTCCAGCTGGCTATGCACGTGTCGGGGTGGATGACTTTGTGCCGTTATATGCTGGTCTGAATCTTGACATTCCTAGAAGTGACGACGAGAGGACAATGGGAGAAGCCAAGAAGTCCATTGTTCTCTGGAAGAAGGAACACATCAAGTTTCCAAACTTGCCGTCGGCAAGGCCACCGACTCCTCCGAGTAGCAATCCCCCACCTCAAGATCCACCCTCCCCGCCTCAAGATCCACCCTCCCCACCTCAAGATCAACCCTCCCCACCTCATGATCCATACCCCCACCTCAAGATCCATCCTCGCCACCTCGTGACGACTGTTGGGAGCCCAGCGCGAGTCCATCGCCCGCGACATCACAGCAAGAGATAGTGCGCACTGTTTCACAGAAACTAAAGTTCCCGTCGAAATATACATAGAGGTGCGCTTTAAACTTCCCGCCAGAAACTCGAGAGGAACGCAAGTTGCGAAAGCCTCTTCCAAAGAGATCTTACGACTTGACTCCAGAGGAACTTGAGGAGGAGGTGCGAGCTGACAATTGGGACCAAAACGGCTCCCGCAAAAGGAGGTAATACCACCGGAAAAAGTTGATAAATTTCTTAAAAATATATCGACTGGGCCGGCACCGCCGCCTGTTTTGCCAGGCGACTATGAACGTACCATTTTCAAGATAGTTAGAGAAGAGAAGCTGGAGAAGGAGGCGGCATATCGCCTAAAGAGGGAGCAGCAGCAGATGGCAGCTAATAAGGCCCAGCAGGAGAAGGAGGCTGCTTTTCGCCAAAAGAGGCATGCTAGTAAGAAATCTGGGAAACAAGTGGCCCAGCTCGGAGAACAGGCAAACCAGTCGGTCCCCGCGCTCAAAGTGATGTCCGATAAGGAAGTACGACAAGACACTTTTCGCATAGACGACCCCAAAGAGTATCAGTATGCATGGACATATGTCTACGGGGAGCCCTTGGTCAGACCTGAGCAGGTCAGATCTCTGCCAACACAATTGCGACGTTTGCATGAGTGGTACGAGGGAGCCGTAAAGGCCAAGCATGATGTTTTCCACGTTTTATATACGCAAGATCATTACTTAGAGGATAACGCGATGTATGTGCCGTTTTCGGAAATATTTCAATTATTCAATCAAGACTCCCTCGACAAAGCCCTCATCAGCTGCTATTGTTTGTAAGTGATTTATTTATGCAATTTAATTAAGTCTCTATCTCAGCTCGTTCGTTGCCAATTATCTAACTTTATTCTTTTGTACGCTATTATGCAGAATGAAAACCGCCGAATGCAGAGATAACATAATCTATAGTATTGGGTTCATGGACCCATGTTGGATTCATGAAGTTACCTAAAGAACCATCCCAAGGACACCGAGAGAAGCTTGCTCCGGTATCTAGTGAAACACAATACCTGCGCAGAAATACTTCTTCCTTACAACTTCAAGTGAGTGTTACCGTACCTTCTACACATTCTACTTTGCTTACTCGATGTTTAGTGTAATCGATGAGTCAGGGACATATAAACGTGTGCAGTTTCCACTAGATTCTGGTAAACATTAGAGTTGAACAAGGAGTCGTTCAAGTCCTGGACTTGTTAAGGAAAGATATGGACGACTACAGCAACTTGCAAGCAATGTTCCAGAGGTAACTTCAATCATTATCGCTCTATATCGATCTCTTTCGTTCGTTCAAGTCCTTTGATTTTTTTCTTTTGCCGGGCAGGGTTTGGGAAAAGTTCACCGTGAAGGTTCGTGGGAACTAGAAACCGCACCCGTTTTGGTATGAAACCAATGTAAGTAGTAGTACTATATATATATATATATATATATATATATATATATATATATATCCGGGCAACTTTTAAATTCTAGTTTCAGTACCATTATCATGCTTGATTGTTATTTTGATTAAATTCTATTCTTTGTAAAGGGGTGTCTGAGGCAGGCACAAGGGACTAATTTATGTGGATATTACGTTTGCGAGTACATACGATCTTTTGTCAGTGAGCGGGATAGAAATCTCAGACCATTACAGGTCTGTATACACTCTCGGCAATTACTTTATTACCATATTGTGTTCATTTCCATTAATAATATTTTCTGATGATTTCACATATTCTTATTGATCTAGATGGAACAAGAGCGGGACAAGCTCATACCAACGAAGCGCCTTAAAGCAATTCAAGAGGAATTGGCAGGATTTTTAAACAAGGAGGTCCTGAAGAAATCCGGAGAATTTTATCACCCTAGCAATTATGTTCTGCCTCCAATGTAATTGACGTGATCTCGACGTGATGTCGGTGTAACATAAACTTAATTGTGATCTCGACTTTGTATGTATATATGCATCAAAACGTGACCTCGGTAGTGTAGTGTAAACTTTATGTGTGCGACTTGTTTTTTTGCGCAACGTGACCTTCATAGAAAATAATTAAATGGAAAACAAAAAATCGAAACCCCTAAAAAATAAAAAAATAAAAGACAAAAAGCAAAAATCTTTGGTCCCGGTTGGTATGACCAACCGGGACCAAAGCGTCGCCGCCCTGCACGCTGCGCCGCCCCCACGTGGAGGCCCATCAATCCCGGGTTGTGCACAACCGGGATGAAAGCCCCTCCCCCCCCCCCCCCCCCCATTTAGTCCCGACCCTTTAGTCCCGGTTGTAAAACCGGGACCAAAGGCCCTCTGGACCCGGGACTGATGTGCTTGTTTCTACTAGTGATGCTTTTCTCCTACGAGAACATGAACCGTGAGAAGTCAATCCAACAGAAACCCTTTTCGTGTTCTCCGTTCCAAAGGGCTCACATGAAAATTTTCCTCTAAATATCCTATTCAGTGAAACTCCTGCAAAATTCTCGTGTCCTAAACAAGGCCTAAATTTTCCGAGTGGTGGTTGGTTGAACCGGATTGATTCGGTTTGTGTGAAACCCAGTGGTCGGACTGTAGTTTGACTTATTCGGTTTCAGTTGTCCGACAGCCAGGATTTAGTGTTGATGCGTTGGGTCAACGCTAAATCCTGGCCGTTCGGACAACTGAAACCGACGGCCCAGATTACGCCTGGGCGCCATAGCGCATTGTGTAAAGAGATTAATCGTGCAAAACGCCAGTCTCGAGCTGCAACCTTTCTCTCTTTCTTCTGTAGCTATCGATCTCAGTTGTCGCATGACCGCAAATGATGCCACCATCTGCACGAAATGGCATGCGATAATGTCAAGGTCAGACTGTCGATGACCTGACCAACTTTTCCTCCTGGTTGTCAGAAAACCTAAAATTCTCTTCCTCTTCTTCCTCTCCCTACTTTCCTACCCAACGGTCTGTATAAAACCACGTCGGCACCCTCCACCCTTACACACATTCCACACACTCACCTATACTTAATCACTTCGAACAATTAGCATATATCCTGATATTTAGTTCCTATATTGCACTACGCACTACTACGCTGTACTCATTACTCGTCGCTAGAACTCAACTCGTCACCAGTACCCAAGAACCAGAGAGCGGAAATGGAAGATCACGGGCAGGAGATGGTCCGTGCTGCCGCTACGACGCCGGCGGCCATGTACAACGGAGCCGGTACCACGAGCGGCGGGGTCCCTGTTACTCGCGGTGGCGATCCCTGGTGGAGCACGACCGTGGTGTCGCCCCAGGTACCGTCATGCTCGACACCGGAGATGCATGGGTTCAGCTCATGGTTAGCAGAGTCACCTCGATCGAACTCGCTCGCCACCGGAAGCTCCATCACTTTCCAAGAACCCACCGGCGTCGCCGATCCGGCCTCCATCGCTGCCAGCTGGAATCAGCCTTTCCTGTGAGTTCGCATAGTTACAACTTTCCCCATATATACCTGCTCAGCTTTATTATCGTGAAAAGTTCATGATCGCATGAGGATTTGTGACGATCGATGATTTGTGCTCTCGGTCGTTTTAGGGATGGATCTGGACTCTCTGGATACATGAGCTCGAGAAGCGATCAAGATCATGCCAACCCACTAAGTCACGTGAGCCCCTCATCATCAAATAATAACAGCAGCATGATGCTGCAGCTACAAGATCACCACCATGACCAGAACTACCAGTTCCTGTCCACGCTCGGGTTCGAGCTTCTCTCGTCGCCGGTGGCTTCTACCTACAGCGGTAATCCCCGGTCGCCCTCGCTGCTGAGGAGTCTCACGGAACCGTCTGCGGCGGGGAAACCTAATTCACCAGCTGGCGTGTTCCAGCGGAGCCGGCCAGCACCGGCGACGTGCCAGGCTGCTGCAGCAAGCATCACCGGCATGAACACTCCGTTTTGGAACCCTTCTACAGGGTTCGACTCTGCGGCGTACGCCGCAAGCCTCGGAGCAGCTGCCAGAATACCGCGAGGGCCGGATTCTAAGTTGGCATGCTTTGCCACAAAGGTTGGTATATATATGCTGGGAAATCCACTTCGGCTAGTAGGTGCATCTACACCCACACCCCAAAATCCGAATTTTAAAATGCCAAAAATTTCAAACAATTTTTTTGGATATACATATGAACATTCTATGTTCGTATAAAAATATCGGGATGAAAAGACATTTTGTGCGGCCAGTTTAAAAAGATAAATCCCCAGTGTTCAAATATGCCTCTGCACGCAATTTTTTTTTCTCTTTTTTATACCGGTCACACAAAATGTTTGTTCGATGCGAAACTTTTTTGTACGTATATACATTATACATACTTTGTATCTTTGTTGTGTTTACACATATGACATAAGTGACATCACACAAGTAGACGCTTGTATATTTAGTGTTTACACACGATACTAGTATTTTTGCGTGGCAATTTTCTGAATTGCTTCCTGCGGAAATTAAGCTGTTTTATTTAACTCAAACTCGGTAGGAAATTAAATTTTGTGCTGATGGCCTGAGGTTTGAAAGTTTAATCACTCTTTAGATCCGAATAATATGGCTCTAATCTCAAAGCGAATCGGGTGTCTGATATTATAGACTTAAATAGGGACTTCAGATATTGTTTGTGCAGTTCTCTGATTTCATTGTATCTCTAGAAGACATCTGAAGGAGTAGGAGACTCAACCTCCATCCTCACTAAGAAGACGAGCGCCATGCCAACGCCCCCGATCAAGAAAAAGAGAACCGAGACACAACCATCACCATTGCAGACCTTCAAGGTGCAGATACCTGGTAGCTTGTGCTGATAAACCTAGTAACTTAGCTCAAACATAAGTTGAATTAATATGTTATTTCAGGTGAGGAAAGAGAAGCTAGGAGACAGAATCACAGCACTCCAACAACTAGTCTCCCCTTTTGGCAAGGCAAGTGGCCTCCTTATTTTGGTTAAGCCTGCACTTTCATGCACAAACATACATGGCATGTATCTTATCTTCTTGTAGCGGAAAAGATCAGAAGGATTGCTGCAGAGAGGAGCTACTTTTGTAATTAAGATGCACCTAATTTCTCATGATAAAAAACTCGATGGTTGAGCATCGGCGTGCGTGTATGCGTGCAGACGGACACGGCATCGGTGCTCCATGAGACGATCGAGTACATCAAGTTCCTCCACGTCCAAGTTGGTGTAAGTGCGCATCTAGCTGCAGCTTAATTATTGTCCAGCTCCTTTAATCATATACACGTAGAAATATTGATCTTGAACAAACTCAACACCCAGTCACAAACTCTAGTTTTAGTCTAGTTGCACATCGTTAATTTGTACATGATTAAGTCCAGAAAGTAAACTCCCGGCAGAGAAAAACAGATGGTATATACCACAATAGACTAATCCAAATAAGTCAGAGACTCCCAAAAGTGCATTTTTAAGTTACTGAACTCTTTTTCAAATTGCCACACTAGGTCTCTGCCAAATTGCAATCTGACTTGTCCTAGATGGTATGCCATATATTTGTATCTGCAGGCACATAGTGCTCCTTACCTAAAGAATCGGCAACAGGTGCCCCTCTCCAAGGTACAACCTACCACATGTCGCGTGCTCTTCTTCACCTTTGCACACATATTGCTTCCATCATCCTTCAGCTTATGCCTATTCATATATCTTGATTCGTTTCAGAGTTCGTTGACGAACAAGTCGACGAACGAAGACGAGGCGGCGGCGGTGAGAGATCTCACAGGCCGGGGGCTGTGCCTGGTCCCGATATCGAGCACCTTCGCAGTGGCCAGCGAGACACCGGTCGTTGATTTCTGGAATCCATTCGGTGCAGCTTTCCGGTAGTTAACACATAGACAACAGAGATTGACCAGTACTTGCTCTCTACTGGTTAGTCTAATTAATTAACAACATACAACTAAATATGGTCCTAAGAGCAATCAAAACCACAACCATGGTACTCATGAGCATTTGGCAAATCATTAGATGAATCTTTGGAATGAGTCCTTAAAGATTTGGATTCATTCTTCAGGTTCATTAGAGAATAAGATGCTTAGAGGAAGCGAAACTGAACTAATCATACACTACATACCTTCTCTGTAATAACAGGTGACACATATTAATTCCTGTAATTTTATCTGTATAACGTGTTAACTTCTAAGATTTGTTTCAGTTTTGACGGCCTTCTTTGAGGTTGATAAGGGGCGCATATATCATTGACTATTCGCTACTCCCTCCATCCCAGAAAGAGTGTACTTTTAAAGCAAGTCAAACTCCGTTAAATTAGTATCTCATTGGATTCATCATGAAATATAGTTTTATCATTTAGCTACTTGATTTCGTAAATATTTGCATAAACACAGTCAAACTTTGAAATAGTTTGAAGCGAGAAGTACACTCTTTTATGGGACGAAAGGAGTAGTAGTAGTACACAAAGGACAAATCACGCGGTGCTTCCGAGACAAGCCTACAAAGCTCGTCACAAAAAGGACCAACCTGAGTGGGGTTTATATTACGCTGTTTCAGAAAGCTTAGGGAGCAAAGTTCCATCTTGGAAGGGTACCTATGAGGGGGGTCCTGAAAACTGGGCAGATACTGTTCGAACTCGGATAGTTAAAGTAACTTAGGTTGTTTTTGTAAAGTCTCATCTCGACAACTTATATGTGCTATGTATATGTGATCGATCTGATCGAGAACTCTAACCCGGGCTTCTCCTTTTCCTCTAGGTAACGCCCACTTTTCCAAGGATCATTTTGTACAATGACACACTACATCACGGACCAAACATAAGGGCATAGAGCTGCCGGCAAAAGTCGACTTAAGAGGGCAGTGTATCTGCCCGGGAAAGTAGCCTGCCGGCACATTTGGGCTGGGTAGCAAAATTTCTGGCGCGTGGTTGACAACGTGTGGGCGGGAGCAAATTTTTTTGGCGCGGTGATAAGAGACACCAAAAAGGGACTATCTACTATAAAGTTGATAGAAAATTCAAGAACCATATTATTGTAGAGCTAAAAACCAGTAATAATAAACTTTTTATGTTCCAAAATTAGAGCACAAGTAACAAAGCTAAACATGTTCATACAAGAATGGTGATGGCGAGGACATATCTCCCTCACAAGATTTTTATAAAGAGGATTACCCCTTGACGGACTAATCATTTTGTACCATGGTTTTAAATAGCGTGCTACTTCGTTTTGAGCAATGTGCCCCAAAATGAAATTCTTGTGCAATTTCCCGTTATAGCGCCACCTAGCTCCGCTAAAGTGCCAAAATAACGGATTTGAGGGCTTGCCAATTTGTCATAGGGCACTTTTTTTAATACTTGATATGTATAGTGTCGCCAGAATATGCTTCTATTTTGAAAAGACTTTCCACTAAGCAATGTAAAACTAGAATAGCCACATAACGTACTTAAAACTAGCTAGAATAACAACATGACCTACTCAAAATAGAGCACACATATCAGGATTGGGCCTTGGAGTAATTTAAAACCAAGTAGGTAAGTACGCATGCATAATAAATCAGTTTATAACGAAGAAAACAACAAATACATGAATGATAGACTAACAATGTTCATTAATGTTGGCTGACAGCAAGTATCAAATATGTTATCATTCACGATAGAGTACACAAAACACGTCTACAGAATTGCAGCTCAAGTATAAGAACAATAATGTTATAATCATGGCTATATAGAAACTCTAGTTCATGGGCGCATGACCTTTGAGTCGGCGGGGTTGTGCTCGACGCCTTATGGTAGCTAGCACTAGTTCCTAGACAGTAGAGCCACCCGCCTTTTGACCCACCATGGGATGGAGGATCACTTTGCATAGGTGCGAGACTAGTATCCGCCCCTTGGTCCGCGCATATTGGTGCCGCCAAGGACTCATCATTTTATATTGATCTCAATATAAAGAGAGAGGGGAAAGGATGGGCTTGTACATTGCATCCAAAATGTGTCGTATCGAGCATGTGCCCTCTCCCTTGCAAACCCTAGACAAGGGAAGAGGAAAGTTTCCCTTTTCTTGGAGTTCTACATTGAGATTAGGATAGACAGCCAGGAAGGTGACGTGAAAGTGAGTTACTATTTTTCAACTCACCCAGAAAAAAAGAAATAGTCGTTCCAGCGTAGTCCACAACGTAAGAAAAGAAATAGTTTTTAAAACAAGGTTAGCAGGAGACTGCACAGGTTTATTGTTAAAAATATAGTCGTTCCGCGTGAGCCAAATCGCCCAAAGAGCAACACTAATCACCGCCCATCCGAGGTAATTAGTGCGCGCTCCTCGTTGATACAAAGAGAGGGTTATACATTCCTCCATACTTCCAGGAGGTTTAACCCATCCAAGCGTTGTTTTAAGCCACCACCAAAGGAAGTGGGAAGCAGAACATCAGATGTTCTAATGTTTGAGATTCGCCACAGAGCTTACAAATCGGATCACCAGGCCATCCTTTCTTCTTCAGTTCTGCAGTGACCTGAATCCTACCTCTAACACACATCCAAGCGAAAATCGGAATTTTTAAAGGTACGTTACTTTTCCAGAGATCAAGCATCTGGATGTCATGCACACTTGGATTCACAATCTCTCGATAAAGTGATTTAGCTGCGAACTTTCCATTCTTATTGATCGCCCATATCTTCTAGCCTGATAGGAGCAATCCCCGCTTTAAGCAAAGTCCATTCTTCAACCTCTCTCTTACCAAATGACCGGTTGAAGGAGAGATTTAAGTTTTGATCACCAAGCACCTCGCCCAGCCGTGCATATCGGCTATTGCACTGGCCAAAAATAATTGAGAAGCAGTGTTTAAGCGGAACCTCACCCAGCCAAACATCTTTCCAGAAAAAAATTGTTTTCCCATTTCCCACACGATAGGCCATCCCACGATGAACCCACGACTTGATCGAGTGCAAACCTTTCCAAAATTGCGAACCCCCCACACGCGTCTGATTGGAAAAAGCTTCCATCTCCAAGATACTTTTTCCTTAGAATTTGACAGGCAAGAGGATCATTATCTCCTCGTTCAATCTTCACAATCCACTTTGCCATCTCTATCTTATCCTTACTTTGTCCAACCCATTTTGCACAGAGCACGTGAGCTTTCCTGTATATTTACATGTTCTTTTTTTTCTCCCAACTCAGACTTACAATTAATTTCATGACATTCATATTAATAACGGATTTTGGTACTTTCACATTACCAAATATAGATAATGCAATTACTAAATAACGTGCAAACTTCCTTGCAGATGAATCCATAACTACTAATACGAGCAAAATATAACCAGACTATGCATTATTTCTTGATGTTGGTTTTTTGGACCAGTTTTATAAATTATAATCACAAAAGAAAAATGAATGAACTCAGAGAAAAAAAATGTTTGTTGTATGACATTTGAGATTACTAACTAAAAGGCTAAAAGTACGGTACATATTATGCATGAACGCGAGTAAAGGTGGTAAGCAAAAAAATATCTTTTGCTTGTAACAACTGATTCTTAGCTGGTGCCAAGTGGCGTACGAACTTGAATCAGATTGTGTTGTTGCAGTGGAGGACTGGTTAACGTATCATGGCTGTTGTAACCCATGTTGCCGGGATTGATGTTTCAGAAGATTCAGAGAGATCTCAACAGCGTCGACCGGTGAAGTTTTGCATATTGATTTTCCTCCCTGCGTGTTAAGCATTACGCGCGGTTCGGAGTAATAACTTCTAAGGACTGGAATCCGTGCCAGAGTTCGCCCCGGAGCCCGGGATCGCTAGGACTCCCTTCCGTTCCGCCTACAAAGATCGGCGCGCGATCGCTGCGTCCCCAGATCCCCACTTTAGCCTCGAGGCAGCCACCAAATCATCCACAAAACCCCTGCCACCCAACCCGACATCGAAATCGCTCGTCGCGGCGGGTCAGAGATCAGGCGATGGCCGGAAAGGAGGAGTCTTTCTCGCTGAAGCCGTGCATCACCACAAGTATGGCCGCCGTGACCTCGGATGAGACTGCGGAGCAGGCCATCAGCGAGACCAAGCAGGTTCCAGCGGCGAGTGAGAAGGCGACGCCGGGCACCTCCGATGTGGAGGAGTCTGATGCTACGGTGGAGGTCGGCGAGACAAATTCTTTGGAGTTCAGGGATTATACCTTGGACGATTCCGAGACTGAACTTGACCGGGACGACAGCAGCTAAGACGAGGAATACTATGATGACTCCGAAGCTGAGTATCAGGTGGTCGTGGACAAGGCAAACGCAAAGTACAACAGGTTCGTCGAGAGGTTGCGTGCTCGCAATAAAACATTGGTGTTCAGGGATTATACCGCGGCTGATTTTGTCGATTCTGATGATGAAGAGGTCGCCCATGACCATGCCAAGGTCGAGGCTAATGCTCTGTAGTCCACGGATTTGAGATGGAATGTACTTGCTCGGTGTACCAATGCTATGCTGTCTTACCTATCTATCCATGTGTTTGTCAATCTATATAATAAACTATAAATGTCTCTTAATTGATCCACCATTGTCTGCATGATACTGTGACCTTATCTACTTTATTTTTTGATACAAGAGGCTGCGTGATCAAACAGGGAAAAGAAAACACGAAAGCACACACGCACACGCTAGGAACTTCCCTGGAGCCTGCCACCGAACTGCTCGCCGTCGACCAGCACCAACACCGCCGAAGCAATCCTAGAGCTGAGGAAGATGAAGCCGCCGCACTCCCGAAGCTGGACGAAGCTCCATAGCAGCAAAGCTGCGTTGAAGACCGCAGTAGCCATCTGGTCCGAGGACCGGAATCTGTCTCCTATGAACGAGCATCAGCGGGGAAACCTCCCCGAGCCATCGCCAGCTTGTCGACGCCGCGAGACGATGACACCACCCAACCTCCACCATCCCAGCCGAAGAAACGGCAACACCAAAGAGCCCGAGCGCCAACCTCCACAGCCTTGAAGATCTCCTAATCAGCCGATAGAGCACGCCTTGACCAGACCTCCACCCCTCGCCACCACGGCCGACCGGAGGAAGACGAAGCAAAGCGAAGCTGAAGCAGAGCACGGCGTCAGGAACACAACTCCCCTTGCCACCATGGCCGGCCGGAGGAGCCTGACCGCCGCACCAAAATTCGGCAGAAAACACCGAGATCCCAGACGAAAACAAACTCCTGTACAAGCGGAGGAAGCTGCCGGCGCCGCGCACCAGCTCTCCACTGCGCCACCCCCAGCACCCCCAGAGCATGGCCAGGAGGAAACATCCTCTGACAAAGACGGGGTCGAGGGACCAAAAAGCCCTCCAGTGGCCTTCACCTCCGCCACGAAGACCACCATCAAGGCACGCAACACCGGGAGCCCGCCGGCTTCGCCCAAACGAGCGCCGCCGAGGAGGGGATCGAGCTCCAAGACCTTTATTCCAGGGAGACGCCGCCGCCACCACCTCGCCAGCGCCGCCCGGAGCCACTACCCTACTATCTACAGGCCTCAGGCACGGATCCGAGGTCTCCCCACTCTCCCACCGCCACAACGGCGGCCGGAGAGGGAGGAGACCGACGGATCGGCCGTCGGCGGTGCGGTGGAAGAGGGGAAACGCCCTTTCGCCTCGCTCCCGAACAGTAACAGAGGAGGGGAAAAGAAACGCTTATAAAATTTTTTTTGTGACCTTATCTACTGATGAGCCAGCGCTATGTCCGACCATTTACTATGCTGATAGCATAGTGCATATTTGTATATAGGTCTCTTTTCTGTTCTTTTCTTCACTCTTTTTTCTCTTTCTTTACTCCCCAAATCCTTGCCATGGCTGCGTCCTGGTTGTAAATCCCCCTGTCTCGTTGCTCTTGGACAACTCTGTAACCATAAGGTAGAGCTCGCCTCTACCTTCTTTAAATCCAAAAAAAAAAAAAAAATGCTGCAGCAATTCATTCCGGCAGGTAGAAAGTTTTTTTTTTTAGAATTCCTGGTCTTTTACAGTACCGCCGTAGTATCTGAACTCACGCACAACTCACTCCACACACACTCAACACCACACGCACGCCACCTGTGCGCAAGCTAGACCTAACCAGACTATACTAAGCTTCTGAGCCCCGTGAGACTAGACCTACTGGGAAACCCTGCGGTGGTGGGCACACCACAATACCTCTGACTGAACCACGGTGGAATTGGCCCAGAAGCAGACACTGTTCACGTGAACAGTGCCGCGCAGGTGAGGCACCCGAAACTCGCTCCCGCTGGGTGTCGAGCTCGGGCGGGTGGGGTGGCCACTGCCACACCCAACCAACGCGCCACTGCGCGTCCTCGGTAGAAAGTTAACCATAGATGGATTGGAGGCTCCATCCTGCATGCGCACCCTAAATTTCGACGCCCGGGCCGTGCGCGCTCGATCTGATAGACTGCTATTACCTTCGCCATCTACTACGCTAAGGGCATCTCCACTCGTTTCTCAACACCTCAACACCCCCAAGAGGCAAAATAGCGTCGTTTGACCAAATAACGCCGTTTTTCTCACAATCGGCACCCAAGAGTCTAAATACCGCCTTTTCGGGGAAAACAAGCGCCGACGCATCTAGTCAGAACCCAGCCCATTGGATTCCGCCTGGGGGTTGGCGAATGGAAAAGCACGCGTGCTCTGCAGCACTGTCGGCGAGACAACGCATTTTCCCCACCTGACTCGACGCTGCCATGTCGCCGCCGGCACCACCCTCCCCTCTGCCACACACAAGCAGCTAGGAAGACCACCATCTAGCCCCTTCCACGCCGCCGACGCTGTCCACTCCCCTCCGCCATGATATAGCCGCAAGGACGATTCTCGGTGCGAAACGCGCCCACCCTGCCCGCTAGGTGTTCGACGTTTCGTCCGACGCAGCCATGGACTCCGACGCTGAGGAGATGCTCGCCGAACTGCTGGATGAGGAAGCCGACATCGACGTAGACGATGAAGAACACTTGCTGATCCTCACCTACCTCGGCGGCTTGCTCGCAAATGACGCGCGGCCGCGGCGTGGTCACTCGGCGGTCGGCGCCCGGTCGCCGCAAGAGCAAGCCGTGGCAGTGCTACGAAGGCTACTGCATCCTCTACTCCGACTACTTCGCCGATGAGCGCCTGCAGGACGAGGCCATGTTTTGGTGCCGTTTCAGGATGAAACGCACGCTCTTCTTGGACATCATGCATGCCATCTGGGAGTTTGACACCTTCTTCAAATTGAAGAGAGATTGCACCGACGTGCACTTTCCTCGACATCATGCATGCCATCTGGGAGTTTGACACCTACTTCAAATTGAAAAAGGATTGCACCGGCGCGGTAGACTTTATCTCAATTCAGAAGTGCACAATGGCGATGAGGTTGCTTGCATACGGTGCTCCCGCTGACTCGCAGGATGATTATCTGCGCATGTGTGAGTCAAGTGCTATTGATTGCTTGAACAAGTTCTGTCGGACAATGGTTGTAATGTTTGGGCCAACCTACTTGCGATCACCCAATGCCGAAGACACTGCTCGGATCCTAGCTTGCAATGAAGTAAGAGGCTTTCCTACGATGCTTGGAAGTATCGACTGCATGCATTGGGTATGGAAGAACTGTCCATTTAAATGACGGGATGTACAAAGGCCACAAAGTAGCTTGCAGTGTGATTTTTGAGGCCGTGGCTACATATGATTTATGGATTTGGCATTCCTTCTTTGATATGCCAGGAACTCATAATGATATCAATGTTCTGTAGTGCTCGAATGTCTTCAGCAAGCTTGTTGAAGGTCATGCTCCCCCAATGAACTACGAGATCAATGGACACCATTACACAAAGGGCTACTACCTTGCATACGACATCTACCCAAAGTGGTGAACATTTCTGAAACAAATCTCCAACCCTGTGCTAGGAAGCGTGAAAGCTTGTTTTTCCAAGTGCCAGGAGACTTGCAGGAAGGATATTGAGCGGGTATTTGATGCGTTGCGGTCTCGATTCGCTGTTGTTGTCCGGTACCCAGCTCTGACTTGGTTGAAAGCTATTATATGGGAGGTGATGAACTGTTGTGTTATCTTGCACAATATGATCATTGAGAGTGAGCGGAATGATCCGATGGCCGACACTGACCATACTATCGACAAGGTAGGTGCCGACAACGTGGGCAGCCTTCCTTGCTATGCGTCAGGAAATTCGAGATTATGTGATGCATACACAACTACAGAATTATCTGGCGGAGTGCTTGTGGACGTGCAACGACAATAGCAATGTCTAGTTTGATTCGTTCTATTTACTTACATTGTTCAACTATTTGTGTTATGTTGAACTTTTTGAATTTGTATGTCGAACTATTTATACAAAATAATATGTCGATCTTTTGACGTGAAATTTGAAAAAAAAAACAACCGGCTGGGGCGGCTTGTATTCCACGGCTCCACGCAGGCCAAAATAGCGCCGGAAAACGGCCTTGGCCAACGAGTGGAGAAGGAGAAAAAAGAAACTCCCGAGAGAACTCACACATTTTTTCTTCTTCCTCTGGTCCTCCCTTCCCGCCCTCCCTTTATATCGGATAGGCCGACGGCAGTACTGGAGGAGATAGATGGCGAGCAGGCGACCATGCGACGTCACGCTGACGGCTCGGCAGTCCGGGCGGCGCGCTGGAGTGAGAACTGCGCCTGAGCTTCAAAGGTTCGTGCTCTATTTTCTCGAACGTGACTGCTTTACTAAATGTGGGAATTGGACCGTTCTTATGCGACATGAACGGATATGGAACCATGCGCCTTGTTAAGAAATCTCTAGTCCAGATGATGTGGGTGATCGAGTATCTTCTGGCGCGTGCAATGTGTTCGTCAGAATGTCTAAGAGAGACCAACTAGTGTCTGGTCTATCTTTTTACAAATGAACAGTTATCTTCTGTGCTATCTGGTTAAGTTTTTTGCTCCCTAGTCTTGACTTTCTATATCTAAGTACTGAAGAACCGCCGAAAAGTTCATATTATCCCACAGAAGACTTTCTGTTAAAAGAAATGTGTTGCCTACCAAGGCGTGGGATAAGAGGGGTGACAAACACCTTAACCATATAAAAATGGGGCACAGTACCCAGCCAGTTATCAATCTACCTACTTTGGGCCAATATTTGCATGTTATTGCCTTATTGGTATCCTTCTTCTTTGTCGTCTTAAAGGAAACTTATGTTCTGGAGTGATGACAGTAGTTTCGTTAGCAATCTGAACTATGTGGCAGGAGGTATATTTTTTCTAGGTAAAAACTGCATATTTTTTCTAGCTGAACAACCTGAAATATAATGTTTTGGGTGATGACACTAGTTTAGTCTGAGTATACAACCTAGACACCCAGATCCAAGTCCTCTCATCTCATATCGAAAGTCGGTTCTTATTATTGATTATTTTTTTGCTGTCGGGGCTTTCCCTACCTCTCTCCTTTCAAAAAATTATAGTTTGAACTTTTAAGTTGCTTTTATACAGCCGTACACATTAACTTCTCTAATTTCTGGCAGTTTTGTTGTCGAACAAATAGCATGTCGTGAACTCTGTTTAATTTAGGTGGGGTACTGTACATTGTAGGTGTAAAGTTTACCTGTAGATTGCCTAAAGGTGGTTCTGTTTTTTAAACAAATTAAGGTATCATGAGAATATATGAATTTTCTAAGCTTCCACACTCTGACGTTTCATGTCTGATATTCCAAGAAACCCTCTGCCAAGTTTCACAAACATGGTTCAGTTTGACAAAAATAATTGACCTGTCTAGTTGTAAGAGTAATCCTTGCTTAGGAGTTACCAATAGGTGCTAGAATGTTCTACTAGAATGTTCTAGACTAAGCCTTAGGCTGTAAGATAGAGTAGCAGTCTGTTTGTACATCCTGGTTAGTAGTAGAAGGTTGTAGAAGGCTGTAGACACCTAGCTATAGAAAGCTGTATGTAGAAAACTCTAGAACAGGTCCAAACCGACCTGCCACTCCTATATATACCACTATGTACTCCAAGCTGTAAGAAGCTTATGCAGCATACAAGAACACACCTTCCCACATAGCTATCTCTAACATTTGGTATCAGAGCCAAGGTAGGAGAGGTTCAGCCACCGTTAGGAGAGGATCAGCCCAGTGAGGAGAGGATCCTGAGAGATGTCTGCTGAAGGTCAGCAGCGTGTTGCCCGCAGTCCGTCTCAGCGGCGCCATTCCCCTTCACCACCACCGAGACGACCGCGCCACCGCGACGCTGGAAGGCGCGAGGTCGTTGTCGAGCGCGTCGTGAAGGAAGTTGGCGGCGGCAATTACCCGACGTTGACGCGGACGAACTACACCGAATGGAGCCTCCTCATGAAGGTGAAGCTGCAGGCTCGGGGCATCTGGGATGCAATCGAGCTCGGCGCCGACGACTTCCAGGAAGATCGAATGGCGCTAGAGGCCATCCTGCAAGCTGTCCCACCAGAGATGGTGGCTGGCCTGGCTGTCAAGCGGACAGCGAAGGAGGCGTGGGAGGCGATCCGAGCCATGCATGTTGGTTCAGACCGCGTGCGGAAGGGCAAGGATTAGGGGGAGAATTGTGAGAGTAATCCTTGCATAGGAGTTAATCTAGAATGTTCTAGTAGTACTATTTCTAGACTAAGCCTTAGGCTGTTACAACAAGTAACAAATTCTGTCGAAGTCTGTAGAAAGTTTACTGTAGAAACCTAGCAGTAGAAAACTGTGGAAGGTTGTAGAAGGCTATAGTAAGCTGTCAGGTTGGGCTGTCCAACCGACCTTGTACTCCTATATATACCCCTATGTAATACAAGCAGAACAAGCTTATGCAGCATACAAGCAAACACCTTCCCACATAGCTAACTCTAACACTAGTAACTCTTGACTATTTTTGCAGTTACATGCTTGTACTATAAAATACTCCATTTTCACAAGAGACATATTTCATGGAAAATTAGGAAAATATGTAATTATTACTATCCTTTTATAGTTTCATATGAAAATGTCTACTCGACCAAAATGAAAGCTGGCCTTCATGAAGGAAAGTTTGTCTTGGAGTTATCTTGTAGATAATTGATGGTTCATTTAGCAGATAGTAAATTGTAATTTTTTTACCCTCTTATAGTAATTTGTAATTGGTTATACTACCTGCTTTCTGCATATAAAGGGACATGGCAAGTTAACTGATGTTGTTCTATACATCCCGAATTCTTGGTCATATTGGAATACCTTGCAGACCAGAAAGGGACATGGCCGCTCCCCTTCATCACTGAACACAACAATTACAGTGAGATCAGTTAAGTTTAGGGTTTTCCGTGGGGCAATGCCTCTCCACGCCTTCCTTTATATAGCGATCAGCACATACAAGTTACATACGTACAATACGTGTACAACACGCTAGACCTATTTAACACTCCCCCTCAATCTGAACTTCTACTCTGTACAAGGTTTAGATTGGTACTAAAACGGTCTAGCATCTGTCGAGTGGCTGGTTTGGTGAACACATCAGCCAGCTGATCATTGGAAGATATAAACCTGACCTCAAGAGCTCCAGAGGCAACACGCTCACGTACAAAGTGGAAATCTATCTCAATATGCTTTGTGCGTGCATGGAAAACTGGGTTAGCAGTCAGGTACGTGGCTCCTAAATTATCACACCATAGAACGGGAACTCGCTGCTGTGGGACACCAAGCTCCTTAAGTAGTGACTCTACCCAGATGGCTTCAGCAGCTCCGTTAGCCAAGGCTTTGTACTCGGCCTCGGTACTAGATCTCGACACTGTCGGCTGTTTCTTCGAACTCCACGAAATGAGGTTTGGTCCAACAAAGATAGCAAAACCTCCTGTGGATCGGCGATCGTCAGGGCACCCTGCCCAATCTGCATCAGTAAAGATACTAATGCTAGTGGAGACAGCCTTCCGGAATTTCAATCCTGTATGTATTGTTCCCTTCACATAGCGCAAGATACGCTTGACTGCTTCCCAATGAGTATCAGTGGGCTGCGAAAGAAACTGGCATACCTTGTTTACTGCAAACGAAATGTCCGGACGAGTGAGCGTTAAATACTGCAGTCCACCAACAACACTACGGTACCGGAAGGCATCAGCGGTACTCAGTGTTCGTCCAGACGCACGAGCAAGCTGATCCGAGGTGGATAACGGCGTGGAAGTGGGCTTACAAGTCTCCATACTCACACGGTGCAAAAGATCCAAAGCATATTTCCGTTGAGTTAAGGTCAGCCCCCTGAATTGAAGGACGCTTCCAAGCCGAGAAAATATGCCAACGGCCCAAGGTCCTTGATAGGAAAACTGGCTGCAAGAGAGCGAACGAGACCATCAACAGCGCCCTGAGAGGATCCAGCAATGACTATATCATCCACATAGACGAGCATATAAATCTGAACATCATGCTGGGCGAAGAAGAACAGAGACGTGTCAGCCTTGGAGGAGACAAAACCCAGCTCGAGAAGACGAGCACTGAGACGAGCATACCACGCCCTAGGAGACTGTTTGAGACCATAGAGAGCCCGCTGCAGCTTGCACACATGTGAGGGATACCTAGCGTCCTCAAAACCCGGCGGCTGCTGCATATAAACCTCCTCAGACAGATAACCATGGAGGAAAGCATTGCTGACATCAATCTGCCGAAGACTCCATCCTCGAGACACTGCAAGAGAGAGCACCAGACGAACGGTGGCCGGCTTGACAACCGGACTGAAAGTGTCTCCATAGTCGATGCCAAGCTGCTGTGTGAAACCGCGAGCAACAAGACGCGCCTTATACTTATCAACAGAACCATCCGGGAGATGCTTGGTCTTGAAAATCCACTTACTCCCCACAATGTTGACACCGGGCGGACGGGGCACAAGAACCCAAGTCTTGGTGTGATGGAGAGCCGCAAGTTCATCAAGCATCGCTGTACGCCAAGCCGTCTCACGGAGAGCATCGTGATGAGAGACGGGCATCGCCAGAAACGCGCGACGGCGAGGGTCGTAGCGGATTGTCCCATCAGTAGGCACGAGCGGACGCCGTGTATGATCGCGAGTGCGTGTGACCATCGGGTGCGCAGGAACAGCCGGGGGCGTCGTGGTCGAGGGCGTCTCGACGGAAGGCGACGCGGGCTGATCATCTGGCACCGAAGCGGAGACTGGTGGCGTGGCAGGAGACTCAATCGAAGATGGGCCGGGCGAGGCGCACGGCGAGTGGGCCAATGACGGGCCAGGCGAGCGTGGCGCGGAGGGCATGCATGTGCCACGCACGTCGATCACCGGCGCGGAGTGTACGTCAGTCGCCGGTGGGCACCTATCATCAACGGCCGGAGTGTCCTGCACGGGAGAAGAACTGCCTGGAACAGGCGGATTAGTAGACAAATAGGACAGGTCATATTTACGCATATGTCACCCGTAGCCGGTTCATCGGAAGGGAATGAAAGCACATCGGCTAGGAGAGAGACATCGACTGTGACGCCGGGAGTGGAATATGGAAACACAGACTCGTCGAAAACGACATCACGAGATATGTATATACGCCCCGTGGAGCGATCCAAGCATTTATATCCCTTGTGCATCGGACTGTATCCTAAGAAAACACACATAGTGGAACGAAAAGCAAGCTTATGAGCGTTATATTTGCGCAAGCTTGGCCAGCACGCACAACCGAACGTGCGGAGAAATGTGTAATCGGGCTTCTCCTTGAGAAGACGGAACAAAGGTGTATCCTGTTGAATAACAGGTGTGGGCATGCGATTTATGAGGTAGCACGCAGCAAGAAAAGCTTCATCCCAAAAACGCAATGGAAGCGAGGAATGAGCAAGCAAAGCAAGACCTGTTTCGACGAGGTGACGGTGTTTGCGTTCAGCAATACCGTTTTGCTGAGAAGTATGTGGACACGACACGCGGTGAGATATCCCAGTGCGTTGGAAATAACGGTGCAACTTATGGTACTCGCCCCCCCAATCCGACTGAACGGCTATGATTTTAGTGTGAAGAAGACGCTCAACATGAGCCTGAAAAGCGTAAAACACTTGCTCAACGTCAGACTTGTGCTTAAGGAGATATATCCAACAAAAACGAGAATAATCATCGACAAAGCTAACATAATACTTATAACCTCCAGAAGAGGCAATAGCAGGCCCCCAAACATCAGAATGGATCAACTCAAGAGGCATAATAGAAACACGATGGGATAAATTATATGGCAATTGTCGACTCTTAGCACGCTGACACGCATCACAAACGGAAGTCTGTCTCTCAGAAGAACACACTAAATCATTACTTCTAACAATGTTTTGAACTATATTATTGGAGGAGATGCCCGAGAACCTTCTGATCGAGGGTCCACCACTGCTCATACTCGGGGTTGGACACGGTCCGAGCGGCGTCGCCGGTGCCTTGCGTCACGGTCGGCTCAGGCGCCTTGGCCGAGCCATCAAGGAAACCGTGGAGGCGAACTCCAGCGAAGATGGGGAGGGTGAGAGCCCTCCATAGCATGAAGTTACTGCAATCTAAGGCGATCGCGATAGGCGGAATCGTTGGGACGGCTGCCGTTGCCGAAGGTGGGGCGATGATTGGAGTGGGCATCGCGCAAGACTCCGATGAGGAACTGGAGAGGGCCAGGGCGGAGCTGAACGACATCGCGGCGGCGGCGCGGGAGGCGCGGCGGCTGCGGAGAGGAAAGCGGCGACGGCGGCTAGGGTAAGCTCTGATACCAAGTTAAGTTTAGGGTTTTCCGTGGGGCAATGCCTCTCCACGCCTTCCTTTATATAGCGATCAGCACATACAAGTTACATACGTACAATACGTGTACAACACGCTAGACCTATTTAACAAGATCTACTAAATACTAATCATGCCCCTGCTTGTGTTTTTAATTTGAATCCTCTTGAGGCCGACCTCTCCTCGATTGATATCAAGCTCCACAACGAATAAGGGTCTTTAATAAGAACATGTAGACTTCCCCCACGTTTTACGGAACTACTGGAGTTGAAAACTTGAAATACATTATGTACATTAAAACAATGGTACTTATTTTTTAAATTGAATACCGGTTCTTATTCTGTATACAGTAAATAATAGTCAAAACCACAAATGAACATATGCGGAAAATAGGCTGCTAGGTGCTAGCGTCCCTCTAGCACTGTAATACTCATGTTATTTGCAGAACGTACTGTATCCTGTGCTGCTCCGTCAGTTTCCTTGTTCTTTTCTGCAAAATATATTGGTTGTTTTGGTTGTGGAAGTGATATGTCGCCATTCTCCAGAAAGGAAATGGTTGATGACATGAGTGGCCGCGCATTTGGGTTGTTCTGAACACACAAGAGTCCGATATGGATGCATCGCACAGTTTCGTTAAGTGAACAGCTCTCCACGATTGACGAGTCAACAAAATCCTTTGTGCTCCCATCCTTCCATAAGCTCCACGCCTGCATCCATCATATGTTACCCCTTTCAAGGTGCGTATACTTATTATACATGAAAGAAAGTAGAATATGTCATAATACTTACATAGGTTATAATGTTGGGGAAGTCTGCTTTTAGGTGCATAGAGCTGATCTTTGAGCCACTCACAATCTCTAGAAGTAAAACTCCAAAGCTATATACATCAGACTTGACAGAAAACACACCTTCCAAAGCATATTCTGGCGACATGTAACCGCTGTTTGAAACGTGTTTCAGTTAATTGACATGAAACTTTTTTTTATAGTAGCACAAGAATAATATATATAGTTCGCTGATGCATAAATGCATTATATCACTCACTATGTGCCAACAACGCGGTTAGTATTTCTTGTTGCTGATTGCCGCCAAATATCCTCGCCATACCAAAATCAGATATCTTCGGGCTCATTTCAGCATCTAATAGTATGTTGCTTGCTTTGAGATCCCTGTGAATTATCTTCAACCTTGAATCTTGATGAAGATAAAGAAGTCCTCTAGCTATCCCTTTGATTATCTCGAATCTGGTTGACCAACCAACCATTGATTTTCTTGTGGTATCTGCTACCAATAGCATCAATGAGGATAACATCGGTCATTCTGGTTGATTTCATTGCTTACTAAAATTCGGAAACTGTAAGCTTACTGAAAAGTACGGCATCCAGACTTTTGTTAGGTAAGTATTCATATATCAATAGTTTCTCCTCTCCATGGATGCAGAAACCGAGAAGTCTAACCAAGTTTTTGTGTTGCAACTTCGCAATAAGTATTACTTCATTTGTGAACTCCAATACCCCCTGGCCAGATCCCTTACTGAGCCTTTTCACAGCAATTTCTTCATTTCTCAATGTCCCCTGGACAATTGCATACTTCTTATTCAACAAGATAGAAATATAATTATGTTGCACATATAACATAATATTTCACCTTACCTTGTAAACATTACCAAAACCTCCATGGCCCAGCATATTAGAATTAGAGAAATTGTTTGTTGCAAGTACAATCTCTCTGAAACTAATAAATGGATATTTTAAGTTTCCTTCACGAAGCTCTGCTGAAGTGCTCGAAGCTCCATACAACACCTTTTTCCAATTGTTCTTGTTTCTTTGTTTGCCTATCAGGAACATTGATACAAACTCTTGAGCATGTCGAAGGAATACATCACTTGGAAATATGGAATATCATTGGCTACAGAAGCATTGTTGAGGAGAATACACTGAGAAAAGTATGGGTATTGTGATCTACCTTTGCATTTGCAGATCCAAACAAGGCACACACTTATGATTATGAGCAGACTTGACACAACCGGCAGTGCAATTTTCAGTACATTTCCACTCCACTTTTTATCTGTCATCAAAATTCAATCTGTAAAGCAATCATGGTTTTCTTGAAATACTTAAATTTACAAGACAACTAATTGCATGACGAGTATGGTAGTGTTGGGGACACACAAAACTTTTGCCATGTAACTGCAATTAAAATCCCCTAAGAACATGTTTTTTTGTGAACTGAATAGAATGCTTGACATGGCCAAGTTTCTTAAAATATAAACGATGGCCTAGAGAAACTTATGCTAGAACGTGAAGTTTTACTTCTATAGGGCTGCAAAACTTGTATACTGTCTTGGATTGTAGGAAGAACCTGTAGTAGGAACTAGGAACTACAGATTCTATTATTAGAAAATAAATAGGAACACAAATTCAAGTCAAAAGAAATAGAATCGTCGACTTGGACTGGGTGGTGGGATTACGTTCACACTTCACACTCCACCCATATGTGTTAGTCTCACTTCCTGTATATTGACTTGGACCAGATACAGTGTCTTTGGTAGAACTGTACTGATTGTTTGTTTACGAACACATCAGATTATTTATGTGATGTTGTTCCTTGATAAATGATTCAGATGGAAATGCTTTGCACACTAGCCAACTCTATAAAACATTAGAACTTAATCTAGACTATTGCACAACCTGCATGCTCATATTTTTATTCTACACCTTCCAATTTAATAAGCTAATGCATTGTATTTTCGTATGAAACATATTATAGTGATGCAGACAGAATATATGCTGCGCTAAATTGTTCCATCATAATGACAATATTAAATCTTAATCCTCCATTATTTTCCCAGCACTAATTTTCTTTGGCCTATTTGCGCTTTCACATTGTAGATAACACAAAGGGATATATGATTGGAACTAGTAAACTATACCACTCAATTTGTAGTTGGGCAAAGAGAAACAGAACTAGTAAACTATACCACTCAATTTGTTAACTCGGATATAAAGGTTTTCTCCCTGTCCACCACTGAGCTTCTCTGTGTCTATCAAATCTCCCATCCATAATAGGCACCTTGTTTCATCCCCATTGATAACATTGGTGCTCATATTGGCGTAAGCATACGCCGTACACGAGCAATTGCTGGAACATTCTGCTAAGCATTCATCAAAGCTTCTATTCTTCACATACAAGAACTTGTCGGGGACCTTCATGGTTGACAAATTTAAGAAACCATGTCCTTGACCACATCTTAGTTCTTCCATCCGGTGGCATCCCTGCAAAAATCGGCTGGCCGTCCAATCCTGTATGTTGTTTGGCTCAAAGCCATCAAGACACTTGCACGTCACAATAGGCTGCGTGTTATCACAGTAACCAAATGGACCACAATATCCAAATTTGTTGCATTCCTGGTTAGGTTCTGACTGCAGGTCAGTCCATTTGGACATGTTGGTATTCCAGGTTCGTATCTTTACCTTGCCTGAGTAGTCCATCTTCACTAGCACCGATGTGGAGACAATTGGTTGTCCAAAGGACATATAGACCTCATCATCAATATGATCCTGTGTAAAGAAAATTGTGGACTTGATACTCTCGATGCGCCCGAATACCAAATAGTTATCCCAAACTGAACTTCGCCGGTATGGTCTTGAGCCATTCCATATAAACCGCTGCAGAAACTCATCAGGGTCTGCACCATACGAGAAATAACCTGGGGAGGGTCTTGGGGCTTTTCCAAGAGATGAGCCGTTGTAGTGCATGTGACTGGTGGGTGATTCTCAGCTTCATTCCTGCAAGGAGAGTGTCAGTTGGGTAATCGAAGCTTTGCCAGACGATGCCCTGTGATGACCGGAGGATAAAATTTCCGCTGTTATCCAGAGTGGCTTCTCCACCAGTTGCCTCTCGTGATGAATTGCTTGTGGTGCTGATGTTTGTCATCCAGAGAAGTTGGCCGTTGGTGTCCGACAAGGCGAGATTGGGTCCGCTGGTCAAGGCGAGTGTTGCAGAAGAAAGATCGGCGATTGGCATAGCGCGATTGGCAACCCACACAACGTTGTCCTTGGGTATGTTCTTGTACCAGATGCCGACATAGTAATGTTTTGTGTCGGAGCTGGACGGGGAGAAGAATCCCAGGGCAAAAGTGCCGTCGTCAGAGATGATGGTGGTGCGAGCAGAAAGCGGCTTGTCGGGAAGAAGGCGGCTGCCGTATGATGCACAGAACGGAAATAAACAAAATGACCAACAAACAAGACAGATGATTGTGTGTATAGGAAGGGAATCCATTGATGTGGTAACGAACTGTGGAACTGGGATATGGAAGCAAAGAAGTGGACGAGTTGCCCAGCAGGTCTCCGAGAAGGGTAAGGATCAGTCAAGCAATTTATTTATGTGTCTCCTTTTCCCACAGGAAGCTTCAGGCATGATTGGAACTAGTCAAGAAGAGATATTTCCAGGAAGTTCGAAAATGTTGGGTTGTGGATATCATCACCTATAGATGGACTAGCCTTTCCCAGCAAAGAGACCAGCCATTTACTATTCTTTAAGGTGTGACAGCTTAGGAATATTATTTGAAGGTGCTGGTTACTACAATTTTAGTTGGATTGTACATGTTTATGACCATACAAACCCCTTGTGTCTTTTTTGGTATGTTTTCCTAGATGTTTCGGGTAACAAACTTTTTAGTTAGAACAAGCTATTTCGTTTGTTCTAGTCCGGTAGATTTCTTGCTCAGATTTCATTTGTTTCACTCACTTTTTCTATCTTTTTCTGCATTCTTTCCTTACACTCTTTCTCTGTAGGTGAGAGGGTCCAATGCTAAATAAAGGAATATCTCCTCGGGATGGTAGAATATCTTCTTTAAAAAGTAGCTTAGTCCCCGCTTGAAGCAGTTCCAGGCCCCCCCCCCCCCCCCCCATATTCAGGACCAATACGTTGTTGTTGTATCGATGCGGATATTTCTCTTTCTAACCACACAATTACGAGTACCTCTATTGATTCCCAAAAGGAGGCTCAAAATGGGTAGAATCGATATGAGTCCTTATATTTTGTGTGTGCATATATGAATCACATGTCTTCTATGTTAATTGTTAACACATAAGTGGTGCAGGAAAGGAGAACTGGAAGATGATGATGTTTGGCAGTAAGTAATATGCATTTGAATCAAAGCCGAGGAGGTATTTCATACGTCGGGGGGTTCGCCTATCTCTGCATAAACCTGTTTTTGCTTCTTTCTAGTAATGTTTTGTGTCGGAGCTGGACGGGGAGAAGAATCCCAAGGCAAAAGTGCCATCGTCGGAGATGATGGTGTTGCCAGCAGAGAGCGGATTGTCAGGAAGAAGGTGGCTGCTATATGATGCGGGAAACAGAAATAAACAAAATGACCAACAAACCAGACAGATGATTGTGGTATAGGATGGGAATCCATTGCTGTAGTAACAAACTATGAAACTGGGGTATGGAAGAAAAGAAGTGGATGAGCAGCAGACCAGCAGGTCCTAGGGAAGTAAAAGAATCAGTCAAGCAATTTATGTGCGGTCCTTTTCCCACAGGAAGCATCAGGCATAGCTAGAACTATTCAAAGAGAGATATTTCCAGGAAGTTTGAAAATGTTGGTTGTGCAAATCATCATCTGGACTACGATGGAAACATGCATTTATTTTTCTCTTTGGTGTGACTGCTTCGGTTTCTTGTTTGAAGGTGCTGGTTACTACAATTATAGCTTGGTCGTATATGCTTATGAACAGAACAAACCCCTTGTGTCTTTTTTACTAGTATGTTTTCCTAGATGTCTCGGGTAAGAAACTTATCTTTTGTCCTTGCGTATACGAATCGCAGGACTTCTATGTTAACACATAAGTGGTGCAGGAAAGGAGAACTGGAAGATGATGATGTTTGGCGGTAGGTAATAGGCATTTGAATCAAAGGAGAGGAGGTATTGTGTACGTGGGGGGTTCACCTATCCCTGCATAAATCGGAAATTCACTTTAGCTCCCTGGTGCATATGCTCCTATTATAGTTTTTTAAAATTAAACAAATATGAAAACGTTTTCAAAAATTCTCTGAAAAAAATTGGGCACAAACATATGAAAGTTTTCAACACCCGTGAATATTTTCGGAACGAAATGACACTTTCTGTGGACTGAAAAAAAAAGACAAAATCTGTACCTGAAATGAGATCTAAAAATACATTTTTTCAAAGCACATAATTTGTCTTTTTGCACAGACCACGTAAAATGTCATTTCCTTGTGAAAATATTCACGGGTGTTGAACACTGGTACACGTCTGTTCCCAATTATTTTCAGAATTTTTGGAAATGTTTTCATATTTTTTTAAATTTCGAAACAGATAACAGGAGCATATGCACCCAACTAAACTAAACCATAAACTGTTTTTCTTTCTTTTTACCTATGCATGGAAGCGCCAAGATTAGGTTTTCTCAAAGGAAAAGGGAAGGTAGAAGGCATTGCACTGATCTTCCTTCCACTTCTACCATTTTTTTTTTTTTTTGCGAAACACTTCTACCAGTTTTCATGCATGATGTAAAACTGGACCGACCTTACTTGTGCAAATTAAACAGCTCATTCTGAAGAAGATGTATGGAGTTTGTTCAACGAGTGTGCTTTGTGTTACCTGCAACTGCAGTTGTGTAAAACATTAGAAATTTAACCTGTACATCCTCTTATATTCAACAGTCAACACTCAAGTTCGGCATTTCGTCTCTCCACCCGCGATATTCTTATCCTCTCCCTCTCTCTCCACTTTCACTGTAGCTGAGAACGCGTTCGTGTCCTCCGGGCCGGACCAAGGCCTCTCCCGCCGGCGCCGCCGGCCGGAGATGGCTGAGGGAAAGCTCCGGCCCTCCTTCTGTACATAGTAGTTGTAGTATCTCCGGCTGCTTGCCGATTTGGGGCGTTCTGCCCGTAGGTTTGAGCGGAGTTCTGGATCAAGTCAGCCTGATCTGGAGCTTAGGGATCCTCTTCCTTGCTTTGTTGCTCCTCTGGTCGGAGCTAGGATGGATGGAGAGGGCCGACGCTCTTCTCAATAAGGTAGTGGCTTGCAATCACTGCTTGCTGTGGTCAAATCGATCTGCTCGAAAATCTCCTTCGGCCAGCCTTGGCGGCGAGGGGAGGGGACAGATGGGCGTGTTGACTGCTGCAGCGAGTGGTGGTGGGCTCGGTGCGCTGGGTGGTGGCGTGCTTTCTTCTCCGGCCGGCCGTGGAGGCGAGGGGTGGAGAAAGCTTGGCGCCGTCCGAGTTGCAGCGGGTCAGTTCTTGTGCTGCTCGCTTAGGCGGATTCGAAGCTGTTGGAATCCTCTACTCCTGCCTCCTCTCGTCCGTGGCACGTACTGGAGTGTTGATGGCGGGTCAGTCTTCGGCTGGCGGCGTCGAATCCTTGTCGCGCCGGTCCCGTTCTTCGCTGCGTCCCGGCTCATCCTGCTTGCCGTCATGGTGACGACAGTGGGATGCACTTCAGCAACAGACGGTGACCCGTGTCGACTTTGGAGTGACAAAGTCTTCATCTTCTTGAGCTCATCTTCGTCGGTCCAGCGTGACCTCAAGAAACTGCTGGTGTGCTCCAGCACTTATTCAACCTCTGATGTGAGGCCCTTATCCAAGTCAGTTGTTGCTGTGGGTTCCGTCGGCATCGAAGCAAGTGGCGTAGTCCCCGCGGCGGTGTTCGGCGATGGCAAGCTTGGCTTCTTGCTTTGCTCGACGGTGGGGAAAGAGAAGGCCTTGATTGCTTTTCTTCATCTTTTAGTAGGGGCTTTTCTGCAATTGTCAGGGACCTATATGTTTTTTGTTGTTGTTTATGGGGTCCTTTGTAATATGCTTGTACACCCACTGTATGGAATACACTGAGCCTTCTTGCCCCTTTGGGGGGCCTCCGTTCAAAAAAAAAATCGGCATTTCAGTTTAGATGGTCCAATAAGCTCAACTTATTCCTTGCGGATTGAAGCTGGTGGTTGAAAGGATCGTATGGTCACCTAGAGGGGGGGTGAATAGGTACTACTCCAAATTTTAATTCTTTTTCGATTAAGGCTTGACACAAAGGTAAATTCACTAGATATGCAACTACGCTGAATTTACCTATATGACAAGTTAAGCCTAAACAAGATAAGATACAAGTATAAAACAACAAGGAAGGAGTAACCGATCGAGAAGCACACGAAGACAAGGATGTATTCCTGAGTTCCTCCTTTTTAGGGGAGTACGTCTCGTTGGGGGTGTGAGTTTCAATACTCAAGACGCCACAAATGGCCTCACCCTATTCTCCGATGAACCTCGCCCAAAAGCTCGGTTCACCTTTCTTTATCGGAATCCTTCAAGGCGGAGTCCGGAGCCCTTACAACAAACTTGGAGCACAACCCACAAAAGGATTGGGAGCTTCCAAGCACCACAAGTTCACTACACAAAAGTAGCAAGCAAGTAAGTACAACAAGATGTCTAGGTTTTCCTAGTGGAAACCCTAGGCTCAAATCCCTCAAGTGAATAAGGGAGAAATGAAGAACGCTTCGGTAGACTTGTAGATCTTGTCCTTCTCCTTCAATTCTCCAAGTATGAGCAAGTTTGAGTGGAGGGATTGGGAGTTATTGAGGTTTGGAGCTCAGCATTAATGGATGAGAGAGAATCTAGATTGGCAGCTCTTCTTGGAGAAGAAGAGGTCTTTATATAGGGGTCCCGGAAATTGAACCGTTATGTGCAGAAAAATCTGCACAGCGGTACTACCGCTCCTGGCTTTCCTACGGTACCCAGTGCACTGCCATTCCCAGCTGCGGCGGTACCGCACTGAGGTACCGGAGCTGCCAGGTCTGGCAGTACTACCGCGGTGCTGCCGGTAGTACCGCTGGGACCCTTCGAATTAAATCGAAGGAACCCAACGGTAGTACGAGGCCACTACCGGAGGAAAAACATAGAGCAAAATATCCCTAGCGGTACCTCTGGCGGTACCACGAGCGGTACTACCGCTGACTGGAGCCAGCGGTACCTCGCGGTACTACCGCCAGAAGAAGTCCCAGTTGCACTGCGGAGTAGCGCTCCAGGAGGAGCGGTACTACCGCTGCGACAGCGGTACTACCGCCAGGCACAGAATGCTCTTCTGGTTTAGATTTTCAGGGCCTCTCGCTCCAAACTCGACACCTTTGATATGATCTAAAGAATCTGCATTTGTCAAGCAATACGTTAGTTCAATTGATGTGTTGTCATTATACTCTAAAATAGATGTAGAGCAAGAATGCTCTTTCAGTGGTTTGTTGTCGTTTGCAGATACACCTGCTTCGATTTCTGGTAAAAGGGAGGAGAGTAAGACAAGCACCCAGCACCATCGGCCGCATGATGCTTTAAACTGACCTTTTTTAAGTATATTAGAACTTTTTGTTTATGTTTTTGGCAGAATCTAGAACTTTTCTTTTTCTTGATGGGAGAGCAAGTTTGGACTTTTGTTTTCTCTTCCTTTATTTTGGTCATGATTGTTGAAAGGATCGAGTAGGTTGACTAGAGGGGGGGTGAATAGGCAACTACAAATTTTCTTTTTCTTTTAATACAAATTCGGGAATTGCTCAAATATAAGTTCTCTAGATATGCAACTAGATGAACAATCCTATATGATGAGCAATAAACAAGCTAGCAAGATATTCTACACAAGATAAGCTAGCAATACGAGTAAAGGAAGGTTAAGAGATAACCACACGGTGACGCGGAGATGTTCTACCGAAGTTCACTTCCCAATGGAAGCTACGTCTCCGTTGGAGCGGTGCGGAGTCACAAAGTGAACTCCGAATAGCCTTGATATGGCACACCGTATCTCCCTCGTGTTATCCTCCGATGAGGAGATCCACGAGCCACTATATGATGCCCTCGAGGTCGGCAACAAACCTTTACAAGGATGAGGCACACTCCACAACCGAATTGGAGGCTCTCACCAAATTCCCGCGGCTCCCAAAGCCACAAGAATCACAAGGCCGGGTCGCGTCTCCACAACTTAATTGGAGGCTCCCGGCTAATCCTTGTGGCTACCAAAGCCACAAGAATCACAAGTATCTTCTAGGTATCCAATGTATCAAGTTACACAAGATCTACAAGTGACTAGGTCGATGTAGACAAATCGGCTCGGTGGAGATGCGGATCTAGGGCTCCTCCTTCACTCCTCAAAGTATCAACGTGTTTGAGTGGTTGGAGTGGGAGCTCTAGTAGATTGAAGCTTGCAACAATGGTGGAGAGAGAGTGAGGAATCAAGCTTAGTCACCGGAGGTAGGTGGAGGGGTATAAATACCCCTCCCAGAAATCTGGCCGTTGGAGCTGTAAACAGCCCGCAGCGGTAGTACCGGGCCTCGCCCGGTAGTACCGGCTGACAGGGAATGACGGCCTGGCGCCAGACTGGTCAACGCCTCTCCACGCGCGCATCGGTAGTACCGGACCGCCTGGTCCGGTAGTGCTCCCCACCCGGTAGTACCGCGCTTACTACCGGGGCTACTACCGGATTAAATCGAGCGAGTCCAGAGAGCTTTTGGAGATCCGGTACTGGGCCCGGTAGTTCCGCATGGCAGAACACCCGGTAGTACCGGGGTGAACCCGGTAGTACCGGCTGACGCAATGAAGACTGCTTTTCTTCCTTTTCTTGAGACAAAACCTGTGCAATATTAATTGATACAATCCTGCACACTTTTAGCACACACATTAGACATCTAAGTGTGTTGTCAACAAACATCAAAACACTGTGGGGAAGGATATGTCCTTTCAATCTCCCCCTTTTTGGTGTTTGATGACAACATACTTAGGAGAAACAAATGATTTGCAAAAGATAGACGGGGCTCTCCAAATTGTGTGTTTATTAGGAATTTGCTTTTGAATGCAAAAACACACCATATAAAATGGGCGGAGCTCCCCCTATATTTTACGAACCAAGCAAGTTCATATGGATAACAATTAAAACAACTTGCACAATATAAGCAACAATAAGCAAGTAACATACTAGATAGGTCTTATTACAATACCATAAGTTCAAGGCATGTCTTACATCATGCATAGAAGTTCAAAGCAAATATCCAAATAAAGATAAAAGATGAAACACAAGCATAAAGATCAAACGAAGTGCAAGCTTGTGTTTCCACCCATGCAAATCCCACGGCTCATCCTAAATAGAACACATTCTCCCCCTTTGTCATCGAAATGCCAAAAAGGGAGAAGCGCGATGCTAACACGTCCCTAGGAGCATCAAGCTCCACCCGCGCCGTGGTGGGTCGAAGAGGAGGCCTGAAGCGATCACCATGTGGAGGAGCATCTTCATCACTCCAGTAACCATGCTTGGACACCCATTCCTCCTTTGGAGTGATTACTCTTCAGAACCATCGGAGACTAATCTGCATATGCCTCATCATTGCTTTGTGTCGCTGAGCTGCCTTCTTGTGATACACATGAGCTTCATACAGACGGTCTTCCAAATCCAGTTTGAGGCAAAAGGCCCTCTTGGCCTTAATCTGCAGCTTCTTGAACCATGAAGGTTCCTCAAGAGGAGGTGCACTCCCACTAGCTCTCTCAGCTTCAGCAGCAGCCTCGGGATCAAGGGCTGGTTTTGGGAGGAGCATGAGGCTTGATACGCAGTTCCTTCACTAGATGAGCCACAACGGGCTGCCATCCTTCATGATATCTTCTCCATTCTTCTTGAGAGCCCACTTGCGGCGAATGAGCTTCATAATGTATGGGCCATAGATGGGGGCCCTTCTATCAATGATTGTGGACCACAAGTCATTCCACATCCAATCCATCACATCAAGCTTCTTGCCTTTGCCTTGATTTTCATATGAGAGCTTGAGAAGGTCAAACATGAAGCCATGAACCTCATCCCAATTTCCCACACGGGAGCAATAGTTTCCTATAGACACGGTGGAGAATCTCAAAGGACGCACAAGATGAGCAGTTTTACCGGTGGTGCCTCTTTCCATAGTGATTGGTCCAAGAACATCCTTGGAGCTTGATCGATCATTGTCATGGCATCTCCATCCACTAGCAACACTTTCACCCTTGTCTTCATAGCCTAGAAGCTCTCCAAACTCCGCCAAGGTGGCAGAAAGCAAGGTGTCCTTAGTCATCCAATATAGGGTCCGGGCTTCATCATGGTCAAGGTAGACGGTGGCAAAGAACTGAATGATGTAGTACTCAATGTAGGGATGGTTCTCCTTCATGATGTCAATCAGCCCAAACTCTTCACACATAGCAAGTGTCTCATCAAAATAGCCCTTGTGCTTCGAGTTTCTCATGTAAGGAATATCAAGAGTGTGTTGGACAACCACGGAGTAATCCTTGTGGAGATAGATTTCCTTGTAGATGGCTTCTTGATCATTTGTGTAAAAGTGCGGATTCCGCACAAGAGGTGACCTCTCCTCAGCATAGGGATTCTCTTCTCTGAGCTTCTGATAGTCTCATTCTTCCATAAGTGAAGTGCTTTGCGGGCTCTCGTGGGGGGAGCAGTGGTGGTACGAGCAGCAGCTGATGTTCTTCCCTTGCTTGAGTTCTGGCTGTGGTGCGAGCAGGCAAACTTCTCTTCTTCTTCTTCTTCAATCTCATCCTCCACAAGACGTGGCTTCTTGGTACCACGGCGGCTACCTGTGAAACAGCATATAGGTAGGGCAGGGAATAGATGAGTGCACAAGTTCACGGATAAGGAATCAAAAACTAGCCAATAGATGTAAAGAATGGTTGAATCGAGCAAATTTGGAAAACCCGGTAGTACCGGGCTTAGCCCGGTAGTACCGGCTGAGCCGATTCAAGACTGAAATGGCACAAAATCGAGAGATTCAACCATACATTACACTAGATGCTAGCTAACAAGGCCTAGGTGATCATCCATCCAACTTTAACCGTTGCCAACGGAGCTACCAACATTTCCTCTCCATACATCTAGGTTTCAAGATCTAGAAACAAAGAATGCAAAGAACGGGGAAATACCGGAGGCCATGGAGGAGATCGACGAGGGGATCGCTCCCACGGAGCAGATCTGGCCGGAGATGGCGGAGTCCGGCGGCCTAGGGCGGCGGCCGGAGCTGAGGAGCAGAGGAGGCGACGGGGTGGCTTCGTGCGGGTGGGGAAAATGGGGAATAACCCCCACCCTGCCCGCACGGTGAAATATTAGATACCCGTGATTCCCGGTAGTACCGGGGCGGAGCATCCGGTACTACCGGGGCCTGAATCTTTGCGAGCAGCAGAACTGCTTAGATTCAGAGCCCGGTACTACCGGATCCCACCGGCGGTACTACCGGGGCCTCCTAAGAAACCCCAGTTTTCTCTTTTTGTGTAAGGAATTTGAACTTGTGCAAGATGGAAGTTGTTTTGAGATAGATGAAAGGCATAGGATTAGATCAACACACTGGAGATGGTACTTCATACTCAATTTGCAAGAATCAAACACACACAAAAACACCAAATTGAGCATGTTTTCCATAGGAGCACTAGAAAACCAATAAAATCCAAATGAAACCAACTCTTCACAAGGAAGAGGGTGGTGGCCGAGGCCACCATGTATGAGTATGTGGTGTGATACCGCGAAGATATATCTTGAGTCCACGGCCACTACTCGTCATTTAAGCTCACAATTCATAGAACGAATATAGAGATGCAAATGAATTCTTACTATCGGCATAATGGGGGGAGGGATGGTCCAATGGATTAGGACCGCACTCCCCCTATGTCCATGCCTACATCTAAACCAAATAAGTATCGTCTAATATGGGTAGGTATGCAAGAAATCCACTAAATCCAATTGGATATGTCCACCACATTTAGTTCTCCTCTCAACTCCTTGAATCTTGCTTCACCAAGAGGCTTCGTGAACATATCGGCGAGTTGATGCTTGGTGTTGACATACTTGATTGCAATATCACCCTTCTCAACATGGTCTCGAATAAAATGATACCGAATCTCAATGTGCTTGGTCTTGCCATGAAGAACCGGGTTGTGTGCAATTTTAATAGCACTTTCATTGTCACATAAAAGAGGCACTTTGTCACAAATGACACCATAATCCTTTAAAGTTTGCCTCATCCATAATAATTGTGCACAACAACTACCGGCGGCGATGTATTCGGCTTCGGTGGATGACGAGGCCACACAATTTTGCTTCTTGGAAGACCAACTCACAAGGGACCTACCAAGGAATTGGCATGTACCCGAAGTTGATTTTCTATCCATTTTGCAACCCGCCCAATCCGCATCCGAATAACCAACAAGATCAAAGCTTGTACCATGGGGATACCAAAGACCATAGTTGGGAGTATCCAACAAATATCTTAGAATCCTTTTGACCGCGGTTTCATGACTTTCCCTAGGACTTGATTGGAATCTTGCACACATACCCACACTAAACATAATATCCGGTCTAGATGCACAAAGGTAAAGCAAAGATCCAATCATAGAACGATAAAGCTTTTGATCAACTTCCTTACCATCCGGATCTAAGTGAAGATCCGCCTTGGAGTCCATGGGAAACTTATATGGCTTGGCATTGTTCATATCAAATTTCTTGAGCATGTCCTTAATATACTTGGCTTGACATAAGAATGTTCCTTCTCGAAATTGGTGGATTTCAAAGCCAAGAAAATAATTCAATTTTCCCATCATGGACATCTCAAATTCCTTGGTCATTAGCTTGCCAAATTGATCACTAAATTCACGGTTAGTGGAACCAAAGATAATATCATCAACATATATTTGGCATACGAAAAAATCTCCATTTACCCTTTTTGTAAAAAGAGTGGGATCTATTACCCCAATTTCAAAGCCACGGTCTACTAAGAACTCCTTGAGATGATCATACCAAGCACGTGGAGCTTGCTTGAGCCCATAAAGAGCCTTATGTAGTAAGTAGACGTGGTTAGGAAATTTAGGGTCTTCGAAACCCGGTGGTTGTTTAACATACACCAATTCATTTAGTGGACCATTTAAGAAAGCACTTTTAACATCCATTTGATATAAGACAATATTATGAGTAGATGCATAAGCAATTAGTAAGCGAATGGATTCAAGTCTAGCAACGGGGGCATAGGTTTCACCGTAGTCGACTCCTTCGATTTGGGTGTAGCCTTGTGCAACCAATCTTGCTTTGTTGCGAATGACTTGACCATGTGAGTCTTGCTTGTTCTTAAATATCCACTTGGTTCCAATGACATTATGGGAGGAGTCATTGGGTCTTTCCACTAATGACCATACTTTGTTGCGCTCGAAGTTGTTCAACTCTTCATGCATAGCCGCAACCCAATCCATGTCTTCAAGAGCATCATATACCTTGAGAGGTTCTAAGCTAGACAAACAAGAGACATGACCACAAAAGTTAGATAATTGATTGCGTGTGGACACACCTCTACGGATACTCCCAAGGATATTTTCTTTGAAGTGTTGTTGGTAATCCAATTTTGATGCACGCCGGATGACCCGGCGTTCCGAGGCTTGACCAATTGTTTCACCAACACAAATATCTTCATCATTGCCTTTATCTTGCTCATGGTCAACCCGAAGTGGAGTTCTTGGAGTTGTGGGTTCATTATGTTCTTGTTCACCACTAGAGTTGGGTGGGTCTTGACCATCTTCTTGATCAATATTTGAGGTGGATGGCTCAACTTGAGTAGAACTTGTTCCTTCTTCTTGAGTATCATCAATGGGTCCTTCAATAGGAATTAGTTCTCCAATCCCCATAGTTCTTATGGCTTGAGATGGAGCATCATCACCTACATCATCATGATCAATATGCTCCGCTTGGGAGCCATTATCCTCGACAAACTCCACGTTCATAGATTCTTCAACACACCCGGTGGATATGTTGTAGACCCTATAAGCATGAGACTTTGCGGCATATCCAACAAATATACCATCAAAAGATCTAGATTCAAATTTAGCAATTTTGCAACCTTTAATGTAAACATGGCATTTGCATCCAAAGACTCGAAAGTAAGATACATTTGGCTTTTTACCGGTGAGGAGTTCATATGGTGTCATGTCCTTGAGAGGACGGAAGAAGAGCCGGTTTGAGTAATGACAAGCGGTGTTGATGGCTTCGGCCCAAAAGTTGTATGGGGAATTAAATTCGGCCATCATAGTTCTTGCCATATCAATAAGAGTGCGGTTCTTCCTTTCGGCAACACCATTTTGTTGGGGAGTATATGCAGCGGAATATTGGTGTTGAATGCCCTCCCCACTTAGGAAATCATCCATAGTGTAATTCTTGAACTCCGTACCATTGTCACTTCTAATTGCCAAAATCTTGGAGTCATATTGGCGTTGAACTAGGGTTGCAAAGTCAATGAATATCTTTTGAGTTTCACTCTTCTTCTTGATGTAGAAAGTCCAACAATATCTTGAGTAATCATCCACAATCACCAAACAATATTTCTTGCCACCAAGACTATCATATGTGGGAGGCCCAAAAGATCCATATGAAGGAGCTCCAAAGGCCTCTTAGTGGAGATAATGGTCTTCTTGGGGTGATTCTTTTCATGCATCTTTCCGGCTATGCAAGCACTACAAGGACGATCTTTGGAAAAATTAACATCGGTTAGTCCTACCACGTGTCCACCCTTTACAAGAGTTTGTAAATTTCTCATACCGACATGGCCAAGTCGGCGATGCCAAAGCCACCCCTTGTCGCCTTTAGCCATTAAACATGTAGCGATTTGAGTGGTCTCTTTTGAGAAATCAACCACATACAAACCGTTTTCACGAAATCCAACAAAGGCGACATTGAGTGTTTGAGTGAAAAGGATGGTCACGTGGTATTTATTAAAAATAACGGTGTAACCGGCATTGCATAATTGACCAACGGAAAGTAAATTGTATGAAAGAGATTCAACAAGGAGGACCTTCTCAATGGATAACTCCGGAGTGATCACCACTTTACCAACTCCCACTACCTTGAGTCTTGCATTGTTGCCAACGGTGACATGAGAGAATGAGAGTAGTTGTTTCAATAAGTCCTTTACTAGTTCTTTGCTTCCGGTCATATGGGATGAGCATCCACTATCAATGAGCCATGAAGATCCACCGGAAGAGAAACCCTACAATAAATCAAGTCTTTGATTTAGGTACCCATTTTGGAATGGGTCCTCTTTTGTTAGTCACAAGGGTCTTTGGAACCCAAATAGCATAGTGATAATCATCTCCATATGAAGAGCCAACATATTTAGCAAAAACACAACCATTTGTAGATTTCAAAAGAACATATGAGGGGTTGTATTTTCCCGCAAAGTTATTGTGAGTGGCATTGCCCCTAGTGACATTACCACTCCCAATAGAGTTGTCATTTGCTTTGGCTAACTCCCCCTCCTTCACAAAAACAATATCTTTGGAAGGGGGAGTCGCCTTCTTCTTCTTGTTGTTGACCTTCTTAGAGTTGGGTGTGAACCCAATTCCTTCTTTGCCAACCACTCCCTTTTGATTGCTCAAAAGATCATTGAGGTTCTTTTCCCCTTGGATACAAGTGGCTAGGCCCTTCTCAAGTTGGGCCTTCAACCTAGTGTTTTCCTCAATAAGAGATGCCTTGACACATAAAGGGTTAGTGGTACAAGAATTTGCATCTTTATCATTGTGAGAAGTGGTGAAGCTAGCATAGATAAATTGAGCTTGTAGTTTGGCATATGACTCCTTGAGTGTAGTGAGCTCACTTGAGGTCACCTTGTGGGTTTCCCTAAGTTGCTCAAAACCCTCAAAGAGTTTGTTATGACTCTCTACAAGTTCCTCATTTTTACTTTTTAGATCAATAGCAATTTGAATAGAGGTTTCACGAGTTTCTTTTGCCTTGGAAAGATCCATGGCATGTGTCTCCTCAAGTTGCTCACGGAGCAATTGTTCCTCAACAAGTTGATCTTCTAGCTCACCAATCTTGTCGGCATGATCACATGCATGCCCTTCGAGCTCACAAATCCTAACATCCTTCACATCAAGAAGATGCTTGGCTTCTCCATATTGATACATGAGGGCCTCAACCATTTTCTTGGTTGGACCTTGGAGCTTGCTAATGAAGATAGAAATTTTATCCTCTTCTTCAATTTTCCCTACATCCTCAACACAATCCAATAGTGATGGGTTAGAGGAGATAGTAATTTTTGGTGGGGAATTCACCTTTGTTTCCTTGGCCATGAGGCACATGGGCTTGGAGATCTTGTCGTCGTTTGGAGATGAGAAGAGGTTGGCCAATGATGGAGGAAGGGTGCCCATTGCAAGAGCCGCCATTCCTACTTCTTCACTTGGTTCTTTATCCTCCTCACCTCCGGACTCGTATTCCTCTTCATGGGATGCCACAAGAGCCTTTTGAGGTGATCTCTTCATGTAGGTAGGCTTGGGGTGGTACTTGTTCTTCTTTAGAATGAGTTGACCACCATTATCCTCTCTTCTTTCATAGGGGCAATCCTTCACAAGATGAGTGTCCTTTCCACAATTGAAGCACATTCTTTTTATTGGTGAAGGGTTGACGCTCTTGTTCTTCTTGTTCCAAAACCGGGTGGCGGCAAGTGCAAGAACTTCATTGAGCTCACCCTCCAAGTCTTCTTCACCTTCATAGACCGGGCTTTCTTCATATCTTGGATGGTCTACCACACGAGCCTTCAAAGCAAGAGTCTTTGGGCCACGGACTTGGTTGAAAGACTTGGATGTGGACTTCAATGTATCATATGTGACAAATTGAGCCAAGATGTCATTGGGAGTCATTGTTGTGTAATCCGCTCTTGCATGGAGGTTCATCACCATAGTTTCACTATATGGCATAATTGCTTGAAGGAACTTGGCCTTGACCCATTCATCATCCATATCCTTCTTTCCATTTTCCCTACATGTCACCACAAGCTTGTAGAGTCTTCGGTAAAGTTCGGTCGGAGTCTCTTCGTCTAGCATGATGAAGTTGTCAACTTGATGTTGAAGGACGGCCGCATTGGAGCGTTGAATGCCCTCATTTCCTTCATACACGGTTTCAAGATAGAGCCAAGCCTCATTGCAAGTTTTGAGATTCCGCACATGATCTTCATCATTTGCGGTCATAGCACTCTCAAGAATGTACTTGGCATTTGCATCAAGTTGCTCATCAATCTCTTCTTGCTTGGTCAAGTTGTTGGGATCAACTGGGTTGAAACCATGTAGAACCACCCTCCAAAGATGCACCGATGAGCTGCGAAAATAAGACTCCATAGATTTCTTCCAAGTGAAATAACGAGTATTATCAAGCTTAGGAGGGGGTCTACCAAGGTTGGTTATATGAGGTTGAGTGAGTGAAACTTGAGTGAGATAAGAGCTAGGTGGAGCAAAGTTAAGAGAAGGCTTCTCATTAGGTTTATCATTTTTATCCTTGTCACTAGCACCCTTAATAGGGCTAGCGGATGATGAGGAGCCATTTTGATTAGATACCCGAGTATACACCTCATCCACCATTTTGCCTTTCATGAACCCAAAAAGTTCAATCATGGACTTCATGGTGATTGGGGCATCACCCTCGGGAGGGATTATTCCCGCTTCGATTAGTTCTTTGTCAAGTTGTTCTCTATCAAATTTTTCTTGTTCCTTAGCAAGTCTTAACTCCTCATCTTTAGCACGTTGTACTCCTCCGCACTAGCCATCCTCCTCTTTAGGCGATTAAGCCCTTAATAAAGAGACCTTGCTCTGATACCAATTGAAAGGATCGAGTAGGTTGACTAGAGGGGGGGGTGAATAGGCAACTACAAATTTTCTTTTTCTTTTAATACAAATTGGAATTGCTCAAATATAAGTTCTCTAGATATGCAACTAGATGAACAATCCTATATGATGAGCAATAAACAAGCTAGCAAGATATTCTACACAAGATAAGCTAGCAATACGAGTAAAGGAAGGTTAAGAGATAACCACACGGTGACGCGGAGATGTTCTACCGAAGTTCACTTCCCAATGGAAGCTACGTCTCCGTTGGAGCGGTGCGGAGTCACAAAGTGAACTCCGAATAGCCTTGATATGGCACACCGTATCTCCCTCGTGTTATCCTCCGATGAGGAGATCCACGAGCCACTATATGATGCCCTCGAGGTCGGCAACAAACCTTTACAAGGATGAGGCACACTCCACAACCGAATTGGAGGCTCTCACCAAATTCCCGCGGCTCCCAAAGCCACAAGAATCACAAGGCCGGGTCGCGTCTCCACAACTTAATTGGAGGCTCCCGGCTAATCCTTGTGGCTACCAAAGCCACAAGAATCACAAGTATCTTCTAGGTATCCAATGTATCAAGTTACACAAGATCTACAAGTGACTAGGTCGATGTAGACAAATCGGCTCGGTGGAGATGCGGATCTAGGGCTCCTCCTTCACTCCTCAAAGTATCAACGTGTTTGAGTGGTTGGAGTGGGAGCTCTAGTAGATTGAAGCTTGCAACAATGGTGGAGAGAGAGTGAGGAATCAAGCTTAGTCACCGGAGGTAGGTGGAGGGGTATAAATACCCCTCCCAGAAATCTGGCCGTTGGAGCTGTAAACAGCCCGCAGCGGTAGTACCGGGCCTCGCCCGGTAGTACCGGCTGACAGGGAAATGACGGCCTGGCGCCAGACTGGTCAACGCCTTCTCCACGCGCGCATCGGTAGTACCGGACCGCCTGGTCCGGTAGTGCTCCCCACCCGGTAGTACCGCGCTTACTACCGGGGCTACTACCGGATTAAATCGAGCGAGTCCAGAGAGCTTTTGGAGATCCGGTACTGGGCCCGGTAGTTCCGCATGGCAGTACACCCGGTAGTACCGGCTGATGCAATGAAGACTGCTTTTCTTCCATTTCTTGAGACAAAACCTGTGCAATATTAATTGATACAATCCTGCACACTTTTAGCACACACATTAGACATCTAAGTGTGTTGTCAACAAACATCAAAACACTGTGGGGAAGGATATGTCCTTTCAACTGTGATGTTTGCCCCAGCAATGACCTCATTGTTGTATCGAGTTGTTCCTATATTAATATAGCGGGACGAAAACCTATTTCTTCAGAGCAAGCTTGAAAGTTGAATGTATTTTAGGTGGTGAATCTTTTTCGGACCTGCTCTTGGTGTCGGGCCCACAAGTGCATATCCTCGAAAGCTATCAGCCCATGCCACCTTCACGTGGCCTCCCTACCCACCCCATCATTCGAGCCACAAGTTGTTTCTCACCTTTCTTTTATCCTTCTTCCATTCTATCAGCCTTTTCTTTAGAATTCTCCTTCTTCTTTTTTTTAGGGAATTTAGAATCCTTCTTCTATTAAAACCTTATAGTTTGCCAAAAGAAAATAGCCAACGTTGTACCCGTTCAGCTTCAATCATCAACTTCTCCCTTTGTAGTTTGTATATGCCTTCATGTTCCCTTTCTTCTTTCTTTTCTTTTCTTTCTTTTTTGGATTAACATGTGGCTGCACCTTGGTGCATCCGTGTCGAATATAAATCTCTCAGTGCGGAGATAGATATGCACTTATGTCAGCATCGAAAAAATAGATATGCATATGTGGAAGGATCTTACTACTTCCTACTAGTACGTCAGGGTGGCGATTCTTCCTTCGGCAGCTTAACATAAATGTTCTTCTCGTCGGAATGTTGACGGGTACAAGAGAGATGGTACCAGATGCATGTTAGACGCGGCTGACCTCTGCAGTCAACTTAAATGTTTCTCTACCCACAAAAATAATACTTATATGTCAAAATCCTACTCCCGCTGTTCATGTTTATAAGGTGTATAGTTTTTCCTAAAATGTCAAAAAGATCAAAAAAAAAATAGAAAGTATTTGTAGCATGTACAGTATCAAATCAGTATCTTTGAATTTATCTTGAAGTAGTTTTTTTCTTATTTTCTTAGTATTCAAATTATTGCTTTAAAAATGGTCAAAGATAGTCAACTTTGACTTTTAGAAGAAAAAATATACACCTTATAAACATGAACGTAGAGAGTATATCACAAAATATTAGAATTTTTTGAGCAATATAGAAAGAAAACTTTGCTTTCGATGAAAATTGAGCACACGATATCATCCAAATGATGATGAGAACACTTTTCTCACCTCACCTTTTACCCAGGAAGAAGAAATACAATTTTCCAGACGAAAATAATTTGCTATCACCGGTGGTAGCTGCGCACGCCCCGGCTGATCAACACGTGTGCCCTACGCGCTTAGGATCGTCAGCTAGGCACGCGGGATGCCAGCCCCCACCACGATGCTTTATCCCATTATCCGTACGTATCTATACTCCTATATAGTGTACGAATATCCAATCGTACACACCGTTGGATCACCCCAATCAGACGGCTGACATTTATTGGCTTTAAGTAGAGAACCACGTGTCCACATATAAGCTGTTCGATAACCCAATCCAACGGTCCACGAAGTAGGGATTCGCGCTTCGCACCCACCGCCCCTCTCAGTAATTTGTACGGTCGCCCGCGTGGTTCTGCCGGGCTTTCTGGAATTTTCTAGCTAGCTCACGTGAGAGAGAGCGTTTCCAGGAGTTTATTTGTTTAGAGAGAAGCGCCTCCGGGAGTTCAGTAGCAAGCGGGCAGGCAACGATGCATGCAGCCTCGGTAAATGCGCAGACATAATTGATGAGAAAATCGTTTGCAGCTAGATGGATCAGCTTGTATTTTTCATATAAAACTGTCTTGGTCCGTGCTTATGTGGGACGTATTTTACCTTAGCTTTTACAAATATTTTTTATGCATAAAATCTGATAAATCAATCTGCTACCTGCAGTTCATATCACCGATAAATAACCTGCAAATTGATATTTTCATTATAAGAGGAATAAGTATTTGATGCTTCTTATAATTCTTTTTGTTTTAATAAAATGATACTTCTCCTAATTATCTCTGATTAGTGAGTGGAACAACTCCACTCATCATAGTTGAAACCATGATGCTTACAATGTACTACCTACGAATTTTCAAAATAATTAAAGTTATATGTTTGTTTTGAGTCAATTTTCTCTAAGTTTGACCGAGTTTAAAACAAAAATATGATGATATTTACAACACTAAATCTATATATTTTACGACGAATCAACGATAATTAGTTGGTGCTTTAGATGTTGATATATATGTTTCAATAGACTCGGTCAAACTTAAAGTATTTATTGTACAACAATTTTAGAATTCGAAATTTTGGCATGGAGAGAGTAGCGTTTACACATGTTTGGTTTCACAAGTAACTCCATGTGTCTGTGATATTATCATATTGTCTAGGCATGTGTTAAAGATAAATCACTAACGGTAAGTGTGCGTGCGTTAATGTATATATGCATCTTGACTAAATATCATGTATCTGTGTATTTGTCTGAACATGCGAAGCATGTACCCTTAACTAGTACATCACAGTATCACACGAGCGCAGACCCATTTGGACGAGAGAGTCATGGGACTCACGCATGCCTGGCATACAGGCCAGAGCAAACACACAGACTGACATGTGGGAATGGATGTGGTGCCTCGCCCGCTGTGTCAGTGGCTAGTCAATTTTGTTGGGTCCATCTAGTGACCCAGCCGCACCCATTGCCTTCCCTAGCACTCACTCCTTTTTACTGTGGATGACGTCGTGCGTGCAAGAATAGTATTCCCTCAGTCTCAAAATACAAGGCGCATGTTAATTTCGTTGGTCGTAGATGAATCTTCGCAGGCCTACGGATGCGGAAGGGACGTAGAGGAAACAGAGAGGGAATATTGTTCGTCACAAGAGCCACACAATAACTAACGTTTCGGAGATGTCTCCACTAACATGTATCGTTCAGACAAACTTTGGTCGGACCTAAACTGGCGGTATGGAACGCTCTTGAACGGTAGAAAGTTGTTCAATTGTCTATAAGGTTTGACGAATTTCGTTGAAATGTCCATGAATGGTAAATTCTCAGTGGATTCGAAAAATAAAGAAGCCACTAAAAACAAAAAATCAAGTGGTACCTTTGCAAAGGTGTAATCCTTAGCAAAGATAATTACCACACAATTGGCATGGGAATCCGCAGTGCGGATTTTTTCACCGCGATGAGAATATTAAGCACTTGTTTTTTCAAATCAAATTCACTCGTTCTGATCAGTTATGCACGTGGCTTCTAATTTGTATCCACCACGTAATGTTGAAAATATTTTTGGTAACTAGTTATGTGGTATTTATCACAAGTTTAGAATTATTAGGATGCGAGCGTTCGGGTAACTTGATCGCTTTTCCTACGTAAAAATGATTTGATTTTTAATGGTAAAATCTACTCCTGTCTGTGCAGGTCCTTTACCGAATAACCGATGTACAAAAATTGTTCCGTCCATGTTCAATTTTTCAACTGGTGAAATGAGAGACCTGTTTATATAAGTGTGTAGACGGTTGGAACGGGCGTCCCATATAGATGTCATCATTATTTACGAATTAGTCCTCCAGTGCCCCGTGTGTCGATACGAGTTTCTCGCACTACAATATCTGCGCCATTTTTCTTCTTTCCACTTGTTCGACTGTGTGTATCCTATCTATTCAAAGTCCGGGTTTAAACTCTTTTGAATTGGATCAAACTGGTATTGACTTTTGAATTCAAGGAAGGGCACTTTATTAAAAAAATCGGAAGAAAACTGTGGTATCGATCGGAGTTTAGAGACTTGCTTGACCGACCCGCAACAAAACCTTGCACTTTAGCATAAGTACGTCAAACTGAATGATTTAGAGCTGGACACCACATGATAATAACTTCCCATCGAATAAAATTAGAACCATTAATAAACCCGGGCGTTTGCTTCCCCTGAACATGAACAGCAGCGGTTGGTGGCTCGGTTACTCGGGCGGGGAACAGGTGAGAACGGATGCTTTATCTAAAAAAAGGTGAGAACGGATGAAAAGGTAGTATAGGAGAAAACAAATCAAAACAGGCAGCGGGAAATGGACCTGTGTGGGCCCAGCCCCACGCGGCGGGCATCCAGCCGCCGTGGAAGCGTGGGCGCGCATGGCTGTCACATGGGCCACGGGCCCGGCCCGATCCTCTTCGCGACCACACATCCCTGTGGCCTCACGGCTGACGCAACCTAGACCACTACTCCGGCGGTGCCCTTCTCCGCCGTTCGATCACCAGGCGATCGTTGAGGCGATGTGTGTGTGGCCACCAGCCATCTCGAATGGAGATACAGTTGCCAGCTGGGACCAATCTATCGTACCCGCGACTCCAGTACCGATGCATCTGCATATTAATAGGATGACTCCGGGGAAGCCGCGCGCCTCGGTTTATGTCCGCAAGGGCCGAAAACAAGCCCTAATAGGCCGACGCAACGGAATGTCTGGAGAGCGCGCGCCGCAGCATCCGCTGGATCAGAGGGAGCGGGCGCGTCAGAGGAGGCTCGCGCGACCCATGCCGGGCAGCATGGCCGGGTGGCACCGCATGTCCCCCGAGGAGGAAAGGGCGGTGGAGGCCGCGTACCTCGACTGCCTCGCCAACGACGAGGACGAGTACGTGTACGCTATCGGAATCGCGGCGATGGCGGCGGGAACCTCGCCGCCAGAACCAGAGCCTCCCATTGGTGTGGGCGACAACGTCTGCAAGACCGTGGAGGAGGCCATGCGAGAATCCCACTTGCAGCTCAACGCCTAGAGGGCGGCTGCGTTCATGTCCGCAGCGCGCGCCTGCGCCGACGCGGCGGTGGAGGCCGAGTCTGCGAACGAGCGCAGAGCGCTAGAGACCGCAAGGTGGGCGGCGCGCCGCAAACGAGGCCGCGGCGACCGACAATTGATCAGTTATCGACTGATCCGACTGGTGCGGTACCCCCGCCGGCGTGGCCGCCTATGTGCTGCCCATTTTCCTTTAATGCCCGGCGACGGTACGTGTTTCGTAGCTACGAAATGATCAAAGAAGAGGAGCCAGCCAGTTTCGTGCTGGCCTCGGCCGTGATGAAGGAAGAGCCAGCAAGTCCGTTGCGGAACGGGCATGCTGCGTGAAGTCCTCAAGTCCGGAGTGCACTTCCTCAAGAACGGAGCTCCTCTTTGATCTTCCCACTTGCTGGCTGGTGGCCGGTTAGTAATTTTCTAAGTTTTTATTTAGTGTTTAGTTCAATATTACGAGAAAGCCCTAGATTTACTAGACTTTTATGTAATTTTAGGACCTAGAAATGTAATCCTACTATGTATTTCAATTTCTAAAAATGTATCCAGAAAAAAAAGTTTGGGGAAAATTCAGGCTGGGCGAACTCAATGCGTCGCCCCGTTAGGGGCAATGGCCGGGAAGGGGTGAACATGGGCCGAACATGAGTCCTTTTGCCGACGCAAACGGACGAAACGCGGACCAAAAGGCGCTTCCGTTTGCATCGCCCCGTTGGAGTCATCCTTACCCATGAACAAAAATAACGCACTGAAGCGGTGATATTTTTTCTGCTGCACAGTACAACGTAAACGCTCACATACACTCGGACACACTCATCCATGTGAACGCATGTCCGCACATCCCACCCCGTTGAGCACGTGTGAAATACTGAGCCGGCGGTCGACTCTTGAACGTCGTCTCCCACTAAAAAATATTCCGCCTAAATGAGAAATATCAATATCAAATCTAGAATTGCAACTCTAGTGGACTAGGGATTGTCACAGGCAAGTTCTCTCGGTGATATTGCATTATAAATACTAGTAGTAAATATGTATGTGCGTTGTAACGGATAAAAATATAATTTTAATAGAATAACATCCAAATTTTGCATCAGAGTGGAAGGATGACAATAAAAAAAATGGTCCGAAGGGTAAGAAAATATATGTTTCCTTTTGTATATAATCTTTTTATGTCGTGTCACGCTTAATCTTTACATTGTGTGTTCAAACTCGTGATTAGCTCTAACTTAATCCAATCTAGCTTCCTTTCGTTCAGCGACATATTTGCATAATTTTTTCATTTTTGTGTGCAGTATTTTCTTATTCTAAATCTGTATAATTATCAGCTTTTTTATTATTTTACTTTTCTTATAAGCTTCATGACGTTCTTTCAATGTTTCATGCCTCTTTTCATCGGTCATTTGGTCATATTGTTCTGTATATTTTTGTTCTTCTTTGTTCCTTGTCCATTACTCATGAGCGTAAGTATAAAAACTGAATGAAGAGTGAAATGCAAATCTTTGTCCTAGATCAATAAGTTTAAGCCGGTGGAGATGCTTCAAAAAGAGTTTGGGCCTTGGCAAAATATTATACTGACAACATGCATTATTTGCAATGAGCAGACTCTTGTTCTGGGTCCTACAGTAGAAAGGAACGCTGATTAATGCAAGCATGCATTAGTATCCCGCTCATCTTTCCTTTCCGAAAGCAGTTTTGTACTGGTCGGCGAGAGGTTTTCAGCAGCGATACATGGGGTACGGCCCATTTGTGTGTCTGTAAATCTCAGGTCAGTGTCACCAACTTGCAGCGAATCCGGATGAGGATGGACCAAACCCCTCCTAGCCAGGAAAAGATTGCGCTGAGCTGTACTTAATTCGATGGAGCGGGATGGGGTTTTTTTTTTTTTTGAGAGCCGGGATGGGGGGTTTGGAAGCTGGCAAAGCTAGACCGGAGCCACCGAATAACGTACTGCAACTGCTATGTGCACCAAAAGCAAAGTTGTCCAAGATAAATTAATAATACTCATAGGCGCTATATGCCTATTACTAATTACTAATAATACTAATTATATAAAAGTAGTCCCGTTTAGCGGCCTCTCAGGGGCTCTACTACTGTAGCAATCTACAGTACCTACCAGTAGTTTCTCCGTTCGGTTCGTCGTACTGGTCCGAGCCATCCGTGCGGACGTGTCCTTCTCTGGATCGAATCAACCGCCCTTCCCCATCGATACATCCGCTCCAACCAGTACGCCGTCGCCCAGGCCATATAAAAGACACGCACTTTGGCGGCCTCTCCGCAGCTCATCCACTGTAGCTTACTGTAGCAATCTACAGTAGCTACAGTACCTACAATCACCGCCGTCGGCCGGAGATCCAACGGCACACAGAGCACGCCGCGACGGTTTTCCAAAAAACCCCCTCGCTGCCCAAAAATTACTCCACACTCCAACGTTCCACGAAGAAAAGGACCTAAACAACATTACAGAAATAACCAGGGTGTTTTTTGTAAAACCGTCACCACTTCCCACCTCTCCCTTCTCTCTCGCGCGACGCCGGAGGACCGCCGCCGTCGCCGATGCGTCGCGCCGCCGCGCTGGTCACCGCCGCCCAGATCCAGCCCCACAGGCGGCTCCGCCGTCCTCGGCTCTCCCAGCTCGCCGACGGACACCTGCCGGGACGCCGCGGAGGCGCCGGATTCGTCGCGGCCGTGCGCGGCCGTGCGCGCTGCTCTCCGCCGCGCCCGCGGCCCGCCGGCGACGCTCCGGCGACCTGCAGCCAGCGGCGCCGCCGCTCCCGGCTGCTCCGCGTCGAGACGCGTCGGGCGCGCGCACCGGCGCGTCCTGCCTCGCCTTAGCGCACCGCTGGCGTCGTCCTCGCCGCCGCCGCGGCTCCGCCACCCCATGGCGTCAGCGTGACGTCACGGCGGACCTGGGCCGGCCAGTTGGGCCGCCACGTGGGCCGGCCTGGCTGGCTGCTGCGTTTTTTTCCCCCTGTTTTCTGATTTCTAAATCTTTTGCAATTTTCAAAATACACACTATTTCAAATACAGGTCAAATTTCAAACCTATATTTTACCGTTCCAAATTAAACTACAAATTCGAAGTTCTCCAAATAAGGATTGTAACATTTTCAAACATAGATAGCTTCCCGATTTGACAACACGAACTAATTCAAAAAATATCCCAACATATATATTTTCTAAAATTAAACAATTTTACAATCCAAACAACTTCTGAAAATAGCCATATCTAAAATTAAATATTTGACAATTTCAACCGTCTTCCAAATTGAAGCATACTACTAACGTTAAAATACTTCGAACGTACATAACTTTCCAAAATGATGAATTTTGGAAATCTAGACAAATTTTCAACCACAAACTCTCTTTTCATTCCAACAATTCTCAAGTACACCCAATTTATAAATGTTGACTTTTCCAGATTTAACATATTTTCAAACTTGATTTAACATATTTTCAAACTCTCCACCAAGAAAGAAAAATGGATTAAAAAAAACACAGTGTTTTCCACATAACACATCCGAACGACCAAAAGAAATACATTCTACCTACTTATGGCGAAAAAAACAAACACGCCTTCAAATTCAAACCAATTTTGTTTCCAACTATTGGTCATACACCGAGATGATATAAGCCAGTCGATTAGTCGGAATTTCACAATATATCTTAAACAGTGATTTTCGAGATGGCGAATATTTTGACAAAAAACAAATGCACTTCTTCTAATTACGGACTGAAATTGAACAGTTCAATTTTGGTGCATATTAATCTGTAATCTATATGCACTTTTCACCCCTTTTCGAAATTATTGCACATCTAGAAAATTTAAATTACACATAAACGATAAATTTCACAAATCTCCTTCGAACACAAAAAAACACATAAAATAACAAATGTAAATGAATTAGTAATACGTGCAGATGAATTTCAGAAATTCGAATTACACCGGGTGCGGGTAATATGTACACAAGATCCAAGCTGACTTCCTCTAATTTTATGCATTTAATTTTATTAAATTAATTCCAATCCGGGAAACATAAAACAACACAATGAACTGCTCCGACAAAATAAATACTAATTTTCAATTCCAAAAAACAATTATGTTTCAATATTTCAAATTGATGAACATTTGAAGGAAACCGAAATGCATTTCCCTCCTTATAACAATTTCTACAACATGAAAATATTCCTATAGGTACCCTCACAAAAAAAACTGCTTATTTGTGCCACACAACCAAAATTCAAATTTACAGAACAATTCAGAAAACTTAAAAATCTTCAAAATCTACTCATTGCACAAACCAAAAATGATTTGAGCCTGGACAAACACTCCAACTTGAACAATTTTCAAAATCTGGACAACAACCATATCTCAGCACTCCAACACAAATTATAAATTTGAACATCTCAAGATTTCATATGACTTTCAAACCTAATCATTTAGTAAACACTGAAAGAATTCAAATTTGAATACAATCTATGCTACATAAATTCTAAGACTCTATTTGACCACAAACATGACAAACATCAAAAAAAATAAATGCTAACAATTTCTGCAAAAATGAAATAAAATTCACGCTCCAAAATTTGGTAAAAAAAAGAAGCAAAATTCCATATACACTTGCTCCAATTATATGCAGCAAAAAAAACTATGGAATCCAATTGAATAGATGTGCATTTTCACCCATTATGAACTTTAAGTAAAATATTGCCAATAAGCTAAATTAACCTCCTCTTAATATGAAATTCAGATGCAATTCTTCAAATTATGTATTCACTTTACTATATGCTCATACGGTACACATCTTCTGACTGCGAATCTAAATTAATTATTTAGACCACCATACAAACATAATCAAACATTAAAATTTCCCAACTATTCGAAATTACCGTAGCATTCCTAAATTTTTAAAATTGGTCACCATTTTTACACAACTCAGATACATTTTCTTTACTTACATTTAAAAAATCATGGTAACAAAGAAACAAATTTAAATACTTCAGTTTGCTATATATTTCGCTACTCTCTAAACTATATAACAAATGCTCATAAAAAACAACATTAACCATCTATGACAAAACACAAAACATATTTACAGAATCCAAAATAGTCAATATTTAGATGCAATATAAATGAAATTTCCCGAATTGTGGACTCGAATTCCCAAAAAAAAAAGCATTACCACTAACAATGTACTCACACTAAATATTATTTGAAAGATAGAAGTATATTTGAATATTTCGACTTTCTGAAATATTAAAGGTACTACAGAATATATCTGCATGCTCACCAAAATAAATAACACTTATTAATGCCAAGATACAAACTTATTTAGACAATTCAAAATTTAAAAAAAAAATCACACAAGCGCGGCGTGACGACGCGCAAAATACCACTAGTAACTATATTAAGGGAGAGCACAAATCCGCGCTCCCTCAGGCCCATGTACTGTAGCTTACTGTAGCAAATGAACAGTGCTACATTACGGGGTGGTCCCACACGTCAGCGGCACACAACCGCTCAATTTGGAAAAACGCCCCTCGCGGGCGAGGAATTGCAACGCGGCCCCAGCTTCTACGCGCGGAAGGACCTACACCAAAATAGAGCAAAACACAGGGACTTTTTTGCAAAACCGTCCAGAGCCCCCCTTCCTCCTCCTCCTCGCCCGCGACGGGCTGAAGTCGCCGCGCGTGCGCCGCCGCGCGCCGCCGCCAGCCCGGCCCTCCCCGCCCGAATCCGACGCCACCGGACGCTCCGCCGTCGCCGTCTTGACTTCCTCGTCGCGGATCGGCCGCCGGAACGCCGTCGACAAACCGGAATCACCGCCGCCGCTCACGCCGCGTCCGTGGGAAAAAGGACAACAAAAAACATCAAAGTTCCACAAAAAAAAACTACATATATTTGTGTGAAAGTTCATATTTTTCCTTCCCCACGATTTTTCTTTACAAAAAATAGTAAGAAGCTACGAGGTCAGATCGACGCACGTGGCGACCTTCGCTGTCATCTCCTCCACCTCCTCGCCGAGCGCCGCCTGCCGGGACGCGCCACGGTCGCCAGATTATTCGCCGCCGTCCGCGCTGTCCGCCGCCGCGTTTGCTGGTCGTCGGCGACGCTCCAGCAGCTAAACTGCAGCAGCGCCGCCACCCCCGCGAAGCCCACGTCGACCTGCACCCGACGATCTCACGCGCGCATCGCCGCTCGCCCTCACTTGCCGTCAGCGTCACTGGCACGGCTGCACCGCCCACCGCTGACATCAGCGTGGCGACACGGCGGCAGTGGGCTCGGCAGCGGGCTAGCTGCTGGGCCGGGCTGGTTTCTGCGAGCCTAGCTCGGCCTTTTTCCCCACTGCTTTTCCAAAAAGAAAAAACTTCCCATTTTGCAAATACAGCTCCAAATTAATTCCAAATTTGAAAAAAAAATAACATCCATCCAGACATTTGTTCCAAATACATTTTATTTTCCCACACCTTTTTCAACTTTCCAAACACAATTCCAAAACAACTCACACAAAATTCTACAATTTTGACGAAACCAAGATAGCCACTGCATTCACCAATGACGTCATAGTGGGCCCCACACACATTTTCCCCTTTTCTCCGATTTTTCCCAAAAAAAAACCGGAAAACAGAAAAATTTAAATTTAAATACACCCAACAAAGGACAACAAAAACATCAAAGTTCCACAAAAAAAAGAAAAAAAAACTACATATATTTGTGTGAAAGTTCATATTTTTCCTTCCCCACGATTTTTCTTTACAAAAAATAGTAAGAAGCTACGAGGTCCGATCGACGCACGTGGCGACCTTCGCCGTCATCTCCTCCACCTCCTCGCCGAGCGCCGCCTGCCGGGACGCGCCACGGTCGCCAGATTATTCGCCGCCGTCCGCGCTGTCCGCCGCCGCGTTTGCTGGTCGTCGGCGACGCTCCGGCAACTAAACTGCAGCGGCGCCGCCACCCCCACGAAGCCCACGTCGACCTGCACCCGACGAGCTCACGCGCGCATCGCCGCTCGCCCTCACTTGCCGTCAGCGTCGCTGGCACGGCTGCACCGCCCACCACTGACATCAGCGTGACGACACGGCGACAGTGGGCTCGGCAGCGGGCTGGCTGCTGGGCCGGGCTGGTTTCTGCGAGCCTAGCTCGGCCTTTTTCCCCCACTGCTTTTCCAAAAAAAAAAAACTTCCCATTTTGCAAATACAGCTCCAAATTAATTCCAAATTTGAAAAAAAATAACATCCATTCAGACATTTGTTCCAAATACATTTTATTTTCCCACACCTTTTTCAACTTTCCAAACACAATTCCAAAACAACTCACACAAAATTCTACAATTTTGACGAAACCAAGATAGCCACTGCATTCTTCAAAAAAAAAATTACATTTCTAAAAACAAATGAGATCAAACTCCACAAATATATGCAAACTATTTACGGTAACAAACTTTTAAAAAAAAATGAACATTTCCAGAATAGTGATAATTTGGAGACAATAGACGACAAAATCTAATGGATTTCAACGGTTCCCAATTCGTCAAATTTATAGAACCAATTCAGTTAAATTTTTGTTAACATAAACGACAAATCCCGGCAAATTACGACATTTCAAAATACGGCTGACTTCGATATTTCGAATCACGATGGGTACGGAATTTCGAAAATTTGTTCACCTTCCAAAATTATTCCACCCAACAAAAAATCCTTCATTCGAAACGATTTAAATGTAAATAGTTTTTTACATCACCATTTTTTTCCTTCTAATCCAAAACATCATCAAAAATTTCACATCAAGGGCGCGGCGTGCGCCGCGCCAAATTCCACTAGTATCCACTATTGCAACCTGAAGTCATAGAAGTAGCAGCCGTAATTTTTGAATGTTTCCCGTCATAAACATACTCACTTTGTTTTAAAATGTAAGTTTTTTATAGCTTTTTTTCTGCACACATGTCTTTTACATTTTAGAACGAAGGGAATATTATTTAAGCATCTCCACCAACAGCCCAAACCACCGAGGGTCCTTGTACTTAAAAGAATTGATAAATGATTTATCTTGGATTGGAATTCTACATAATTTTTCCTTTAATTCTGTTTGATTTGTAGTACCATTTCTCATAGGAAAAATCCCTATAGAAATCTTTAAGTGCAAACTTCATAGGAAAATAACATGCGTCCTAACCTCATGAAAACATTCCTTCACCCAATCAAACAAAATTCCTATTTCTATAGGATTCAGTTAGACATGCCATTCAAATCCAATGAAATTCCTATTTCTACACCTTTCGTATCATATGAATCAAAGGTGAGGTTTAATAGGTCCAAACCAAAAACGTTGCAACGACACCTCCAACCTTTTTTCTGGGCCGATACAAGTTTTGTCCGCATGACCTACACCCCCATGCCACAGCCAAGTTTGGAGACCGACCCATTTGGGGACGCCGAAAAATGTCTAGACATGTCCGCATACAACGTCAGACGAGTGGGTCGACATGTCATCTGCACACTGATCACATCTTGTAATGGAATCATGCTTTGTCTTCCCGATCGGCATTGTCAGACGTGTATGTGCTCATGCATACATAATGGAAGCTGACGCTCATTGGATGTCGCTCCAAGCCAGAGACGAGAGGCGCTGACCCGCGCAGGTGGCGGGCAATGAGCGTGCCCCTTCAGCTTACTCTGCCAAATTGGGGCAAAACGATGATGAAGTCGGCCCTCTCAAGTTGTCGGCCCAGCGGTGAACAAGCATGAGTTATCCCCTCTCTCTCGTCGGCCAGGCGGGGAACAACGACGAAGCTGACCCTGGCAAGTCACTTTCCCCGACAACATCTAGATTAGATTGGTGTTAGTTTAAATTTTCGTGATAGTTTAAGTTTGAGTTTAACTTTTGTTGTAATCTAGCAAGTTTGAATGGAAACTGATTTATGTTAGATAATTGTGAATGTTTAAAAGAATCTTTGAGGAGCGTCGCTCCATTGGGCTGGACATTTCCACACCCAGCCACATTTTGAGGAGTGCCGGATAGATTTCCATAGAGATGCTCTTCATTATCAACTTTCTACGTAGTACGTAAAAAATTGGACGGTACATGTGACGACCGGAGGTGATAATACGTCGGTGTATCTGTAGGATTCCGGGTAAACGGAGCAGGGTGTCTAGAAGAAAACTAGCGACTGGGTGGATGAGAAGAAGGGGATGTGGACAGCAGGAGAGATGGGAAAATATCTGAAGAGGGATGATGCGATGTGGGGGTGGAGAACGAGGAATACGAGGTGGCGGTGGGGGTGGTGGATCTCTCTCGCCCGCCAGCTTTTTTTTTTTTGAACAGGGGCCACGGTCTTCATTAATATTCAACACTGGAGTTACAAATTACAGATAAGGCTACATAAAATCTGGAAATAACAAACAAGCCCAAACATTTTGCACTAAGGACCTCAAAGCAGAAAGAGAAACTGCAATTGGGTCCTGCTCCTTCTCCAGCGCGACGAACTCGGAGCTCTGCGCAGCCTATCTCAACCTTGCCGGGGACGCACCACTTGGGAGGAGGAGACGGGAGCAAGCTGCACACAACTTGAAGGGCCTCCGCAGCGGCATCAAGGTCTGGAGGTTGAATCATACCAACGGACGTCGACCGGAAAGCCGTAGTCGACATCAGTGGCGGGGGCGGTCGCCATTCGACCATCGAAGACGACGACGCAGAAGACGCCATCGTGAAGAAGCACCCTAGAGCAGCTCTGTCGCTCATATTGAAGCAGCGGCTAGCCAGATCGCCGAGTTTCTCCTCTTCCTCATCACCGAGACGATCAAAGAGAGAGAAATTCAGATTTCCGGTTATACCACTCCACCTGCACAAAAACCTGGGATTATTGAAGACGTTGCCCTCGGCGTCATGCCGACGACGCATCTCCCACCACGAGAGCACACCGCACCGCCGCGCCAAGACACAGCCACCGCCCACCAGCGACTGCATCAAGCAACAAGAAGGAAGGACGACTCTTATTACGGAGATGCCTCGACGAAGCTCCGTATCCCGCCAGGCTCACCGGAGCGAAGCAAGCAGGCGAAGTTGGGCAAGGGCGCGCCAGATCGAGCCGAAGGGATCTGGTGACCTACTCCACTTCTCCACATAGGGCAAAGCAACAACTAAGAAGAAGGAGAACCTACTGCTACTATGTACAAGGGCAGCCTGACCACCTACGCCATCTCCACGCCGGGCGCCGGAGCCACCGGAGGGAAAGAAGGCGAGGGGCGGCGGAGAGAAACGAGATACGACTCTCAAAACACTGTTTGAGAGTTCAAGCTGTCGGTGGGAGTTTTATTTACTCCTCGCCCGCCAGCTTGTGGCTCTGCTCGCTCGCTTCCTCGCCACTCCCCCGATTCCCAGCCCCACGTTTCCTCCCTCCTTCCTTCCCTCTCTCTCATGTTATTCTTCTTTTTACGATGGTGTTAATCACTACTAGGACTAGTACTTTACTCACGGTAAATAAGAACTGTCGTTACCATTTTTAGAATTTTTCATTACATGACTATTTTTTTGCACATTCTGGGTGTTGTCACTATCCTTTGCTGGCGATCCAGGATGCTCCATTTTTTCGATAAAGATACAGATGGTCCATGACGAAACCATCTCTTGGCTGCTGCGTGACCGACTATCGCATTCATCCGCACACTGCATGCGCTGTTGGCTCCCTTCGTGATCGACTATGATGGGGATTATGAACAAGGACTACTAGTTCCATTTCACATCAATCTACTGTGCTATGAAAATGAAAATACTCTTTACCAGTTTCTAGAAGTTATTTTTTCTAGACGTATAAGTGTTTTTTTATATTTCGATTTCAAATTGTCCAGAGTGTTTGCATGATATACATGCAAATCATTTGCAAGCATTCATCTCTCTTCGCGATCGATTTAGTTTTATGATGGTGATTATGAGTAAGGACTACAGGTTCCATTTCACATCTATCAGCTGCGTTATGGCAGTACTCTGACTAGTTTGGATTTTTTCTGAGCAATTCGGAATGATATTGTATTTTACAAATCCGACAATTTTGCTTTTCTACAGGTGACGCACAGAGCTGCTTACTGGATCATATGAGGTCTTCCTTCTACTTGTAGATCAGCGAACTGCTATGAATACCTGATGTACTCAATTGATGGTGACAATTTGGGCGATCTCTCGGCCAATGTGGATGGCGGCACTCCAGTAGATTACAAGATGCATAGAGGCGTTTTGTATTTATTATTTCGCTGGATCATTCATGTTGCCACGTTATTTGAACCGTGAGTTGTACGGTTGAAATTTAAAACTACTGCTTTCTAATAGGTTGTGTGCATCATTTTAATACAGATGATAGAGTTATATTCACAATTTCGAAAAAAAATACTCAGAAAAGTTTCTACTAGTTTTTCTTTTATGCGTATATGTATTTTTTTTTGAAAGTTTGATTACAAATTGTGTAGCGTCTTTCCATAAATGATATGCATGCATGTTTCTAAGAAGATAGTCTAAGAACATCTCTAGCAGAACCCGCAAAACGGTCAAACCCGCATAATAACCGCCCGATGCGGATTGAAAACCGCAAAACGGCGGAGAACAGAATCCGCAAATTTACCCAACCCGCAAAAGATTTTGCAGGCCCCCGTGAATCCGCGCCTCCGAACCGAGTTTTCGCGGATTTCAGCGCCGATTCTAGGGGCCCCTGCATTTGGTCAAAGCGGTTGGCGGGTGGGAGTTTTCACCACGAGTTCTTCCTCTGTTCTTCCCCAACTCGCAGCCGCCGCCGCCGCCAGCGCCGCCGCCTACGAATCCCTCCCTTTCCCGGCCGCATCTGACGGCGCCCCGCCGCACGCGAGCTGCCCCGGCCGTGGAGGTCCCCTTCCGCCGGTTTCCCCTAGCCGCGTCCGCGGAGGACGGAAATCTGCGCCGCCACCGTCGATCTGCCGGTGAGTCTCGATTTCGCTTCGATTTCGGCCGTAGTAGTAGGTACTGAGTATGCCTTGCCCATTTCAGATGGAGTTGAGCCCGGAGGAACAGCTCGTGCTCTCCGATTCGTCCTCCTCCGACGACTCCGATGTGGAGGCGCTGTTCGCAAGCCGGCGGCAGCAAATGGTGGTCGCCGTCCTCGCCGTCAAGGAGTTTGAGGACCGGTATGCAAAGCGGCGACAAGGATCCAAGGTTGGCCGGCTTTGCATACCGCGCAACCGCTTCTACGGCAACGAGCTTCTCATTTGAGCCATGTTTGATTCAAACAATATTGTTATTCTACAACATCTTGTATTAAATTATTGTTTAATTAGTGTGATTCAAACTTTTATTGTAATAAACTATTTGTGAGGATTCATAATATCCTACTATTGTAATATGAATCTTTATAATTTAGGTCTAATTTATTTATCATTCCATTTTTATGATATTCATGCCTATCTTTGCTGTTTTGCATATGTAGTTTCAGAACGCCGCGCGGCGGAGCAGAACCCGCAAAGCAGAACCGCAAAACAGAATGGCGTTCTGAGCAAAAAACCACGAGTTGTGTGAACTGCAAATGTGTTTTGCGGGTCGGCGTTTTGCAGGTTCTGCTAGAGATGCTCTAACAACATATGTATGTTTTTGTCCAATGGAAATGTGTTTGTTCAGTAGGAGCTAATACCTAAGTAAATTAACCTTACATATGCAAAAATACTTGAAAATGGAGTTACATGGTTTTGTAAGCGACTTAGACAGCACATTATTCCTAAAAAACACGCATATAATTCAAATAGTTTAAGAATGTATATTAAATTAAGCAATGTTTAGTAGTAAGAAAATTATGATTTGGAGGATGTGAGCCATGAAACAGAGAGGCCGCTAAATCCTCCAATGTCCACATGGAGGCCTGAGAGCCAGTAGAAGCATCCTCAGAGGATCCTTAGGTTGGAAGCTCAGAGCCTCTCGTATGAAATACGGACCCAACAAACAGCAGCCTCACAACCTACTCACCACACACACAAACACAAGGCAGGAAAAATTCTCTCTCTCTGTCTACAAGTACTCGCGGACGAGGGAAAAAGAAAGAAACCAACAAAAAACAACCCAAGAGCGAGAGAGAAAAAGATCTTGTGGCGACGAGCGAGCGAGAGATAGCGAGGTCAGGTGGGGGAGAAGACAAGAGAAGGGTGATCATGTCGCCGGCGGCCGGAGGTGATGGTGAGGGGAAGGGGAAGGGCCCGTGCGAGCTCTGCGGCGCGGCGGCGCGGGTGTACTGCGGCGCCGACGACGCCACGCTCTGCTGGGGCTGCGACGCGCAGGTGCACGGCGCCAACTTCCTCGTGGCCAGGCACGCGCGCGCGCTGCTCTGCCGCGGGTGCGCGCGCCCCACGCCGTGGCGCGCCGCGGGGCCTCGCCTGGGGCCTACCGCGTCCATCTGCGAGCTCTGCGTTGGCCGGGGCCGCGGCCGCGCCGGCGATGGGATGGCCGGAGACGGCGAGGAGGATGAGGATGAGATGATCGAGGACGACGACGAGGAAGAAGAGGGGGAGGGGGAGAACCAGGTCGTGCCGTGGGCGGATGACGCGGAGGCCACGCCGCCGCCGCCCGTGGCTAGCTCCACGTCGAGCAGCAGCCGGGAGGCCGCCCCTGACGCCACCGAGTGCGCAAAGGTGCCGCTTTTATCTTCACCCTGTTTCTTGATTTAGTTTTCTGCCATTATGCCGCTTTTAATTTGGAAAGTCGCGTCATTGTAAGTCAAATTGGGACGACGAAACGCTCACCATTACGGATGAAAATATAGAACCACACTTGAAAATATATCATTTTTCATTGTTGTTGATTTTTTTTATGCAAGCACATCGTCTGATGCAAATGCCGATCTGTCTCTTCCAGGAGGACCTGCCGTGCTCCACATCCCACCCGAGCTCGTGTCACCATGCGTCGCACGCTTGCCGTGGCGGCCGGAGCGACGAGGCAACCTCCTCCCGGAACGGCGGCCGCTTGTTAGCCTCCCGGCAGAGGAAGAGATCGACCTCGGATTTCCTTAGCTCCGGGTCGGCGCAGTCGGGCAGCGGCACGCCAGGGAGGAATCGCTCTAGCGCGGCCTTTAGTCGAAATGGGCAAGTTTGGGAACCCTTCATTCCTTGTGCTTCTGTTTGAACTTCAAGAACTGCAAGTGCTACTGTTTTACTTCGGTATAAAAAAAAGTCCTTGAAGAAAAAAACAAATTTTAAACAATACGTCGTTGCGAACATGACATAGAAGTACCAGACTCCTGAATTTTATTTTGTAGCGATGTACAAATAATTAAGCAGGGACACCATGGAAGAAAAACTGAATGTCACGTGACTCTGATATAAATGTGCGTGTCAACGCACTCTTTCCCTAACCAGGGTACCGAAAGGGACTGTCGGGGTTTTAATGAGGCGGCTTGCTGACCTAATATACGGGGGATAATTTTAAAAAAAATGTGCGTGTCAACGATCTTCTAGGTTTAGTGTTACGAATACTGCCCAAGAACAATTGCTAATTTGCTACATAGCGTTGCATTTTACATGATTCATTTAGTTTTGAGTGTACTGCCATGTAGATACGGTTATTGGAGGCTGCAATTGAGATCGAACAACATAAATCAATAGTAGTTTTTGTGTAGTTTAGAAGCTTGAAAATGTTAATTAAAAAAGTATTTTTTGGAACCCTAATTAGTTAACACAACTTATTTTTGTTGGTGGGTAGGTTAACACAAGTATTGATCATACCCTTTTTGTTATGCAGCTTTTCATGAGGCAATTGGAGATGATGATGATGATGATGATGATGATGATGATGATGATGATAGATACATTAGAAGGTCATCAGCGTTGGGGGGATTTTATATTCTAAAAAAAAAAGCGTTGGGGGGATTTGTCCCACAACAAGATTCAACTTCGACAACTCTTCCTTTTGGTCTTCGAATCCACGAGTTCAAGTTTATGGGACACCCTTCCCATAACATGATAGTATTCGTAACTGTGCCAGGAGCTTTGTATATGCCCCCACCCCGTACCTCCTTGCACTAGTTCCTTTTCTCCATCCCTTTTGAGGAGGCATGTCGGCTAACTTAAGAAATGATATAGCTTCACATTTGCAGTGACATTTTTCCATGATATCATCACTGCCTGAAATGACCTTTGTGCCTTATGCAATGATATGAATGCTAATTCTCCTCTTGTGGTTAAGAGCTGAAGTAGTAAGAGTGGTTTGGCTACCAACCTTGCATAATCTCTGCAACTTGTTCATTTGTCACATTTCTGGTTTGTCATTGAATGTATTCTTGTATCCAATGATGCTTACGTAGTTATGTAATGAAAATGTTAAATGGGTGTTGTTAAATTAAAAAATCTAGCTTGGTATGAAGCATGTGAGAAATTATCTCATTCGATGCATTGGAAAGTTTGAGAGATTATCAGGCAACACAAGACATTGAAAGCGCTACACATACATAGTCCAATCCTATCCTTTGGTTCTACATACTGCGCATGCATATTTTAAAATTACTGAAACATATTGTTGGCAAACAGAATATTTTAGAGCTTGACTGATGTTATAGAAATGATGTAGTATGTAAAGACGCAATACAAAAGATGCATCACTAAATAGGGACAAAGACGCCAACATTAATAAATTTTATTTGGCCTCATCGTTTGAGAGCAACGACTTGATGAAATTTTGAAGTTAGGTTTTAAACGAGTTACATCATCATTTTACAACGAGCTTGCTATATATTGCTATGACATAGTTGTTTACATCTTGTTTAGCACAACTTGTGGGTGCACATAGTTGGAGCATATCATAATTGAACATCTAATTTACTTATTCTATCAAAAACATAGTTGCCTTAAATCGTATATTCACCCCTGTAGGCGACGTCTAGGTCCTTTTACATACAAATCTGTGAAGTCACACCATCCAAGGTTCAAGACAAGCTCACGGGTAAAGTTTTGCACATACACATACACATAGATAGCAGGTCAGCCTGAATTGCCGAGGAGGCATGCTCTTCAAACATGGCTTGAATTGGGTGACGATCGAAGAATATAGAGGCCATCCTCCTCTATTTGCATGTAGTACTGCTGCAATGTTGGATCATCGATGAAATGGTCGAATATAGATATTTGAAGGTCAGCCTCGCCCTCTCCCTTCCCTCTGCGCACAACATAACCCCAGTAATGTAGAAGTTTGATGGAATGATGAAGTCCTCCTTTTAATCTAGCATGGTACACAAAGACAACATACAAATCAAAAATATATCTACAACAAACATTTAGCACGCATACACTTCAGGAGAGCCACCACTTTATGGGAGTAGCCACCACACGAATCCCTGCCCCTTCTCAACACTATCAACGAGATTGCCGCCTAATAGGTGAGCGAGGAGGCGGTGTTACCTCATTCTCTTCATGCAATACCGCCAAAGCCCCCATAACGCCGCTGCAGGATGACTAAATTCTAAGTTCAGTGATCTTACTACAGCGGCATACGCAGGTCCGTGATCCCCACCCCTACCCGCCACCGGAGCGGCAAATGGTTCGTCGATCTGCGGCTGCAGATGGAGAAGATGGCTAGAGTGGAGCCCTAGGTCGCCGCATTTCCTAGCCGCGGACTGTGTCGCTGAAAATTAGCCACGGAAATGGACAGAAGTGGATCAAATAAACACGAAAACCCGTCAAGCCACCTTGCTCGCCGGTGAATCGGGGTTCCCTCGCCCTCCGCCGGCCGCTCCGGCGGCGGGAGGATGGGGGAACCACGATTCCAGGCTTGTACATAGCGTAGGTCTTGGTAGGTGCCCGGCTGGCGGTGGCGTGGAGGTGGCGGTGCTGCTGGTGCGGGTTTTGCTGTCGGGGTGCTTCCTCTCCGGCATCGGTGTTCCTCGGAGCTCCGGCGCGGCTTCCCCGACTTCTCCGGCCTCGCGGATCCGCGGATCTGTCGAGTCCTTAGTGCCCTGCCCAGATCCGTGTCGACGGCGGGTCTGGATCCCGAATAAGCTGTGGAAGACGACGTCCAGAAGATTCGCGACGGAGGTGGTGGTGCAGGGTGTAGGCTCCCCGGAGCCGTTGTCCGGCGACTTCCCGCTTGCCATGGGGCTGGCTCCGATCAACCAAGGTCTGAGGAGCAGCGGCAGCGGCGCGCCACCGGCTCGTTCTGCCCTCCGGCGATGTCGAGATCCAGATGTGGAAGAAGGAGGACTTGGTTGTAATTCTTCTTTTTCTTTGGATCTTTCTGTAAGAGCGAATTGTTTAATATATTAGTCTTTCACCCGCAAAAAAAAATAAACACGAAAATAGAAAAAAAACTGATCAAATAAACCCGATAATAGAAAGAAAAAAACGATGAGGCAAACGAGGTTTCGATAATCACCTCCCCAAGCCAAGCGCGGTCCAAATAGTTTTGGCTGATGGATAGAATAAGCTCAACAACCATGATAAAAATTAAAAAAACAAATTCAGTGCTGACTTTTTCTGTGGGAACCTTAACAAGTGCGCAATCAGGCAGGCCCAAAACGATGGAGAAGCAGGTGAACGAGACGGGCGGGTCAATCCACTGCGAATGGAAGCGCCTCTCTTTCCTCCCTCCTCCCCCTCGCTCCCGCCACCATCCTCCTCCTCCTCCTCCCATTAACACCCCTCCAAATCGGAGCTCCGGATCAGCCACACACCCCAGTTGTCGGACACGCGGAGCCCCGAGCCCGTACAGGCCGGCGATACACAGGCGGCCAAACCTCGGGATCATAGGTAAACAACCCGACGCGGCGCTCAAATTAATCTTATCTGAATTTCTTGATTCGAGAATTCACCGTGTAGTGAGCACGTTGCTGATCAGGATCTCGTATTGTATTGGTATCCTTTTTGTGATGATGCCGCAGCAATTGATGCATCCGTGTTTTTTTTTCTTCTTTTTGTAAATTCTTTCTTCGGCGGGCATTCTTTTCGTAAATTCGGATTTTGATTATAGAGGTCAAGCGGGTGATTATTTCTGATACACATGCTAAGACTGTATTATATTGATTTATCAAATGGTTTGAACGGAAAATAACTTTTATGAAATATCTTAGTATTCTTTTTTTTTGAAAGCCCACGTATATTCAACAACATACCACATACAACGTACACAGTACAAGAACAAAGATCAGAGTACAATACGCGGGGATCCAGAACCAGAAACGAAGACGTCTTCTTCTCCGGCATCGACGACGGAGGTCGCCAGTCACCTTCTTACCGCAGCCTGAGAGCACCTTCCTTGAAGAAAGAGGCCGCAAAGCTTGTCCGCCGCCCCGCGACGCAGCCTTTGCCGATGAACGGGCACGGCCAACGCCCTCCCTCTCCGGCAACACCACCTTGCCACAGCCACCCTCGAAGTCGAAGCAGGACGAAGCCGTCGTCCTCGTCCGGTACTGGGTTCCGGCCGCCAGATCCACCGCCACCACAGATCTGACGGAGAACAAAGGTACACGAGAGCCACACCGGGCCCCAGCACCTGCAAGTCGAAGAAGACGACGCCAAGCTCCGAAGAAACTCACCGCCGGAGAAGATCTTCTCGACACCAAACCAACCCCCAGCCGCGCCACCTTCTCCAGAGCACCGCCGGCGGGATCCCCACCCTACTCTACCATATGTACATGCCTGGGCCGGGGATCCCCCACCCTCCCGCCGCCGAAGCAGCAGACGGAGAGGAGGAATCCCGCGGCGCCGCCGGCGCGCACGCGGTGAGTCGACGGAGTCGCCCAAAAAAAGTCGCCTTTCGCCTCTCTCTCTACAGTGACGGGGAGGAGGGGAAAGTGAGCTCACATGTAAATATCTTAGTATTCTTTTTGATTTCCATTATGAAGGATCGATTGTTATCTGCATTTACAAAATTATTATGTCTGCAAACCGTGGCATGCTTATTTCATATATTGCTGCATAAAATCTATGCATTTCTAAACAACGGTACTATCCTTCTGGTCATCTCCTTGATACGGCATTTATACAAAACCAGTCCCAAACCTGGAAGGGCATTGTCCATGGCCTAGAGTTGTTGAAAAAGGGCATAATTTGGAGGATCGGTTCCGGATCCAGTGTGAGAATATTTCGGGATAACTGGTTGCCGCGAGAGGGGGCACTACAAGTCGATGGTAAGATTGGAACCTCTCGCCTGAAGTGGGTGTCCGAGCTCATTAATCACGAGACAAGGACATGGAACGAAGAGGTGGTGCGGAGCTGCTGTTTTCCACACGATGTGGCTGTTATTCTGAATATCAAATTAGCTCCTCGCGCCTCGGATGATTTTATTGCATGGAGTGGTGAGAACAATGGAATTTTCAGCGTTCGTTCAGCTTACCGTATTGGCATGCAGCCCAAGTTTCAGGAATTAAGCAATGGGCAATCAAGCGCTAGTCCCTCTGGAGAGAGAAGTATCCTAGACCTTGTCTGGAAAGCAGATGTTCCGCCAAAGCTACGCGTCTTCGCGTCGCGAGTGGTGACAGATTCGTTGGGCTCTCGACTGAATCTCAGTCGTCGCATATCACATGTAGACCCTAGGTGTGCTATCTGCGGGCGGGAGTCTGAGGATGCTCATCATGCCTTAGTCTCATGCACGCTGGCTAGAGCCCTCGCGAGGAGCTTCGTGAGCATTGGTCTCTACCTAGCGAGGAAGCATTCAGAGGTAATGACAAGGAATGGATCCTTCGGCTGCTCAGTAATTCGCCCAAGATCCAACGGCCGAAAATTATCTTCCTGCTTTGGCGATCATGGCATCATCGTAACAACATTGTCCATGGGGATGGAACAATTAAAGCCAATGTTGATGCTGGATGGGATCCTATATCAAAGAATGCAGGACTAGGAGTAATCATCCGTGATCATCTTGGGGTTACTATTTTCTCCGAATGGAAACACGTGCCGTTCTGCAATAGTGCTGAAGAAGCTGAAATACTTGCATGCCTTGAGGGTCTTCGGCGCCTCATCTTTCTTCGACGTTGGCCAGCGGTAATTGAGTCAGATTGTGCTCGAGCTGTACATGTGATATCATCTCACACTGTTGAGCAGTCTGCTAGCTGGAGTCTAATCCTTGAGGCTAGGGAGTGCCTAAATATCTTTCGTGATATCTCAGTCTCAAAGGTTGATCGAGTTAGTAATGGTGTAGCTCATGTTTTAGCTCAGCTAGGGAAATCAGGTTTGTCTGATATGCTTTGTGATTCAGCTCCTGACTGCGTTCAGGATTTGGTCACACTTGAATGTAAAACTTTAGTGTAATCGTCAAAAGACAGCAAGTTTCAGACGCGCTCTTTTCCTTACCAGGGTACCTAAGGGGACTGGAAGGTTTTTAATGAGGCGGCTTGCTGTCCAATTTATCCATATATGTGAAAATTTCAAAAAAAAAAAATCTTACATGTTAGAATTTTTATCTTACATGATAATTGTACATTATCCATTCTAGCAGTATGATTAGTAAGATGGAAGGCTAAAATGCTCTAGATCTCCCATAGTCATGTTCTCGTTATATTAATGATATATTGGTTTGCTAATTCATAAAAACTATTTGAGATATATTTTGTTCGTAGGAGAAAATAGAAGAAGATAAATCGTAATACCATGATTGTAATGTTTATCTTAAGAAAATGACGGAAAGAGCAGGCCAGTCTGCTTTTTCATTGATAGTAGAAGAAGTAAAATGTGTACAGGAAGATGTACGAAAACAAGAAAAAAGACTAAATGCTATACTATAGCAACAAACAAAGTATGACAGGAGCCTCTAATCTGGCTCTCTAGGTCTTTGTAGCATTGTTGCTGCCTTTGTTCTACCAGCTGATCGCCATAGGCTAGCCTCCTGGAGGATGTATATCTTCATGTCTGTCATATTTCGTGCCTGCCGGTTAAAAATGCGGGCGTTTCTCTCCCTCCAGGTCGACCACCACACAAGCTGCACAACCGCTGTCCATTCCTTCCGCTTGTGCTTCTCCGTGTACTGTCTTGTTTGTGTAATCCACTCGGAGAGAGATTGATTCTGCTGTGGTAGGAAACACGACGGGCGGCCGGCGACAGGTAACAACTGAACCCAGAGCTGCGTTATGAAAGGGCAGTGGGCGAGGAGGTGGTTTGCTGTCTCGGGCGTGCTGGTGCAGAAGACGCAGCTGTCTTCGTGTGGCCACCCCTTCTTGGCTAGGATGTCAGCCATGTTGCACCGTCCTCTGATCGCCAGCCAGGCGAAGATACGGCAGCGTAAAGGCGCATCAGAGTTCCAAATTATTGCCCTGTAGTTTGTGCTGATAGCCCCTTGAAACTGAATCATGTAAGCCGAGCTTGCATAAGACTGAACTCAGTTTCACTTTCCATACCCTTGTGGTCTATGTACCCTGAAATCAGTTGCTAACTTGCTATTGTTCTAGCAAATATGTTTGATCCGTTATTTGCTTGATGCTAAATGCAAGAAGTCTTATTATATACTTACCTTGTAGTCTGCTGAGTTGAACTAAATCACTGAATTTTGTAGACCTATTTTGCAGAATGGAAGAGGAAACAGTTACCCCTAGAGATTCTTGTTCAAAGCCGTGTGGGCCTTTGGAGGAGTACCGTATTCCAGATTACATTTTGAAACCAGATGCCCAACAGGTGCTTGTTGATCATGCTCCACAATGTCCTGTATTAGTGTTCATCAACTCTAAATCTGGTGGCCAACTCGGAAGTAGCTTGATCAAAACATACCGTGAGCTTCTCAATGAAGCCCAGGTACTTTTTTCTGTCGCTCTGGAGATGGTAGTAGCATTTTGAATTCTGGAATTGTTATCACAGCCACTAAGTACTTCTTCAGGTTATTGATCTCTCAGAAGAGGCTCCGGATAAGGTTTTGCACCGTCTATATGTCAATGTTGAAAGGCTCAAGTTTGAGGGAGACATTCTCGCTGTTCAAATTTGGAGGACTATGAGATTAATTGTGAGTGATGACATCTTCAAGTAATATAATTTGAAGATGATGACTTTCTAGGCCTGACCTTTCATGTTAATGACTCAATAAATTTTGGATAGGTTGCAGGCGGTGATGGTACAGCGAGTTGGCTGCTTGGGGTAGTTAGCGATCTTAAGCTTTCCCACCCACCTCCAGTTGCTACCGTACCTCTGGGAACTGGAAACAACCTTCCCTTTTCATTTGGATGGGTAGGTCGTCAACTTATTGCCTACCATATGCATGTAAAACAGTTTCCATTCATGCTTTCGCATGCCTCAAGTTTTGCGCCAAACAGAAAAGATAAAAAACATGTTTATTCATCCTGATTAAAGGTTGCAGAAAGAAGGTGACTGAGCTACACTCTCTTCTGATGCATGAACTAGTACTGTGCATATCGCCAAGCTGTTGTGTTTTAGTGTTTTCTTTCTTCTAAGCTATGGTGGATGTAGAAGTTCTTTGATTTCTAGCAACCCGGTTTGTACTGCTATGCCGACTGATTTAGCTCTTTCTTTCACGTTTCGATCAGGACCATGCATGCACTTGCTTCTGTATATCCTCGTGATACTTTGAGTAATAAAATGCCCTTTATCGAAAAAATACACTTGCTTCTGTATGTATGGTAGAATTATAATTCATTCTGAATTCTACACTGCAGGGGAAGAAAAATCCTTCTACAGACCAAGAGGCTGTAAAATCGTTCCTTGGGCTTGTGAAGCACGCTAAAGAGATTAAAATTGATAGGTACCACCTGAAGTGTAATGTTTATAATTCACTTTATTTGTTGTATATGTGATGCTTGTCTGGAGGATTTAAAAACGTGTTATCTTTCAACATTATCCACAATAATGTATTATGCTTCAATGCTGATTTTATTTATTCGCATGGTTCTGTAATCAATGTAGGTTAGCTGTTTTGCCTGTTTCTTGTACTTAAGTAACTTAAGAATCACCTTTTCTTTTGTGTGTATCTGTAATCTGTTTCTTATGCATGCACAAAGGTCCAATATAATGGTCGCTTTAATGTTTCAGTTGGCATCTAATTTTGAGGATGCGAGCTCCAAAGGAAGGTCCATGTGAACCGATTGCTCCCTTAGAGTTGCCTCATTCACTACATACATTCCACCGTGTGTCAAGTGGCGACTCAATGTGGTAAGCATGTCATGATGGCTGATGCAAGTATTTCATGATATCTTTTTCTTGAGTTCTTGTTAGATACAGTATGTTCATCAAAGTAAGACATCTGGTTTAAAAATTAAACTAGTTTCTCTGTTGTCTTTCCTTACCCCCCAGGAAGGTTACACACATTCCGCGGAGGATTTTGGAACTACTTCAGTATGGGTAATGATTTCTGTGTTCGTCTGATTAACTTTTGCTGACATAAACTACATAGGATTTCTGTGTACCCTAAACAGTCCAAACTGTTCAACCCGTAGCAGATTATTACTTCTGATACTAAAAAAACCAAGTTTCTTCAGTGAACCCTCAAGCCTGAACTGATGCAAACAAACTGGAAAATCATGTGTAATGATCATGTTTTTACATGTTGCAGGGATGGATGCAGAAGTCTCTTACGCATTTCACTCCGAAAGGAAGAGAAATCCAGAGAAATTCAAAAACCAGCTGACAAATCAGGTATCTATTTTTTAAAATTCTAGGAGATGATTTCTTCCCCATCCTTTCACTCGGTTGATTAGACAAATTACCAGCTAGTGCCGTTCAAGTTATGCTGAGCCCTGTGAATTATTAATGCAATCATGTATACAGGGTACATATGCTAAGCTTGGACTTAAACAAGGATGGTTTTGCGCTTCTCTAAGTCATCCATCTTCGAGGTAGTTTGTCTATTTATCATCCATTTGTATAATCTTCCGAATCACATACATACCTGTTATTTTAGATGTCTTGCACATGTTGAAATGCGCCGACCTTTCCTCATCATCTTAGACTATTGGATGCACTACTGCATGCAACCCAATGTGGCATCAGACCCGAGAGATCTTTATCCTGAGAGAGACTACATGTGAAGAAGATTGTTCAAGTATGAGTATTGGCCAACCTCTCCTCATCAGATTAGCCTTTTCGGTGAACTGGTTAACCCATGCAACTCAATTACACAATCTCTATAGTCAAAGTGTCTTTGACCTTTTTGTGAAGGCAGGGTGTATCTGATCTGGATCAGGTGGCGTTCCTTAATTTTCAAAAAAAAAAGACCACAACTCTGAGTGATCAGTGCCAATTAATGGAAGGGGAGGGTACTTTACAAGACAACATTTCAAGAATAGTTCATTCAGTTGTGTTTACTTTAATTTACAAATCACTACCAAGTTCCAAATTTTGTAATTTAATTATCACAAGGCATCGGAGTATTATGAACAATTTTAGGTTACAAAAGGATATGCACTAAAGATTTTCACACTTTGGTCCCTTTTCTCTCTTGTTGATAAACTTGAATGCTCCGTTCCAGAATATTCCTCAATTTGCAAAGGTGAAGGTTATGAAAGTAGCTGGTGGCCAGTGGGAAGAACTAGAAATTCATCACAGGTAATCTTTGGTACCTTATGGTTTATTGGTTTTAGTGGAGCACACTTCATATTATTCATGTACATCGTAATTTAAACCTACAGGTTTAGAGTATGATATAATTCAAGTACGATGATTTATTGCTTACTTCATTCCTTCTGTTCTACTGTACCTTACTAAATTATCTTTGGGTTCTACAGATATCATGGAAATATATGTAATGTTTTTAGGTAGTAGATGAAGCTAATTTGTGCTACTCTACCTCTTGCAGCATTCGATCGATCGTCTGTCTTAATCTGCCTAGTTTTTCCGGAGGTTTGAATCCATGGGGCACACCTGGCACGAGGAGAGCAGAAGACGTGAGTTTCCATGCTCCATGCACTGTCAATCGATGTTTGAGGTGCATGTTGATATGATTCACATGTTTTCTGTGGCAATGTGTAGAGGGAATTCACAGCGCCTTATGTTGATGATGGCCTTCTTGAGGTTGTCGGGTTTCGCGATGCTTGGCACGGGCTAGTTTTGCTGGCTCCTAATGGACATGGCCATCGCCTTGCTCAGGTATGAAGTGTTTTTTCCATGGAAAAAAGTTAGCATGATATAGCATGGCTAATAGCACGCTGTAGTGTTTTGAGACTTGTCTCCTTAAATAAATCAGTGTACAATTTCTAGCTATTCGCATCCTGTTCCTCCTATCCTTTTGACATGACATGATTGCTTGTTGCAACGCATTACTGCAATCCATCCTTCAATCTCGTGCTGACATCCTACAAAACCAGGTCCGCAGGATCCGCTTCGAGTTTCACAAAGGCGCGGCAGACCACACATTCATGAGGGTCGATGGGGAGCCCTGGAAGTAGCCTCTCCCAAAGGACGACGGCACTGTCGTTGTGGAGATCTCCTTCCTAGGTCAGGTGACCATGTTAGCGAACGAGCCATGCAAGTCAAAGAGCTTCAGCGACCCATTGGCTTCTCTCGGTGACGACAGCCACCACCACGACCATGGAGATGAAGACAAGGATGGCATGGGGGGTGATGACGAGTGGGAAGACGGCAGTAGGAAGTTTGGGGCGGCCGATACGTTCAAGCTCCCTAACGAGATAGACATCGCTCATCTCAGCTGAGCTGCATATCCATTCTGACCAGAAACATCATATCATACCCTTACGGTTCACAATACTTGTTCAGTAAAGCGTTATTGCTAAATGTTAATTAGTTTCACTAGTCGTCAACCCTTGCGCCTGCACGGGTTAGCTATACTTAAATCTCGTATGCATTAAGCTTTTGAAGGAAATTTAAAACTCCAAAAAAATAGGAGAAATTTTTTATCAGAAAATTAGGAGAAACATAATATACTATACCGAAGGTAAAATGATTTTTAATTGCCGCATGTGCATGTAATTTTATATGGTTAATTTCTCTACTTCATATGATTTCACATCGATCGGGTCATGCTATTCAAAATTTCCTTTTTGGCGTCCCAATGAAGGAAGAGCGCTCATGCTTAAGTATCTATATATAGACATAAAATATATATCAATGTTTTTATTTTTCTAACTTTCATTAATTTTAGCTTTCAAAGTAGTTTGAATATCAACATTTATTTTTAATTCCTTTGTCCTTGTATTGAAGCACCGAAATCATCTATCCTCGATGCACTAAGCTAAGTATTAGACTCCTTATTTTAGATTACGTCGTTGATTTTTATCATTCATGGAGGAGTGCATTTTATACTATAATCATGGAACATTCTCTTTCTTTATATATCTACCATTATATTTAAGGAGAACATAATAAGTTTATTAATTATATAATGAATGTGTAAGTAATACACATTTATGTCCACAATTATACATGCCAATATTTAGATTTTGTTCAGTACAGTTTTGCTCTACAAACTTACTAAATGTATTTATTTTTCCCAAATATACTCCCAAAACATCCACACGTCGTAACCCAAAGAACATATCAACCCAGTACAACACTGGCCAAGATCAAATTCCATTGCCATATATTTCATGCACTGCCCAGATTATAAGAAACACAATATTTTGTAGTTTTATCACTGGGTGGAAAGGGTTAACGATATTTTCCAACAAAGAAAAGGTGGGAATCAAGTTCACTCGAGATAGTATTACCACGTTATATGGATGGTTAGTTTGGAATATACTACGTTTTTTTCAGTTGCTCAACAAAAGATGATCTTCCTTCATCCTGGCCACGCAAAGGCAGCCGCTAGACTCCTTGCCCTACCGCCCTTGTGCAATGAGGCGTGTTGGGAGTCCTGAGTTGTAGTGTGTTAGTTGTAGAGGGGGCAAAGTGTAAAGATGAGCATGTATATACGTTTGCTGAAACAATGAAAGAATCAAGCGAGTTTCCAGAAATATCCCGAGAGAAAACATGGTATCAGAGCAGGAGCCGGCGGTCGGCCCCTGCCGGCGGTGAATCGACGCCGTGCAGTGGAGCTCCGGGCGCAGAGGATCGTTAGTGCGGGCGGAGATAAGATCCAAGCTAGAGCAGGAGGCGCTGGGCTGCTGGATTGGAGGGGAGAAGAAATCGGGAGTAGGTGGAGTTGGGCCCTGGAGGTGCCCTAAGGTAAATCGGTGGTGGGTTTGTGCTGGTACCTGTAAGGAGGCGCGTGTGGAGGTTGCAGCTATCCCAGACGCCGGTGGATTTGGTCGGCGGTTGCTGGGCAGTTGGGCATAAGAGGAATCGGCGGGACTGCTGTAGGAAGACTGTTTGCAACAAGAAATTTTAGAAGGAGAAGAGGGGCTGCTGCTGCTGTCCTGGAGGCTGAAGTGGAGAGAGGTGTGAAGGGGAAGAACACCACGGGGATTGAGCTGCAGGAAGAAGCAAATTGAGGCCTGCTTGTGTGTGTTTGCAAACTCAGGGGAATGATTGGACGCTGCAGTTTTGTGGCAAGTATAAGATGTGGTTCGGTGCAGCTAGCAAGCAGGGAATGAATCAAAGGGACAGAAAGTATTTTGAATGTGGCCAACCTGGGCATATGAGAGCATTTAGTCCAGAGTTGATGAGAAGTGGTCATGGACATATACAAGGCTGGTATGCAATGGGAAAGGAAAATACCTCTGCAGTCAATAAGGATGCATCACATACTGTGAAGGTCCAAATGACCATTGATGAATGAGAGAAATGGTGCAAATTTAAAGAAGCAAACACCTGTGATAATACCTCCCATTTGGCGAATTATGAGAAAAATCATACTAGTGCAGAATAGCTGATTGACTCTGGTGCATCAAGACATATGGCAGGATCTCACAAGAAGTTCTTGATGTATGTTCCTGATGTGAAGAGACAAAGTGTGAAGTTGGCAGATGGCTCTACCCAAGCTGTCATGGGGAGAGGAACAGTTGTGTGTGGCTCTAATATGTTCCTACCATCTGTTTTGCATGTTTCATCGTTCCCAATAAACTTATTGTCCATTAGTTGTATCACGAAAGAGCTCAATTGTGCTGCTATTTTTTACCCAACATGGTGCTTATTTCAGGAAATTGGGACTGGAAGAGACCTTGGGAGGGGGAGCATGCGTGGAGGACTGTATTACTTAGACAATGATATATCCCCTATGGTAGCAGCTGCACTTTCCTATTCTCCATTACAAGAATTTATGCTACTCCATCGGTGACTAGGACACATGCCTTTTGGTACTTTGGGTAAACTTTATCCTGGTCTCTTTAATAAGATTGATAAGGAAAAGCTTGTTTGTGATGCCTGTGAGTATGGAAAACATATTAGAAGTTCCTACTTGTTATCTGATAATAGAAGTGCAGAACCATTTCAGACTATACACTCTGATGTGTGGGGTCCTAGTGGAGTTTCATCTATAAATGGGTATCGCTCTTTTGTTACCTTCATTGATTGTTGCACTAGAGTTACCTGGGTTTATGTGCTGAGGAGTAAGGCTGATGTGTTTGAGTGCTTTCGCGACTTCCATAATATGATCAAAACTCAATATAATGCATGTATGAAGATATTTCGCACAGACAATGGCACGGAGTACGTGAACAAAAAATTTGATGAGTACTTGTCCAATCTCGGGGTTATTCATCAAACCACTTGCCCAGGTGCATCTCAGCAGAATGGTTTAGCTGAGCGAAAGAACATGCATTTGTTAGAAGTCACTCGCTGTCTAATGCTAGCTATGAATGTTCCTAAATTTTTATGGAGTGACGCACTGATGATGACAGCTTATTTAATAAACAGAATGCCATCAAGAGTGCTAGGATACAAGACACCAATAGAGTGTCTAACTGGGGAAATAACTTATGTGGTTCCTCCAAGAGTATTTGGGTGTGTGTGTTTCGTAAGAGACCACAGACCATCTGTTGGGAAATTAGATCCGAGAGCTGTAAAATGTGTGTTTGTTGGGTACTCTGGTAAACAGAAAGGCTATAAATGCTGGTGTCCATCGGAGAGAAGAATGTTTGTGAGTATGGATGTCACCTTTAGGGAAAATGAACCCTTCTATGGAGAACCTACTAACTTAACCGATGTGTTTCCTGATTTTTTACTGATGATAGCCAAGATGGAGATGAAGATTGCGGGAAAGGTGGAGATGATAGTAGAGAAGATAATGATGCAATATCACAAAAGATGATAGTTGGAGTTATACCAGAACATGTACATGATGATATGGGTGTGATGGATGTAGGGCAAGAACAGGTTCAGGGGGAGCAACAAGATGAACCAAATGAAGCTGTGAGGTGGTCAAAACCAAATGAAGAACGAAATCCACAAGTGTATACACGAAGGCACAAGGCTGGAGAGAAACATGCTCAAGGAGAACAACTCCTACCTTTGGGACATGATTCTGAATCTCAAGTAGAAGTTGACTCGCATGATTCAACTTCACATGAAGGTATATCCCCCCTCCATATGATGATCTAGATGTCCCTATTGCCCATAGAAGGCAGCCTCGTAATAATGCGGGAAATTTGCCCTCAAGATTGTCTGAGTATGTTATATCCAATCATGTGTCATATTCATTGGTTGGTCCTGGGTATAAATCATTTATAGCTGCTCTAGACTCCATAGCCTCTATACCTCGTGACTGGCAAGAAGCTAAGAAAGATCCCAGGTGGAGAGCAGCAATGCTTGAAGAAATGGCAGCACTTGATAAAAATAATACAAGGGTTCTTACCACAGCTCCTGTAGGTAAGAAAATTGTGGGATGCAAGTGGGTGTTTACTGTGAAGCAAACACCCGATGGGAAGATAGAAAGGTATAAAGCCAGACTAGTGGCCAAAGGATATAGCCAAACCTATGGAGTGGATTATGATGAAACATTTGCTCCGGTAGCAAAAATGAATACCATTAGAACAATGATATCAATAGCAGCAAACCGCAAGTGGAAATTATTTCAATTGGACGTGAAAAATGCATTTCTTCATGGAGATCTACAAGAAGAAGTCTATATGGCTATTCCCCCAGGATTCAATATTAATGAAACTGAGGGGAAAGTGTGCAAGCTAAAAAAAATCTCTTTACGACCTCAAACAATCACCGAGAGCGTGGTTTGGGAGATTATGCAAGGAGATTTGCTTTCTGGGATATCAGCAAAGCAATGCGGACCATACTCTTTTCTTTAAGCACCGTAGTTGTAAAATTACTTTGCTTGCTGTCTATGTTGACGACATTGTGATTACAGAAAATGATGATGAAGAAATTGGGTGTCTAAAGAAAACTTTGGCAAAATCATTTGAAGTTAAAGACCTGGGGTATCTACATTACTTCCTGGGAATAGAAGTTGCTTATGGTTCCCAAGGTATTTACTTATCACAGCGCAAGTATGTTCTTGATTTACTTGCTGAAACTGGGATGCTTGAGTGTAGACCAGCTAGTACACCAATTGAACAGAACCATGGAATTAAAATAGACTTGGGTGATCCTGTAGATAAGGGAAGATATCAAAGATTAGTTGGGCGCCTAATCTATTTATCACACACAAGACCGGATATAGCATATGCAGTGAGCATAGTAAGCAGATACATGCATGATCCTCGATCTGGTCATGTGAATGTTGTGAATAGAATTCTGCAGTATCTCAAAGGTTGTCCGGGAAAAGGCATCTTGTTCTCAAATCATGGACATTTGAAAGTAGAAGGATACACCGACGCTGATTGGGCAGGATGTGTGGACGATAGAAGGTCCACATCAGGTTACTGCATGTTTGTAGGTGGAAATCTGGTCAGCTGGAGGAGTAAAAAACAGAGTGTAGTGGCACGGTCTACGGCAGAAGCGGAGTTTAGGGCAATGGCTTCGGGTTTGTGTGAGTTAATATGGCTGAAACTCTTACTAGCTGAACTCAGGTTATGTGATAATACACCTCTGCAACTATATTGTGATAATCAAGCCACTATCAACTTGATAAATAATCCTGTCCACCATGACAGGACAAAGCATGTTGGAATTGACAGACACTTCATCAAAGAAAAACTAGATGCGGGAACACTTCAAGTTGGGTTTGTCAAAACAGTAGATCAACTTGCTGATGTACTAACTAAATGTGTGAGTGTCTTAGTATTTGAAAAGCTATGTAACAAGATGGGGCTCATAGATATATTTGCCCCATCTTGAGGGGGAGTGTTGGGAGTCCTGAGTTGTAGTGTGTTAGTTGTAGAGGGGGCAAAGTGTAAAGATGAGCATGTATATACGTTTGCTGAAACAATGAAAGAATCAAGTGAGTTTCCAGAAATATCCCGAGAGAAAACAAGGCGAGATGATGTATGGATGGATTATCAATTGTTGCCTTTTTCTTAGATTCATCTGCATCATCGATGCAGCACGAAAGTTCAGGATGACGACACGACCTGAAGATTTAGTTTGTCAGTGGTTTAAGAAAAAATCTACTCAGCAATTATTAATCTGAAAAACAAATCTCTTCTGCAGCCTGAGGGCGAGTTCACACTTTTTCATTATAATAGTCAGTAAGAACTTAAAATATCGTCTTACAAACTTACACACAGCTCCAGCAACATCAGTAGCACTCTTGTTGCAGATCCTATGCTTCCTTCTCATGTGTATAGACTGCATTCTTATCATGAAAACCAAATAATAATATTGGTCATTAAGTTAGGTGCAAATATAGAAAACAATCACTAAAAAATAAATTAATACACTTTGAAAGTTAAGACGTATCTGTAGCATACACGGAGAGCAAGTTGGGACGCTTCTAATTTCTTCGTGTATGGCAACAGTTGAATATTATATTCTGACAACCATATTAGTTCTGAAGAAGCTAAAACGAAGTGTAATTGAATTGAGCAGAGAGCAGAAATATTACCTGGAACTTTGCATACAGAGGCAAGTGCAGACTGCAGCTTAGGCTAGTGAGTACGTGTATCAGCGTATGCACAGAAAGGATCAGATCGATGCATCCATGAACGAACGGAACCACTTTTCTTGAATTTTGTAGGTCAATGAATTGGAGAGACCTGACTGGGAAAAGGGTACGTGCTGCTGGAACCACACATGAGAGCCGCAAGATTGGTCCTGCAGCCGAATACAGATCGCACGTAAACTACTTCTGATGGGTGCCTCGCATCCGGCCGTCCGCGACGGTGCAAACTTGTACCATCACCGGCGTGGAGGAGACGCACAATCTGTATGCTGCTGTATCCGCGACGGGCAAAGGCTTTGTCTGCATGTCACTACTTAATTATGGAAGGTATGGACGATGGTTTCCGATTCGAACTCGAGACGTCACAGCCTGCGCGTTTTGCAAACGACTTCAATCCGACGACTGTAGACCTATTATGGGTAGATCGGATGGACTAAATTTTCCAACCTTGAGTATTAACGTAGAGTCTCCTACGGTGCCTCCAATTAGTAAATATATAAGATAAGATGCAAACCGCTGTATAAGTGGAGTTCTTAAGCCAGGTATAGAGCAGCTAATTTTGTTAAATGCAAAATTTGTTTCAGTTTCAGTTATTGAATGTATAGAACATATGTTGGCTAGAAATACAGAACTTATTCCCTGAGTAGCATTTTCCTCCTTTTTTCTATACGTCAATTTGCTTGTAGTTATTATTTAAAGTTAGATGGTATATATGTGTAGTATGTGTTGCAATAATTGTATTTCCCCTACTTTGTTCACACGCATTGCAGCTTCCGGGTTAGAGAATTCAGAGTATGCACCGGGGAGATGCATCGAAACTCAAAGCTGACTTTGTTAAGGAGTTGAGGAAGTGACATGGCACAAATGATTGATATTAGTCCGACTTGTTTGTTAAGGAAGATGCTCAAAAGGGACAACTTTAATAGGTCTCGGTCTGAGGTACGCGTACCCCTTTGCCGCGGAAGCCTGCGAGGGCGTTTAGCGATCTTGCACCTCTTGTCGGCGCCGCAACCGCTGCGCCTCGCTTCTACGGCCTTCGGGCCACATAGAGGTGGGGTGGATCTCAGCCC